>OX422140.1:106914837-107514837 GCA_949129095.1 Volucella bombylans | reverse complement strand
ACTAAACAGATTCCAGTTTTTGGATAGGTATTCCGACTTCAAAACAGCTGCGTGGGGTATTTCATTTTTGGGTTTCATTTTTCATTACCATTATGCCTCGTTTTACACATTCATTGATCAACTGATTGGAAATCACCAGAAATGTTTACATTAAACATTGACTGTAACCATTTGAGCGAGGCACTGGCGTATTGAAGAGTATTTCACAGCTTCATGACAGTCGATTTTTGGATTGTGATTGGATTAGTGATGAAAAGTGGCCAGGAGCGACAAATCTCTGCTGGCAAATGCTTTTTATCAATCAGCATACGGAACATGGAGTAATAATTCTTCCATCAGGATGGATCTTTTTCAGAGCTAACTTTTTGCTCATACAGAAATCTCTTCATGTCATAAAAGTTAAACTTTATGGCCATTTTGCCGACGATGGTGGAAGACCATTTTCATGACCAGTCCTAATTGAAGCAATTTCTTCATGGGAGTACTCCCATTCTATTTAGGTACCAGGTGGTCCTACAAATGTATTTTCAGTTCAACGCCGTTTATCATCTCTTACATAAAAAGTATTTTTACATATGTATATTTACGAGTATCCAGTAGATATAATTCAATTTAATTGCATAAGTTCGCGAAGGAAATCTTTATTATTTCTGCATACACGTGCAAGCCAATTCGAAGAACAATCGTCAACGCTAGGTACGGCTTTCAGATAAATCCTCATTCACTTCCTTCCGAAACACCTCGACACACTCGACCAATGATCAAATCTATTGTAATTGTCTGCCACGATCCAAGAGCACAAAAGCTACTTTCACAAGCCGCACTTTCTACCTTTCAAATAATAATAATACAAAAAATAAAAATAAAAAAACTAAAAATAAAATTTTTCCATCCAAAACAGCAACAAAGAAACAAAAGATACGAATACTCGCACATTGGTCAATTGAAAGCATATGCCACTGCTTCGGAACCTGCCCAAGACGTTGGAAATATGAAAAAAATCCGATAGCTTTTGCTGGTCTCCTTGTCCCCCTCCTAAGAAGCCGTAATTAGAAATCTCATTGCCATACTGCTAATGACGACTAGAGCGGATTTCATGTTAAGCTGACCGGTTTCCAGATTCAATCTCTGACTGTCTCTTCGTTGAAATTGTCTCCTCGTTCAAGTGAATCACCTCCAGTGCTGACAGATGATGCTTTTGTCTGTTACTATCTTCGTAGTGATGAATCAAATTTGAAAGATTCATACGATTCCGATGAATCGATAAAAGTAAGTCGCGTCCAACTTACGAGATGATGATGATCAGCAATGGGGGAAGGTCAATTATCCGAATTGACCATGTTTTTCGGTTGAAATGCTTTTAGCTCGAAGAAATTTACATCTTTCAAATACTCAGTGGGTAGAAGACTAAGTCATCTATGTATGTACATACATATGTACCATCTGTCATCCGGTGAAGGTTACTTCAGTGCAATTTCACTCATCTTCCATCTTGGCTTGGGCGAGTCTGAGAGGAGTTTTGCCAAATAGGGTCGGTCTTTCACGTATACTCTACTCTTGACCCAATGAATTTGTTCAGTTTTTTTTTTTTCTTTTTTTTTCTTCATTTTAAGTATTTCCACTCGTTTGAAAGAAATCCAATTTAAGAACAGTCACAGTCGCAGTTACCTCTTTAACATTTTTTCATTTGATTTTATTGGATTTTTTTAGTCTCTCAATTGCTCAACCTCAAAACGGAGCCGATTATGAATTGCATTTTGCGGGTTCTCTTTTGATGTAGGATATGTTTGAGATAGTTTGGTAAAAAGTGTGAAACTCGAGTTTGAAGAATGAACACGTAAAAGATTTAAAATCTTTAATTTAATAATCTCGATAGCTAGAGCTTGTATTAGAGCGCTTAGCATCCACAATTCGATATTTCATGGACGAATGGGCTTCTTTGAAGAGTAAACCGTATAAATATAAGATGACTGTAGGGCGAAAAAGGTTTGCATCATAGGACGTCTATCTAAGTCGTAAGTGAGGATCGATAATCGAAGCAAGAAGACCTCAGCCATTGTACTGGTGACCTAATTTTCATGGAAACACCACTTCTGGCAATGAGTAGGTCTAGCACCACACGGATATCTAATCAGTCATATTACGAACTCTAGCTTTACTTTGAGTTTTAAGAAGTCATCCAAAAGGTTGAAACCCTGGATAACTCCGGACTTAGTGCTCTTAATCGGTAAAAAAAAATAAACTCTGATTGAAATGAAACACAAATTCCATGAATGTTAATTTCGGAAATAAATAAATTGCTTAGAAATAAAGTATAACATTCTAAAATGCTGGGACAACTTTTACAAAAATGAATTTAACGGAGGTAGAGGGAATGAGATGAATGGAAACTAGTCAACAACATTCTCAATAAGCCTTTTTCCTCCAAATAAACCTACAGCGATCGTATCGTTTAATATGAACTTGAAGTTGCTGAAATTTTCAATACATAATTACTTTACTACACCATCCTGTCGGAGTTCCAGTTCCCAAGGCCATTACAGGCTTAGAGCTTTTAGAAATTATAGGCACTCAAAAAAATTCAAATTCCTGTGCTTTTGATGTAATTTTCTACTGCCTACTGAATGGTTGATGTTCTAGCGGACATTTTTAATATAAGTGTTTTATCTGGAGTCTTCCCCAAAGTCCTTG
This sequence comes from Volucella bombylans, assembly GCA_949129095.1. Taxonomy (NCBI): domain Eukaryota; kingdom Metazoa; phylum Arthropoda; class Insecta; order Diptera; family Syrphidae; genus Volucella; species Volucella bombylans. The sequence continues at coordinate 107,512,146 of OX422140.1, read as the reverse complement.
AATGTGCGGATATGGTACTCCTTTTCTAAAATCCTTTTTAAAAATTATAGGCCAAATTCGCTTTTTCCTTCGATTAGAACAGCCTTTGAAAAAGTTGTAAAAAATAGAGTCGTTAGCCTTCTGAATAAAACACGTTTCTTCAGCTCATTTTAATTTGGATTTCAAAAAGGTGTTCGGAAGATGCACTATTGAATTTCTGTTCACAAATCCTCAAGAGCTTAGACGACACAAATTGGACAGCAGGTGTACTCGTTAATATTACCAAAGAATTTGGCATGGTAAATCATGAATGTCTATATTAGCTCTATATCTAAGCTACATATCAAAGCCCGGCTCACTGCCTTCGCCGATGATGTAGGCTTAATTTACGGTTCGGTAAGTCTTCTATATTTAATTACATATGTAAATTCGGATTTAGACCTGCTTAAAACATGGTTTATGGTGCATAAACTGACAATTAGTTCTAAAACAAAACTAATGTCTTTCAGCGTAAAATGATTTTGATCCCGACATTTGTTTTTATGCCAATCTCTTCCAATATAACATTTTGTAGCAATCTTAACTGCAGCTAAAAATGATTCCAAATTATTGAAAATGTGTTGTCATAAGAACATAGACGACTTAAGGCAATATTTTCGCGCAACTCTTAGTAATTTCTTTTATCTTGAATGCCTGTTTAAAAAACCGCCTGAAAATAATATCGCATATTACTCGTAAACAATCTTCCATTCCAAACTTCAATATGGCATTAACTGTTGAGGCGGAGTCTATCTGAACAAAATTCAACCACTTCTAATGTCGCAAAAAATGTATTATAAAACAAATATGCGTTAAAAAGCGCTTATATCTGAGTTTTACATTATTTAACGACCTGAAAATTCTTCTTGTCCGTCACCTATATTGCTTCAAAGTTTTAAAGGCATTTTTCTATAGATTTGGTAATTTGAAAAATAGGGTTTTCGAAAAATATAATACATAAATCTGGTATCTGTCCCTTCCTTCCGGACCACAGCTTATAAACGATTTTATACTATTGCATCGAGTCACCTCTTTAACTTGCTACCTCTTTGACTAAGAACTATTCGTCTCGTCGATTAAAATACTGGCTTCTAGTTCTAGGTGTCAGAACCCTGGAATTCCTTGTTCATAACTCTTGATATTTTGGTGTCTTATTCTCTTTTTTAACGTATTGTAATCTCTTTTTCGAAAAATATTCAGTCCTGCTTGCGTTGACGGGTTTTGGAGAAGAAGATTCAACGAAGAACTATACGATCTGTACAGCGATATCGACCTAATCAGAAAACTGCGCATCAATTGCCTGAGATGGTTAGGACATGTAAAGCGAATGGACACCAATCTAATCTACTCGAAACTAACCCGGAGTGGCAACGCAATAGAGCAAGACCGCTCTTAGGTGGCGCGCACAAGTAGAAGTTGAGCTCCAACCTAGAATGCGCAACTAGAGCCAGTTAGCTAAAGACCGAAATAACTAAAGAGGCATGTTAGTTGAGGCCCAGGTTCACCCCTAACTGTAGTAGAATACTCGTATTAGACAGGAATGCGAAAAGTTCTCATCGGAAATCTTACGGAAATCATGGAAAATGTGATAAAACGAAGCACAAATGTTTATCAACACTGGCGGCAGCCACTTGGCGGATATCATCTTTTCCACTTAACAGAAACAATTGTAAAGGTCCAAGTAAAGATTTCCATCACTTAAAATAATTTTTCTTTTATTTAGTAAAAAAGTAATTCAAAAAGAAAATTGGACGATTAATTTTGCGGCACCTTGTACTTTCACCAATGCTATTAATTCAATGCAAAAATGGATCTCTTTTGTTTCGAGAAAGCAGAGAAGAGTAAACTTCCATTCGGCACATCCTCTTCAGTCCTGTGGAGCCCATTTATTCAAGTTTTTAATTTTACCAATTTTTTTCAAATACTGAGTAACTGTTATTTTGTATACATTCATCGGATTCAAATAAGATCTTTAGCTCTTCATTGTTTCAGGCCGCTTTATGTTGACCACGAGGACAATTTTCGACGCTTAGTAGAACGGTCTTTAATTCGCTAAGCCTTTATAAGACAACGTATTTTTTTAAGTCTCCTAATCGATTATTTATCGTGTTTTGGACAAGTTTCGTACCACTTACACTCTACGTGACAGCTAACAATGCCTTAAATTAATGACACTGAAGCCGCTGTGAATGAAAGTGTGGCGAAAGACCTGAGATTATCAATTCGGCATGGATCGCAACAGCTGTACTTTTGTCCCTCCCTCTTAGGCAACTTGAAGTTTATTTTCATGGAAAAATCGTCAAACAAATTGGGAAAAGACTCTTAAGACTCAATTGCGAAGACTGTTTGGTGTGGTCTTGACACTAACGATGCTTATTTTTCGGAAATGAAGATAGAGCTGGCGTTTCAGTCAGTGGCCAAAGTTACCGAAAAATGACATACTGAAGATTCGTTCCAAAGATACTCGTATTATGATTATTATTTATTCACAATTACTTCTTATGAAACTATAGAAAGCATTAGGTGTATGGCCATAACCCTCAAACTATTTGGCCCTTGGATAGCACTTTATTGCTAAGCCGGGAACGTGTGAAGCACTCATTTTGGTTTGTATTTTCCCTACATCCTAGCTATAATAATCATCTTTTTTCAGGTGGAAGAATATGCCAATCAATGCAATCTCACATAATTCTTTGTTTATTTGAGTGCTGAAAGTACATATTTTATTGAAATCGGTGAATCGCAAGAGTCTGTATATGCATCCTTAGGTACCTATTTCTAAAATAGATCCCGGTGTCAACTCAGTCAGTATGCCAATGAAAGCTCCTTAAATGGGTAAGTAAATTAAAAGTTTAGTGATATTCAAAAGAGTTTGCAAACGGCCGCATGCGCAGAGAGAGTAAGAGAATGAAAACGCATGGGTGTGCACGTCCTCTTCCATTTTTTCTTTCAGCGATCATTTTCGTATACTTGTAACTATAAAGTTCCCGTTTTTTTGGAAAATTTTAGTTTTTGTGGAAACAATATAGCACTACGAGTATACTATTGTAAATTTAATTTAAGTAATCTAGTGTAAATTTTGATGTTACTCTCTTAAGAATTCTCCCTTAAACAATGCTCTCTCAGATACAACAAGAGATTTTAAAAGATGGAAATGAAAAGTGAGTCAAGTAGTGCCTAAAGAATATAACTAGTTAACATTTACTGTTTGGAGGGAATCGTAATAAAGGAGTTACGATGAGGAGCTGTTTTCGTACACCTTCGTTTATACGTGCAGGGATTTTGATATGCCTGACGTCTTTAGAATGTATTGTGTTGTTCATTCTTGAAGCATACGATCACGAACGTTGAAAAATGTATTGTCTACAGCTGAAAAAAAGTTGAAGTAGGCGAGATAAAGCATCAGAATAGCAGTCAAAGGCGGAAATCCACCAAAAGAAGATGATGCTGTTAATCTGGTCGGATTGGAATGGACCAGTTTTCTATGAGCTGCTTCCCAAAAACAAAGCGATTAATTCGGAGGTCTATTGTGAGCAGCTATAGAAATTAAGTGATGCCATCGCACAGAAACGTGCTGATCGAGCGTGTTTCGTGAGGTGTTTCACCATGACAAGGCGAAAACACACCCAATCTTGGTCACTCGACAAAAATTGTTGCAGCTTAGTTGAGATGTATTGCCACATCCACCGTATAGCCCAGATCTTGCGCCATCAGATTTCCACTTATTTCGCTCCTTGCAAAACTTCTTAAATGGTAGAACGTTTGCTTCTGAAGACCTCATCAGACAGCACCTTGGCATGTTTCTCGCAGAGAAAGACAGGAGGTTTTATGAACGCGGTTATATGAAATTTCCCGAGAGGTGACAGAAGGTTATCAAACAAAACGAATACACCATTGATTAATGTTCATTACGCATATTAAATAAACGCACCTCCAAATCAAATGATTAAAACGCAATGGCTTTTTAGAAAAAAAAACAGTACTACATATTGTAGGAGTAAAACATCGACAACAAGTGGTATTGAAAGAATATACTCGTAATTTTTTTTCTTTAACTGAAAAAGAGTTCAAAATGTACACTTTGGAAAAAAAAAGCAATTTACAACCTAAAACATCATTTGTGTACTCTTCGTGTTTTCTTCATATCAGCGTTACAGGGTGTTGCTTCTATGAGAATTTATGTTAACAAGGGCACACCTAAGGGTGTAGTTAGTCTAAAGAGCTGGGCTAAACTGTTATGATTTATTTGAGGCCGAACCACACTTCAAAAGGAGTGTTGCTCAGTTAAGTGATTTGTTATCCAAAGCAACTGGGGTGTGAATTACGAGTGGGTCAAAAGGGACAGTTGGGTAGTTTAAGTCTCACAGTCACATAATTCACAAGAAATTACAGTTGCCTAATCTATATGCACTGAATATGGTGATTCAGGCGAAATGCATTGAACAAAACCATTTTTTTCCAATAATCAGTCAGAAAAATGCTGACATAGGAAAGGAAAACGATAAGGCATTTATACCCAAGAAAAATCTAATTGAACCAACTAGATAGGCGGAAAATGTGGCTTTTTGAAAAATGTCACCATGGTATGCCGAAAGGGTTTCATCTTGGACCTCTTCTCGTTCAAAGTGTACAAGGAATTAAATCAATCAATCAAAAGACCAACGACTTGTCTTTCTGAAACCATGAAGCCCTAAAATTTAGATCTGATCACCACCATCCTACTCCAAGCTAATCAAATCTATTGTATCAATTCCACAACGAGGAAATTCACACTTCAGTTCGAATCCTATTCACTATTCGCAGATACGAGTATCTTTTGCAGAAATCCAACTTCCGGTGTATTTTCTACCATTTCCCATACACTCATTCTTCACCAAAAAAGAATAAAGCAAAAAATAGAAACAAAGGCAAGAGGAAGAGACAGAGAAAAAAATAAAAATAACAATCAAGTCGAATCCATTGAATGTAAATTTTCAATTAACCAACAGCAACGGCCATGGCTGTAGCCGAAGCTGAAGCAGCTCAATATGGCCCTACCGATGGTAGATGGATGATTCAGCGTCTGCCTCGAATCTAAATAAATTAAAATTGGCAGGCTAACTGAAAAAGGAAACAATCAAGAGGCGGATAAACATCTAGCCAAGAAACTTGAACCGCAATTCTACTTAAATGCGCTTAGCAGCGTTCCCCTTATGGTTATTTCGTAGTCGGTCGACGATAAATACGAATAGTAACTTAACCCCACTCTGAAATTGGTAAAGACCAGGTTCGGGCGCTTCAGATGAGTCTGACTTGAAGATGCACATGAGTGGGTAAGAAAAGTTGTTTACCCTCCAGTTGAAGTTGATATTACCTTTGGCACTTTAACGGTCTTTTAAGTTTGAATTTAATGGATGGCAGTGGGACTGGAGTTGAAGGTGGAACTCAGGGTTCAGAACTGAATTTGAAACAGTCGATCATTTGATTCAGATAATTTGGGTGTTTGGTGAATAATTAAGTGAATTGTAGGTGCAGCAGCAATTTTGAACTGAAACAAAGAGTTAACAATGAAAATGGCAGGGACCGATTAAGAACGGAAGTAGGCGCCCAGCACATGCACAAAAATTAAAGAATTTACACCGTCTGATAGGCGTTTGTCATAATACAAAGATAAAGATGATCTTATCGACCATCCCATGATCGAAAGGTAACACAACTGCTTAAGTTGATAGAAAGAGGAGAAAAATATGATAATACTCACGTTCGACTTATCAAAACTTGTAAATTCCAAATAGCTGATGAGACTTACCTGAAAAAAAAAAAACAGAGAAAATACAAAAATAATTAATCAATACTCGTAGTTTTAGGATTTAGATAAGAAATCAAATAAAGGTTGTCGTAACTTACCGGCAACGGTCGTAAATTATATTAGGTTTACACATTTATTTACTTAAAGTGACAGAAAAATATATTGCTTCAGTGCAAGTGTTGTAATTTTAATTTACGGAAGACTATACATATGTTATTGTATGTAAGTAATTTCTTTAGTTGTCGATTTGCATTTTTGTTTAGTTTACGAACTGGGAAGCAAATACTGTACGCTTAAGTTTCATTAAACCGTTACAGATAGTGAAGTTTATCTGCTACATTCAGTTTCTTTGGGGTTATTTGTTAAAAAATACGATGAACAGCCAGAGGATCTGTTTGAGTCTTTTTCTACACTGAGAAGTGATCATCTTTAACCACATTGTTTGTTGACCTCGAGTCAATAATCTTAGACTATAGTAAATAATTTTCACTGTTCTATCATAGTTATAAGCCTTTCGTGAAAAGATACCAATGCGATGGAAATAGTGGTGACTGTGCCTGTAAGAAATGAAAGACCATAGACCAGCCAAAAATTCGGACAGTCCTTGTCCTGACCAATGAAATATTCTCTGAGCTTTGTCAACCAAGTTCAACGGAGTTTCCTTTCCACTGATTCCATTATGGCCCAGTACCAAAAGAATACTAAGTTCGACGACTCTAATACGAAAGGCGAGGCGTAGGTGCACTAACATCTAATGGGACTACCCGAAAACTGTATCGGGATCACACGTCTATAAACTGCTTTTGGAACAACAGAAATTCACGGATACCAAAACCAGGCAGATTGAAGAAGAATAGTACGAGGAAAGCTCGATGGAAGCCAACTTACTCGTATATATGACTACACTATCCCGATTGCATGGTGGCTTGTTGAAGGGGAGGATGCTTCGTCGTCGAACTCCTCCAGTGACACGTAGCTTCATGTGAAGCAAAGTGGGTCAGCCTAATTTTTTTTTAGCAAGGGCCGGCTTACATAGTTTTAGGTACGTTTAAGTTAGGTTTTAAGAGAAAAAATATATAAAACAAAAAAAAAAATATATATATATATATATATGGATGTACGTATATATATATGGATGTACGTATGCATTAGATGTAAGTAGGTTAAGTAGGTTAAGATTTATTTTTTAAGGAGCTAGCAATACTCGTATGATGGTTTCAGAAAACAGATTATACACATGTATATCGCAAGCTGAAGGGTTGGCACAATCACGGATAAAAGTTGCGAAATAGAAAACGTATATTATTATGACAAAATAATATAAAATCAATTAAATGTGAATTCAAGCGTAAATATCGGGAATAGGGCTGCTTAAACCTGCAACCAAAAATAAGCTATTTATCGGAGTAAGAATGACACTTAATTTCATACTACAGCGGTGGTTATCAAGTCCAGGTAGGTTACCTTAATAAATAAAAAAATAATAGTCTCTACATTTTTGTACACATCAAGAGGGAACCTATGAGATTCACCCAATAACGCTGACGATTACTTTTTTCTGCCTCTTAGTACTGGCCGAGATTTCAACCCAGACTCCATTGCATGGTAGTCGATGAACTAAACCACTGCGATACGCAACGTATCACCATATGTGCTGGAATAACATGAAACAGCGAAAGTGGGAGATTCTAAAATGATCTTGGGGAACACTAACCAGTCAGCTTCGAATTCTGCTGAGACAATTTTTCGTGAAGAAATCGTGGTCACTAAATTTGCGAGAATAACTCCAAAATCCCATTCAGATAGTGAAAGAACTAAACGCGAAAAAATATGAAACAACTTCGGCGAAAAATATAAGAGAAGTGCGAAGTAGTACTCGGTGTTTCAAAGTAACGGCTCCACATAAATAAAGAAATATAGTGGTGGAACGATGAGATAAAAACGACGATGAAGATCAAAATACAAACCCTTCAAACGTGGACTATTTATAGTCTATCCAAGACGTCGTTTCATCCTTTGATGGCTTCGAGTCACCCGCCACCGATGGCACTTATCCAGTTGAGCTATAAAAACGTATAGACCTCATCGACATAGAGGGTGCTTTCGACAACGCAACTTTTGACGAATGTGTATTTTGGCCAGAAAACAAAGCGTATATGAATCACCAGTTATGTGGATAAAAGCAACGCTGGTGTAAAGGACGCTGACTGCGGTCAATATATAATTCCTAAGGTAAGCAGCACGTCCCACTGCTATGGCTCATGTTTAGAGCTCTCAATAATTCTGATCACAATAAGATCACGGAAAATAAAATCGCCGATGAACTAGCTAGGCAAGGGTCAGAGGAGATTTTTCAGGACCTGAACTTATGTTAGGACTGCCTGCGTCATCGGTTAGGGCTTCCATTGACAGTTGTTTTTTATATGAGAACAACTGTAGATGACATGAATCTCCAGTTGGTCGGCAGATCAAACGAATACTACTCGACATCTCTAAGATTTCAGCGTCTTTCCTAAAAAAACTGCAGACTGTTTACTGGTGTGTGGCAGGGCATTGCGCTTTTCCTCTGGCATATATACTCGTAAGTGACACAACACACTGGGATGTTTACTATCACAGTGATGACGACACCGTGGAGCACTACCGGTTGAGTGCACGGGCTACTCTCGTATTAGGCTGCAGGTACTCGGCGATGATGTGGTGGGTGCCAGTATCGTAGGAACTTTATCGTTGAAGCGCTTACTCATATTTGTTCAAAAGGTAAAGTAATATACAAGGAGTATAATGGACTGGTTCCTTGTCCGAGTGCTCAGTTCCGACAAAAAAATAGTGTGCAACAGATAAGCGAAACCGATAAAATTCGTTTGAGTTACATTACAAACGGTGCAAAAAGATGAGGAGAAAGGGATTATGCAGATATTATAAGGAATTTAAATGCTACGCAATTTTGTTGAATAAAATGATGAGAGGCGAACAAATGCCTACCGAATGCAGGGAAAGTTCTCATGTAATACTCTAAGGCAAAAAACAACATGCGAAACTGTATCAATTACAAATCAGTGGAGCTAATTGCCGCATTTACCCTGAATCGTTTTCAGTAAGTTTCTGTGATTTCTGTGATTTTTTCTTTAGTTCAACATCAGGGTGCCGTATTCGGCACGTTACACATTGGTGATCTGAAAGTGTCACATCTGATGTAACTCTTCAGCTCTTTCTATCTGCTGGGTATTTTCAACTTGATTCCTGACTGCATTGGCCAATTTTTGTCCTTCAAGCTTAGAAGTTTGATCTCAAATTACAACTGTTGTTGCCTTGTTTCGCCTTTGTGTGTGCATGCTTTATCCACATCCCCCAAAAAAGATGATTTGGAAATACCCAAATAACGCATTGCTATATGGGTTGTAGCTCTGTAAAGACTTCCATGCATGGCCTTCAACGAAAAGTTGGTATTCTGCCGTAGTGAGAAAATATGCTCTATAGTGTTATATCGGGTTTTCCAATAAGGACTTGACAACTTTTTTTTTAAATAAAACGCAAACCATTTGAGACATTTCAAAAACTTTATTATCGGCTTGAAGTACAATCAAAACATTTATGAATGGAACTCGACTTCGTTCATATGGCCTCCGCGGGCACGTTTGCAGCGGTCGATTCGTTCTACCCAATTTTCAACGACTCGGCCACACATTTCGACCGCAACGACCGCTATTTCGCGTTCAATGTTCGCTCTGAGCTCTTCCAACGTCGTGGGCATGTTGGCATAAACCAATGACTTAACGTAGCCCCACAGAAAATAGTCAAGCGGTGTTAAATCGCATGAAAGAGGCGGCCAATCGACTGGCCCATTTCTTGAGATAACACGCTAACCATACTTACTCTTCAATAAATCGATTGTAGCGTGTGCTGTGTGGCTTGTGGCATCATCCTGTTGAAACCACACGTCGCCCAAGTCGATATTTTCCAATTCGGGCCAATAACGCTGACCATTCAGAGTAACGTCACGATCGTTATCGTCGACGAAAAAATATGGCCCAATAACGCCGTCGGCATGCAAACCGCACCAAACAGTTATTTTTTGTGGATGAAGTGGTGATTCATGAAACACATGTGGATTTTCACCCGACCAATAACGCATATTTTGCTCATTGACGAACCATTGAGCCAAAAATGAGCTTCGTCACTGAAGATGATTTTGCAATAAAATTCATCATCTTGGCGCGTCTTCTCCTGAACCCAATCGGAGAACGTACGTCGCTTCAAATGGTCCATCGGCTTCAATTATTGAGTCAGCTTGATCTTGTATGAGTGTAAACCAAGGTCCTTACGCAAAATACGCCATAATGTGGTCTGAGCGATGCCCAATTCTTGAGAACGCCATGGAATTGACTGATTTGGATCGTTTGCTACGGATGCCTGAACGGCAGCGACACTTTCGACCAACCCGTTGTCTCACTGACACGGCAATATTACACAACGAATATGTAGACTCAAATTTTTGCACTAAACTTGTTATTGCCTGTCTACTAGGGGGAGAATTATGACCGAAAATTGGAATTAACGCTCTTAAAGTTGCAGTCACCGACTCCGAATTTCGGTAGAAAATTTTTATAATTTGCAGACGTTGCTCGTTCGTGTACTTTACCATGATGAAAATGTGTTGAGTTTACTGAATAAATTGACAGTGACATTTTGATGATTAGTGAAAGAGTGCGTTCACAAATTAAATTCAAAGTTGTCAAGTCCCTATTGGAAAACCCTTTATATGCTAGGACTAAAGCCCCCGCTCCTTTAATTGGCTCGGCGGAAAGGCCGTTAGTTCCAACAGCTTTGAAGGACTTACGGTCCTGTTGGTGGCAGGACAACCGGTAGTCCCTATTAGGACTTAAATAACGGTACCATGTGAGTCAGGAGCCCCCCAGATCTCGGTTCGGGCCCGACTTGTTAGAGGGAGGCCCCCTTGTGGAAGCGTCATGGTGGCTGTGGCTTAAACCCAAAGTCGCGGGAAGGGTCCTCCTGTTGGTTTGACCCAATGTAGAGTTGCAATAAGTACTGGGTGCTGAGAGGTTTTTGGATCGGCCTCGACCCATACCAAGGGTGGAACTTGCGCCTCCAACACAAGTTCTGCTTTGCTGTCTCAGGAAGGCGGCAGAGCGATGGCAAGGCATATCCTTGCTCCCATGGATGTATGGACATCCCGTAAACTTAAGTCTACTCGACAGGTGCTTACGGTAAAAACCAGAGACTATGTGACATCGTCATACAGTCAGCAGAATTGGTCCTTCCCTATGGTTTGAATGGTTTTGGAATAGATTCCAATTTTCATATTGATCATCCCATGAAATGTCCCAACACGAGATTGAGGGAGTCACATGCCAATGCAATTTGTCCGAATTCTAGGCAAGTACCCACACAGTGTATTTCGTTTGAATAGTAGCATAAAACGGTCTCAACCCTCGGGTATTTTTCCATTTTAATGAAAACCGAATCGTGACAGTTTGATCGATCTGTCTGGTTGATCGCTTAAAATGACAGCTTTCATTTCATTCCGATTGTCACAGTGATAAAACAATTTGTTGTTTTTCTTGAGTCACTTTTAAGTGACAAATAACAAATGTCAGTCTTTATTTGACCAAACTTTTTGAAGCGAAATGTCACAATGACAGATGACTATTACGTTCATAGAGGCGGAATTCTTTAGTAAGTAAGTTCAGTTTTAAGTGTCTTACATACAAAAGATACGAGTATACTACAAAAATATCGTACTCATGGATTCGAGGTACGAAATGATTTTCTTATTTTTTCAAATTTCATTGCGGGAATCCAATACTCCTTAGAAGTATCTTGTAGCCTGTCAAAAAGACATATCAACGATCATACTTATCACCCGCATAGGAATACTGAAACACAATCACACTCTGTTGTGAGTACTATTGCCATTCACTATTCTTTCCACCCACGGCTTTGGTCGTCGCTTTTGTCATGAATCAAAATTTGCCGGCATCCTCTTCACAGATGCATATATGTATATGTACATTGTACGAGTACATCCAGCCAAATACAGAAATGAAAGATTCAAAAGGGAGCTACACCAACTGCGACTTCGACAACAAATACGACTGCGACTACTCGTGCAAACCATCTAGAGTGACGCCCGACACATTTTCCAATTTTTTGCCATTCGAAGTTCATTTCCTTTTTATTTCTCGTTTGCCTCATGACTCATGCAATTTTCCCAACTCGCTGTTATTGCCCATTTTCTGTTAGATACGAGTATAAATGTGTGTAGTCGTTCTATAGTTTCGTACCATTCATTGATTTTTCCGAAGGAATAGAAAAGTCTGTATTCTGTAAGCTAGAGTTTACTACGCAAAAGGGGGATCGTTCCATTTAGTTGAATTGAATTGTTCTCGTATCTAACCCATGGCAGCATTTTGGAAACCTTCAACGAACACCATTATTGGAATATGACCAACGAAGCAGAGCCTTAAAGTCACCGAGGTGTGAAGATAAAATCGATTGCGAAAAGAGACGGAACCAAGTCATGGATTTGGAAAGGTCGCTGAACTAACATTCACATTACGTCCACACATCCTCATGATACAGAGCTGAAACTTAGGAAAGAGAATTCAATATATGTATCTTCTGTACGAACACATACTCGCATCTGTTCGATGCACAAACGAGCTAATGATGAGTTACAATAACGATAATGATACGAGCTCGACTTTAAGAATACTGGTATTTCATGTTACGTTACGTGGCGTGACATTTGACAGTCGGCATTATACCAAAGATAAAAAAAAATTAAAAAAAAAAAAAAAACTGTGATATGCTGTGAATATGATGCAATTTCGGGAGTATCCGTATTTTTTCGATGCGATAATGTTTATCTTTTCGTCATTTATTACCATCGCATATAAAGTACGCGTATGTGGAAATTTTTAAGCGCGTTGCGACACACTTTTTTGAATTCGATAACTTGTTTGCGGGCGCGTTTACGCGCTTCAGATACAAGCATATACTCGTACACGAGTATTCACTACACTCTCCTCCGGTAGTGATATCGTTTCGATGCATGTTTTGAGTTCTTTGTGTTTACAGATAGATACACGAGTGCTAGTGTAAGTGTAGTCTGTTGATGCACTGCGAAGAGTTGAAGTACGACGAGTTTTATCAATTAAAGCAATGTCGAGAAATTTGTTTAGCACGATAATTATTGCCCGTTAGCTGGCATCAAACAGCGGACCTGTGTGTGCATACTTTGTTGTTGTTTTTATTCTGGTTTGTTGTTCTTGTTTTCTTTTGTTGGGTTTAGAAGCGAATCCCTTTGTTTGTTCGTTCTAGATTCTCTTCGGTTAAACACAGATGAAATTTGATTAAGTTTAGGTGATTTAGTTTTAAGTGAGATAGCTCGTGTTTTGTCGTTATTTAAAGCTGGCTTTGATGTTGGGAAATCGATATTAATGTTTTTTTTTATGGCGATATCGGTTTACCAATTACGGTAGTCGAAGAGGAGAGATATCATACACCGCTTCTATATAACAATAGACAAGACAATCACCACCTAGTCAAAGTGAAAAAAAAAACAAGTACCTCGACTATCTATGACCTTGCAAGTTATAGATGAGAGAACGCATTGTCAAACCTCTCTATGTATGTAACTGATGGTGGGCAAGAAGTCGGTTAAACTAGAACTAATATAAAAACGGGGCAACCAAATTCATTCTGCACAGGGTTTGGTTAAGGAGTTTTCTGCCGGACTGGTTAACCAGATCATAATACACTTCTGGATAGAATTTTCTTCGGCACCAACTGTTCACAGGCTATGCAAACCAAATGCGACCGAAAGTTACCCGAAGAGTTTTTCTCCCGAAAAAACCTATATACATATATAAAATTGATGAGAATTTTTGACAAAGTCCATGCTTCTGCGTTATAAATCAGAGCGGGATGATTGAGGACTTATACAAAGTCACTTTGCTACTCAATTGCCTTCTAAACCACTTCCCACTCCTTAGAGCTCGGCGGATACTCTATGAGCTGCGGCAGCTTTTTAGGACTTGAGTTCAAATATGACCATCTTTACTTCGTCAAAGTCGAGCGGACGTTAAAATTCGTCACTGGTTATGAACGAATGAATGTTTCATTCTGTCTGACAGCGGAATTTGAGCAACGATATACAGTCTGCAGAAATCCATATCCACAGCGGCGACAACGATTCGGGTTTTGCCGCTTTGACATGTTCCGTTTACAATTTGAAAACCTTTTCGTCCCTCATTTCTAAAATAGAATGTTCTCGATCGAGGTCTTTTCATGCTGTGTGTTCTTCCGCTCTGTTCTGCTTCGTAGAACTTGCAAACAGCCCTGGTACCTATGTATATCCTTGCAGAACAGCTTTTTACGCTTCTTGTTTTGCTGCATGTGATTTGCTTCTTTGATGTCGAATCAATCAACAACCTTGGCTGTGGTGACCAAGAGGAACTCAATATATAAAAGGCGACATTTGGATAGCTTTTAGGCAGCTCTGCCGCTGGCTTTCGCTGTAACCGTCCGACGTCAGTCTTTCTCGCAGTACTTTATTGCTTTTGAAATGTTAGAGATATGCGTAACCTTACCCTGACTACAACAAGATAGTAGTCCAAGTCTAAGTCAATATGCGCGGTTTAAAACGACCAGAAATCAATCACGGTAGAAGAGTGTCTCGGTTTGTGAATATAGTTAGATTCACTATACCTAGAGCACTGCTTGTACGTTTTGTCCAAGAGCCGTAGTATCTGGCCACGAGAGAGGTACAAGTCTAAGATAACAACACTTAAGATTTCGACTCGGAATATCCATGGACTATGTATGGAGAGCTTGAGTTGCCATCTCCTTCATTGTGGGTCCATATGTGAGTCATTTCCTCCTGGTCGTACCACTTGTTTCTCTTCCGCCGATGGTAACCAACCAACCTGGAACGTACATTCACTGTATGCCCCTGGTGCTGCTGAAAGTCTATCCTCATAGGGTACAGGTTGGACGTACCGTGATTCGTGATGCAAAGGATCAGATGGGCAAAAACGAGACTTGAGAGTTCAGCTACGCTCAATGATAGTTCAAGCTAATAAGCGATTGTCTGCTGCATGTAAACCGCGTCAAGGCAACTTTCCAAAACATCAACGTAATACGTCAAATGCCCCTATCGACGAATACTGAAGAAGTATGAAGTTGGACCGAGACTGTCTGGAGTATGATGTCAAAATCGTACAGGAGAACTTCAATGCCAAAATCGGTACGGAAAGCATATTCAGTGAATAAATCCACAGGATAGCCTCCACGATGGCGGCGGATAATGGATATTGCAGCAGCTCGTAATACGATGATGAATAAAACTAAGTCATTAAGACTACGTCTCCACACAGCAACTTTCAGATGGCCGACCCGCCAAACAAATCGATCACGTGGTAATACAATAGATGCGCGATATTCAGAGAGGCAAGTCGACGCTGATCACATCCTAGTTGCAGCCAAATTCAGAGCTCGAATACTAAATGACAAAAAGCTGCAAATTGTTCAGAAAAAGAAATTCAACGTTGTAGGTCTAAGCAGAACGGGAGTACCAGATTCTACATAGAGCGCCTGAGCAAGAGACTCTCTATCGGAAGATGCATTCACCACTCACAAATGCTAACAATCTGTAGAAGGGCGCTGACAAACAATAAGATCAAAGGCTCCGATGGTCTACCAGACAAGAAACTTTTTTAACATTGGAGTGATATTTTGATGGCATGCGCTAAATTGTCAATCAGGTGTGGGTGGATATCCGATGGCTGGACTAACAGGTCTCTAGGTCCCCTAATCCGAAAAAGCGGTCCTATATCTTATAATAATTATCGTAGCATAGCCTTGCTTTAAGATCCTATATAACGTAAAGTGTGAACGTCTTAAGCTATTCTATAATATATATCCGCAGGGAAGGTGTTCACACGAAAGGCAGTATCTCCAACAAACCTATCCATATCGATCACTCCGAGTGCGCCATCATAGAGGCTTTTACGACAATCAAAGAACAGGCAAAACGAGTTGGCCTTAAGGTGAATAAGGACAAAAGCAAGTCACAATTGCAAAGCAACTTCGAAGTAGTTGTCGAGTTTACCTAAAAATCTGCTGCAAGAATGACACTCTAGTGAAGATTCGGCGAAGCCTTACCCAAGGAAACAACTGCTACTTCGGCTGGTTAAAACAAATGGACTCAAGACACCTGAATGAAATGCATGCTTTACAAAACATTGATAATCTAAGTTCGTCTGTGCGGAGCTGAGTACTGGACCAAAAGCAGGTAATCAGAGCAAATATTGAACACTTACGAGAGAAAAATTCTTCCTCAAATATTTGGTATCATATACGAGAAAGGCGAACGGAGGAAAAGATACAACCACGAACTCTTTGAGCAGAATTAACATGTGGATGTGCAATCGTCCAGAAAGCCAAAACACATCGATTACAATGGTTTGGCCACAACGAACGAATGGGCAATAATCCTCCAGCAACAAAGATCTTCAAATCACAGTTCACAGGTTCGAGAAGACAGGGAGGACCAAATCTTCGTTTTGAGGATAAAAGCGGATACCAGAGTTTGGACATATGGAACAGCGTGCATCAGGCGACCTTTAGGTAAGTAAGCAAGTACACATGATGGCACTAGGACTCATGACCTAAGCGCTTTATAAAGAAACATGAGATTGATTCCTGCAGCGGGTGTGGCATCCACACCCAACCATGACGTCCATAAGTTCTCGCTCAAGTCGGGGAAATTTGACATGTTGACGACGATTGTCTTTCTATTCAAGGAATTGCTTAGCCGTAAGCCAAATACCAACTGACAATCATTTTTATTTCAGAAAAATATCCTAACAGAACTATTCACTTGTATTCGAATCTTTCGTACATAATTCTTAGATGCATCCTATCAAAGTACAGAATTTTCTCACCTCATTACCGATAACCCAGGTGTTCGATTTCTTCGCAAGATCTCGCTAATCTTCACAAACAGCATGGTGTAGGCAGCATGCTCATTTCGTTGGATAGAGAACTATCTTTTAAGTAGCCATAAGTTTCTGCCTTCAGGCACTTCGATGTTTGCACTTTAATTATTAGCTTTCACTTAATTCACTTCATCAAGTTTTTTTTTTATTGAAGTAATTAAGTGCTGAAGCAGACCATCAAAGGTAAGAATATAAATCCTGATCCATTTTACAACATCAACATTGCTACAGTTCTATAACTGCGGTACTTTCAAATCTCGACTCTTAATCTCCCATGTCCCTTTGTCCATCGAAACGACAGCAATTTAATTTCATTTCGCATCATTTCCTGTGCAAACCAGCTCGCTTTTGTTGTACAGAAATGAAAGAGAAAAACACTTAAACCCGAGTTAAAGCCTACTAAACTCCTGACCCTATGCGAAGGCACTCACTTCAACAAGACGTAATCGTCTTTCCTCATAATCTGCCCCCGACATCCAAACACTCAAGCGTTCGTCATGATTTGTGTTTAGGCAGTGCATCCAACGGTCACAGGGTGACTCTTGTGAGGTTATCTATTGCAAAATTAATCCCAATGAGCTGACATCTGCTCTTTTGGCAAACGACGGACTACGGCTGGCCATCTTTGGTGGGGTAAATCTCTTTTAAACCTTAGAGAGGTTAATTGGCTTTTGAGCTTTTAATTATGCAAGTAAATTGTGACGAGTTCATTGTCGTTTTGGTATTGTTTCTCGATTGAATGAAGCTGAACGAAACACATAATGAAATGTGAATTGAAATTAGTCATAGGAAAAGGTGATTGCGAAAGTGACCCCCGTTTGTAGTGGCGGTTTGCTGTCGTTAGTCATTAGTCATTAGCGGAGGTCTTAATTGAGGGTTAAGCTGTTATTAGTAAAACGGTTATTAGATTCCATTCGTGACTAAGATTAGTGCTGCTGGAATTTAATTCTTTATTTTTTAATTCAGCAGTGAATAATAACTGGCTTTGCAAACTCATACTTATTTCGAGAAAAATCAGTTAACTATGACTGTGAACGGGCTCAGAAGACGCAGTCAGTTTGTGAGCGTCAGTTCGCAAGAAACCTGGATTTTGGAATCGACAAAATTGTCGGTCTTATCGAAACTCCATCTAAAAGCTGGACTGACAAGTCAACAGAGTGTGCGGATTTTCAGACACCTTAACCAATCTCTGACCTATCACTCTCTCGCTACGAGTATGACTAAATTTTCTTTACTTTAGTCAAGAACCGACGTTCCGAGCCTGAGGAAAATTACCAGTTATTTGACTCTCTCAAGTTTGAAAGAAGGGGGCCTCTTTCAACGATGGATTTTTGCTTTCCTCGGGCTAGGTGACTTCCTTCTTCTGACTTCTGGATCGGCACTGTATCTACGCTGCGCTACTTTTAAGCAGTCGTGACGCATATTGAGTGGATCTCTATTGGCTCTTTTTGCTTTAATTCCACTTCGAATTTCTCCCTTCAAGATGTTCATTGCTTCTGCAGTACGTGTATGTGTATACATTGGAGTGAATTCTTGCATTTGGCTGTTATAAGAAATCGTTAGAATCAACAACTACTAAGTCGATTAGTCGAAAGACCTTGCTTATGTCGTGTTAGATAACCGAGGTGTTAAAAATTTTCTTTCCTTATCTATTTTGGGCAAAGACTCAATACTTGGATGTCGAGTAGTGCATGCCATAGTCTCCAGAACGGATCATAGTCTGGCAGTCCAATGGATTGAGGTCTGGGCTACCAGATGGCCAATCATCCGTAGAAAGTTCGGAACGTGGTTTATGAGCCATGTTTGTGTCGATTTTGCCTTATGAGCTGGAGCGGAGTCTTTTATCTGCGAATAATATTCTGTTCTAAAACGTCCGATTGATATACTTTCATAGAGCATACGCCCTATCGTTCTGTTTGTTGAAGGATTCTGCAATGACGACGACTATTCCACCAGTATCCGAAACAAAGTTTCGTGTGATTTTCAGAGGTCGCAACATTCGAAAGATTTCGCCTTTTTCGTAGCCGAATTTTTGCAGGCCAATTACGACATCATTTTCGATTTTCGAGTGATTGCAACCAACTGACGTCAAAAATAACAATTGGAATGGATGTGTTCATTGGTTCTTGAGAATGAATATGTTCATTCATTTCATTGTGTTAAAACATTTTGTGTACCAAAACATTTTCTAGTACTAGGTAGAAGTCACCGCGAAAGAGAGAGTTTCAGTAAAAAATGGATGCAGAAGGTTCCTTTCAAGAGGTTCTTTGCACTGGCTGCAACTTAGAAACAATCGGAGTAGCTTGACGTCTTTACAAACGATTTATGTAGAATCTGCATGAACGAGGAGGAGGAAGAGGCACCTACTCTGTACATGCCCAGCTCTCTCCCAAAGAAGAAAATGTCCCTTAGGGACTTAAGCGATCTAAACAATATAGACGTTAACAGTCTCAAACGCTTTATCATAACCTCAAATTGGTTAGAAGAGTATGATGACCACAGATCCACGTATCATCATAATGGGCCAATATTGTCATATTGTTGTATGATACATCAACCCACTAGCCACAAAGACTGAAAAACCAACACATAGCTGTGACAGAACGCCTCTTGTGTTTTACGTGAACATCTGTCAAGAAAAACTCAAGTTCATGGGATGGCTATACATCAGACGGCGTACCTCTTTGAAGTCCAGCCCGAACCGAAGTCCATGGTACCGAGTTTTAAGTCCTGGCGAGGA
This sequence comes from Volucella bombylans, assembly GCA_949129095.1. Classification (NCBI taxonomy): domain Eukaryota; kingdom Metazoa; phylum Arthropoda; class Insecta; order Diptera; family Syrphidae; genus Volucella; species Volucella bombylans. Next base: position 107,492,576 of record OX422140.1, on the reverse strand, counting down.
CTACCGGTGGGGTCAATTTTAAAGCGTTTACGATAAGACCAGTATTACTCTATTCCTGTTTATTATTAGACCAAGTCATTGATGGACATGATGGACATATCTGCGACAGTAGGACTGTTTATGGTATAACTAAGGAACTCGCTGGTGGTCAAAGGTGCAAACTACGAAGTGTGTTCAAAAAGTAAGGTGACTTTTGAAATTTCGCGGGCAACATTCATTCGATTATCGATTTCTGTTTTTGCTGTGTTGGTACACAGGTCCCGAAAATATTTTCACAGTTTCAACTACATATATAGCATACTCAGTTTGTTTTTGACAGATAGAGAGGATAAGATAAAAATCTGCCTTGAGATGTATATGCCTTCGTCGATTATAGATCTTCGCTACATTTGCTGTTCATCGATTACGAGAAAGTACCCTCAACAGCATGAATGGATATACTATATGGTAAGGCTTGCGTAGGAGAGGTATAAGAAGAGGTATATAGAAAAACTAGTCGCTATTTAATCTGTAAATCGAATATCTAACACAACGGAAAGTTGTCAGAGGGGTTTAAAGATCGCCGCGGAGTACGACAAGGTTATATACTTTTACCACTATTACTCCTTGTAGTATTTAGTGATGTAATACGGACTTATAATCTAAAGGGGACATGGGGTTGACATATCTTAAACATCTTGACTATGCTGATGAAATTTGCATGCAACATTTTGACCCAAATTATGGACTGACATGGAGTCAGAGGCAAACAAAATAGTGAAATTAAATAGTAAATACGGCTTAAATGAAATCAACTCCAATTTTGCAAACCACCAGCGCCTCCCAACACAATATTGGCGAGCAGTAATACGAGAAAGTGAACAACTTACCATATTCTGGTCTCAGATGATGATGGTACCAAACTAGAAGTGGACAGAAGAACTCACAAAGCATACTATATGCTGCGTTTGACTGTTCCGATCAAACTTGGAAGTAGAACTATTTTACTAGTATGACTTACTTTACTAGTACTGAATGACCAACATCGTCACCAGAAAACTGCAAACCTTGCGAATTCTTCGCAACATCTTAATGATCTTCTTGTCAAAACTATCGAACCACCAGATACACGCGATGACGGACCAAGAATCAGTAGACGTCGAAAAACGTGGAGGAGAAAGTGGCAGAGCAATTTTTTTTTTAAATTACTTTATTTTACAATGCTGCAATGGTTAGAAGCCCTAGTGGCAAGAGATGAATATACCAATCGATTAGAAAATAACTTCAATTGTGGAAACTTATTTATATAAAGGGTGACCAGATAAAAACGATAGGAAAAAAGTTTAAATAAAGCAACAAACAGTGTGACATATAAAATTGATTCTGGCTTTACGAGGGTCGTCTGAAAAGTTTCCGACCGAACAATGATACAAGACATATTTTTCTAAATTTTTTTTTTTTATTTTTCTACATAGTCTCCTTGTAACTCTACACATTTCTCCCAGCGATGCTCCCATCTCTCTAACCCGTTCAAATAGTTCTTGGCGTTTTTCGCTGCAAAATAATTGTTCACGAAGGTGATTGCCTCCTCATTTGACGAAAATCTCTGTCCTCCGAGCGCAGTTTTTAGATTAGGGAACAAAAAGAAGTCGCTTGGGGCTAGATCTGGTGAATAAGGCGGATCGTCAAGCAGTTCAAACCGTAATTCATGGATTTTCGCCATGGCAACCGCTGAGGTGTTAGACGGCGCGTTGTCTTGGTGAAACGGGATTTTCTTTTTCTGCAAATGTGGCAATTTCCGCAATTTCAGCCTTCAGTTTGGCAAATAATGATGCGCAGTATGCTCCTGTAATGGTTTTTCATTTTTGAAGATAATCGATTAAGATAACTCTTTTACTATCCCAAAAAATAGTCGCCATCACTTTCCCAGCCGAAAAAACAGTTTTTGCTTTTTTTGGAGCCGGCTCGCCCATTGCAGTCCACTGTTTGGACTGAATTTTTGTTCCGGGCGTATAATGGTGTATCCAAGTTTCATCTACAGTAATTAATCGGCGCCAAAACTCGAATTTATTGCGCCTAAACTGCGCCAACAGAGCGTTGGAAATGTTCATTCGAACACGTTTTTGGTCTAACGTAAGCAAACACGGCACCCAACGCGCGGACAGATTTCTCATGCCTAAAACTTGATTTAATATGTAACAAACACGTTCTTTGGACATTTTCATAACCTCTACTATCTCTCTCACTTTAATTCGGCGGTCGTCTAACACCATTTGGTGAACTTTAGCAATGTTATCGTCAGTGGTTGCAGTTTTTGGACATCCCGAACGTTCATCATCTCCCAAGCTCTTACGGCTACGTTTAAATTCAGATGCCCAAAATTTCACTGTGCAGAGTCCCCATACACAGAGTACAACTCATGTTTGATTTACGTAGGCGTATTGCCTTTCAAAAACAAGAACTTAATAACAGCTCTATATATTTTCACAAAAAACACTCACATCGACTCACTCAAACGACTGTCAACTAAAAACTGCGCGTCCAAAATGACTGAAACTTCGTTAAATAACTGTCAAAAGATGCACAATTAGCACTCAGTAGCTTTTATTGACGAGTGCCGCTATCTTTACGTTGCGGTCGGAAACTTTCCTCGTATTTTGAGGCAGTGCTTCAAGCGGTCGGTCCAATATATGCGGCGTTGTTCCGGCAATAGCGTGTCAAATGTTGATCTCGAGCACGTTCAAAGTGGTTGGCTTGTTAGTAGGATAGACTGAGGACTTGACGTAGCCCCAGAGAAAATAATCGAGTTGTGTCATATCACCAAATTTCTCCTTCACAACTTCGAGCGTTTCGTCGCTTGTATGACATGTAGCGCCGTATTGTTGGAACCACACCTCGATGTTGTCGAGCTCTGATCACAAAAAGTCGGTTAACATCGTTCTATACTTGAGACCATTGACGGTAACGGTATCTCCTTCCTCATTTCGAAAGAAATAAAATCCGATGATGCCACCGGGCCATAAACCGCACCAAACAGTCAATCTTTGTGCATGCATTGATCCTTGGCCGAACACTTGTGGATTGAGTTCGCTCCAATAATGGCAATTTTGCTTGTTGACATGGCCGCTGAGCCAAAAATGGGCTTCTCCGAGAAGATGATTTTTTGGCCGAAATCCGGATCTCTGGTCAACATTTCCAGCGCCCAATCAGCGAACTCACGGCATTGTCTATGGTTGTCCGGCTTCAATTCAGTTAGCACAATCTTATACGGATGTAGGCCTAAATCCAATTGCAAAATAAGCCGGGTTGAATCTCTGCCGATGCCCAATTCAGCTGATCGGCGCGGAATGGACATTTCTGGGTCTTCTTCGATACTGGTGGCTTAAGATCCAAAATAGTGTACTCACGCTCAAACTTTTCCACTGTGCGACGAATTGCCTGCATACTGAAGCCATGATGACAACCGACCTCACGATGAAATTCACGTTGCGTACTTAAAACTGAGCCGCAATTTCGATAATATCTTTTTAATAACTTCCTCACGTTCGGCAAGCGTAAAACGATGAATGATCAAATGGAAAACCTTACTGAATATTTTGACAGCTGCATATCATTGGTAATTTTGACAGCTGCTGAAACATAACAATTGGAGAAACTAGCAATGAACATAAGCAATGGGACTAGTAAGACAATTTATTGACGAATGCTCAAAAGAAAATAGACAAACTTTTATTTTTGATACAAATACAGATTTTACTCTCACGAAGGCGCAGTAGATTGTAGATTACAATTTTAGTTCTGATTGCATAGTACCAAGATTTTTCAAAAAATCGAAATTAAAAAATATATGTATATACCCCAAAGGATGTAATTTAAGACATCTGAATAATTCGAAACTGTGAGTTCTACGATTTACCTTACACAAAATACGAATTGCGTGTTTTTGTTTAATAAGCAAAGGCTCAATTTTATTAAAGTACGTAAACAGGGTATTGTATGACAGCATCAGAATTGATTGATAGCAATACGGAACTAGCTCATAATCTATACAGTTTGAATCATTTTCGCAGAATATACAAATCACTGTTTCGATGTAAAGAAAATATTAAGGTAATTATTATTAGAGTAGATTAATGCGTTGTCATCAGCGAATGCTGTAATTTTATCTTTAAATGGTTGTATGAATAAAGAATTCACAAAAATAAGAAAAAAGGAATCCCGAGGTTTGGGCATAACTTAGAGGGAATTCAAGTGCCTTCCAGAACTCCAGGTGCTCTTGATATAATACGCCCCAATAGGGTTCAGAGGACCTAAGAAAAAGATGACCAGAAAGTATAAATTAGTGATTGGATTTGACGTGCTTTAGGCCACAATTCATTCGAAGGTTGACTATGTCGAACCATTTCGATGTTTTCGGTGAGTGTATAGCAACATCCGGTTATCATGCTATCATCCTGATGTGTCTGTTAAGCTTGGCGTATACAAGAACAAACACAGATTGACTAAATCAGTTCAAAAATACATATCTACCAATGACATTACTAAATATCGAAAATAAAACACATGATGACTCTAGAGGTACAGATTTTCCATTAACGACTTAAGCAGTCGTTATCGATTGAGTAATCCAGCCGACTCACTTCAACTTCAAGATGCAAAGTCTGCAAAATCGAATAATTCCAAATGCACTTCCAACAAATTTTTATGAATGAAACTTCTGACGCATTTGTTTGCAAAAAAATAAATAAATCTCTAAAAACATTCATTCGATTCACAAAGCAAATAAATACTTTTGCGTTCAGCGATTTTTCTCTTCTCAAAAGGCCAATTAAGACAAAAATTGTTGCGCGATTGCATTCCTTTGTGCGGGCTTTGCGTATGACTTTCTACAAACAACGAACACAAAGATCTCATTGAATTCTGATTCATCCAACAGATTCTTTTTCCTTTTTTTCAAATGTACAGACACGATGCTCGAGATGTTGAAGAAAGGAAAACACCTGGGCCCGCTGAAGTTGTTATTAGGCAGCTGAATAAAGACTCTACAGATTTGAACTGAACAGAGGGAACGTGCTGCGATTATTATACATATATATCCGCCGAAGGCAATAAACCGACAAACAGAACAAATGTGTAGTCAGAGTCCAGAGATCATTGAATTGCATTAATTCTCTCATAGGGAAAACCTGTAATCTAATATTCACATATTCGTACGAGTGTATCTTAGTATAATACCAATACCAGTACCAGTACCTGTACCGGTACCACCATCTGAGGAAAGATAAAATATGTTTTTCTTGGAATTGAAAGTATCTAGCGAAGCAAATGATAAATCACAAACAACAAACAGGTGACGGATGACAATAGGTAACAAGGAGTCAACAGAGTTAACGGAAGATTGTACCAACTAAATCTAAGTAAAGATGGATCTTCAAGAGTTGAGCTTGATTAGAGATTTCTTCGGACCAAGAACATTTTTATTGCAAATAAGCAAGGCGGGAAGCGCACATTATGACCAGCTTTGTTGGAGGAATGGTATAAGATCATAAATTGCAAATGATGACGATTGAGAAAACATTGACTCCAGTTCTAACTGATACCAAGCCTTTGGAAATAGAATTAATACCGGAGGGCAGATAAAACAATAGAAGAAATCTGTGAAATCTGGCGAACCATTTATGAGGACAATTTGAATTAAAGACCAGCTCCATAGTGTTGCTGGTTTATCTACGTTAACAAGCGATTTCATGTGTCGTTAAGGAAAATTATCGAACGGCGTTAGATCGCAACATCTTGGTGGACAGATTACAGTTTCCAATCCTGGAACCGCGGTTTCAGCCAACTTTGAGCTCAATAAATCAATGAAATTGGGCGCAGTATGATAAATACGATCCTACTAGAGTCACATATGGCCCACTTGAAACAAATATGTATACGTTGGCAATCTTCCTGTATCAGTCAACATCGACTGTAACGCGAGCTCCCGCTTCATGTTTTTATTGAAAACTTTTTTGTTTTTTTTTTCCAGAAAAAGATAAGCCGAACAATCATATTTGGGTAGGAGATATCAATGGAAAATTTTATAAAGCAATGAATCTGTTTCAACATATAATCGTATGGGTTTGTTAGCTCCCCATGGCCTAGCCTGTTTTATCAAAGAGCCGACAACATTAATTTCAGGAACTTGTTTAGACCATATCAATGGGCGTTTCACTAACTTTTCCCATACTTGTGAAAAATGCATATTTGATTTAATGTCTACTGTTCGTTCACGCAATGATAGTCCTTTGGGTAAGAAAAAGTATAACAATACGTTCTCAATTTTACAAAGCTTTAAAAATAATCTTCTTCATGGACTCTGGGAAGAGGTTTTGAATAAAATGATGCTTCTACATCCTATTCGATAACATATTCATCAGAACCTGCTCCTACAAGGTTTATTTGAACAAATCTGATAAATGACTTAAGCCCTGGATGACTAGACAATTATTAGATAAATTTAAAATTAAATGTTCGCATAATCCGTTCGCATAACAGTCCGACTCAATCTCGGACGGCTTTATTGAGTTTAATAAAAACTGCTCTTATAACTAAAACTAAAGGACGGGGAAGATCAGGATCCGGAGAGGTGGTAATTGAGGGTCTTTTTGGAGATGCTTCTGCTGCAATGAAAATCGAGCACATGGTAAATTTTATTTCCTTCACGTAGCATTCGAGACAGTGGTTCGTAAAAACCATATACCGTTCGGTGGTTATTTGGACGAAAAAGAGAAACACACCTTAAACTGCGTGGGTTGGTATTAAAAAAAAAAATCTGATCCAACAGTGAGGGACACCAGACGCGCAGTAATTTTAGTCGGTCATTATAGGGCAGGAGGATGTAGAGGCCTACGCACAGCGAAACGTAGGAATCTGCGTTGGACAGCTTCGATACGTGGAATATAGTTTTCATAGTAAGGGAACCATACCTGGCTAGCATATTCGAGAAGTGGCCCTGACAAATGTAATATACAGGGATTTTGTAACAAAAGGGTCAGAAAACTCTTTGGACCATCGTTTAACAAAGCCAAGCGCGGAATTAGATTACAAACAATAATACACTTACAAACAAGAACAAACTGAAGCAAACTCAAGAAAAATCGACGTTGAAGTCCATGGCTCCACAAAAAAGAAGCCTACTAACGTACTTTTTGTTGAGCTATCACAACATACAACACTCTAAAGAACATGTTCCGCAGCATCACCGAAGTGGTAGCCAAGGTAATCGCTGAAAAGACCTAATCCCGAAATTAGAAGAAAATGACAGATCAAATATTCCTATGAATACTACAACGTAGAACTAGGGCAGCAAGGAAAGAGACCTAACCAGAAGAAAAGACAGCAAATATGGTTGCGTACGTAGCCTTTTGGTTGAATGAATTTCCCAAAATTTTTCTCGAGATGTCAACAACTGGGTTCTTACTCTAACGCCAGAGAAAATTGAAAAGGGAATCTAGTCACCAAGGAATAGTGGACTCCTTTCAGCAACACTTCCAGGTACTAACTAGGCTTCAGGCAAAATGAATGATAGCAAGGCAATTGGGAAGAAATGCCTATTTAGCATAGGTTAACGTCTTTAGGTTTTCTGACAAATAAAATCAGCCTTCCCTGCGTTGCAATTGATCGAAAAAACACTGAGTGTCCAAAATTTGGTTTGGCACGGTAGCGTAACAGTTAAGCTCGTGATGAAGTGTTTGCTTTATATCCTGAAGGTGGTTAACGGGCAAATACGAGGGTGGATTAATAAGGAACACTCTTTTCAACATAATCTCCTTTTAGCTCGACACACCTCTACAATTTTTTAATGCCCTCCAAGTAGTTCAATTTCTCGAGTCACTCAAAATAGAATTTTATTTCATCGATGACTAAAATCTCTTACCGTCGAGCCATTTCATCGTGTTTGAAAACGAGAAATAGTTGCAGGGGGCAAAATCTAGCGAATATACTGGATTGACACTGCGCCGGGGCGCTGGCTTGCTGGAAGAACTGGAAGAGAACTTTTTTCCTCGCCAAATGCAGTCGTTTTTACTTCAAATCGGCGTCTAATGGATCCAACAGCTTTACCGGTGATCAGCAAAAACTCCTTGGGATTGTGATTGAACGATTGAACATCGCCAAACACTTGTGTCAATTGTGAGTAATCCCGGCACCCATCTGGCGGATGGCTTTTTCATATCTAAATATTTTTGCAAAATTGAAATCACTGACCTATTTGATAGGCCTGTTGCCTCTTCAAGTTCGGGCACTTTCACTCACCGATCATCCAGTATCATACCGTGGATTTGATTGACCATTTCTGGTGTGGGGACCTCAATTGAGCGACCAGAACGTTCGACGTACGCCCGCACCGAAATTGAGTTTGGTGTTTAATGAGCACACGAAATTATTTTCTTCCAATTTTACAAAAATACTCGTAGGCGTCTGCTTCAAATGGCTGCCAGAACAAAACTATTTGACAGATCTATCTGAAGATGTGAGTGCGTTCTTTAGATATGTAGATGCTTCTTGACAAGTAAAATGCTCGATTTGAGGTGGCAACGCCCGCTATTTTAATATTCTGGGACTTATTGATCCGCTCTTGAAGGAAACAATCGATGAGCTTTTTGGGGTATTCGAATCAACTAAACTACGAAGGACGATTTGGAATCATGTATGTCAGAAAAAAAAATTAATTTAAGCTAATCTTGTCTGATTATGATACTCGTTCTGACGGGCTTCTTTGTAGGGTGTTCCCTGTAAATCTACAGAGATTTACTTCGTGGTTTCTTTCCTCGGCTACGTCAGTTGTGAGTCGCTTGCAAATTCAACTAAGAGTTTCTTTTGTATGATCTGACACAAATGACTAACTAAGATCAACTGACGTCTCAAATAAAAGTTGCTAAACAGAGACAAGTCAGCTATTGTGTGATGACATCTTGGAAATCAATAAAAGCTTACTTAAACTGTTCACTGACCGACGAGGTCATTGAACAAAAATTACGCATTCTTCCAAAGACTGCCAAAAGTGTATTCGATATCTCATTGAACAGATATGAGTACCCCTCAGAACGGTTATCACTCAATCATTTTCGATTGGCGAAATCGAAATGAATCTTTGGAACGACGCAATAATGGGAAATGTTTAAACAGTTTACGAATTTACGAATGCGAAGAGCTAACGCAATTAAATGCCTCTCACTCGCTTTCAAAAACAATTAATTCCTTCTCGGTTTCGAACACCAACAACTTGTTGATTTCTGTGGCAAATACGTATACGAGTACCATATTTTGCATTTGTTATGTTTTGTATCTTTGCATGGTAGTCTATTGGTTTACGAGTAGAAATACATACATACATATGTATCTACATATGTACGAGTAGATATATGACCTTCCATTTAAAGAGTCCATGGAGACTAACTAATGCTTAAGCAACAGTCGCTTTTAATTGAATTTAGTTTTCAGGAGAAGCTCTTTAAGCGCTCTAGCAAATTTATTAATTAATTGATAAAGCAAATTTTCGCTGATACGTATAGCTAGAGAAATACAGTTTTGCGGATACATACATATATTGTATCTAAAGTGTTTGTTATCTGTTTTGTTTTGTTTAATCGCTCCTGTAGTGATGAAATTTCTATTGAAAGTTACGAGTATTGGTATTTTTTGTTTTTGTGTGCGGTTTCACGGCCCCACTAAAAAAAGTATCTAATACGAATAAATTCCACTTAAATTCACTAACTACGTAATTTTCGGTTTTTTAATCAACCCAACGATGTCGTCACAGACACGAAAATGTGTTAATTCCAAGGCATACTCATAGCAAGATTAGATCGATGAAAATGAATAAGACAAATGAGAGGGGGAAAACTGTTAAAAACACCGTCAGAGCGTCAAAATTCAAAAGATAACAAGTTTACTATGGAATACTCCATGGAATTTCATTGAAAAGAAAAAAAAAATATAAAAATATTGATGTGGCTTTTGATAAAAAACAAAATTTTTCGGTTTATGGATTCTTTGTGGTGTGGTGAGATACTTATAGAATGGGAAACCGGTTGCATTTTAGCATAAACATGTTCCTGATTTAAGGTTGTTGTAAATCTTGAAGATGAAAAGTTGACGTACAACGGTTGCTTTGTTTACGAACAGAAAAAATAAAATATAATTTCGAAAACCGTCCGGTAAGGGCTAATTTTGCGATTTTTGGAAGTTAGTCGAAAAGTAAATTCCTTCGATTTGTGATCACGTACAGTTTATGTAGTAGTCTACTTTTGTAAATCCCCAAAACGAACCATAAAAAAATTACAAAACAAGTATTATTTCAACCCTCAAATTTAAGTTTCTTTAAAAAAAAAATGTTGACTAGACCACCTCACCAAAAGAAGAAATGACATGCGTCAGGGTTCCAACCTAGGTACCACACTTTTATATTTTAATCTCTCGCAGATTTTGAGTCGACAAATATTTATACTTAGGTTTTGTAGGTCTCAGACGAATCATAGTCGCAATATTTTCATGAGAGGAAGCTAACAAATTCGAGTATAGTCACAGTGAATAAAACGCTGTCCAGAAAGTCTTTTCTTCTTTGACCTTAGAAGCCTCGTATTCAAGTGAAGTGGTTGGTTTGTAAGTTACTTGTACTGCTGAAAATGGGTTGTATGGCACTTGAAACAACTAATGTAGAACGGTGGCTTCGAAAATTTCGTGGTTGACATGAAAGCCTTGAAGATGAATAGCACACATATAGACGACGATAATTTGAGAATACTGTACAATGATGCGAATGCTTGCGAGAGATCTTACTGTAGGCAAACTAGCTGTTTCAAAAAAACAACAGAAACACTACAGAAACAAATGAGTATTCAGTCAAGTTGTGACAATAACTATAACAATTAGATGACAGTACGAGTGGATCTGCACCATCACCGACCTCCTTCCAGCCTAAATCGAAAAACAGGAACCCGGCTTAAAAAAGTTTTACAGACAACCTAATCAATGTATGACGTAAAGATTTTCAAATTGAGAGGCTATAAGCCAACAATCGCCAACATGACCGGTACTGTTACGGCAAATAGTTTCGAGCCTATTTCCTCGCAACAATTCATCATGAGAGTACCTCCATACAATTGCACTGAAAGGTGTCAACCTGGTGATACCCAGTGTTGTAACTGTTTCTACATATCAATTATGCGTATTTGTACGCCAAGCGGTAACCATCGGGTTCTAATCGATGTCTATCTGGACTCGACTTGCCAAACTTATAAACGAGAGTCTTAAACAACCCACCATTGAACACATATTCACACTACGGCAGATCTTGAAAAAAACCCATGAACTCCAAATCGATACACAAAACCTATTCATCGATTTAAAGGCAGTGAATGACAGCATTTACTATATAGGGACGAGCTATAAAGAGCATTGTCTAGTTTTGACATCCCTGCCAAACTTGCCCGAGTGTGCAGGATGACGATGGAGAATGCAGGTTGATTCATCAAGTTCGGTAAAGAACTTACCGAGATTGTTGATGTTAAAAAAGGTTTTAGACACAATCTTTCAAAAGTCCGCCAAATTAATCGTATACACCGATGATATTGACATAATCGGAATAAATAAGCGTGATGTTAGTGGAGCTTTCGCGAGTATTGAAGCGAAGATGGGTTTAACGGTCAGCTATTGCAAGTATATAGTATATATAGTATATACAAGCATATTCAGTCCTCCAGAAAGGATGCCCAACACCGATGTTGTCTACATAGGCTCCGCTATAAATTCAGACAATGACACTAACACTGAGATCAAACGAAGAATAGCTCTTACCAATCGCTGCTTCTTTGAGCTAAGAAGGCAAGACTAGCAAACACTCCTCGAACAACAAAAGTGACCCTATATAAGACCTTAATAATCTCAGTCCAGTTCTATGGCAGGGACTTTATCAAAAATGGATGAGGGTACTCTTGGCTATTTTGAGAGGAAAATTCTTCGGGTGATTTTCGGTCCCGTCTGCATAGACGGTGAGTGGATCAAGAGATACAACAACCAATGGTACGGGCGTACAGAGACATCGACACCGACTTAGCTAGAAAAGTGAATGTCTAACGACAGAGTTGGGTGGATCGGTCATGTAGAGCGGATGAACATCAATGCTCCGGTCCGAAAAGTCTTCAAATTCGTCCCCGAGGGACAGCGCAGTTGAGGAAGACCGCAACTGAGGTGACGCACACTAGTGGAAGTGGACCTTAGCTAACTTAGGGTGTGAAACTGTAGGCAATTAACTAAAGAACGAGGTGGCAGGACATGCTTGTTGGTTGAGGCCAGCTTAAGTACGTAGGTAAGATTGATAATCCAAATAAAGCCTTAAAGATCGTTATTTGCCGAAATGTTTCTTCAAGAAGGCGTTTTTTCTTAAACTTTGAAGTGACCACGGCTATTGCTATTACCATTTGTTTGCCTAACACGGTCAGAAATATTCTTCAGGGGATCATTTACAAAAGACTCTTGCCAGCAATTGAAACAGCAATAGCGTTTTCGCAAGACAAGGATCGGTTCAACAGTGGCTGCAGTTAACGCTGTAATATCTACGAGTAGATCTCGAGACGCTAACAAGGCAGAAAGGAGGCACCAAGAAAAACTGCGCCATTATTAACCAAAAAACCTTTAATTCGGCGAATTGAGATGTTGTTGATGGTTAGTTAGAGAGTATGAAGTTACTAGTATGAAGTTACTAGCAATTGTAACAACAATTGCAGCAATGACACCGGCTTGCAACTCGCCGATCATAAAATTGCAGGTGTGCTTATTACGAGTAGGGAAATTCGCAAAACTCAAGTATCTCGGAGTTTTGACAGTCGTCTGAGTTTTAAAAGCAGAATAAAAGACTCCATCTTGTTGGAGCTGCGAGTTATACCAATATACCCATGTAAGCCACGGAAATATGATCAAGTGCTGCAAAGTTTAAGTCTTACTAGCACGTGCGGCAAGTCAAATCCGCGAGTCGTTACTAGCTGTTGCGCAAGATGTTTCGTCGTATCCTTAATACTTGCTGAAGAAATGGTAGTACTCAAAACGAAATCACGGCGAACACACATATATCGGACTCAGTTTTTGACGAAATACGAAAAACGTCCCAAACTGTGTAGTGCCCGGCCACCCCGTGGTGTAGTGGTACTAGCAATCGCTTCTCACTCGGAGGGTCAATGTTCGAATCCTGCCCATGACAAATCTTTCAAGTTTTTCATTTGTGTAATTGGAACTTAGACACAAAAATTCTGCGTGTGAAGGAATAACACTGTCACGTAGATTTGGCTGTTGTAGAGTTTCAAGCACAAAAAAATAGTGCGAATTATAAACTTCGAATCACTCTGAGTGAAGAAAAAACTCTCCGTCCTATTCGGACTCCCACCCCTGAAGAGCGAATATCGAAACCAAACACACCTGAGTTTCAAACCACAAAACAATTTTTTTCTTTCTCCTCCTTCTACCTTTCCGCCCGCGCTCTGGCAACAGTAAAAGGGTATCTAACTCCTTAGGCGCTCGTAAATTATAAAAAAAAAAATTCCAAACTGTGGATATTATGAAACTATCCCGAAAAATGTGAAACGAGTGTTTTTTCCTTGTCCACGATAAGCAATCAAAAGAATAGCCCTGCGGGGTCAATGTTAGCAATATAGCGGTGCATATACCTAGCGGCCTTAGATCGTTACGGCGTCAACATATAGAGTCTTTAAGTCGACCCTCGAATACTCTGCTGTTAATGTTTATTTAATCTACGCGTCTCCGGCGTCTTATATATGTGCCCTAATCTGACCAGATCGATGTCCTTGTAGAGCACACTATTACGAGTATATGTATGTCCTCATCCAAATTGGATACGTTCATGTTTCTGCGCTATAAAGCAGGACTTACATCATGACAGCCTAAAATACAAGGGGCAGTATGTTAACTTACCTTATTTTATAATGCAATAACACAAAAAGTAGTAAAGATATTAACGTTTTTTTAAAGTTTTTAAAAAGTTAAACATTTAAAGTTTCGGTTTACATCGTCTTAAAAATCATATCACGCAAGTGCAGCTCCGCATTGTCGATACACTGGTTGAACCGTATTCTGCTGTTTCTTATCACTCTCTCCAGTATATCGATGATCCAGAGTCTGCGGGCGGTTGGTATAGGCACGGATTTCAAGAATACACAAGAGGTCAAATCGTGTGAACGCGACGGCCACTCCACATCACCCCTCAGTGAGATGAGGCGCCCTAGGAACTGCTCTCGCAACACAACAATCGATTCAGTTGAAGTATGGGCCGTTGCTCCGTTTTTTTGAAACCATATATCCGCTAAGTGCATTTCATCAAGGGCAGAAGAATGTTTGCGGGGCGAACGACCAACGCACGCGGGGATCGCAAAACTGCAAACCTTACTGATTCGATGTTCTCATGTGTTCTGATGTCCGGTGCGTATCCAGTTCTTCTTTTCTGCACAGAACCAGTTTCATTGAACGTTGTGACCCACAAAAGAGTTGATTTTCGGTCCGGGACAGAACCCAATGGCGCAATATTGAGGCGATTTGGGAAGGCGCACTGGGTTTAAACCATCGAACGGCCATTGGAAAAATAGGCCTCTAAGGCAGACACACGCTGCTGTGACGACACAAACACAAGTTTACAAAACTTTAGGATCCCCACTCTCAAATGAGACCACGCACAGCCGAATGGGACTCCCACCAGCTTCGGAGCGCTCATTTCAAATAAGAAAATTATCTTGCCGCACCTTGTAGAGTCTCCTTTGATGATATACGCGCCTTTTTGTTAAAATCACAATGTTAGGGCGCAATCAGATCGAAGGCTAGCCAAACGATACTGGGGTTCCACTCGTTAGGAATATCTCCCTCCGACCTAATCATGCAAATGACATCTCCTGCTGGCCTAAATAGCGTGTCAAGTAGCTGAGTTAAGATATTTTAGTTTGTTGGACGGAAAACTTGCTTGAAATCGCCATTCAACAATCTGTTGAAAATGTTTTCCTCCCGATTGTGACTCTGCTATTGTACTAAGTTGCCTTGCTCACCTCCACAGGTTCCCATTCGGTTTTTTTGATGGCTTCACACGATATTTTTACATTTTATTCAAAACTCGGAACCTGGCTCCTAGAGGAGCACCTCTCCACTTCTTCGAACACTTCTCAGGTTTTTTGTTTTTTTGTTTTTCGTAGAAGTCGATATTCGTCTTTCCTAAGAGCACACAAACTGTTCTCGTTTTTTTAATGCAGCGCCGCTTCATAAGCATTTTGCTTTTCTTTGGTTGCGGTTCAAATCGATTGATCTTGGTAGGACCAAGCTCAGCACATCTATATGCCAGGACACATCACCTGATCTTCGAGAAGGGAGGCCAACAAATATATTTTTATCAATCTTTAATTTTTCCGTTTTACGTTTACATTTTTCCGATAGTCATAGAGCAATTGCTTGCATGACGAGCCTCTTACAATTTGCACTTTTTCTGTTCAGAGGGAAAAATTTAAGAGGTCTATGATGGCACTACTTGGAACTACTCTTCTTCGCGTACACAAGAATGCACTATCTCCTTCACTGTTCAAAATAGTTTGGTGCATGTATCTATTTATGCGATGCGAGACGAAAGGCCGTTCCCTCCACTTGGTTTATCATCAGCCATAGTTCTAATCCTTCATAAGGGAACCACAGAAAAGAAATACTACCAAGAAATAGCAACTCAGCGAAGCAGAATTCTACTGGTTCATCATCTACTAACACTTCAACCTGATCCCAGACTAAGAAGCAACAGTTAGTGGCAACACATTGGTACCTTTATGATAATGTTCAAAAGAAATGGTGAAAATCAATTAGAAATCCCAGTTGGTAACTTCACGGGACACTGGTACCTCTAGTTCCAACTTCGACGACTAAACCTCAACACAATACTCAGCATTCGGTTTATGTGTGGCATGAAGAAGCCTAATCCATTAACAAATTGAAATTTAAATTGCACTCTGAAATCAATTTATTTTGAGCGCTCTTGTGAACTTGCGCGTGTCTAATAGTCTCGTTATGGGCGCATTAACATAATCAGATTGAGCATTGAAAAAGAACCAATTTGTCCACTTTTTCTTAAATATGTTAAGTATCTTGCGATAGACACTTTCTTTCGGTCAAGATGTCTAGGAGATAGAGGTAGCATGTTAACTTAATCATTCAGTGGTACCGATGTTGTCAGTTGATTTGACTAACAAGATGAGATATTTGTACGGCATAAACAAGTTAAAAATATTATGGGCAGTTTAAAGAGATTCCAGAAGATATACCAGACGTTTGGAAATGTAAATAGGTTAGACCAATTTACTTAGGTTTTTTTTTGTGGAGTACAATTATGTCAAACTCTAAATAGAAGATATGACATGGTTTTCCAGACGAAACTGTCTTCGAAAAATCAGTGCACTCATAGAATTACTGTATATATACAAAGTATCCGACTCAAAAAAAAAAAAAAATACAGAGGTATAGCTTAATGGCATTCAACAAAAAGGAACATTCTAGCCTTTTAATATTTAGGAGACCAATACGATTGCGACAAGTGTTTTCTACAAATGCCAGTAGGCAACAATCAATTGGAAAAGCTGATTGTATCACACACCGATATGAAAGTGGGTATCAAACGTTTGATACTAGATTCAGATTGATAATCACATAGAATTCTTTTCAAAAATATTCCTACCATTGTTGCTGCTCCCTGTTATTTTTTGAGCTGTAGCGACTTTTGGTTTCGAGTCTTTCAATACCGATGACATATCCCCGACTTAAAGTCTGAAAGGAATCTTCATCGCTCCCCTGCCAGTGTTATACGAGAGAGAAATTTTGTACCACAGCTCGGTATACTCGTAGACGCCAAGACCTTTACAACGATTTGTCTGAAGCATAGTCAGAGTGGGCACCTTGAGTGATTTCATATCAAAATCTTGTTTATGGCGAGGGGCTCCTATCCAAACTGCTGTTAACTTTCTGGTTGATCATCTATGCTTGCACGCAACTAATTATACTGTCTACCTGTCTCCTGATATCTATACCTAGTCCTGCCATAAGTTCTGTTACAAATATAAGACGCTATAAAAAAAAACAGTAAACATATTGTTTTCACAATTGTTTCATTTATTAGACCACAGTATTGATTATTAAAAAAAAATTTAATTCAGCGAAATGACAGCTTTTTGCTTTAACACAAGCTTCCAAACTGTGTGGCCATTGGGCTATAGCGGCACGTACAATTTCCATGGAGATCGTGGACGCTGCTCTGGTTAATGCTGTTTTAAGGCTTTTCAAATTTCTGTGGAGAGTCTTGCAGGGCATGTTCTCCAACTCCAATCTCCACAAACCATAATCCAGTGGATTCAGATCTGGACTCCCTGGCGGCCAATCTTCTGCTATAAAACCAGGAATATTGACTCTGAGAACATTGGCTTTGTGCTCTGGAGCAGAGTCCTGTTGGAAGATCTATCTGTATCCATTGAAAAGGGTATTGGTCAGACCCTTCACAAAACCCTCTAGCACGTGTTCTTGATAAATCGTTGCACTTCTTCAGCAGGGTTGCCCGAACTGGAGTCGGGTGCGGGCTAAAGTGAAATTCAACAAGAACTGGCTGGCCGTCGAAACAAAATACTATTAGCTTATAATAAAAAAAAATCATTCATATAATTTTATTTTTTGTTTATTTCTTGCATTCTTTAACAATGTTATTAACATCAATATTCATCGTTGTCAAGCGCATTGCGTTAATAAGTGACTTATCCTACAATGAAGACCTGTATTTTGATTTAATATAATTCATGGTTGAATTAGCACATTCACAAAGATATGTACTCCCCATCATCGAATCTATTCACAAACTAAAATTCGCTAATTTTTGAAAGCGATCATCAAGGAGCTTAAAAAAATCTATTCCAATTTCAAGTACGCTTTTGCAGAATGGGTCGGATTGTAGGTCGCATAACTCCAATTGGTAGTCAGTCTTTACAATTTCAATAGCCAGTGATAATGGATGAGTGAAAAGTGACAAATCGCTCTCTAATTCCTTAAAATCTATAAATCGGTTTTCAAACTGAAAAATTACTTCGTCAATGTAATCTATGAGCTCAGAAAAGTGGCATCTTTCGAAATTTCCCATCTCCATGTAAAGTTCTTTGTAACTCGGGAAAAAAGAAAGATCATTCTTTTCCAAAGACATTTTGAACAATTTAAGTTTACTTTTAAATCCATGTACCGGACATTCGCGATATTATAGCGCCTTGCAACCTCAAATTTAATTCGTTCATGTGTTGGGTCATATCCGTTAAAAATGCAAGATCAGCGAGCAATCCGTACGATTTCGGTTAAAAAATAGCGAAATTTACGATGAGTCAAAGGTTTGTCTCCGGCCCTGATCACATTTGTTGTTTTGACAGCCACCTTCATTGCGTCAATCTGGCGCAAAGATTTTCAGCATAAAGCTTCTTGGTGTATAATGCAGTGGATTAAGTGGCAATGAATACCATTCTGTTTAAGGAGTCCAGAAAATCCTGTCAGTGTCCTTGTCATTGCTTTAACTTCATCAGTCAAAATATAGGAACACTTTTGAGACCCTCCGTAACGTACAACAGTGGTACTGACAGCTTTATTCATATCACTTCCTTCAGTTGTTCCATGTAGCGGTACAAAATTCAACATTTCCTCCGTAATAGTATAATCTTTTAAAATATAGCGAATTAAAAGTAATAACTGATTGACGTCTGCCTGGTCCGTACTTTCATCCAAACATATTGAAAAATATTCACATTCCGCAACGGAGTCACACAATTTCTTAGAAACATACTCGCCCATATCATCTATTCGTCGCGCCACTGTTTGATGTGATAGTGCTACAGATTCAAATTTTTTTGCAAGCTTAGGCTGCATAAATCGTTCAGCCATTTTAATCGCACTTTTTTTTTATTAAACAACATCACTGAATGGTTTTTTAGCTTTGGCTAGTTGTAAAGAAACTTCGTAAGAGGTAGCTGCCTCAGTTCATTTTCTTTTGAAAAAGTGCTTGCTTGCTGCACCAGCTTTTTTTTATATTCGGCTACAATAATTGTTCTAGCTTCACCTTTATGTTCCTTATACCTTTCTTCAAACAAAGTTGTGTAATGCAGCTTAACATTGTATTCCTTAGCCACAGACAGGACATGCATACAAATGATACACTGAATTTTATTATTATTGTTGCAAATAGAATAGTCCAGTTCCCATTTCTCATTAAAAGCACGATTACCGATATTAGCATACCGAGAAGAAAGCATGTGTGTATGTATTGTAAATACTCGTATATCAGCTCGAATGCTTACATTTGTTTTTTTTTTTCATTCGTGTAGGTAAAGCGGTTTTATTTTGGTGCGAAATAGGATTTCTTAGTTGAAGTTTTTTTTTTATGTCGCGGGCCGCAATAACAGTTATAGCGGGCTGCACGAGGCCCGCGGGCCTTGTTTTGGACAGCCTTGCCTTAGATGAAGTGACATATATTTTGTCATTTTGTTTGTTTCTTCCACGGTAAAAATTTTCTCATCCGTAAACGGAATGTTTTCATGGCCATTGTCCGCGTGCCACTGCAAAAGTAGCTTGCATCTTTCCAGCCTACTTTTTTTTAGTTGAGGAGTTAGAAGATGACCTGTGGAGCGAAGATATTCATTCAGATCATCCCAAATCAGCCTAGGCATGAATCTGGCTGTTATATACAATTTCTTGGACATGATCTTCTGCTTCCTAAGGGGATTCATCACAAAAAGTCCAAGTTACCCGGTAAAAAATTACGACGAAAATAATAGAGAATCAACGCACGAAAATGTTCATGAAGTCTCTGTAAAAAAAAAAAAACCAAAAAGAACACGTATGACAAAACGTTCTGAAAACGTCAAACTTTACGATGCTGTCGTCAGATTTGACGTTACTACACCGATATTTCTGTCAAGTACAACCATGCCCAGCAACGATGGTTTTGGACGACACGGGATATTTTCTCTAGGATTCCGGGAGCATAAACCCTTGGTACAGGGTACAGGTACCGAGCGTTGATGTGACGGGCTTATACGAGTACTTTATGTAGTTATTGATTGCTGATCTTATTTTGTAAGACAGATAGTGCATAGGATATACTCTGGACTTGTTCATTTCCATAGTTACTTAGCTTAATCGGGAACAATAGCGGTACATTGTCATTGGAATATTACACAGGAACCAGAAAAAAGTTAATCTGAAACAACCGAACGTTTTTTTCGCTCCTCACCGTCAATAAGTCGATTTCTTGCAAACGCAGACTTCCTAGCACGAGTGCCACTAAGGAACTTGTTGGTTCAACAATTGAAAAGAGTTGCAAACGAATATGCATGCCTTTACCATTGGTCTTATGTCACCATTTGGTACCATAGAATAAACTTTGTTTGCCTCGTGCCGAATGAGCTGTTCAAAGAGATAGTCTTAAAACAGCTACCTGCAAAGCAAGACTGTCGTGGATATGCTGAAACACATTGGAGAAAGAATGAGACTGTCCCGTAATGTCGAATCATTTCTGCTACGAGTATATGGATGCCGTACTTGGAAATTGACCAAGGAAAGCGAGGCAGGACATCAAAATGCCAAAGATAAAGTGGTTATAGATTGCTCACATCTAACACCACGAAGACAGTTTCATTGCAATACACACTATTAAATTGAACCCACTGCCAAATCAAGCAGACTAGAATGGCGCCTAAACAAACATGCAGGAGAAACGTCGAAGAAAAGTCTAGATCCTGGGGTTTGTGCTCAGGGAAATTAAAATACGTTGCGGAGCCCCGAACAGCATGACACGCAGACGTTTTGGACATCTTACGTCCCACCGGGGCTCATATGATTTAAGAAAAGATATATGAGTCACATAGGACAAAAGAGCTCGCAATTATACGTTGACTGTGGCATTCTGAACTGTTGATCATTTTATGGTCAGCTCCTTAATATTCGACCAGCTGAACAGTAATGCTCCCTTCTTCATCAGTTTGGATAGAACAAGATCAGGTTACCAGATTCAGTAAAGATCCACTTGATCTTCTTAATTTCCTGCCTTTTATAAAGAGGCCTACAACAACTAGCTACATATAGGAACCAGACTAATTAAGAGTCTGATGCTGAGGTTTGAATTCATCTGGAACTACTTAATTCCAAAAAATAAAAAACGAAACCTTCAATTCAAAGCAAACGGACGCTGACACCTAATGACAGAAAAGGGAAAGTTAAAGAAATTTGAATTTGTGGCAATGCTGAGGATTTCACAATTTTCGAAAATTTGATCTTTTGGGCTGCGCTGCCTCTAAATTTAATTACTTTCTAATGGTTATGTATTTCGTTCGGTCCCGGGCTCCTCAGATATCATCGGCTAGTGGAATTCATTCTTGATGACCGAATATTTGTATTTTTATTTCGAGTCGATGGTCAGACCTTCCATAGTAGCTTACGTAACCGCTATTTTGCTGTGTTCTAATAGAACATAATGTCGAAGTTCTGCGGTAGTGATATCTAAAACAAAATTCTGCAGCTATATACCCATGTACGAGTATTTTACGGAATCCAAGGATCCAATACCATGCTGTACTTATCTCAGATGTTATTAAAATAAAGTCTGTTTTCTGTGATACGAGCGGCACTTTAGGATTGGAAGTTATAGTCAGAAATTACGATAAATACTCGTATTTAAGCAACGATACGGTCATTTTGCAAAATTTTTAAATCGATATGGCTCCGAAATGATCTTTGTTGTTTATACTATCATAAAAAGTTTCTTGGAAACGAATCATTACCAAAGTAATACGGGCAAGAGCCGCGACGTTAAATTCCACGTTGATGTCTTTAATCCTTACAAAGCATATCTGTTAAGCCACGATTTCTGAATTGTTTTTTTAGGTTTCATAATCAGAATCAACCTTGGAAAGCCGGTCTTTTTAAATTTTTTTTTTTTTTACAGTGAATTCAAGTCCTTCGGCACCAGATTTTCAGTGACACGTCTCAAGCCCAATTGATTCGTTAAAATTCAGTGAACGCATCTAGTCGAGATGTTGGGGATCTCTGCTAACTCTCTGATGGTCAACTTGCAGTAAATCTTTGATTTCATCGACGTGTTCCTTAGTTGTTGATGTCGATGGTCTACCAAAACAGAACGGTCTTCATCGTCGATGGCTTCAAAACCACTGTTTTCTTTGGTGTATCGTTGATGTTATGACTGCATATATAGAGACGGTCTACAGAGTTAGTAGTAGAAGGAGATTGAAGGAGGCAGCTTACGACTTGTACAGCAAAATCGACCTGGTGAGAAAAGCGCGCATCAATCACCTAAAATGACTTGAACAAGAAGAGTCTTCGATTCCAACCCAGAGAGACAATGCAATAGAGGACAACATCGCACGCGCCCTAAGTGCTTATTGGTTTAAGTTCAAATCTATTCCGGACAGCAGCTATATCTACGTGAACCAGACTCCAACAGTAATACCTGACGTTAATGATACGAGAATTCGAATCTTACGAGAAGTAAAATTTACGGGCCGACACATCGACGATAAATTAAATATTTTAAGTGATCAACGAATTTCGAATAGCGATGCTCCATTGACTGTTGCTACCTCGGTCTAAGCATACAACTAGATTCAGAATCTAACTTGAAGAACGAAAATAATATTCTATTGGAAAGGGTTTTCCAATAGGGACTTGACAACTTTGAATTTAATTTGTGAACGCACTCTTTCACTAATCATCAAAATGTCACTGTCAATTTATTCAGTAAACTCAACATTTTCATCATGGTAAAGTACACGCACGAGCAACGTCTGCAAATTATAAAAATTTTCTACCGAAATTCGGAGTCGGTGACAGCAACTTTAAGAGCGTTAACTCCAATTTTCGGTCGTAATTCTCGCCCTAGTAGACAGGCAATAACAACTTTAGTGCAAAAATTTGAGTCTACATATTCGTTGTGTGATGTTGCCATGTCAGTGAGACAACGGGTTGGTCGAAAAATATCGCTGCCGTTCAGGCGTCCGTAGCAAACGACGTTCCATGACGTTCTCAAGAATTGGGCATCGCTCAGACCACTTTATGGCGTATTTTGCGTAAGGATCTTGGTTTACACCCATACAAGATCAAGCTGACTCAAGAATTGAAGCCGATGGACCATTTAAAGCGACGTACGTTCTCCGATTGGGTTCTGGAGAAGATGCGCCAAGGTGATGAATTTCATCGCAAAATCATCTTCTGTGACGAAGCTCATTTTTGGCTCAATGGGTTCATCAATAAGCAAAATATGCGTTATTGGTCGGGTGCAAATCCACATATGCTTCATGAATCACCACTTCATCCACAAAAAATAACTGTTTGGTGCGGTTTGCATGCCGGCGGCGTTATTGGGCCATATTTTTTCGTCGACGATAACGATCGATCGTCACGTTACTGTGAATGGTCAGCGTTATCGCGCCATGATCACCTATTATTTTTGACCCCACACAGCACGCGCTACAATCAATTTATTGAAGAGTAAGTATGGTGAGCGTGTTATCTCAAGACATGGGCCAGTCGATTGGCCGCCTCGGTCGTGCGATTTAACGCCGCTTGACTATTTTCTGTGGGGCTACGTTAAGTCATTGGTTTATGCCAACACGCCGATGACGGTAGAAGAGCTCAGAGCCAACATTGAACGCGAAATAGCGGTCGTTTCGGCCGAAATGTGTGGCCGAGTCGTTGAAATTTGGGTCCAACGATTCGACCGCTGCAAACGTGCCCGCCGTGGCCATATGAAGGAAGTCGAGTTCCATTCATAAATGTTTTGATTGTACTTCAGCCGATAATAAAGTTTTTGAAATATCTCAAATGGTTTGCTTTTTATTTAAAAAAAAAGTTGTCAAGTCCTTATTGGAATACCCTATACATATCCATGTTGGGCCCCCGTCCAATTATTAAGGCTTCTTCCATCAACGACGTTGTCTAATAAGAACTTAACGCCGCTGAATGTTACTACAATTTGAGCAGTCACAGGCTGCCGGTCATAGGTCCTGTTGAGCGGCAGGACCAAAGGTAGTCCATAACAGGACCTAAAACATGGTAATGTGGGAGTCCCCCCCGACTTCGGTCTTCACAGACAGGAATTCACGTAACACCCTAAAGACATTCCGTAGAAAGAAAGAAAGGCAAAGCCGCCATTGGGGCCATTCGAAAGAAAGCTTCTTCGCCTAAAGAGGCATAGAGCCTGGAAGGTGGCTGTATCCCAGTCAACCTATCTGAATTGATCGGAAACAATTTAAGCAACTCAACATTATGCCAAACAAAAAGAATACGAGTGCTTAGCACTGACGTGATTGCTAATAACAAAGCCTGTGACCACATCTCAAAGAATATGACGCTAAAGTTCAGGGTGAACCTGGGCATCAACTAACAAGCCTCTCCAGTTAGCCCGATCCTTAATTAACTGCCTCGAGTTGCGCACTCCGATTCGGTTGCGGTCCCTTTCTACTTATGTGGCCACCTAAGATGAGGTCTTACTCAGACTCTTCGGGGTGGCGTATTGGTGTCTATTCGCTCTACATGTCCTAGCCATCCGTGGGGACCAAATATTTTACCAAGAATTTTTCTTCATTCACTTTCAATAGAGTCCATGCTTCAGCACCATAAAATAGAACTGGAATGATGAAGGTTTTATACTATATAGTTTCCTTAGTTTTTCGGGATTGGGCCTTACAACTCAATTGCCTCGTTAGCCCAAAGATACAGCGATTGGCAAGAGTAATTCTTCTTTTTTTCCAACTGAGGTGTTGTTGGCTAAATTGATAGCAGAGCCAAAGTTGCTTATTATCATGCAACACCTCGAAATCAAGGCAACCACAAATCAAATGGTTTCCCTTTTCTAAGATTCGGACTTCGTTCCACAATTTGTCCTTTTAAGGGGTTTTTCGTTGTTGCGTCTATCAGGGATTCTAACTTAAATATCAGATTATTTTATGCCTCAGAGGTAGTTACTCCAAACTAATCTCGGTACCAAGATTACAAAAGTCTCGTCCAACCAATGGATGTGATAGTGCTTGACACACGAATTGCACAGGATACAGTCACCAGCAAACTTCAGCCAACTCTCATCAAATTCAATTAGCACAACAACACCACACTTTTCACTTCGTTGTCCTCTAAGTGTCCTTTTGTTCACATTTTATTTCAATTTCACACTTACTCATATCCTTAGGCTCCCTCTCTTCATTTTATTTTTGTTTTGCTGATGTTTCAATAGAATTTCGTTAATTTTCAAGTAATCCAACCAAGGGCAGTAAACTCACGTTGTTGTAATGTCGGCATACACCTCACCCAACACCAGTTCTAGTCGTACAAATTGTTTCTTCTTGGCAAATCCAAGAAAATCAATTTTATGACCTCGTTTTACTAGGAAATTCTGGCGCCAGAAGAAGACTGAAAGATACTAAAACTACAAAAACAAAAAAAAACACACACAAATCGATTCAACTTTGGCATAGTCATGGAGTTGCGAATTAGGAGGCCCCACAAGACTGCCTGGCAAATGATGGTGACTGCCTTCTTATGTTAACTAAGCGAAGCAAATGTGATTTAAGCGCGGGAATGACGACCTTCAAAGTTATTTTACCCTAGTCCCAGTGGACTTGGGCCAATGCAGCAGTGTCTGGAGAGAGAATTGTATAGTCGCAACGGGGTGCCAAAATGCCTTTGAATTTCATGGATGGCCTGCAGTTCCTCTGACGAAGTAAAATAAAAGTTGATCACACCAGCAACCTTTAACAACTGCATCCCTAATACAAAATTGACATTTAATTTGATTGACCGAAGTGATAAGGGAAAATCGTAAGTACGCACTCTAGTATCAAGGGTGCCGTCCAGGGGTTCAGGTATTCGAACTCAAACAGACTTGCGGTGTGGTCCGTTTTAATAGGGTTCACAGGTCGTCTTCAAGCACCTTCCTGAGTGTCCCTACATTATGATTATTTGTTTTTATTATCTGACAATGCTACCGTCAACCTATCTACCTGCCCGGAGGTGTCCTGGACTCCTTTCTACAACCGGTGGTCGTGGCATGAATTATATTTGCACTGATGTTATGGGTGAACTCTGAAAAGACGGCATACCTGAATAGTTTTCCTTAAATTTGAAAGCAGACCTACACATTCTATTGTTTGGTTTACAATCTCAAAAGAGTTTCACACTTGTGAATGATGGCCATAAAATTGCAGATACATAAATACTCGTATGGGGAAGACAGGTGTGAAATGTAAACTGATTGGAATTCAAAGCAAACCTTACAACGAGGTGTTGAAAAATCTACAAGATACAATTCTGTCTTGACAAACATTTACTGCCATTGTCGGTGAACTGTTGCAATTTGGGTTTCGTAGAATTCGAGGTGAGGTGTTTTCATCGAGGATATTCGACTGGAAATTGAATTTTGTTTGTCCAAAAAAAAAGTCTTACCCTTCGTTTGTAAGATGTGAAGATCGGATGGATTGAACCTCTATTTTAGGGGACAAACCACTAGTTATCTTACCTAGGTAGCCAATAGGTAGCCTACCTAGTGAATGAACGAAATAAAATACCAGACAGTCTTAGTGTCCAGAGCGGAAATACTTATAGCAGAGGGCGGAAGACAATACTCTACTTCATGCACAGGGGTTCTTTATTGTCGCCGCCAACTTTTTTCAAATGCTTATAACTTTTTCTAAGTTTCTGTGGCTCACATTAGTATTTATATACACACCAAACTTTAGAGCTAAACTTTTTCCGAAGTATTCATAAACATTGACGTGTCGTGTTCTATAACCGCATGGCCCTGAGTTCGATAGGAATCATATAAATAAGGGCGATTAGAAGAAATTACAATTACAGGAAGCGCAGCTATAACAAGCTATAGCATATGCACCAGGCCATTACGAAAAGACCCCTTGGCAATTTAGCATCAACAACAAAATTTGATTCGAACACGTCTCTAGATTGAAACATTATTGTAATAAAGCACTTTGAAGTGCCCACAGTACCTGCACTGGCTCTTAATACAGTACAGGGCGAGCTTACCCGCTTATGAGGAGATATTACTTGTAGAAATAACATGCAAAATGAAAGGCATATCTAGGTAAGCTTGATACTTGGAAGGAAAAGGTGAGTTCTGGACTGTAAATATCGAGAAGCCTCCACCAATAATGTCATGAACCAAACGAACGAACTTAGCACATTTCGAAGAACAAGTCGTGAAGTCGCTTTTTAGAAAGATCAGGCTCTGAACTATTAACAAAATGTAACGAAAATTGACGAAACGGAAGGCGTGTCAAAAAGCAAAATGAAACGTGTTTTGAATTAAAGAACGAACTGCAAAAAAGCAAAGAAAACTGGAGGTAGAAAACACCTCCTACTCGTAAGTGGTTTCCAACATTCCCTCACAATCAACTTGAAGACGATGAGCTTCAAATTTTACGTAGGTACCAAAATATCTACTATACAAGACAGCAGGCATACACAAGAAATGGAAACAGTTCTCCAATAAAAAAAAAAGTACCCGTAAGCAGAGTTCCGTTATCAATTGCACAATAAAAGGAAAACGCGTCACGAAAAACACTAACAACTACCAGTGAGTTTGGTACTGCAATAGAGCTAAATTTCACGACATGCAACAAGTTTATGGATATTGATCGATATATGAACATCACAATAAGCAAATCATCTCCATAAATCTAGGAAAAGACTTTCAAAAAAGTCTTTTCAAAAAAGTGTTTCAAATATCAATAAACGAAAACTCGCTGGAAGTATGTTATGACTCGGAACAAGAAAAACCGTGACGGTCCATTTTTTTGTAAGAAGCGACGATAATTTCTCCCGCAATTTCATACAAAAGAGAAATATTCTTGTGAATTCGATAGCAAATTTCTGAAGAAGTATCAAGAAGGATAATAATGCCAGGGGTCGTCTCTCAGGTCAAAGGATACAAGTTCACGAGTGTCATGTGGATAATTATCTCGTAACTGATTGATTTGCCCTGATTCACTTATATCACCGATTGGGTCGTTTTCTGTTTTGTTAGGAATAGCGAAGCCGTTGCTGAACCAACAAGGCGAACTTGCAAAGTTATTAATCCCAATAGCGAACACCAACGAATATTGAAAAAGCTCTTTACTCCTATTAAAAAACGTTTACGTTGCGTCGGGTTTCAAGCCGGCTGTAGTACATTGTGAGTCCCATCCTGATATACGTTTTGCTGTTCTTGAGGAAGCCCTTGGAGAGGCACAACCAGCTCTCAAATTTTACTTGGATACAGGCGACAATCTGCATCAGAATCCTGGGATCAAATTGGATAATATCTATGGCGATATTGGAGATCATGCTGATCCTCATTTTACTCAGTAGTTCGAGGGCTAAAACGGCTTTATGACTAAGAGGGGGGCCTCTCTAGCCAATTAGGGACACAACTTCAAACTCTCTCTACTTCTACCCCCACGGTCCTAAAATGGGCATCTAACCGCGGGCCGATCAATCCAGTGCCTTCTAAAGCCGAAGTAACAACTTATAAAAATATTATCGCTGTGAAATCAATCGCTGTCTGCACCTATAACCAGACCGGTGTTAAAACTGCGGACTCACCGGTAATAAGGTCAAAGATCGTATAAACCTTCGGAAGCATTGAGGGCGAGCCCATGCAATAGCAAGAATCCTTTGATCGACATATGGTATAGTAAGAAGAGGTGTTATATTCGCCTCTGATATCATTACAAAGCACTGTGCTATTGCTTTCATGCTGGACGCAAAGGACGAGAAAGAGATTAAGTCTGAACATCACCTGCTGTGCTATGAGAGCGCTGCATTTATGAAAACGTACGGCTCTACCTTGCTTATTGCACGACAAACCCAACTCCGTTTACATTGATGGCATAACCAAAACCAATAATATGGTTTCGATGCTATCAAGCCAGACGAATTGATGCAAATTTTCGTTCGCTATGCTTTGTTCGCATGTTAACTCCAAATGTCTTTCACACTTACAAAGAACTTGTTCAAATTTTAGAAACTATTACAGTTGCAAACCGACCGAATTTTCTATCAGCATACTCCAGTCCAAAATGCCTGTCCATCTACTAACAAAATGTAAGAGATTTACGCTCAAGGGAGGACCCTTATCACCTCTTTGAAGCAAATCGAATTCCTGATATTGGAAACCATGAGGTTTTACAATTTTCAACGTTTTTGAAGAGCTGATAATCCCTATTGCTAGTAATCCATAACCGTTTTCATACAACTCCTGTTGATATTTCTCATATTGACAATTTTGAGATAGTGTGTGTCTACATTACTCTCCCCAAACGCTGCTTTTAGGTACTTTGTTGTTACATTCACCCCTCTGTACCAATTGCGTCCTATCGAAGTCCTATCATAGCGAGACGGGTGTTACGGTTGAAGGTTGGAAGAGGCTGAATGCTACTGGAAATTTCGATGGAACACTGGTGGTGAAAATAGCGATAGAACAAGACGAGGCAGGAAACATTACGGCCGTGTTAATTGGCTGAGTGATATCTAGCAGGTGCAAAGATGTTATAGAAGCACCTGACCAGATGTGAGCATTGTACTCTAATTTTGGTGGATTGGAGCCATATCAGAGGGGGTGAAATATTTCTTACATCGCTTGAGGAAAGCTAGACATTTCCTAGCATATTTGGCGGCATAAAGTATGTGGCCATTCTGACGTGCATAGGTTGTCATTGACACACATACCGAGAATTGAAAGTTTTTTTAGTTTCGACGATGCAAGTGCCATTCGTGGATAATGGCTGGGTGCTTATATTTCGCTTTAACGACAGCAGAAAACATTGCATTTTGGAAGCTTTAAATTCTACTATGTTGGTGGTTCCCCATTTAGTAATTCTGTTACATCGGAATTCAATGAGCTTATCACATACTGCCTGAATGGACGGAATCTCAGCACCGTATGCCCGATAGAGGTATAAGTCTTCTGAACATCGCATACAAGATCTTATCTGCCATATTGCGTGAACGTTTGAAACCCTTCGCTAACAAACTGATTGACTCCAGGCAGTACGGTTTCAGATCAGGAAAAAACACAAGTCCAAATCGATACTCATCATGTCTTCATCGATTTTAATGCCGCATATGACAGTACTTATAAAGACGACCTACATAGAGTCATATCTACTTTTGGCATCCCTGCCTTCGATGGTAAAAAAAAGGTTTCGACAAGCTTTTATGTGAATTCTTTAACAACTTACTTGAAAGAATTGTGCGGAACACACAAGCGAACACTTGAGGCACAATCTTTCAAAAGTCTGTACGACTACTAGCGTACGGCGATGATATCACCATAATTGGGATAACACAGCGGGCTGTCATAGGTACGAGTACGTTGAGGACAAAATCAATAATATGATGTCAACAAGAAGGGACACACAAGATCGACGAATTGTACAGAACATCCCAATGGACAGCTGTAATTTTGAGGTAGTAATGGACTTTGTTTACCTTGGCTTTGATATAAATTTTGCCAAAAACAGAAGCAGAAATAAAACGAAGAACAAAGGAGAAGATTCAACCACGAACTATACGAGCTGTACAGCGACATCGACCTAGTCAGAAAACTGCACATTTGTAGCCTAAAATGCTAACAAACATCAACATTACCACGTTCGCATCAATTGATCGACTTTCTAGAGAAGACCTAAGCTCTCTCAAGATTCAATTCGAGCTAAAGACAACAGAAAACAAATTGTCCCCCAAGACCCAAAACAAAAAAAAAACACTCTCAACAACGTTCAGTCCACTTACCTTTAAATTCAACTTGTTCCTCCTTCGTACTCCAACTGCCATGGGCCTCGACTGAATCCACAGCAACGGCACTCAATGCCAACAGACCTGTCAACCACAAACTGGCCATATTCCCACGAATCCCCATTGGGATCAGCTTAACTTCTGCTTCCAATCTATCGTCGATCGCTTGTTGAACTTTTCTCGCTCCGCATTGGCAACCATCAATGACCACCGGACTCAATTCACAACCAAGACAAACTGCATTCTCACGACTTTTGGGATGATTTTGTCGAATCTCCATCAAACCCATAACCACACGCACTGGCCACTGCACTCGAAAACCAACTCACGCACGTTGGGACGCACTTTTTTCGAACTTTTTCCCTTCTCTAGCTACGAAAACAACAACAACAACAGAGCACGAATCTCGATTCCCGAATTGATTTGGAATTGGAGAAGGAAAATTTGTAAATAAACGAAAACAATCCAAGGAAGCAACTGAATATGAATACAAAAAACAAGGAAAACACCACAAAGGCAGCACAAAAAAGGAACACGAAGCGCACGAATGAATCTAAAATAGCATGAGAGACGAATTCTTTGCCGCTGCTGGTACGTTTTACTTGACTTTTTCTACTTGGAGCTCTGACGTTGTCGAGTTGGGTCTCGTTTTCGAATGACTTCTGACTCTGGATTCACTTTTGCTGGTCTACCGTATCTCTGACTGATTCTCGCGTGTAAACAAGTCGCACACAGATATTTGGAAAAATTAAACAGAAAAACGAAAAACAAAAAAGTCAAGCTGATGAGAAATCATAAAATGAAAACCTGCCGCTGCTGGTGTTGGTGTTGCATTTTATTTCGGTTCCGAGTCGCGCAATGATCCTGGCATAGTTACACACACGGGAGAATTCCGATTGATTTTCTTTTCTTTGTCAAATTAGTTATTCTTTGTTTTGTAAATTCGTTTTTGACAATTTAGGTGCAGGAGAGGCGATTTGCGGAAAAAAACATCATCGACCTGACGCGAGAACAACGAAAACTCGATTGCTTGGTCGGACTTGTGTTTTGTTGCGTTGAAGTTGGATATGGGGGTGTTTCTTGTTTCTATTTTCAGTTTGTCGATGACAGCTGAATTGTCAGAGTGACAGTGGACTGGTTTAGGTGTTGTTATTGTAGGCATTGTCAGTGAGCTGCGATGTGTACTTATTAGTGGATAGGAGGGATTGCATGTGAAGTAGAGATGGCGTGGTAAAGGGTTTCTGGATGAGATGGGTCGTTTGACATTTTAGTGCTTGTTTACTACTGAAAGTTGATTTAGTTTAATTCTTTTAAACGAATAATTTCCGTAGATCTCAGGCTCCTGTAAATCAGGTATTCTTGCCCTATCGTAAACAGGTCTCCTTGATTTCGATATACGCTGACAGCGGAGGGGCTATTTATATCCTTACCGCATCAACATTTGAGTCAACGTTTTCCTTTGAGCGGCGCGGTACTGTAAAATATTTGTGTGGCTACAAATTATAAGACTTATTCCTTTCAAAACAATCGCTTTGTACATTACAATTACAATTCACAATTTAATAGCATATCACTCAATCACTTATACTTTTTTATCTTTCACTTAAACCACTTAATCACTGCAATCAATCCAATTTCTCAACCACTTTTACTTTTCTTATCTTTTACTTAAACCACTTAATCACTTCTCCTAATTAACACTTCAAATTCAAGTTATGAACTCACTTGTATACTTTTTGGATGCTGATATTTATACTCGAATGACATAGTTCGCGAACAATCCTCACCATCCAGCGTCCCATACAATTTCCGAAATCTTCTGCTCTTCGAGTATCGAAGTCTTCTGCTATGTAAATCTAGATGACGCTGCTCCCATTTAAATGGTTATCACATTATTATCCATTTTGCTAGAAAATTCGCGATTCCATTATTTCCCAATTGGATGAGCCTTGTGCTCTTCAATATAGATGGCGCTTTTCAAATTTAAGGGGTTGTCAAAATACTGTGAGCAGCGACAACTGGATTTACAGAGCAGAAGATGTCGATACTCAGGAACCAGAAGATTTCGATACTTGAATAACAAAGTCTCGACCATTGATGACTGGAGAGTGGAATCGAATCTTCTAGCAAATTGGAAATTGTATGGGACGCTGGATGGCGAGGATTGTTCTCGAAATATGTCATTCGAGTATAAATACCGCATCCCGAAGGTATGCAAATCAGTTCTAAAGTGAAATTTGAAGTGTTAATTAGGAGAAATGATTAAGTGGTTTAAGTAAAAGATAAGAAAAGTATAAGCGGTTGAGAAATTGGATTGTACTGGGAGAAACAATTAAATAGTGAATTGTAACTGTACTGAATAAAGCGATTTCTATTGAAAAGAATAAGTTCTATTATTTGTACCCACACAAACATTTTACATTGGTGTCAGAAGTGGGATAGGACTTATTGTGTGTAAAAAAAAAAAAAAAAAAACCTGTGTTTTCTGACTATTTGAAAAAGCTAGAATGGGTCGAAAACTACTGCAGTTGACCCTCGTCCAACTCAAATCCGAGTTGAACAAGAGAAGCCTCAGCGCCAGTGGAGGAAAAAGTGACCTGGTATTCCGACTTCAGGAGGCTTTGAACAACGAGGGACATGATCCTGATGCATATTCCTTTGATGTTGACGAGGATGAACAGACAAGTACCGGCAATGACATGGCTGCTATGATGCAACTCCTCTTGTTAAAAATGGACGAACAAAAGAAAAACATGGAAGAACAGAAGAACATTCTCCAAAACAGTCTGGAACAAAAAATGGACGAGCAGAAGAGCAGCATTGAACAAAAATTCAACGAACAAACCAACAATCTGCACGGTCTTCAACAGAAACTGGATGAACAAAAGAAGAATCTGGAAGAACAAATTCGAAGAAATCGCTGACAAATTTGAAAGAATAGAGAAGAATGTTGGCGAAAAATTCGAAGAAATGGACAGCAAAGTTCAGCAACTGGCAAAAGAGCTCGACACAGTGCGAAAACAGAAACTGCGAGAATGTTCTTTAAGCGGTCCAAGGAGAAGAGATTTGAAGCCCCCCTCATTCAATGGCCAGACCTCATGGTCTACTTATAAGAAGCAGTTTGAAATGGCTGCCTGTGCAAACGACTGGGACAATGAGAAAAAGTGCTTTGCCCTAGCAATGGCCTTACGCGGTCCTGCGGCAGAATTGTTACAAACAATCGATATCGAAAAGAATAGAGACTATATGGCTTTAGTGCAGGCTATCGAAAAACGGTTTGGGGATAGTCACATGCGGGAAGTTTACAAGGTTCAATTGCAAGGCCGTATGCAGCAGCGAGGAGAAACACTGCAACAGCTCCAAGCAGACGTGAGTAGACTGACACATTTGTCATATCCCACCGCAGGTCAAGAAATAATCGACGAAACGGCAAAGGATGCATTCATCAGGGGAATTGCAGATTTGAAGCTACAATCAGCAGTAAGGATGGCCGGGAAAAGAACCCTTGCTGAAGCACTTGCCTTCGCTCTGGCGATGGAAGCATCCAATCAGGCTTCCAAAGGAATACATTTCGTCAGGGAAATAGAATCTGGTGAATGCTCCTGCTCAAGACCAACTACCGGGCAACGAAATATCCCGCGGGAGAGACGAAGGATGCGCTGCTGGAACTGCGATAAAGTAGGACAATTGCAAGGGCATTGTAAAGAACCGGTACGACGAGAAGACTACTTGCACTGAGGTTCCAGGCAAATAGAAAGAAAAACTGGCAAAAACGGCTACCAAGAAACCGGTCAAATTTCCAGAAGCCATCAGTTAGGAAATGCTTACTTCGCGGGGCAGAAGTCTGTAGCAGGAGTCGACTCCAGGGTAATTATCCCAGTCTCACAGTTAAAACAATGCAATGAAAGCCTCCCAGCAAAAGTAGTCAGTGGTAAAGAAGCGAAAGAATAGGCAACTGAGCCAATATAGGGTTGGAGTATAGACGAAATCCGTTCCTCCCAACAGGCAGACAATGACATCGAACCAATATTGGCCTGGAAGGAACACGAGGAAAGACCAAGCTGGCAGCAGATATCAGATCAGAGCCAAACTCTGAAGGCATACTGGGCACAGTGGGACTCGCTTTTTGTGCAAGATGGATTGCTGAAGAGAAAATGGGCAAGTGCAGATTATATGCAGCTAATTGTGCCACGGTCCAGAGTCAAACAAGTACTCCATGAAATACATGATGGAATCTCAGGAGGCCATTTGGGAATAAACAAGACGTTGGAAAAGGTAAGGGAACGTTTCTATTGGCTAAGCGCTAAACAAGATGTCGAGAATTGGTGCAAAAAGTGCATAAGATGTGTACCAAGGGTCCAAAAGTAAAGCCACATGGACAAATGCAACAATACAATGTCGGAGCACCTTTCGAACGAATAGCCATCGACATCGCTGGGCCGTTTCCCGAAACCTTTAATGGAAACCGATATACTCTCGTAGTCATGGATTACTTCAGTAAGTGGCCGGAAGTGTTTGCCATCCCAAATCAAGAGGCTAAGACCGTAGCCGAACAGATAGTCAGATAGCTGCACTCTGATCAAGGGCGAAACTTTGAATCAAAAGTCTTCCAGGAAATATGCCAATATTTGGTTATAAGAAAGACAAGGACAACGCCACTACACCCTCAATCTGATGGAATGGTCGAGCGATTCAATCGGACCTTGAATGAGCATCTATCTAAGGTTGTCAGCAACTGCCAGCGGGATTGGGATCGACACATACCCCTCTTCTTAATGGCCTACCGAAACGCGGTCCATAGCTCAACAGGGCACACACCATCCGAGATCTTTTTTGATCAAACAATTCGGTTACCAAGTGAAGCAAAATTCGGATCCCCACCGACGGAGCCCAAAGAGGTGAACGACTACGTGAATGACTTGCGCAGCAGGATTCATAAATTGCATGAAGACACCAGAGAAAAGATGAAGCTAGCAAGCAGCCGAATGAAGACTAGGTATGATATCAAGGCGAAATATTCCGGTTTCAACGAAGGAGATCTGGCCTGGCTGTATAATCCTCAGCAAAGGCAAGTCACCAAAATTGCAACAGGACTGGGAAGGTCCATACAAGGTGATAACCCGCATTAATGACGTTGTCTACCGGATCCAGCGTGGGGATCGAGTAAAATTTAAAGTGGTCCATTTGGATAGAATGTGTGATTTCAACGGGATGCTGAATGACGAAGTTGTTCGGGACGAACAACTGTAGGGAGGGAGCAATGTGATAACCACTTAAATGTGAGCAGCGACATCTAGCAGAAAATGTCGAAGACCAGAAGATTTCGATACTGGAATAACAAAGTCTCGACTGGAGAGTGGAATCGAATTTTCTAGCAAATTGGAAATTGTATGGGACGCTGGATGGCGAGGATTGTTCTCGAAGTATGTCAGTCGAGTATAAATACCAGCATCCCAAAGGTATGCAAATCAGTTCTAAAGTGAAATTTGATGTGTTAATTAGGATAAGTGATTAAGTGGTTTAAGTAAAAGATAAGAAAAGTATAAGCGGTTGAGAAATTGGATTGTACTGAGAGAAACAATTAAATAGTGAATTGTAACTACTGAATAAAGCGATTTCTATTGAAAAGAATAAGTTCTATCATTTGTACCCACACAAACATTTTACAATCTATAAAAGTGAATTAGGAACATTTTGGCCAAGTGCATCGGTGACCTAGTGGTAGTGGTGTCGGCCGATAAAGCAGGGGTCGTGGGTTCGATTCCCCAAAAAATTACATTGACTTTTTATTTTTAAAATGGAAAATGGTGCGAAGAAGAGGAGGAGGAGGCTGAATTCATCTCCGAAGCTTGTAAAGCGGCCCTCCCAAACAACTTCTACTGAAAAGCTTCCAAGTAGAGTAAGGGAAGGGGCGCTAACAACGTCAACAAAGGCGGCAGCTGATTCAGACCACGACGAAGACCCATACGTGTCTGATGTTGGAGAAGACCGCAATATGGGTAGTTTGAATACCTTCCAATCTCTGATGGCTACTAAGTCAGAGGATGAAGAGGAAGAAGTACATGCAATAAATAGCTGCATTAAAGAGCTACAGCAAAAAGTACTAGCCATTAGAAACAAACAAGTGGCTAGAAGACAAAATGAGGTACAACAACAACTCCAGATTTCTAAGAAACAGCCCACAAATAGCGAGGCTAAACAGAAAGAACAGCCGCTACAACAACAAAAAACAGCACATAGGAAAACGAGAAAACAAGTACAGACACAACAGAAGCAAAATCAACAACAACAACAACAAAAATCACAACCGCAGCAACAACAACAACACAAGTCCCAGAAACAACATCAGCAGCAGCAAATACAGCAACACCAACAGCAACAACAACAACCACCACTGAAATCAACAAGGCAGCGGGTACCTCCAATCAACACTTTTAAGATGGAGTTGAAAGAAACAATTGAACTATGTAAGTCGGCCATAGGAAATCATTTTTACATTAAAAGACTTAGTTTAGATAGGCATGCGACCCACTGCAATTCAGTGGAGCGCTATTATAAAATCAACAAATTATTGAAGGATTCGACGACGGAGTTCTTCTCCTACACCCCGAAGGGGGACAAGCTGCAAACAATGCTGCTGAGGGGATTAGAACCGTCGACTGATCCGGAGGAGCTCCTTGCACTGCTGAAAGAGAAGAAGTGCGAAGGGCTCCAATTCGTGGGGGTCAAGCCTTTCACCACAGCCAGAGCCAAAAGGGAGAAGCGGCAACTGCCGATTTTCCTGGTCCAGCTAAGTCCCACCAGCAATCTGGATGGTCTAAGGAGTATTAAAGTCCTGGACTACCAGGTTGTACACTGGGAGAAATTAAAGAGGAGCGAAAACATTTTACAATGTGTTCGCTGCCAAAGGTTCGGGCACGCCGCGTCGAACTGCGAAATGCAGCCTCGATGCGTGAAGTGCGGAAAGAACCACAAGTCCGAGGAATGCACTCTGGGTAAGGACGCAGCGTCTGAAAAGAGCCAACTTTCTTGTGCTTTATGTAGGAATACGGGACACACCGCAAATTATCGGGGTTGTCCCAAATTCCAGTACATCAAAAGAATAAATCTGGCCCGGCAGCAGAAAGTGGAAGTTAAACGTCCACCCGTGCATTTGCAAACTCCAGCCGTTACTCCCCATGTTACCTACGCCCAAATGGCGGCAGGTAGGGGAAACACGGTACAGCAAGCGAAGGTTGCTTCTCAGGTCCCAGCGCCCAGAGCACCTGAACCAGTACCTGTCATGCTAGCTATCTTGCTCTCTATCCAGGGGCAGATGGCTCAGCTACAACGTCATTTAACTGAACAGACCGCGCGGTTGGATCAAGTATACGCGCTGCTGCCTCTGAAGGTCCTTGCTGTGAATGTGAATTCACTGATTAGGTTCGAACGACGAGCCGCACTATTTAAGTTGCTTAAAGACCAAGCCCCTGATGTGCTGTTGGTTAGCGAAACTAAGCTTACCAAGAGACACAAAATGAGGCACAGAAGATACAAAATATTACGGAAAAAACCGACCCAACTCCATTCAGGGAGGTGGCGTTGCGATTTTCGCACGAAAAGGTATACGTTTTAAAAGAGTATACAGTCGTGTAGTACTTAGGTTCCAGGTGCTGGAAGCATGCATCGTGTATATCCCTCTCCGTAGTGGAAAGCGGTTGTACATGGTGTCTGTCTATGCACCTAAGGCTACTCAATCCACCTTATTTATCTCAGAGCTCGAGACACTTTTTCGATTTCTGAGGCTGGAATTGGAAGACAACTATTTTATTATCGGCGGAGATTTCAACGCCAAACATAGTGATTGGGGAAATAATACACCAAATACTAGAGGGAACCTACTATTCAATTGGTGGGGTCAGCACAGTATAATGTATCGACTCGGGCTTAAGGCGACGGATAGTCCGTCGTTTCCCAGACACGGGTCTTATTTGGATCTTCTGCTATTCGACTCACGAATACAACTGACATGCACTAACCAACAAACTACAAACTTTCTACGCACTTTCGTGTACGACAGTGACCATTGCGGTTTCAGCACCGAAATAACTGTTCCCAACGAAATCGCGTAATTGGATGAGTTTGTTCAAAGGCATTCCTACAATTATAGTAGGGTGCGTTGGACACACTTCACCAGAATACTGACTAGAGCACTCTCCTCGAATTCTCTCTTCCCAACGTCCAACAGAAATCTGTCAAACGAGGAGATTGACAGGTATCTAGGACTAATGGACGAGACAATCAAACGAACAATGGACAAAACGATACCTCGGTACCAACACACTGACGAAGAAAACTTATTCCGTAACCCAACTATTAACGCACTGCACCGACATAAAAGTAGGCTGCTGTCAAGACTAAAAACCTTGTACAGACGGTTTACTGACAGACATAACCCGGAGATCATGACACTGAAGTCGTCGATTAAAAACCTCCAAACATTAATAAAGGAAAATTGCAGAAATTCTGTAAATTTGCATTGGAACAACAAAATTCGATCTGTAAACACCAGCAACCCGAATATGTTCCCGCAAATAAATAAAATATTTAGGAGAAAAGATTAAAACGACCTTCCGTGTCTTAAAATCGCCTGGACGACGGACAACGAGAACATACTTATAGCAGCAGGCATATATCCAAATGAGGCTGTTGATGATGACGACTTCTTTTTGATCGGGGATCCGCAGGAGCAAGTAGAGGCTACAGGAGCGACTTTCCAGGAAGTGTACAGGGCGAATGTTATCATTGGTCCGAACCACGATCTGGAGAATCGAGTCCTTGTGCACAATTTCTACCTTCGAAATGAAATTGTGAATTGGCGATTCGAGAGCTCGGGTTTCACCCAGTTCAGTGAAGAGAATATGGCAAATAATGTCATCACCAACGATAGGGTACTACCCCCGTTCATTTCGAAGGAAGAGCTCCAAATGATCTTCGAATCACTTAGAAGTAAGAAATCAGTGGGAACCGATGAAATACCGAACATTGTGCTTCGACATCTCCCTCTAGAAGCGGTGAACATTTATACCACCCTGTTTAATAATGCAATGAATAATGCACATTATCCAGCGTATTGGAAAACTGCGGTGGTACATCCCATCCCCAAAAGGGATAAAGACACTTCCAATCCGGCGAATCTCCGCTCTATCAGTCTTCTTCCAAGCATCAGCAAGGTTTTCGAGAAGGTGATCAATAGAGTCCTGACTAAGTGGGTTGAAGACAATCATATAGTTCCGGATAATCAATTCGGTTTCAAGGCGGGGCATGATGATATTCATGCTACGTCTAAACTGGTCTCTGATATCCAAAAGGCAAGAATCAGTGCACTGGTGCCTGCCTGATTGACTTGGAGAAAGCCTTCGATACCGTATGGTTAGAAGGACTCTTTTTCAAGCTGGACAGATTGGGCATTAGTATACCACTGCTGTGTATTCTTTTTGATATGCTCTCAGTAGACAGTTCATCGTGAAGAATGGCGATGTGACTTCTGCTGGAACATTTAACATTAAAAACGGTCTGCAACAAGGTGCGGTAAATTCGCCGATCCTGTTCAACATTTACACGAGTGATCTGATAGGTTCAATTCACCATGCCATAGCGTACGCAGACGACATAATCGCGTACAGATCGGGTCCAAAGATTGAGGTCATTAATATGCTTTTGCAGCGTGACTTCGACAAAATTAAGCGATATTGCGATGACTGGAAGTTGAAAATCAACTTTCAGAAGTCGGAAACCATTCTGTTTAGGACGCCCTTGTCTGGGGCCTCTAGGGATACCAGAAGGAATTTGCGAAAGTTCTCGATCGTGGGGCAGCACGGGCAGTCACTTGCTTGTCGAAATGTAGTCAGATACCTTGGGATCTGGCTAGATCAATTTCTGTATTTTAACAAACATATAGAGGTTGCTCTGGCCAGAGCCAGAGGTGCTTTTGCCCTTACAAAGAGACTGTTTTACAACAGCCAACTCGATGCGAGGGTGAAGGTAATCTGCTACATGGCCCTTATCAGGCCCATGCTTGTATTTGGATGTCCCGTGTGGTTCAACGTGAGAGCAAGTTTATTGGAAAAGATTCGGGTGTTTGAGAGGGCTTGTCTTAGGGCTTGTCTTCGCTTATACAGAACACCAGAGTCTGAGTACAAAAAATTATATCCTAATGAGGTCTTATACAATAGGGCGAACCTAATAAGAGTGGACAATTTCGTCATTAAGTTAACTCGAAAGCACATTGCAAGAGCAATGACCTCATCGAACAACCTGATCTCCGGGGCTTTCTACCCCAATTATATGTATCACGAGAGAGTTCGCTTTGACGGCTTTATTCCTCCAGAAGCATTCCTCTATCTAGATAGTAAAGGTCTGATCCAGGACAGATTGGCGGTGCCGTTAATCTTCCACGTAGCTCGAACAGCTGCGGACAGGCGACTTAACTACGACAGAGACGTCGCACATGGCAGTGCGGAGCGTCTCCGGTTCAGTGGGTCGGTAGGGAGTCGCGACATGAGGGATGTTGCTCAGCAGCACCAGCAATTTTGGTGGCTGGTTGAAAGGAAGCATGCTTCGTAGTTGAATGCCTCCAGTGATAGATAGCTTCATCTGAAGCAAAGTGGGTCAGCCAAATTCTTTTAGCCATGGCCGGCTTACATAGTTTTAGGTAGGTTTAAGTTAGTTTTAGGAAAAAAATATATAAAAACAAAAAAAAAATAAATTAATAAAAATAAAAAATGAAAAAGAAACAATATATATATATATATATACACATATGTTTATATATTAAGTATATATGTATTATGTATTATGTATATATATATATATATATATATATATATATATATATTAAAGAACTTAACACTCAAGTGGGTATTAATACACTTAAAATGCCTGAGCACGTGTTAAGTTTTTAGGAAAATGGGACAGAGAGAGAAAGAAAGAAAGATTTTTGGGCTCAGTGGTTATTTCGCTCCATGGGTGGCATCCAACATTTAATGGGGAGACTAAATTATTAGTGTAATTGGACTTGTTATTGTATTAGAGGCAACCATTCGTCTTACGTGAATTAAGTTGCCTGAAAAAAAGATGGTCTTTTGGACGAGGCTGGGATTCGAACACCGAACCTTCTGATTTGAAAGCCAACACACTACCTCTTGAGATATATATATATCTATATATGTATCTATATACTATATAGTAGGTTAAGATTTATTTTTTAGGTAGTCTGTAGGCCTTTAGTTTTAAGTTTTTATAAAAAAATTAAAAAAAAAATGTCCATCTACTAAGTTTTTGCTTAAAATTTATTTTCTTAGTTTTAGTATTAATAAATGTAAAAATATAATTAGACTGTAAGATACGTCGAAGTGTTTAAGTGTTAGGTTTAACTTAGAGTGCCCGCATGGGGCCAGTAAGTTAGAATAAGATTATTTGTAAGTAATTTAAGCTAATTTTTAAGCGTTTTTTGTTTAGCATATAAGAGTAATTTAAGTTAAAAAAATAAAAATGCATAAAAACTGAACTTGGGTGCCTACCTTAGAGCGAGAATTCTCCACAGCCATCTTGGACAACTCGCTGTGGTATGCGGCTTTGAAGTCGACAAATAGAGGTGAATGTCGACCTGAATTTTCCGGGTCTTTTCCAAGATCTGCTGCAGTGTGAATATTTAAGCGAATAACGAATGTGGAATTTCCCGGCCGCAGTGGTATGGACCTACCGAATTGTTCATGAATGATTACAGACGTTAACATAATGCGGATCGGACAAACGATACTGAGATTCCATGCTTCAGATGAAAGCTCACAGATGAGCTTGCGCATGTTCCCGACCAGATCATCTCCAGGAGGTTTACATAGCTCAAAAAGTAGTCAGCAGGGTCTATTAATTGAATTGTTCATTCTGAATGACAGTGGGATTTTGACCATTATAGTCGTTATACAGTGTACAGAAGTATGGCATGGTCATGGCAATTGGTGGTTGGCGATGCAGAGTGAGAAAAGTTCACCAAGCGATCGACGATAAATTGGAAGCAGGAGTTAAGCTGATTCCAAGGGAGATTCGTGGCAATAT
Source organism: Volucella bombylans (assembly GCA_949129095.1). Lineage (NCBI taxonomy): Eukaryota > Metazoa > Arthropoda > Insecta > Diptera > Syrphidae > Volucella > Volucella bombylans. Next base: position 107,449,619 of record OX422140.1, on the reverse strand, counting down.
GGCCAGTTTCTGGTTGACAGGTCTGTCGGCATTGAGTGCCGTTGAAGTGGATTTAGTCAAAGTCCATTGCAGTTAGAGTACGAAGCACAAGCTGCGACTATTCTACTAGCAGTGCATCCTCGCAGATCTCCATTCTGGCTTTGTAGCCCTTGAATGGCCGTTTTATTCTCTGATAAACCTTACGAACGTCACTCCTGTAGTAACATCACTCTATTTTATCGATCGCTTCACATCACATCAGAAAAAGCTTCTCTAATGGCTCATTGATAACATAATCTATAGTTTGTGCATGAATGCTACTACTATTACTATTTAGTGCCCTACTTTGCTTCTAGGGAACACCTAGTCGTGCTAAGGAAAGTTCCAGTGCAGTCCAGCAATACAGTTCCTTGAAATCTGGTAAAAACACCAATGACCTATTTTCGTGAGAGTTTGTTCTACAGGACGACCGAGGCATATGATATATGTTAAGAACTCTTCTCGGTTATTATTATTTATTATTATTATTATTTATTTCTGATATTTCCTACACATTAAGAATAAATCTTATAATCTTGTGAAGTTATAAATATGGAAAACAATTTTGAAGGAATATTTAAATGTGAACTCTACAAATCAATTACTTTCAATTACTTGCTCTACATTCTTCTGCTCTCTCCAGTTTAATTTGCTCTCAAGAGAAAATACTTCTCTCAGTTGATTAACGGTGGTGAGAAAGTTACAATTGATTTATTTTAAGCAGAGAATTTCTTCGGAGATCATTTGTAAGTTTATTGACCCATTCGAATGTTGAGGGTGTGGCAGGACGTCAGCTTCTGTGCCAGACCTTGGCGTTTCTTTACAGCTGTTGGCTGCTGCACTGTTAGTGTTATTGCTTTTGTCGTTGTTGCTGCCGTTGAGGGTAAAGGCAAGGGTGCAATTTGTTGTTGCATCGATTTACGACGAAGAGAGGTGCACTTGTCGCATGAATACTGAATATCTTACGAGCCCAGGTATTCAAGATCAGCTAGAGTGAAATTTACACACGAGCAGTGAATATATAAAATAACGTCCGCGCACGCAATTTTAGAACAGCTGCGCTTAATTTTACCATTGCAAACTAGGCAGTGCATATTGATATTGAAAATTTGATTATGGTTGAACTTAGACTTAAATTATAAGTGTGCACCCCACGTCACTCTTTGTTAACACGTCCGTTCACGGCCAAAGCACAAGTACACTGGTCTTTACTGATCCAAATGAACTGTTAACTGTACCAGCGAGGTACACTCCTCAGCTTTCTTTGAATTGTTTGTACCACTTGTAAACATTTTTTTGTGACATAGCCTGGTCACCGAATGCCTTCTGCAACATTCTCAACGTTTCTACAGCAGAAATTTCAAAATTGAATGCAACTTCTTTGCTCAACAAAAGCAGACATTGTAAAAATTGATAGATTCACTTTTTGTTGTTCACAAAACACGTGCGTAACTATTGAATAAATGCAGATTTTAACATGAAATTTGACACAGATGTCAGTGATAGTACTACCAATATAAAAACAAATATTTACCAGAACCGAAGAGCCCGCGTGTTGTAAAATTAAAATTTTTTGATCGCAGTAGTAGGCCAAGATATCAGAAATAAGAGCTTCTACGGGGTCATAGCTAAATTGAAAGAGCCAACATTTCAAATATTTGATGAACATTCCACGTATTGATATTGTTTTAATCGTACTTAGAAACGGTAAGTTACAACTGAGAAGAAACTATGATATGCAGTGGTACGGTAGCTGGGTACAGGCAACAAGTTTGAGGAGCTTCCACGTAAATTATACAATAGTTTGAAATTAAACGAAAGTTGCGATTACCAGACTTCATGGAGAACGGTTTCAACACCTTAAAACAGTACAAATGACGAACTGGAATAAGAAGGATGGTTACGAGGTTTCGGCAAATTTTTCTTAAAATGAAATTCTGCAAGATAAGGAGTCGTACATTATTATAATACACGCCGTCCCAACAAAAAATTCCATACTAAAGTTTAATATGTTAAATTCCATAATAATGAATTCTTAAGAGTTTAGTTGAGTACACATTACGCAGATAAAAAAAAAGGTCTAAGTGTGCATCGGAAATACTTCCGTAAAGTATCGATATGATGTACAAATCACATTATAGAATCAAGCGTTAGCCCCAAGTATTTAAAATGGTCTACACACTCTAGCAAAGAACATTTATCGCTGCAACATAAACTACTACAGTAAGTGGAAGAGGAAAAACCAGACGTACACTTACAGTTGGACAATTTGAATTTTTGGCACTCAGGGGCATGAAAGTACACATTTGCTTTAAATTTGTGCAATAGAGATAAGCTGAAGAACATTTATTTTGTTTTAGAGCTTATAACTAAACTATGTTCGGCAACTCAATACCTTAGTAGGTTTAAGGTCCTAATTAATATCGGAAACCAGGTCTAGATGACTCTTTAAACCATAAGTTTAACCTATATCATCCGCAAAAGCAGTAAGTGAACCTTTGTAATTTAGAGCAAACAGTGAATTTATGTAGACCAAAAATAGTAACGGCCCTAAGACAGAGCCCTGTGGTACACCTAGATAAAAGAATTTAATTTCACTCATTGTCTCATCAAACCTAACTACGAGTATTTCCAAGACACGACCGTAACCAATTTAGCATAAAACCACTGAATCCTATTTTTTCCAGTTTTCTTAAAATAAACAATTGTGTGTAACCATATCGAACGCCTTGGTTATATCAATGAATAGACCAGTTGTACATTTTTTGCCATCAAAGTTAGAAATTATATGGGAACTAAACTGTAACAGTGCATCTTTCGTTGACTTTCCCTTTTGAAATCCAAATTGGAAATGGGTGGAAGAACTTGGTTTTATTTAAGAAGCTGACTATCCTGTTCAAATTTGAGTTTTTCAAATATTTTACTGAAAGCAGAATGGGATGGGTCTATAATTACCGACTTCAGTAGGGGAACCCTTTTCTAGTGATGGGATAACATCTGCACCTTTAAGACCATCAGGAAAGACTCCTTCAAACACGCAACATTTAAAAATATCAGCTAGGATATCTATTACTAAATATGAAATATTTGTAAGGACAAATCTTGAAATAGAAAAATAGCTCTTAAATGCATTAGCAATATCAATTTTGTTGGACGGAGTCGTCAACCCGTAAAACAGAGGACTCTTAGTCAAAGTTGGTTTATTTATTATGCTAGTAACTATTTATCATTCACTTTTTAAATTTTCCTTTGCTTAGCTTAATTGTATTGTAATATCTATCGCAGAAAATCGGAATCTCCTTTCAAGCTCCATACACAATTTCTTGTATTTTCTGCTTAACCCTAAATTACCGGGATATTTTTTGCACGTCGTTCTAAGTCTATTTTTAGCTATAAACTTATTTAATAAATAGTTTAGTTTTTTTACCAACTTTTTGGAGGGTAGAGATGAAGAATAGTTTCGAATATGGTTCTTAAGAGAATCAACATATTGTATACATATTGTAAAGGCAGTAGAAGTATATATCACTAAAAGTATATATTGTACAATAAATACATCACACTAAGCCTCATGTAAAAGAGAAACTCAATAAAGTTAATTTTAGTTCTCTGAGATGGTATGGTAATTTGGCTGTTCTTCTTTCCTGAACTGTTAACACAAAGTACCGTCATGGAGTAATCAGTTATCATGAAATTAAGGACAAATTTGGCGACACACGCACGAACATGCGATGCTATTAGCGCCAAATAACTAGACACAAATTCACTAGAATCCAAAATGTTAATATTAAAACATATGAAGCCTATAGTCATTTGGGCAAAACCACTATTGGGCAAATCATGGTATATTAACCCCAAGATGACATACTGGCTGTACAATCAAATGGGCAAGACCAAACAAAAGTCAACAACAATTAAACTAAGCAAGATTAATCAACTTGCGTGTTTGTGCATTACAGAGCCTAAGAGAATCACCCCAACTGCTGGCATGGAGGAGCTATTAGACCTAGCTCTGCTTCATACAGCAATTCATGAGGAAGCAGCCATACAAGCAATCAAACTATGTTACCTCATTGGTCATCTGGAAACACTTAAGAAGACATAAGGCACCTTCGCCAAATCTCAAAATTTAGTCGAATTGGACCACAGCCTTAGTTCTCCAATGAGATATTGGATCTACTTCTCAACAAGGAAGGAATGGTATATACTATAAATCATTTATGGCTGAACGATGATTCACAAAAGTGGTTTACCGATGGTTCAAATGTAGCACCTCGAACCCAACTCTCATTTGAACTAAGTTGCCTTTCTTCCAATCGAACTAATCACGTTTTTGGAAGCTGTGTGCGTTCTACTAAGTAAGCGATATGACGGAGTCAAAAAACCAATACTCTCGGATAGTTAATTTACTCAAAACTCTAAATAGTTTTCTTGTTTACTTGTTTTCATTAAAGACCCTCCAAGAGTTTTTTTTTAATAATAAGCGCGGGTTTATTATACCCTTAAAATGTTTGCACACAGAGGGGGCGAAGGAAAGTTAGGGAGGAAGAAAAGAAAGGTACCGATGTACATTGGTTTTAAATGTTTGCAAGTTATAACGACTAGGAAACAGAGTACCATTCCATAAGCGAGTTGTACGGCTTAGAAACGAATCACGACTTGGTGAACGGTCGCGAAATTAATCAGTACGAAGTATTTAGTTTTCTTATGGTGCAATAATAAATAAATAATAGATATTAATTCGTTTATTGTATAAAGGGTTTAACTTAATAAGTCAACTGACTTAGCAAACTTAAAAGAAAAAAATCTAATTGAATATATTTTGGTGTTGGTGCAAGTGCAAGTCCGCAATCCGTGGCGAAACAGGTATTGCATGTGTAGGCGTATGCAAAAGGTCTTCCACCCCACACCATGGTGCTCAGGATTGGATCAGTACAGTAGTGGAGTCCAAGGAGAAAAAAATATGGTTAGATTTATGTGCGATGAGTGCTTGTTGTACATACATAATATCGATATGGTACTGAGGGAAATGCAGGAAGCTTTAAATGCAAATACGAATCAATTAAAATTTTATAAGGATGAGTTTGAGAATTCACTAAGAAAAAAGGAAAGTAAAATTAAAGATCTGCTGAAAGCAATCGAATCCAGATACTCTGAAAGAATACAAGAAATAAAAACTGCTAAGGAAGTATGCGAAAAAAGTTTTAACTACATAAAATTGTTATGTCAAGCGTCTGAAGGTTTCGGCAACGAAAGTGAGATCCACAAAACTATTGAGGTTATCTATCTCGAATGACAACTATTCCGCCACCACCTATTCGTGACTTTCGCTCAACCTCAGTCAAGAGCCAACCACAACAATCTCCTGCATCTTCAGTTGTGAATACACCAGGAGACAAAAAGAAAGGTCTGGAATTATTGCTGAGATAGCAGTACGAGGAACTCAAAAAGTTGATTTTAGAGGAAAACAAAAAATCTACAACAAACTTAACAACATTGCGAGTGATTTCATTCAGCGTCTCGCAGAAGTCAGTAAAAAAGTTGCAGATCTGTCATAAAGAGTTCATCAACGTGGATCTATATCGGAACCCACTGCAACAGCTACAAAACCTAATATGTCATTACTTGTTCAACGAATTGACGATCTTGAGCTCGAAAAAAATTCAATGGATGCAATTTTGTGAGGTATTCCACGAACACAGAATGAAAACGTGCTGGAGTTATTCACAAAATTATGCCATTCTGTTGCTGCACACCAGCTCCTGTTCTTGAAAAAATCTTTCGCGCACGATCAAAGGCTGCCCCGGATAATTCAACAACAATTATTGTGAAATTCAAATCAGCTGCTGACAGATTTTCACTGCTAAAATCAATACATCTCCGCTGGAAAAAAACAAAACAAAACATTTGTTTACATGATATTGGACTTGAACCGGACAGCCGAATATTCGTAAATGAAAGCTTATCGACAAACAGTCATATCATATTATTCTCTCTCCTTAAAACGTCTAAGAAAGCTTCAGAGTGTGTTCACCCGAAGCGGGAGAGTTTATATTCGAGTCACTGAATCAGGAAAAACACTTTTAATCGATAAACTGGAAAGCTTGATTTCAATTTCTGACAATACATGTATTGATGGTACATCGAATGATGGAGGAAATGAACAAGATCGTGATCGTGCGTTCACAGATATGTAAGCTGCGTTCTATTGTGGTTTCTTTTTTTTGTATTATATTTTATTATCAATTTTTTATACGTACATCTGCCAAATGTCTAAATATCCCCGTCTTCTTTGCTTTGTTTTGTTAACTAACTGACATTGGGGTATATTCACGCATAATAATCTTTCAAAATGAACAACAATAACATATTACATGTAGCCGATGACGTCAACAACAATTTGCCTGTCTTGCTTAATATTCTTTCTAAACAATGTATCGGCCTTAGAGTATGTCACATTAATTCACATAGTCTTTATCCTAAGATTCATGAATTCAGAAATATGTTATGTTATGTATCGATCTAATATGAGTTTCGGAAACTTGGTTTCCGCCTAGTATTGTGGATGCTCTGTATGAATTAAATGGCTATAAATTGATTCTTGGCGATAGGTATAATCGAGTGGGTTGTGGAACTGCTATATATGTACATCAACAGGCGTCTTAAATACAAATTTGTTACTAAGTTTTCTCCCAATTTTCCTATTGACTACTGTTTCGCGGAAATTAGTGTAAACAAATGTTTGTCTGGTGTTGTCTATAGGCCAAATAAAGGGTTCGCCATCTAACGTTTTTTTTTTTTCAACTAGTGCTTATTTCGTGAATGGTAACACTTAGCTCATGTTTGATTTGACAGGTAATTAGTTTTATCCTTCCGCTGAACGAATATGGTTGTGTATACGCTTCAACAACTCTGGGAAATATTGCGACATTACTTTGAAAATCATGGTAATGTTGCAGAATGTGTGCGAAAATTGCGTACGGATTTTGGAAGAAGAGAAGCACCGTCAACTCCGTATGTTCGTTATCTTGTGAAAAAAGTGAAAGAAACTGGCATCCTCATCAATAAACCAAAGCGTGAAAAGCCAAAAACATCACATTCACCGTCGTTCTCAACAATTGAACATTTCGGAGACATCATTGAAACGAATTTTGCATAAAGACCTTGGTATGACGCCATACAAAGTCCAATTGGTTCAGGAGTTGAAGCCAACTGATCATCTAATGCGTTTTCGCTTCGCTAAGTGGGCCTGCGATCGACTTAGAGAAGATGCCGATTTTGCCAAAAAAATCATCTTTTCAGATGAAGCTCATTTTGATCTTGGCGGGTATATAAACAAGCAAAATTGTCGCATTTGGGGCACAGAAAATTCGCACGCATATATTGAAAAGCCGATACACCCAAAACGAGTCACTGTTTGGTGCGGATTTTGGTCCAGAGGCATAATTGGGCAATTTTTCTTCGAAAATGAGCAAGGAGTGGCCGTTACAGTCAATGGCGATCGTTATCGGGCCATTTTGAACGAATTTTTGTTCACAAAAATTGAAGAGGAGGATATTGGCAACATTTAGTTTCAACAGGACGGCGCTACGTGGCACACAGCCGAAGCTACAATCGATGTTTTGCGCCCTGTTTTTGAAGATCGCATTATCAGCCGCAGAGCTGATGTCGTTTGGCCACCTCGGAGCTGCGATTTGACACCGTTGGACTATTATTTGTGGGGTGCCGTAAAAGATAAGTGTTACGCCGACAAGCCAGAGACAATTGACGCTTTAAAGGACAATATTCGTGAAGCCATTGGTGAAATACAGCTGCACTTCATCGATAATGTGCTTAAAAATTGGACCGATCGTGTAGGCTACTGCATGGCCAGCCGAGGCAGCCATTTGAATGAAATTATTTTCCATTATTAACCGGAAGGATAAAACTAATTATCTGTCAAATCAGACATGAGCTAAGTGTTACCATTCACGAAATAAGCACTAGTTGAAAAAAAATGGCGGACCCTTTAGTAACGTCGACTTTTCACAATTTTTTAGTGTACTTGAAGAATTTTCACCGCTTTATATGAAATATTCTGTAAGGCGGGCTCAAAAGAATTCTTGGAAAAAATATTGTTAGACCTGTTTCTGGTCACTGATCCTGATAATACTCTTCTATACTCTCAGCTTTCAGCCCCGGTTTATTCTAAGCACGATTTAATTTTTGCGGCTTTCAGGATGATGCTTCAAACTTACTCTGCTTCTTATGAATACCGAGATTTTAAGAATCTAAACCTTAGTCAACTAGAACAGGATATGTTATATATCAGGTGAATTGGCAGCAGGTTTATTTCATAATCTCAGCTGATGTAGATAACCTTTTTTAAAAACACGTACCACTTAAACGGAAGTTAGTACATAATGGCAACAATTCTTGGTTTACTGTTGAAACCCAGGATGCCATGAAGGTGAGGGATCTGTCCTATAATGGAAACGCTTTCGTCTCGCAGAATTTTCACGATGGGAAGCAAAACGCCGACTGTGAAATTCGATAAAAGTTTTGCACCTAAAACTTTGTGGAAAAATATTAGCGAGCTAGGAGTTGGTCGTCGGAAGCATAGCCTCCGTAGCTCTAAACGCTGAATTTGACAAAGTTCAGTGCTCCTCACCAAATGCTTTAGTACCAGATGCATTTGAAATATTAAGTGACCGTAACTGTGACAATGAATTCTTTTTTCAAAGATTAAATGAAGCAGATGTTGTAGGACCTATATTGGATATCAAATCTAAAGCTGTTGGTTGTGACGAAATAAATCCAGTATTCATTAATATCATTTTGCCTCACATTCTTCCAATACTTACACATATACAGGGAGTCCCAAAACTCAACGTCAAGCCGAAAACGCGTGATAGGTCAAGTTTTTTTTTTATAATTTACGCGCACCTAAGGGGTTAGATACCCTTTTACTGTTGCCAGGGCGCGGGCGGAAAGGTAGAAGGAGGAGAAAGGAAAATTGTTTTGTAGTGGTTTGAAACTCAGGTGTGTTTGGTTTCGATATTTGCTCTCCAGGGTGGGAGTCCGAATAAGACGGAGAGTTTTTTCTTCACTCAGAGAGATTCGAGGTATAATTTACAGTATTTTTTTTCTATGCTTGAAACTCTTATAACAGCCAAATCTACGTGTCAGTGTTATGCCTTCACACGCAGAATTTTTCTGTCTGAGTTACAATTACACAAGTGAAAAACTGGCTTGCCATGGGCAGGATTCGAACCTGGACCCTCCGAGTGAGAAGCGAATGCTAGTACCAGTACACCACGGCCACCCCAAGTGGTGTCGGTTATCACAAAATTATAAAAAAAAATCTAAGTCGTGTACTTTTAAAATTATTCGCACTCAAAAAAAAAATCGAGAAATCTGACACCCTGTGACGATCTTTCAAGTGCTGTGACCGATAATCTTTACTTTTCTTCGATTTATTTTTTGTCACGTAACCCTGAGTAACTCTTCTGTAAATTACGGTCCAAAATTGAAACATACCTATATCCGTTTTAACTAAAATATTGTTTTTTTTTGTCCATCCATGTATCTGAAAATCATTAATCACCCAACTTGAACTGACTGTACTGACAAAAAAATGTACTATGCCATTTTGGCAAGTAATTTTAAAAGATGGTGTATATAGTCTGGATTTCAAAATGGTATGACACTTGCTAGACTAACGCTTAATTGAGAACAAAAAAATATTTGGTTAAAGAAACCCGATTCACAGTTAATTCTTTTTAGTAAGTTAAAATGAGTACCAAGTCTGAGCGAGACAGACACTGACGCCGTGATTGAGATGGATAAACACGCCATTTCGACTAGTGTGAGTGAAACAGATAGTGTGAGTGAAACATTAGAGAATGCGAATTTCAAGGTTCAGTTAGACAAATGCCCATTCTTTAATGAAGACGTGGAATTCTTAGGATTCGTTATTTCCGCAAATGGAATCAAAACGAACCCAGCAAATATAAACGCGATAGTAAAATTTCTCTTCCTTACAACATTGAAAGATCTTCACTCTTTTCTCGGTCTTTCAGAGTATTATCGCCGCTTCATCAAGGGATACGCCAATTTTGGTGAAAAGCCTTACAGACTTCTTAAGGGGGGAAGGAGATCGAATTTCGAAGAATACGTCAAGTACAACGTCTGCTTGTTAAAAAATTCACTATCATCGAACGATTTGCTTTTCACTTACCCTGATTTTAGCAAAGAATTCCAACTAACGACTGATGCTTCGCGCAGAATGACAGATCCATTACCTTTGTATCCCGAACTTTAAATAAAACAGAAGAGCATTATGCTAGCAATGAGCGATAAATGCTTGCCATTATTTGCGCCCTAAATTTATTAAGGAATTATTTGTACAGCACAGCAAAGGTTCAAATATTCACATATTACCAACCACTGACCTACGCTTTGAGTAGTAAAAATAATAACAGCAAGCTAAAAAGGTGGAAGGCGATACTGGAAGAGTATAATCATGAACTGAGGTACAAACCAGGCAAGATGGATATAAAGTGTCCGCCATCTAACGTTTTTTTTTTCAACTAGTACTTATTTTGTGAATGGTAACACTTAGCTCATACCTGATTTGACAGATAATTAGTTTTATCCTTCCGGTTAATAATAAAAAATAATCTCATTCAAATGGCTACCTCGGCTGGCCATGCAGTAGCCTACACGATCGGTCCAATTTTTAAGCACATTATCGATTGCGTGCAGCTGCATTTCACCAATGGCTTCACGAATATTGTCCTTTAAAGCGTCAATTGTCTCTGGCTTGTCGGCGTAACACTTATCTTTTACGGCACCCCCCAACGGTGTCAAATCGCAGCTCCGAGGTGGCCAATCGACATCAGCTCTGCGGCTGATAATGCGATCTTCAAAAACAGGGCGCAAAACATCGGGTGTAGCTTCGGCTGTGTGGCACGTAGCGCCGTTCTGTTGAAACCAAATGTTGTCAATATCCTCCTCTTCAATTTTTGTGAACAAAAATTCGTTCAACATGGCCCGATAACGATCGCCATTGACTTTAACGGCCACTCCTTGCTCATTTTCGAAGAAAAATGGCCCAATTATGCCTCTGGACCAAAATCCGCACCAAACAGTGACTCGTTTTGGTTGTATCGGCCTTTCAATGTATGCGTGCGGGTTTTCTGTGCCCCAAATCCGACAATTTTGTTGTTTACATACCCGCCAAGATCAAAATGAGCTTCATCTGAAAAGATGATTTTTCTTGGCAAAATCGGCATCTTCTCTAAGTCGATCGCAGGCAATATTTCCCAGCATTGTTCAAGCGTATACACAACCTTATTCGTTCAGCGGAAGGATAGAACTAATTATCTGTCAAATCAGACATGAGCTAAGTGTTACCATTCACGAAATAAGCACTAGTTGAAAAAAAAAACGTTAGATGGCGGACCCTTTAGTAGCAAATGCCCTTTCCAGGCACCAGAAACCTCAGTGAATTCACTAACCGGTACCCAACGTACTGATCCTAGCCACTGAAACACCCATAAACGTCTTTAAAAATCAGTTTATAATTACAAGAGGCGCGACTACCGACTATCACCTTAGCATCCCTTTTCCCGCTTATCATAAACACACATTTAAACAGCGAGAATACTCCGAAGATGACCTGATTTCCCTATTCAAGGGATACCTCGACCCAAGCATAAAAAACAGACTACATACAACAGAGAGAATAATGGGGAAAATTCAACAATTATACCCCACGCATTTTAAAAATTACAAAATTCGGTTTACTCAAACTATGGTTGAAGATTTTGGCAACGAAGATAGACAAAATGATGAAATAATTAAAGAACATAGAAGAGCCCACCGCAATGCACTGGAAAATAAAACTCAGCTGCTAGAAAAGCTCTATTTTCCAATGAATACCAAGATAAACAATTTAGTTAGACAGTGTACTACGAGTACATGTAAGTAACAGAAATATGATAGACACCCCAATAAATATGAACTTAAAGAGAATCCAATCCCTCAATACCTCGGTGAGATTTTATATATGGACTTCTATTCCACTGATAAATTGCTGGTATTAACCGCTATCGATGAGTTCTCCAAATATGCACAAGCAAAAATGCTAAAATCAAATGCGGTTGAGGACATCAAAGAACCTTTGCGAGATCTACTTTTCTCATTTATCATCCTCAAAATTATAGTGATAGATAACGCAAAATCCCTTAATTTATCCTTAATTATTTTTATGGTCAATGACCAACTCAACATCCAAATCTTCAAAACTTCGCCTTACTCTAGTTCAGTTAAAGAACTAAATTATTAGTGTAATTGGACTTGTGTTGTATTATAGGCAACCGTTCGTCTTACGTGAATTAAGTTGCTTGAAAATGTCTTTCAGGAGAGGCTGGGATTCGAACACTGAGCCTTCCGATTTGGAAGCCAATACCCTACCACTTGTGCTACGGCCATCCGTTGATGTGCTCACCCCTCTAGGGTCGTCGGACCATTGTGTCATATCAGCTAATCTCTCGTACACCGACCACACAGTTAGAGAAAAAATTCCTTTCAGAACCGTATGGCAATACGGGAAAGTCAACTGAAGCGGTCTTAACAGCTCCTTTAGGAGTATTAACTGGTCGTTATGTTTCCTCGATAACAACTTGGATGCCGCTGCTGATATGATCACAGACACCATTCTCTTTGGAATAAGATCCCTTATTCCTCATCTGATGAAGGGTATCAAAGCAAAAGAAAAGGCATGGTACGACTCCAGATGTAAAGAGGCCGTTAGGGTTAGAGAAATGTTTTTTCGGTCCTACAAGACCAACCCGAGAGAGAAAAACCGCAAAAAGTTTAAACGAACCAGAAATGTCTGCAGTGTGTGAAATTCCAATACGAGCAAAAAATACTGCAGTGTCCCAAAGGCAGTAAAAATTGTTGGTCTTTCGTCGAAAACATTAGAAATTCTGCCTCATCCTCCACAAATCGTCAAGTAATGAAATATCTCGAAACACGGCAACTTCTTAATGACCGGCAGTATGGTTTTCGCAGCAACAGGTTCACAACATTTGATGGCATGTCTCACCGAAAAGTGGAACCAAAGCGTACATCAATCTGGCGAAAGCAAGATAGTTGCACTTATATATATATTTCTAAGGCATTTGACAGAGTTTGCCATCAGGCTCTTTTATCGAAAATGAGTGCATTTGGGATCGACGACTCACTTCTTCAATAGATTAGAAACTACCTTTCGCAACAATCAATTCAAGTTGTCTTGGATGGTTTCAAGTATGACATTCACAAAATAAATGCGGGTGTGCCACAGGGCTCCGTTCTGTCTCCGACACTCTTTTTAATTTTTATCAATGATCTCTTGTCTACCACTTCTAAATCAATTTATTGCTTTGCTGACGAAAGTACTCTCTGCTTTTTATATTCGTTTCCGGACTCCAGTCCCGGCTCTTCGGCTGTAGAACGGGAACGGCTGCGGCAGCGTATGTTAAGCTCATTAAATTTCGATATTAACAGCATAGCCAATTGGGGAACTATCAACAGAGTGGAATTTAATGCTTCTAAAACACAATGCTGTCTGCTGCCGTTAAAATTAAATTTACACACCCAGCCATTATCCATGAATGGCACTTGCATCGTCGAAACCGAAAAACTTTCCATTCTCGGTTTTTGTGTCAACTTACGTTGGAATGACCACCTATTTGATGTCGCCAAAAATGCTGCGAAATGTCTAGGTTTCCTCAAGCGATGTAAGAAATATTCAAACTTTCAACTTTCAACTGTAAAACCTGTCTCGCTATGAATGCTCATCAGTATACCCTCAAGCCCATTTTCGGACATATTCTAAAATATCGTGATTCATTCCAGGTCCATCAGCTACTGGTGCACCCGTCTGGTATCTTGAAGGATCAACAACCGCAGGTATGAGGGACGGTCAGTTAAAAAGCTGAAAGAGGATCTGCCAAAAGGAAGGCGCGAGACCAGCGTCCAACGTAGTTGTATACAACCGCCTTTGATGCAGTTTTCGGCTCTTGTCCCTTGTGTTGTGTTGTCTCTCCTATCGGTAGTCCCCTTAGCCTTAAAAGGCATCTCCGCTTCACCCATAACTCTCGGGCCCGATCCGTTGTTTGACCCTAACCCTTCATTTTATGTCCGTTGCCTCTTTGGAGAAGCATATTAGCGGGAAGATTTGGTGGGTTCTTGAATTCTGTCTGTCTGCTTTTATGCTTGTCAGAGGGGACAACCAATAGGTCTGCAAGAAGGCAGAGACAGGAGTCTCGGTGGAGTGGCGGACGGTCACGGTAGTCTGTATGTCTAGAGCCAGATCGACGGTCTGGAACCCTCTGCGTATAATAATATTGCGTATAATATTATTAATATTCGGTGACAGACGGTTACCCACCTTAAAGAAAAAAACAAGAATGCAAATTGTAACAGAAAAAGTTGTTGTAAAGAATGAACCCCTAGTTGCGTGCCCCTCATTCTGATATACCTGACAAAAGGATTTGCCGGGATGTGGCCTCGTCTCACGATTAGTTCCTTGTTTCGCCCTCACCGTACGCCATCCGATCATTATCAGAAACGGATAATGATCAGTGTTGGAATAAAAGACACAGGTAGATATTAAATTTTTTTTTAATAATTCAATTGGAATTTATTAAAAATTTCCTACAAAGGGAAATACAAATACAATATACTTTTTCTTTTTGTTTTATATATTTTCTTACTTTTAGTCACCTAGCATCTATTCCAGTTCTTTTCCTTTTTATACTTTTTATATTGAGCGCCTTTTCTTTTGTCAACTTGACACCTGTCATTCGCTTTCTGATAGGGGTGTGTCCGCACGTTTGTGTTGGGTTGCGTCCACAATCAGGATGTATAAATGCGAGTAAGCCATGTGTTGATGGCAAATTATCTTTTTTTATCTTTTGGGAAGGACTAGTGTTGAACTCCGTGGACATCTAGATACGGTGAGATTTGAGTTTTATTAAAGTATGGGTCAGCAAATTCGGGCCAGTTTTCTTTGGGTTCGCGAAGAAATTTCGGGCCGTTTAATCATCTGCCGCCACTAGAAAGGTCTGGACGTGGCTGCACTTAGTTCCTTCGTCGGCCACATTTAATTTAGTTGGAATCCATTGCCATTCATTGACTTCGGTCGTATCCAAAATTTCACTTACTCGAAATGCTACAAACTGACTGTACCGTCTATGGTCGGATCTAATCCAACTCAAAACATTGCGGGAGTCTGACCAAAAATGTCTGCTGCTAACCGTTATGTAGTGCTCCTTTATGATGCAGCTCTCCAGCCATGATCCGAGAACCGCTGCCTGCAGTTCCAACCATGGGATGAATCTTAAGAGGTGCGACTCGAGTTTTTGCAGCAACTAGGGAGCATTCTGTCGTAGCTCCATTGACAACTCAGAAATACGCCACAGCAGCGTGTCCTCCTCGCTCGCATCTACAAACACATGTAATTCTGTCTCGTTCGCTTGTTTGAATGTTGTAATCCTCAGATATCATCTCAGAATCTTAACTGCTGCTATACTCCGCAGGACTTCTAGCCAGTTAAGCCACTATTGAAATTCCGGATCTCTAAACTTATCGTCCCAGCCTATTCCTGATCGCGACACAAATATGAGCAGTAAGATTTTCACAAATATGAGGAAATTTGCTATAAGCCCCAACGGGTCGAAAATTTTCATTAGCGTACGAAGCAGCCCACGTTTGGTTGGATGTCGTTCGCCAGAAAACAAATCTTTATCGTGCTCAGATATCTTTATCTTGAAGGTGAACACGTCGTCGGTGATACTCCACCACATGCCCAGAACCTTTTCGGACTCAGACTCCGCGCCGATGTTGAGGTTGACTTCGCTCTCGACTTGATCATGCATTGCGTTGACTATTGCTGATGAGTTGGACATCCAGTTCCTGATTTCAAATCCAGCCGACTCATGTATGTGTTTGATATCTCGGGCCAACTAAATCGCTTCGTCGATGATATCCACGCTGTCCAAAAGGTCATCCACGTAATGACTTTGGATGATCGACTCCACTGCTCTAGGAAATTTAGCTTTAAACCGTCCTGCGTTTAAATTTTTGATGTATTGGGCACTACTCGGCCAACAGGTAGCCCCAAACGTCATCACGTTCATAACGTACTCCTCCGGCATCTTTTTCGTCTCGTCGTCCCGCCACAAAAAAACCTTGTGAGTCTTGATCTGCTTTCTGAATTCCAACTTGATGGAACATTTCGCGGATGTCCCCGCATATAGCAATTTTCCTTTGACGAAACCGGAACATTACTGAATTGAGGGGCTTTAGTTGGTCGGGCCCTTTAAGTAGGACTGAATTCAGCGACACCCCTTGAAACTTCGCTACGGCATCCCATACCAGCCTCAGCTTTCCTGGTTTGTTCGGATTTGTCACGGGGAATACAGGCAAATACCATGTGCGCGGACCTCGCCTTTTAGCTTTCACTTCAAAAAGCTTGCGTATGTAATTTCTCGAGAGGTAATGACCGATTTTCTCATTCAGACTCTCCCTGAGTTCAGGATCACGCCGCATTCATTTCTCTAGGCACGAGAGGCGCCTTATCGCCATTTCTCGGTTATCGGGCAGTTGGACGTCGTCGAACCTCCATAGGAGACCTGTTTCGAAGCTCTTTCCTTTTCGTCGAGTGGTAGCTCGAAGTAAGTCGTGTGCCCGCTGGTCATCTCGGGATGTTAAAGGTGATTCCTGTTTGGGCTCCGAGACCTTCTAGAGTGAAAAAGTTGTTTACCAGTTGTTGCAATCGGTGGTCCTGGTCTTCATTGCAGTCGCAGCTGCTGACACTATGTAGAGATATTTGGCTAACTCTTGAAACGCTGGCATTTTCGCCTCTAGGGCCGTGCGCTACCCATCCGAGTCGCGTCTTGGAGGCAAACGGTTGATTATCTCCTAATCCTTCGATAGAGTTCGTGGCGAATCCAAGCTTCATGTTGTCTAACCCTATGAGGATACGTGGACTTATGGCGCCATAAGAAGTAGCAGGGACGCCCTTGAGATGTTGAAACAATTTTGATAAATCGGACATGTTCAGGGATTGCTCTGGCAGGTCAAGTCATTTCACGGTCCGAACATTTGTCAGGCGGTATTTTTTTGCCGTTTTCGAACTTTTTGGAGATCTACTCGTAACTAGTTTGGAGGACTTCGCAAAAGGGTCATGCTCCATTTTTTTTATGAAATTGACAGTTAAAAGAAATTTTTATCTTGTTGGAATAAAAGACGCAGGAAGATATTCAATTTTTTTAATAATTCAATTGGAATTTATTAAAAATTTCCTATAAAGGGAAATACAAATACAATATGCTTTTTCTTTTTGTTTTATATATTTTCTTACTTTTAGTCACCTAGCATCTATTCCAGTTCTTTTCCGTTTTATATTGAGCGCCTTTTCTTGTGTCAACTTGACACCTGTCATTCGCTTTCTGATAGGGGTGTGTCCGCACTTTTGTGTTGGGTTGCGTCCACAATCAGGATGTATAAATGCGAGTAATCCATGTGTTGATGGCAAATTATCTTTTTTCTTTTTTTATCTTTTGGGAAGGACTGGTGTTGCATTGAGACTGAATGCAACCCCAATGAGTGATCGTAAAGGGAAATATTAGCTCGGGCCAAAGGGAAATTCCAATTCTGAAGGAAATCTCCCCAGATTTGGGAAATAAGAAAGAAGCGCGAATTTTTGTGCGTAGGAGAGAGTAGAAGCAATGTAAATCCAATGCACGGGGGTACACTTCAGCAAATTTGCAGAGCGTTGCACAAAAAGACCAAAATTGGCCGTTGCGTCCGTATGAACGGGCGTATGAATGGGTGTATGTGTGGGACCTACGGTTCGAGCTAATATCGATGGGATAGGGTTAATCACAAGAGAAGCAAAACAAAAGAAAAAGAAGGATTGAGAGATATAAAAAGAAAATGCGTACGAAAAGACAGGACAGAAGTATAGCAGCTCTAGAAGAAAAAAAAAGATAAGTAACATTATTCACTCGCGTTACCCCGGGCAAATAAAATAAAAAACAAAAAAGTAAGATTTTGTTGCCGTTCACGCATTCGGTATCGGGTCCCCAACTAGCGGTCCAATCTACTTCGTGGTACCTTCAGTACCAACGTTTGAATTAAAATTTTGTTGTTGCCGCCTACTGGCTTCCACAATATATTGTTTTACCATCACTCTGCAAGTAAGGCGTTGTTTTATAAAGTAGCAAAGAAAAAAAAATTCATTTGGAAATACCGTTTTCCCTGAACCCAGCCCAGCTGAGCAGCCACTTGGTTCAACAAATGATTTGCTGTCATTGCAAATTTCCCCATAGGGAATTTTCTTTTCCCCACGAAATCCAAGTGACAGATCGTCCCACGAATCTCAGACACCGACTGTGTGGTTCGGTCTTTCTTGTATTTAAATTGGTTTTCGTTTTTTGGTTTCGCCGACGGCCTGGCAATCGAATACATTTAACCTTTTTTAGATTGGGGAAAATTGTGCAACGCCCGTAAAACGTAGAAATATTGTAACTAAAATTGATTTTGAAAATATTTTACAATGTGAAAGAATGATATTTGGAATAAATGAAAAATATAAATCTAGTAAAAAGTTAACCATATGTAGTAGGAACCAAATTGTAGACATTAGTGAAACTCATTGCATCCCTAATTTGCTTAGAAGTCGACCATCAAATTGCACGGACATGAACAATCAGTACATCTCGACCACGGAAGAAATCTTCTAAGGAACTCTGTTGTCAAATAAATTTAATGAACCAATACGAACTAATGGGTACCTGGTGAATCTAACAGACATATTCATTATTCAATACAGCAGTTCAACAATAACAATAGACCAGCAGCGCTACACGTCTAACGAACTCTCCGGGGCAAAGCCGCTTAATCTAGTTGTTCAGCCTGATTCCACTTTTGAAACTTATGAAGATATCTTAACACTGCAATCAATGAATCAACAATACGAAACGTGTAAGGCCAATTGAAGTAGAAAACCAGACAGATTACCTAACCAACTTTGGGCTAATAGCGTCCCTGATAATCATACTGGCAGTTCTTATCTTTACTAGGCTGTTTGAATGCAGCTGCATTAAAGCCAGAATTCTTCGTGTTAAGGCAAGTTAGTCCACCAAAAGCAGATACCATAAGGATTAGCCAGATTCCGTTTTTCTGCGGAATGCGACATCGTGACTTAAGGAGGGAGGAGTTAACGACACTTATGTGAAACATCCAACCAAAACTTTTCCAAGCACACGCTTCTTCAATTTGCAAAGTTAGCATCAAATCAAATAAACAAAAATGCAGTATTTCACCTGACATTGGTTACCTGAGAAGCATTAGGAAATGCAATGGACTATAAGCTTAGGTTAGATCTTAAGTTAATCATTTGTAGTAATTTAGTCTTAATTTAGATTCATTGGAATAAAGTTGATTTTTTTACAAAAATAAATTAACAATATTTTAACTCATATGTGGCAGAGTGCTGGAGGGAAATAAAGGTAGTTTTCATTCTTAAGACAGATAAGCCCAGCCATATCCATCCAAAAGACCTCAGGCCCAGAAGCCTAGCATAATATGGTACATTTCAAAAAAACTCATATTAGAAGTAATCTGCACCCAGAAGACTTGGCCTCAACCAGGTATGATTATGCAAAAGGTAAAGACACGGAAACGGTCCT
Organism: Volucella bombylans; assembly: GCA_949129095.1. Lineage (NCBI taxonomy): Eukaryota > Metazoa > Arthropoda > Insecta > Diptera > Syrphidae > Volucella > Volucella bombylans. The sequence goes on along the minus strand of OX422140.1, from coordinate 107,429,871 downwards.
ACATGAAGTTGTCAGTACGATTGAAAAAAGTCCTCACGACAAAGTGCACACATTAGTATTCTTTCTTCATAGCGAAGAAGCCGTCAACATTCTCGCTATAAGTAGAAACTTAGGAAATTCTGGAGTTAATCTTGAACTAACGAACCTGATAACCTGTATACTCCGCAATAGGAACATCAATACATCACGATAAATATTATAAGTACACCACTTCAACGGACACCCCTTAAAGAGCAGTGATATCACTTATTCAGTGGTTAAAGGAATACGAGTACTTCTGAATCTAAAAATGGAGGGAATAAAAGCCACTGCATACGCGGATGATGTGGTTCTTATGTCCACGGCAAGTTTCTCCCCACGTTCAGTGAAATTCTAAACGATGCCCATAGAATCCTTGGAGACTGGGCCAAGCTCTGTTGGCTGAGAATCAAGCAATACGGACGACAAAATATCCATCACAGCTTCGAAACACCATTCCCATGCAAAGAGGAATGCAATGCAATAGCAAAATATCAATCCTCCACTCTGCACTCTGAGGATAGAAGTGGAGTGAACGATAGAAATACTCGTAAAAGCTAATGAAAGGTGGAAAACGTTTCAACCTGCGAGACCTCAAGACAACTGTGGCCGGAACTCAGCAAATCCAGAACAAGTAAGATTCTCTTGAAAAGCAGAATTGAAAGCAGATTGCTCACATGCCATAATTTTCTGTGGTCGGGCGAAGTAAAGCTGCACTTTTTGTGCCTATGTCTCAGCCTCAATAATTATGTGCAAAGAACTTTAAGAAATTATTACTTCCACAACCTCTCAGAACTATCTGCTGCTTCACTTATATCTCCCTTCAGATTCGCGGATGCAACAAGACGGCTTACACCCGCTCAGACCAGAACTAGGAACCGCAATCAAATCCCCATTCACCCGGACATCACAATGGGTCTACACAGATCTAAGTGTGATAAGGTACAGAATGGACTCGGCTCCAGATACCCTATCTACCCGCCAAGCTAACTTAACCTAACCATGTACCATATTTCTGATCATTTTAATTTCAATTGCTGCTGTACGCAATCCGATCCGGAGGTACCGACATTAGTTACCTCAGGAAGATAAGATACCCGCAAGCTGGGTCCAAGCACATGTCAATAAAATCGATCCAGTATCGTGTTCAATATTATTATTTTTTTTTTTATAATTTACGCGCGCCTAAAGGGTTATGATAGCCTTTTACGATTACCTTAACGCGGGCGGAAAGATAGAAGGAGGAGAAAGGAAAACATTGTTGTAATGTAGTGGTTTGAAACTCAGGTATATTTGGTTTCGATATTAGGCCTCCGGGGGTGGGAGTTTTTTCTTCACTCGGAATGATTCGAAGGTTATCAATTTTCAAGCTTGTTTTGTGCTCTACAACTCTACAACAGCCAAATCTACATGTCAGTGTTATGCCTTCACGCGCAGATTTTTCTGACAGTTTTTCTGACCAATTACACAAATGAAAAACTTGTCATGAGTAGGATTCGAACCTTGACCCTCCGAGTGAGAAGCGATTGCTATTACCACTACACCACGCTCACAGAAGAAGATCAACCATTGCCTCTTCAGTATACTCGCAGCACCTTTTTCGGCGGGAGCCTGTTTATGATTCGCTTCCGGGGTAAACAAACTCCACCAAAAAGATGGCTCAGCAATTGGGCTGCTGCCAACACGAGACAAGAATTTGGAAATACCAATGATGGAAATACAGTAAAACCTGCTAATCGAGACACTCTATAATCAGACCACCTCCTATTCGGACCGCATGTTACACATTCCCTGCTATTTTTCATACAAATTTCCCAAGGACGGTCCAATTTGTTAGGTTTCACTGTATATATATTTTTCTCGTGTAAAATATGAGTTAATAAATAGTTATTTATTGTCTCAAACGCAATACACTATAACCCCTAAGACACGAGTGCCGGAAAGCACCTGCAGCTAAGCAGGGTGGAGAGAAAAGAGAAGAGAGGCACATCGGCTTCTCAGGAGGAAAAAGATATAGTGTGAGAAGCGCGCGATCGAGTACATTGAGAAATCCTACTCCAGGAATGAGATTCGGAAGTTTTAACAAGAGCTAAAAAACCATACATGTCGCGGACACAAACCTTGAACCGAAGCCTGCAGAGACAGACAAAGGCACATAGTGGTAGATTCGCAATCGATGCTGAGGATTTCTAAAGAGCATTTCTGTAGACTGTATAACGGCGATAACGAACCAAGTACCATCGAATAGTGCAAAACTCGCACGCCAATACAAGAGGCACAAGTCCGTCCTTTTACTCGAATACGCCGATGAAAGCAGCGTGATGTCAGTGGCGCTTTTGCGAGTATTGAGGCGGAACCAGCGAAGATACTTTTATCGGTCGATGAGGTCAGAACCTAGTACATGTTGTTAATCAGAAGGGACACCCAACACCGTCACCTCCGACAGGTATAACTTTGAGGTAGTTAAGGACTTTGTCTACCTAGACTCCGCTATCAATTCAGACAACGACACCAGCGCTGAGATCGAAAGAAGAATAACTCATGTCAATCGCTGCTTCTTTGGGCTAAGAAGTCAATTGACTAGCAAAGCCCTCTCTCGAACAACAAAAGTGACCCTATATCAGACCTTAATAATCCCAGTCCTGCTCTATGGTGCAGAGGCATAGGCTTTATGAAAAATTTGTGAGGATATTCTTGTACAACGACATCGACTTAGCCAGAAGAGTGAAGGTCCAACGACTCAGATGGCTGTTCATGTAGAGCGGATGAACATCAATGCTCCGGTATAACATATACGAGGAGCCAATATCGACTCTGATCATTACCTTATTACAGCCAGGGTATGAAAACGAATACCTCAAGCACAACTGAGTAAATTAAGACCACCAGAGTTCGACGTTAAAAAGCTGCAATCACAAGAGATCATTAGAATTTTCGACGATCGTGTTTCCTTCAAGCTCTCTCACTTTGGAAACAAAAAGAAAGTACATGAGAACCCCCTTGATCCTTGAATGGACGCTGACATTTGTATCAGAGAATAAAACGAACAAGGCTACAAAGCCAGAATGCAAGTCTGCAAAGATGAACATGGCTAACTAGTAGTAGAGTCACAGTCGGTGCTGAGAATATGGAAAGAATCTACTTCTGCAGAATGTTTAACGCCCATCATGGTCGAAATACCGCTATCAGACAGAATGAATTATTCATCAATAACATCTTGAATTCTGTACACCTTCATTAGACGAAATTAAGGCAGCAATATCGAAGCTTAAGCCCAACAAACCTGACGGCGCGGACGGACTGCCTGCTGAGCTAGTTGAGGCGGCTAAAGATGACCTGGTTGGGCACATGCACCACCTCATCTGTAAGGCATGGTTAGAGGAAATCATGCCCGAGGCATCGAACCTTAGCATAGTTTGTCCGATGCACAAGAAAGAACACCCTTGTGGATGTGCCAGCTATAGAGAAATATGTGTCCAAAACATCGATTATAAAATCTTTTTGCGATCAGCGGCTGAAACTATACACACTGCGGTAAATCTTGATAAAGACCCTGCATTTTAAATCGATACTCACCATCTATTGTACGTACCAATTTCAAGAACACATATGACAACAAAAGTGGTACAATTTTCTTGAAGTCCGCACAATTATCATGCTTCCGCACGTAGATGACATTGATGTGATTGGACGAACACCGTGAGCCGTCAATGAAGCATCCGTGAGTATTCAGGCGAAATCGGCCTAAACGAAGCCAAAACAAAGTGCATGCTGTCAGAAAAAGACACACATTAGCAACGACTTGGCCGGAGCGTCACCATTGGCAGTTGTAACTCGATATGGTTAAGGATTTTCTGTACTTCGGCTCCGCAGTTGTAAGCAACAACAATTACTCTTGTCAATCGCAGTTGCATTCATATCAAGAGGCAATTGAATTATAAGCCCACTCTCGTAAGACAAACTGGTTTTACGAAAGACTCTGACCGTCCTGATCTGTAGCGCAGAAGTGAAATCGGATATCTTGACTATTTCAGAATGAAGAAGAGGCCCAAAGAGTATTCAAGTATAACCACGAAGAAGAGCCAGCATAGGACGACAACATCTAAGGTGGCAGCTGCAAGTGGAAAGGGAGCTCAGAAAACTTGGAGTGCTGCATTGGAGCCGGAGATGCTTGTTGTTTGAGGCCCAGGTTCACTCCGGTCTGTTGACCTACATAAGTAAGTAAGTGTAATCGTCTCGATAAAGGAACGTTTGAACATAATGTAGCCATGCCATTATGTATGCGCGATGTGGAAAAAGCTAACTTTCGAACTTCCCTGTGGCGTATATTGCGAAAAGACGTGACTACACCTCCAAATGCAGCCACTACATACGAAAAAAATGGTTTGCGTGCTGAAGGCGTTACTGCACCGTACCTCTTCTGAGATGATGTCGACTAATCATCTTCACGATTTTTTTTTAATTAATCGGAACTATGATAGAAGATTTGATTCATATGAAGTTTCAAAAGGACTGTGCCACTTTGAACACAGCTCGTTCATAATCGACTTACTAAAAACGAAGTTCGGTAATCGTCTTATAGCCAAAATTAGCAATGTCAGTTGACCGCCCAGCTCGTGGGATTTAACTCTGTAAGAGTTTCTTCTTTGGGAGCTTCATTAACTCTTTGGCTTATGCCAACAAACATTCGTTCTGAAATTGTTAGGATATCGGCCGAATTATGCGAAAAAGTAATGGATAATTGAGTACAGCGCATCCACTCATGCATGGGATTTCATGGAGGACATATATATAGAGGCGTCCATAAACGATCTTCCTGTATCGATCGAAGTAGCTCATTACGGATCGTTGGAGAAGAACATGTCGCTAGTCAAGAAGTGGACTTAAGTGTGTACGACATTTATGTAAAAGAAATCAGATGAGCTCTTCCGTGTTAATGAAATAAAACGTTCTGAATGCGATTGTAGCAGATTTTTCAAAAGTCACACTTGTCTGTGAAGACAGTCTCTTTGTCTAAGAAAGAGGGTTGCATATATTGCGCGCATATTGTACAAATACACTCCACGTTTTCCATTCGAGGACCCACTTATACGAATTCCTACGTATCTGCAGTACTTTAGGCAATGCTAAAGTCATCGAAAGTTGTAGATTAACTTTTTATCTATTTTATCAATTCGACGCACTTGGAGAGAGGGTAGTTGATTACGTATACAACTCTTCAAAGATTTTCTTCCTCATGCTTCTAATTTTCTATTTTATTAGAATATCTAGTGGCAGTCTGTTAAGTTGTTGGAAATAAAATTTCACAAGAAATTGTAAGATTCTAGCAGAAAACCTTTTTTTTCGAATGGAACCGGTTAAAAAGTATCGCATATATGTTGCCTGTTTCGTTGGTAAGTTAAGAAAAAACACATTAACTGTGAGCCACCGAGAGTCTGTCTATCGAATTGTATTTTCTAGCGAACCTATCAAATCTTGCTTTAGGAACATGTGTAGGATGGTCATCGCCAGTAGTACCAAAATTAAGAGATCATACTACAGATAGTCCCTTATCTGTAGGAATAACGAAGGCTGAAGAAGGCTGGATTACATCTTTAATTACACTTGGAGCACTTGCTTGTAAGTAGTATGTTTAGTATGTTATGTATAGGTTTCCGATTGGAACCGCATTTTCATTAAGTTTAAGGACACTACTATTTACACGGTGGCCATTCGCAATTTATTCGTATATCAATGAGTCGTAATTTCTTTATGAATCTGCTGATCGACATCTTGAAATCTCAAGGGTAAAACACCTTATCTAACTTAAAAAAATGACCCACACGTATTGACAATTTTTTTTTTTGTAGAGATGTTGAGAGGAAGCTCAATATTTAAGATGTCTTAGTTCCTATTGAATTGCCGAAATCTAGATCGGTACATTAGGCCTTAAAGCAGGAACCTCTGATGTTAAACTTATTTCCACAATTTTTTAATTGATTTGGCTTTAGCTCATTGTGTTCGGTTATATTTTCGTTCCGCTCGACATATTGTATGTGTCCATACAATATAGTGTCTCGTTTTCGCCGACGCGCTATTTTTTTCTGTTTTTCTTTGAACCTACGACCCACATTACCTGCAAGTTGATTATTTACGCGACCGTATGTATAGTGCACCATCACCCATTTTAAATTGTTATCAGGTCTTGCGGAATTACTAATTATCTGATCGATGATTGCAAGGGCAGTTGTGGCAAAGCATTTCATGCTATTTGTGTCCGTTGCGATGAGTGCAAGAGCATCTCACTCTCTCATGTGCTTTTGGCAATAAAGTGCCTATGCGATTCCAATGACTTAGGCACTCGCCTAAGCATCTCATTGCAACAATAAACACCAAAATTGATGGCAAATCAAACCACCCGCAGCATAGCCCGAATGTCCACTATAATACATCACTTATGACTCAATTAATGGAACCCGAAGTGGATGGGTCGCCTTTACATCTAAGTCTTCTGCGGATGACCCAAAACCTACCTCCTCCTCCCGTAGCAAATACAGCTGTAATTGGGGTTTCAATTTATTATGACACTTATTCTGATTTCGCGCCTCCCACCCACATTTCAACTCCCTCTATTTCTCTGTCTCTTTCAAATTGCCATCACCATGCACACACCCCATTTTCTAATTTCAACCACAGGTTTGTAGTTAAGTATCCTAACTGCATCAGTTCTCGCATTTTAAACTCCACTTCTGACATCCTGTCTGTTGCGCCATCAAACCCCTCTTCTTCAAACTTATCCACTTCTATTGATTCCCTTTCTCCGACCGCTGTTAAATTAACGCAGCAAACTAGCAATACCACTGAATGCCGTTGTGCGCTCTCTGGGCTTAAAGAAAACATGATATACGAGAATATGCGTCCATGACTCGCCTAATACGAAAATCTGTGCTACAAGGGTAAAGCAAACACAAGCGTCATGGTTTCCACGTCGCCCCAAAAAGTTTCAGGCGATCTGCCGCTCTTCGCAATTATGTGCACTCTAAAAGAGTCTTACACAGTCGACTTCGAATTTAACAAGTCATGCAAAAACCTTCCTCTCACCTTCTATTACCAGAACGTAAGAGCAATCTCAATCTCATGTTTTCCCATGGAATACCTACGGTCTGACTGAAACTTTTCTTATCCCCAATATAAAAAACCACAAGCTTTTCCCTCTTTCTTTCGATGTTTTTCGGGATGATGATTGCACATCCTCCTTATCGAGGTGTCCTACTGGTCAATTACAACACCTTTGGCTCCGCTGACTTTGTGTCAATTATATAAAATTACGTTTACGCGTAGATCCTTGTACGCTATGTGTTGCTATATTCTTCAACCCAACCCAACCTATCTAAGTTTTTTGGAAAATGGGATATGGGTGCTATCCAACATTTAATGGGGAGACTAAATTCTTAGTGAAGGTTGGTGTTGATTTCTAGTCAACTACTCATCATACATGATTTTCGTTAACTGAAAAAATGTCTTTCGGGCGAGGCTGGGATTCGAACACCGAACCTTCCTAATTGGAAGCCTGTCCACTACCACTTGAGCCACTCTTTTAATTATATCATGATATCAAATGGACTACATCTGACGACTTATATTTTTTCAACGCTTCTAATCCCATTTCTACTGAGGGACTTCTCTTCTTAGTTCGGTTAACTCTAGTTTCTGTCAAATTAGTGGCATTTTAAACTATACGGAAAGGCAATTAAACCTTATTTGCAAAACTGATCCCACTAACTCCTCAGTATGTTGTTAAGCCCTACCACTTTCAACTACTTATTGATATCTTTCATACTCCCCGTCTTCTTTCATTTTTCTATAATTCTTCCCTCCACTTGCCTTCCCCCACCATTCTCTCTACCAACAATTTTTACATAACTAAATTTCGTAAAATCAATACGTATCTAAGCAGGTCTTCGTTCGAGCTTACCAAACTATCGCTGGTCTCTAATTTTAACAAAGAAATATTCAAATCCATTTCCCTTTATGTGCCATAAAACATTTTCTACATTCCTTCCTTTGTATAAACGCAGACTCCACTCTCTACTAAACAAAAGAAACAAGTTATGGGCGGTATTCCTTCGCACCTACTCTTCTTCTGAACATTCAAAGTATCCAGGTACACATCTTCATTTCATCAAACTCTACAACTCTCTCTATCAACCCTATCTAAATAGTGCACAGACAATCTTATAAATGACAGCAAGTTTTTTTTCAATTTGTCAATTACAAGTCTTTAAGTTACCCTCCTACCTCCACCAGTTTTTTACTACATTTTTCAAGTAAACATTTTCCAAAAACTACTTCGTTTCGTACCAGATCCTTCTAACCGCAAGGACCTACTAAATTTCTCCATTGGACCTTTTCACACTTAAAATTTCGATCCTGCTGTTATTGAAGAAAAGTTACAAAAAACTTAAAGATGAATTTCTATCCGGCCCAGATGGTTTCTCCGCCTTTTTTCTTAAGTGTTGTTCTTCCAACTTTTCTCTCTTATCTCTCCTTACACAGGGAGAATTTCTCCAGATTTAGAAAACCTCTTTTATAATCTCAATACACAAAAAGGGATCAAAGAATGAAGTTACCAATTATCGTCCCACATTACTAAATTCTCTCATATACCTATACTCTTTGAAAGCATTTTATACGAAGCCTTGAGCTTTAAGTGCAAGTCTTTTATATTATATCCCTTAGGCAATATGGTTTTTTGAATGGCAGATTAACGACCTCCCCGTCTTTGTTTTCTCTATCGTCAACCTATCCCCCTGGTCAATCTTTTCAAGACATTGGCATATTATTCGAAAGTGTGCTTTATTTCCATTCCCATACCGATAAGATGATGCTTAAAGCCAAATCATCACTTGGCATTATTAACCGATAGCCCAAGAAATTTTCCAACCGGAACGTAAACATATCTCTCTGTGTTACTTTTGTCCACCCCCTGCTTGAATATGCCAGTCAAGGTTGGTTCCACTTTCACCAAGTTCATATTTCCCGAATAGGGGGTATTCTACGTTGATTCCTCGGATTTGCTCTTCTGGAACAACCTTTGATCTTACCTCTCTACCAGTACCACCTCAAATTTATCGATTTGAATTCCTTAGAATAATGTAGGAATATAGCTAATATTATTTTCGTTCATCGACTGCTTTCAGGCCCATCCTTTTACAACTCTATTCCCTTCAACACCAACCCACATAATTTACGTTGTCCTCATCTCTTCTATCTACCGGTCCCCCGCACCCTCTTATGGGTCAAACGAACCAATCTCCCATATGCTTCGAAAGGTCAACTCTAACCTCTCTGTTTTTATTTTCAACTTGAGCACTCCTCGTCTCAAACTAGACCTCCTCCACCATTCTCTTTGTTCCTTGCTCTTACGCCTTTTTGTTAGTTTTAATAGTAAGTCAATTAAACAGGGTCCTCAGCATCCACAAAAAAAAAATCTACCGGGCTTGAAGCCATACTCGTATGTGCCGATTGGTGTGTTTCGTAAGGGCTTGAGACGCTTACACAATAGGTTGGATAGGATAGGATAGGACATAGGACTACCTTTCTTGAAGATGAGGCATATACAACTGATAGCCCAGTTATGGGGACAGGCTTCGCAAACTGTGTCCAGAACGTCATGGAACTGCTCCATGATAGAGTACTCAAATTCGTCGGTAGGTGCGTATGTACATATCATGCTGGTATTTTGGAATGTTGCATTGATACGGATCACAGCCTGGTGACCGCTGATTAGCTTGGAGTCGATTATAATTAAGCGTAGCCGATTTCCCGCGACGAAATCGCCTGGTAACATGAGCAGCATTTTATGACAGCTGTAATAGATGTCGCAGACTTTTCATTTTTGCATATTCGATCCTATCTCCCGGATCGCGGTAATATCTGCCTTGTACCGCATGAGGACAGATTACTGTTTTGAGCAGGATCACGGGTGTACATTGTACAGTACAATTTCTGGGTCTTTATCTTAAATAAGTGGCCTGTTGTTACCTCTCTTATAACTAGTTCTTTGAACGTGGTAAGTAAGTTAGTCCGACGGCACAACACTATACCTAAAGGACCAATTCCATTGTATAAAACCCTCTAATGCGGTTTAAACTATTAAAACACCATCCGGCCATCAACTTCTATCAGCACTATTTACAAAAAAATTGATTCTCAATCCTTTCCTTTTCAATAGCTGCCTTGGTAGGTGGACCATTGGCCGGTAAGTTCGGACGTAAGCGGATGCTTGAGTTAAGTGGTTTACTCATCCTAATTTCGTATATACTTCTGATATTTGCCAACAGAATTTGGATCATATATTTGGCTCGGATTATTCAGGTAAAAATATTTCTAAAAAAAGATTCGATTTCATCATTTCTTTCTTTTTTTGGTACAGGGCCTCTCTGGAGGTCTCCTCATAGCAGCTCTGCCTATGTACAACGGTGAGATAGCCACTGATGATTGCCGAGGAGCGATTGGGTCCTTTATGACGATTTTCATGGTTTGTAAGTCGTAACTTGATTTTGTGCTAGGTTTTCAACTAATAGACTTTCTTTATAGTGGGTATACTCTACGCGTACTTGATAGGTCCCTACGTTAGCTACATGGTATTACAATTATGCTGCATGGCCCCACCAATCATTTTTCTCATTACATTCTTCTTTATCCCGGAAAGCCCCTATTTCTTGGCTATTAAAAAACGTTCAGCTATCAAATCGCTTCAGTTCCTTCGAGGACAAAGTGCAAAAGCAATCGAAGAGGAGATGTCCCAAATTCAAAAGAATGTAGATGAGGATATGTCCAATAGTGGCACTCTTTCGGACATATTTCACAGTCGTGGCTATAAAAGAGCGCTTTTCATAAGCTGTGGCCTACTCATACTTCAACAACTCTCTGGAACTACTGCTGTAACATTTAACAGTCAATCAATCTTCAGTAGTGCTAAATCATCGTTGGATCCTGCCATTGCAACCATCATGTTAGCCTCGGTCCAACTGGCGTCCAACATAGTTACACCGTTCGTTGTGGAGCATATAGGGCGGAGGATAATACTCTTGATTTCAGCAATTGGCATGTGCCTGGCATTGTTTGCTCTGGGGACGTTCTTTTACATCCTATCTTTTGGTGATGCATCTGGGATTCTATGGCTTCCAATACCGGCTTTGATCATCTTCAACATTTTGTATGCCTTTGGATTTGGTCCGATCCCATGGGCAATTTTGGGAGAAATGTTTCCATCGAACATTAAGTCGATAGCAGTAACAATTGCTTGTATGTGTTCTTGGTTGACAGCGTTCTGTGTGACTCGATGGTTTCCGGAACTGAATGCATTGGGCGCATACTATCCTTTTTGGATATTTGGATCTTTGTGCATACTTTCATTATTCTTTGTGATATTCGTTGTATTCGAAACAAAGGGACTGAGTTTTCAGAAAATTCAAGAAAAGCTTCAGAAATGAAAACTACGTGGCCCTTCTGAATACGTCTACCAAATAAATAAGCACTCGTTCTCAAAAGTAAATTGACTTCAAAGTGTAGATCCAAACAGGTAAACTTGAGACATCCCAAGAATGCTGGTGCTACAGTCCGGAGATGACTTGTCAACTTTAAATTCAGCTATTCAATAATTGTTGATCTTTATTCACTTAATTGGTTTTCTAGATGCCCTTATTTTATTTTCTCTGATACTCGGGGACCGTAGGATCCCCGTAAGATGCCTCTTTCAAATGCAGTCTTTAGCGATAGCTTTAATTTAGATCCTTGTATGGCCCTTGCCTTCGTACTCCGTGACTAGCAACCTTGCCAACATGTTCACTACACCCAGGTACAATACTGACAGACTTAGGGGCACTACGGGAGCCAACAATTCAGGGACCATCTTAGCTTAGGAGCGGTGACAATCAGCAGATGTGAACAATCAACTCTGAAACAGTAGAGATCTGTGAAAAATGTTTTCACATCCGGAGCGCAGAGGTTTATCAGTAAAAGACAGAGTAATCATAGTACATGGTTATTGATTGGCTCCAGAAGATGGATCGAGGAGCATATTCACTTAAAATTCAGATTGCATCCGCCCTAGCAATAGAAAACTCTGAACTTAAAGCCCAGTTCCGTTTAAAAAAGAAAAGAAGCACAGCGCAGTGTAAGGCGCGAGAAGTGCAACCACATCAATGCGCCAGCTCCACAAGCCGAAGAGGCAGCAAACCGGTGCGACAATAGGACCGTTTATACTGTTACCAAAGAGCTTACATAGGGATACAGTACCAGACAGCATCCTCTAAGAAATGTAGACGGACTTATAGCAGATGAGGATAATCTTAGAAGATGTAGTGAACTCTTCGCGATGGTACTTAATCATATAGACGGCAGCGCGAGTGTCCTGAACCATAATGAACCATCTGAAGTTGAAAACTCCCAAGCTCGCACTGGCCCAACCACCACAAAGAATAAGAAAGAGGTAGGTATTGACGGACTTGCTTACTTCTTCCAATCTTCCAATCTCTGCCAAATACATCGGCAGGGCTATTGAGACATATCACAGCTAATGCTGGGGAAATGAGCATTTTCCTAAGGTGTGTAATCAAGGGATTTGACAATAATCTGTCTGATTGATTGCGGAAATTGGCGGGGTATATGGGTTCAGCCGGCAGTAGCCAAAATAATAGCGCTGATAATTCCGGACAGGATCAAAGTACGTTTAGAGTCAACTCTCCATGTTGAACAATCCTTCTACACAGATCATATAAATACTCGTACCTTGCGGATCATCGTAGAGCAATTTGTCGATTATAGGTCTCTGCTTTACCTGATTTTTATTGATTTCGAGAAGGCTTTTGATAGCGTGAACTAGGAGTTATATGGAAAGCCTTATGCAGAAGGGTTTTAATGCTAAAATCGATGCTATTATAAAGGTTACGTATGAAGGTGCAGAATTTCGTGTTCTGCATAGTTAGTAAGCTATCAAAAGCGTTTGAAGTCCTAGTCGGAGTTCAGCAGGGTTGTATTTTATCACCGCTTCTTTTCCTAGTGCGGATAATATCGCTTATTATATAATATCGCTTATTATATTATCCGCATCACACAGCGGAGGAAAGCAGAGGTGCTCAGTGAACAATGACGCCTTACCTGAAACAGCTCTATTACGCTGTTGATATCAGCTTGCTGACGCACAGGGTTTTGGATCTACACTAGATGACTTAGAATCTGGAAGTTGAAGCCACAAAAGATTGGAATTTAAAATTGCAGCTAAAACCAAAGTCGTCGGTCTTTCAAGCTCTTTCTCCCAACTAAAAATTGCTGGACAGGAGGTCGAGAAAGTGCAGAGCCTTCCTTATTTGAGAAGCACCACCTTGACTGGCGGTGACGACAAACTCGATGTTAGTAGCAGAATCGGGACGGTAGAAACTGCTTTTGAGATGTTGTTTAAGATGTTTACTGCACTAAGACCAAGCTGCGACTATTTCGCTCCAAGAAAGTGATGCAATGGAACCCACTTACCTAGTTAGAAAGAAGAGCTGGAGACTGAAATACGTTGAAGAAAACCAAACAAAATGGCCCACATGCGTTGTTGCCGCCCTATGCCTCCCGAGGAACTAACTAACTATCTTGTAAGGGCCGTGGGATGCCCTATTCATCACTTTTCCCAAACTGTTTTTATCTTCTCTGAGTCGCTGGTTTCGTAAGGGTTCCATTCTTGGGTCTGACCATAAAGACCTTAAACTAACTTAATTCAGCATGATATGTCCAGGTCATTAAGACTATCCGTAAGATTCAACATTCTTCTTCTTTATGTGTTACACTTCTTAATATGTGCTTGAATGAGAAAGGTAGACTTGTCAGAATCCAGAAGCTAATCTTCCTGCTAGATTTAGATAAGAAGTCTAAGAAACTAAATAGCATACGTTGGAGGGTTTTAATCCAGAGTTACAGTATTAATTGATGTCAGCAGAGTTTTTCTTGATTTTTGAGAAGCTTTTCCGAGGCCTGAAAAAACAGTTCTGCTGAAGAAATAATGTTATGGCCAGTAGAAAGTAGCAGGTGTACTTCTTAGAAGTTCTCTGGTCCTTGAATCGACTAGGTACAAGAGTTGCCAGAAGAACAGTTGGATCCCAATTAGCAACCAAATAATATTCATTCGGATCGAGTGTTTTGCGATAAATCGACGCTTTGAAAGCTGCATCTTAGATATTCACGACAACCGTTAAATCGATTTAGGAATAGGAGGTAATTTTTATATTTTTTCAACCATTGAGTATGTATCGTGTGAATCGCCCAGTTCCGTAAAGGCTGGCCTGAACCTTTTGTACGATATATCCTTTACTTGCTGAAAGTCAAATCCTGAAATCAATGGGATACTATGTTTTCGGAGTTTAACTTCGATCCTGCGGTCAGTACAGATAAAACTTCAACTCTCTAAGGCTTCTTCTCTTAGCCTTATAATACTTACTTACTTAAGCGGCGCTCCACATTGGTTTTGGTCCTCTTCACTTGCGTGCTCCACAATAAATGCGATAGTCCTCTGCAACGCTGTCGCTCGGGTTTCGACCCGAAGAATGTTTGGGCCCACTCATCTCAGTCGTTGGAATCCTACACACCTGACTAGACCAACGTCGCTGTACAGCCTGTAATAAAATGGGGCCGAAAAGCACTAACAGTATCTTTCTTTCCAATATAATTGCCAATGGGGACGTTCTGACCAAACCGTCGATAGTGCGCATCATTTTCTGATGAAAGCATGTACTTTGTTTTGTACCTTACCATCATATCTGTGTTGGCCAGTTCAGCTTCATAGACGACTCAATCTGTTTGTCCAATAACATTAATGTCATCTGCTAACGCAAGTGCTCCTTTGTTAACCAGTGAATTTTGCACGAATAATTCTACCTAAAGCTATGTAAGCCGGCCACGGCGAAAAAATTAGGCTGACCCACTTTGTTGCTTAATGAAGCTACCCTGTATTGAAGAAATAAGACCCTCTATTGCCCTACTGAACTGGAGACGCTCCGTACTGCCATATGCGACGTCTCTGTCGTAGTTGAGTCGCACCTACGTAATCTCATGATACACACATATAATTGCGGTAGCAAGCCCTGGAGATCAGGTCGTTCAAAGAGGTCATTGCTCTTGCAACGTGCCTCCGAGTCAATTTAATGATGAAATTGTCCACTCTTATTAGGTTTGCCCTATTGTACAAGACCTCATTAGGATAGAATTTTTTGTACTCAGACTCTGGTGTTCTGTATAAGCGAAGACAAGTTCTAAGACAAGCCCTCTCAAACACACGAACCTTTTACAATAAACTTGCTCTCACGTTGAACCACAAGGGCCATATAGCAGATCACCTTCACCCTCGCGTCGATTTAGCTGTTATAAAACAGGCTCTCTGAAAGGGCAAAGCACCTTTGGTTCTGCCCAGAGCAACATCTATATGTTTGTTAAAACACAGCTGTTGATCTAGCCAGATCTTAAGCTATCAGACTACATTTCGACAAGCAAGTGGCTGCCGATGTTGTCCCACGATCGAAAACGTTGGTCAATTTTTTCTGGTGTCCCTAGAAGTCCCAGGCAAAGTTGATTTTCAACTTCCAGTCATGGCAATATCACTTAATTTTATCGAAGTCACGTTGCAAAAGTACATATATTAATGAGTTCGATCTTTGGACCGGATCTGTACGCGCTTAAGTCGTCTGCGTACGCTATAGCATGGTGAAGTGAACCTACTTGTGTAAATGTTAAATAGGATTCGCGAATTTACTGCACCCAGTTGTAGACAGTTGTAATGTTAAATATTCCAGCAGAAGTCACATCGCCATTCTTCACGATGAACTGTCTGCAGGAGAGCATATCAAAAAGACTATACAGCAGTGGTTTACTAATGCCCAACCTGTCCAACTTAAAAAAGAGTCCCTCTGCAAAGAACTTTAGGAAGTTATTACTTCCACGACCTATCAGAACTATCTGCTGCTTCACTTATATCTCTTTTCAGATTTACGGATGCAACAAGATGGCTTACGCCCGCTCAGGGTCAAAACGACAGCCGACAGAACTAGGAATCGCAATCAAATCCCCATCCTCTTCCAAATCCCTCACGCTGGTATCACAATGGGTCTGCACAGATCTATGTGTGATGAGGTATAGAATGGACTCGGCTCCAGATACATTATCTAACCGCCAACCTAACCTAACCTAACCATGTACCATATTTCTGATCATTCTAATTTCAATTGCTGCTGTACGCAATCCGATTCGGAGATACCAACATTTGTTACCTCACCAAGGAAGATAAGATACCTAGAAGCTGGGCCCGGGAACATGTCAACGAAAGCTATCCAGTATCGTGTTTAAAATTATGGAAACAGATCAACCATTGCCTCTTCAGTATACTCGTAGCACCTTTTTCGGCGGGAGACTGTTTATGAATCGCTTCCGAGGTAAACAAACTCCACCAAAAACATTGCTTAGCAGTTGGGCTGCTGCCAACACGAGACCCACGAAGTAAGCAATTAAGTCAAACTGGCGCACCGGCTAAACTCGATCGAGTGACCGGCTAAATCGATCAAGTTACCGATGCGGTAGTTTGATTTGATTATGTAGTGGGTCTCGTTTTGAGTCCAACGCAACTGCTGAGTCGTCATTGTGATGGATTTTTTTTTACTTCGGAAGCGATTTATAAGCAGGTATCGTTGTTGGTATTAACTGCGGAGCGTAGATAAACAAAGTTCTTGACGGCCTTGAAGTTATACCTGTCTATTGCGACGTTTTATCCGAGTCGTCTATATTGTGTGTATGTTCTCGAAGCCAGCCTGTACTTCGTTTTTTCCCTCGTATACCGGTAGACCCATCTTTGCCGCTTTTGATCCAATACTTGCAAACAAACAGCTCGGGTGTTATACTCATAACATCTTTTTCATCCGCAAGTACATAGTTGTACAAGCTTTTGAAAGTTGAAAACCAACAAGGCTAAAGGAGAGGAATGAAAAAAGCTTGTAAGCGGTTGCAGGTTGTTATGTCACTGTCGTGTTATTGTATTAGTCATTGTAGTTTAGCAGTCCGCAAAAATGATTCTTTCATACCCTCAGTACTAACTGCGAATCTACCACTAGCTTCAGTTCGTGCTTTTTTCGTCTGGCATATAGCTTTTATCTTCTGGTAAAATTTCCGGACGTCTTTCTTTTTATACTCGTATCATGTCTTAGTTTCCTCTACCTCGTGCTTCTCGTTGATGCTCGTTCCTCATTTTGTCCTAGTATAGTGCGTCGCAGAGTGGCTCATTTAGGCAAAAGTAATTGCATAATTAGATTTTCGAGTGGGTTTATAATGCAAAATTTTTGAAATCACTGGATTAACAAATGTTTGTTTCTTTTGGATCAACAGTTGAACAATTTTTAAGGTCACCTAAAAATCGATTTTTTTTATTTTTTATTTTTAAGGTTTGAGTGTAAGTGTTTGAGTATTCATTATCCCGTCATCAGATCCAGGAAATAACCAAATTGGGTAGTGTTTAGTGGTAACTCCGTTCCGTGCTCTCAGAATGGGGGGTCTTGCTGCTCAATTTGGGCAACGGCATTTACAATTTTTACATGCCTTATTCTAGATGGTAGATGAGCTAAATTTTTAAGACCCGAATTTCCGAATTTGGTGATCTTCCCGTCGCTCGCTACGAACCTGTAACAAAAACAAAACCAAAATTGACATTCTGAATTCCATCACAACCATCAGAGAGAAAAGAAATAGGTGTTGTGGTCTCTTAAGGAGTTTACCCTCCGCTTTGTGTTTAGCATTGGATCACTAGAACACACCATGGTAGCTACGTAGTCCGTAGGTATAGTGCGTGGTTACCCCTTATTAAAAAGAAAATGTTACGTTATATTTATAAACATTACAAGATTTTGCGGTGTTCGCTGAAGATGAAAAATTAAATTAAATGACTATTCGTCCCAAGAATAGTGATTCAAATTGACCATTTAAATAATAATTACTAATCGGGTTCAATGTAAAACAATAACTATAAGATTTAGTTCATTTAAAGGAATGAGAGAAAACAAATAGATGCGAATAAGATACAAAAATTTAACTTAATCCTAGATAAAAACAAAAGTAGATAAAAGATACATGGCACTGATTTTTTTTCTAATTGGAATCTTGGCTGTGCTTGAGTCTTTTGCTTAGTAGCACGTCCTTCGATACGAGTATCATTGGTCAGTACGAAAGAGGAAAAGATCTTTGGAAATATTAGTGTGCGGTGTGTCGTAAAACTCGAATTTCTTCTTGGTTTGATCAGCAAAGTACCAAATTCGTTGTCCCATGTCTAGTACTACTCCGTTTTCCTCAAGAAAATCGATGCCTATCGGTGTGCAGTTGTCTGTGGCTTCTTGAAGTGCAATAAATTTGATAGGTCGTAAACGGTTTCCAATTATGATGTTAGTTTCACACATGTAGATTTCCTGTTGACGTGGGTGCCCATCTGCGAGGGTAACGTCAGCATCGACTTTCCAGAACTTGGTGCCATTGCTTAGAAGATGCACGAACAGTTTTCTACCGGCAACACTTGTACGCGCAGCAGTATCAATTTACGCTATTCCTGTTTCACCATGTGAAGCAATGGGAATACTCGTAATTGGAAATTGTTGCCCAATAATGTTTGATGCAATTAAACGAGACTGTCGATGTGCCCTTTGGTAAGTCCTTGCACTTAGGGCAGTTCGACCTAATGAACCCTGGTGTTTTGCATTTATAGCAGGGACTTTCAGTCGGCGTTTCTGTCTTCTTCTCAAATTTTTGTTTTTTTCGGCAATCAGCAGTCGTATGGCCAACGTGTTCGCAAAAGTTACAACGCTTTTTCTCAGAAATGGATGCATTGAGTTGTTGTTGTTGGTTTTCGTGAATTGCGATCTCAACTGCTCTCTTTGGTCAAAAAGCCTTGGAACGTGGTGAAACTGTCCCTTGGAACGCCATCGCGTATGCGTGTGTGCATCAAGCCGTAAATCATATCGAGTTGGCACTCATTTGGGATTGTGTATGGAAGTTTTGCTAACAGTGCTATTTTTGTGGTGATAAAGTCATCTGTCGACTCCTGTATCTTCTGTTTTTCTTCGAAGATTTCCATATAGATTCGGACGTGGCTTTGCTGATGCGTATCATTACGAAGTAAAGAAATAACATCCTTCCAGGTTTCTGCTTCTGGGGTTGCCAAACCACCCGAAATAATATAAATTACTTTTTTTTTTATAATTAACATAATAATTTTCAGTTAAAGTTTTACAATGTTTGTTTTTTCCCAAATGAACAATGATAATAATTTTATATGTATACTAGCTGACCCACCCGGCTTCGCTCGTGGGCATAAACTATTTTAGTAACTTCTTAAGCGTGTACATTTATATTTTAAAAGTTTCTTAATTTTATGTACATTTAATTTATTTCATTCGATTTCATATTGAAATTAATTTGCGAAGTCTCAGATTAAACATAATTTTTAAAAACCATGTAAGAATTTACGAATTCGTACTTTAGTGTTAACCAGAAAGCACCACGAGGAGGTAAGGTCAGCTTAGCATTCCACACCCCTAACATGTACTTTTCTAAGCCCAAGTATTAATATGAATATTAATGGAGCTGTCAATTTATTTGGTGATGTTTTGAAAATCTTGCAGATGCTAATGTGTTGCATTTTGTGCAACACCTCTTTGTAAACTAGGTTTGCCGTATTTTCCTCAGCCTGTAGAATAGACAGATTGCGAGATGAGCTAATTCTCGGACATGGCACATATAGTTGGCCATGAGAAAAGCAGTCTGCCGTTAAATCAACCCCAGCCTTCTCTAAGGACTGACCGTGAGCCTTATTTATAGTCATGGAAAAACAGACTTTAATTGGGAATTGTAGGTGTTTAAAACAAAACGAGTAATCAGATGAAATAAGCGGGATGCGAGGAATGAACACAGTTCCTCCTTGACCGCATCCAGTTGATTATCGCCACTATACATTTTTTTTTGCACTGCTTTTATCTGCAATCTAGTCCCATTGCACACTTTTGGAGGGTTTAAATTTCGTAAGAGGATAGCAGGTTCGCCTACTTTTAATATCAATTTGTGTGAAGGAATGCCTAGGGGATTAAGAGTGTGTAGGAATTCGTGCGGGTAATGCACAAATTCTTCTGCGTGTACTATTGAATCAATAGACTTGTACTCAATTTCAGGGGCATTAAACTTATGTAAGAGGTAAGCATTGATTTCATTAGCTGCATCATTTTTTGGTGTTAATATAGCAGGCTCCTTCAGCCATCTAATTGGTTTGGCACTGATGCTTTTTAAATCGGGATAAACATTTTCAGTGAGCGCCTTTATGTCGCTCACGATGAGGCACAAACAATGGGGAATTTATATTTTTCCATCCTTCTCTTCCATGCGTCCCTCTTCTATTTTTAGAAGTAGTTGCGCAAACTCTTCTCCAAACCCGTCATTTCCCAAATGTACTCTCATATTTTTCTTAAGGTGTAACACCTTTGTTTTTGGCTACAAGTAGGATGATTGGAGGCAAGCCTTTATTTCATCAGCACGTCTTCCTCTTGGAACGGTCGACAACGTCTGCCTAAAATCACCGGCAAGCAGTACAGTGAGTCCTCCCATCAACATATTACTGCTTCGCAAATCTTTAAGCGTTCTATCTAATGCTTCGATGAATCCCTTGTGTGACAGAGACTATGCACTCATCCCAGACTATGAGCTTTCATTCTCGAAGCGCTTGTGCCATATTACTTTGCTTGGATATATATATATTCTTTTTATATTAATTCATAAAATTAATGAATATAAAGTTAAGATACAACTGGGTAGAAGTTTATAAAGTGCGTTGTGCGGTAAGCTGGGACTTAAACAATATGACGGTTATTTCGACGTAAGTTGCGTGTATCAGATATAGGAATCTCTAGATAGCCATCTCTCATAAAAAAGATCTTAGAGACTCTAAAATAAAACAAGTGCCTTAATCTCAGTATTTTCAAAGACATAAACAATACCATGAAATTAGCAAGGCGGTGAGCATTACAAAACGAGAAGCGGCTTTAGATTGGTAGTGTAAGCACCTCCCCAACAACTAATTCCATACTGTAGTTTTGAGTGGAAAATTCCATAATAAACAGTTTTTAGAAACCTATTTGAACAAAACTTTCGAAGACGATGAAAACACCGAATACAAGAACGAAAGTATCGTTTCAAGTCTAAAATATGCTCAGTCCAACTCATGTTTTGGTCAATTGTTGTGCAAAGGTACTTGAAGTTCCTAACAACTTCAACCTGAAAACACTTCGAGCTGCATAAGGAATTTACATGGTAAGTTGGTTCGGACGGCTCAGTGGTACAAGCACAAGTAACAAGAGTAAAGTGCGGGCAACCGCAGGAATGGAATTTGATATCAATTTCTGCTGGCACAAGCGAATTTAAGCTGTAAAACATTAGTTTGGTTTTGCTACTTTCCACTAGCCTGTAAGCAGCAAACCATACCCTTAGCAAATGGATATCATTATTTATATCTGCTATTAAATTAAGAGGGCTCGTAGAGCTATAAGCGATGCCAAGGTCATCAGCAAAAGCTGCAACTTTGCCTGCCAAAGGTAGAGAAAAGAGGGAGTTAATAAATATAAGAAACAAAATAGGGCCCAATACAGAGCCTTGTGGTACACTACGTTGATTACCTCATAATCACTAAGGGAGTCTTCTATTCTTACCCTTTGTTTTCGGTCCTTCAAATATGTTGCTAACCAATTATGGAAAAATCCACGAAAGCCTGCTCCATACAACTTGTCCAAAAGAATGTCATTGCAAACCATGTCAAACGCTTTGATAATATCGCCAAAGAGGCCGGCGCACAACTTTTTACGATCCAAGGCTTTGTTTATGAAATTGCAGAAAAATAGTAAGGCATCTTCAGTGGAACGTCCTTCCCTAAACCCAAACTGCACCGGACTGAAAAATTGAGTTCTTCGTAAATAAGCACACATTCGCCTTTTGACAACTTTTTCAAAAACTTTCGAAATTGAAGATAGTAAGGAAATCGGCCTGTAATTGTTTTTATCTTTACGACTACCCTTTTTAAAGTGTGGTAATATATCGGCAGATTTGAGGTAGTCAGGAAAAACTCCACTGAAAATACTCCTATTAAACAGATATGCTAATATGTCCACTAAGGCGCAATATTCTTCAATAAGACATTACAAATGCCATCGATTCCACATGACCTGGAGTTTTTGAGTGAGTAAATGACTCGCAAAATTTCTAACCCAGTAATTTCTTCAAAAACGAAGCTATTCATGGCAGGCGTTCTTTCCACAAACTGAGGGGTTGGAAATTGTGTTACAGTTAGATTGAGAGGACATAGACCCAACTGAAGCAAAGTATTTATAGAACTCATTGGCTACTGCTACGGGTTCCACTATTTCAGCACCTTCACTACACAGCACAATATTTTTGGAATTGCATGAAGTATTGGTGTTGATTATACTGTTAACAACTCTCCATTCCTTCTTAGGGTTGTTCTGTGCATCGTGAAATCTGGAGCAGTAGTAGTTGTCGCGACAGTTCAATATTTTCTTGTTTATGGTTTTGCTCATTTTCTTAACCCGTTTTCTCAGATTAGAATTAAGTAGGCGTGTAATACACAGTTTACGCAATTTGTTTTTTAATTGAATTCTTTTCAGAAGAGAAGCGTTTACCCATGGCTTTAATCTAGTTTGAGCTCTATGTTTGACAAAATTTTGTATAGAAGAACTGATATAGTATTGAAGAATGTTCCAAAATAATTCGTAAGCTTTAGAAGCGTTGTCTTTGGCACCGACTTCTTGCCAATTTTCAAAACGAAGTTGAATGTTAAGTAAGTCGTACCTTATATTCGTTACCATCTGAGAAGAGACGTTACCAGAGCGTTGTAATCCGCTTAGACCTTTAAACAAAATACCCGTCATACAATGGTCAGTTATTTGTAAGTCAAAATTAACACCGAAACAATTGCTTATTAAAATTTTTGCAAAACAACCGAAAACATGATCAATGCATTTACTCGATAATTGTCCTTGTTATTTCATTGATAAAGGAGGAGAAACCATGCTCAGCAGTCAGGTTAAGAAGACAATCAGACGCACTGTTAGTAGAAAGAATGTTATTGTTGAAATCACCCAGAATAACCATATTCGAACCTTTTTCATTAATTCGAAAATTTGAAAACTCGTATACTGTATACACAAACAAATTCAAAATATATAGAGCGGAGACTAAAGCATATCTTATTTAAATCTGTCTTAAAGTCTTCGCCTATATACTTATCACGAACAAAAACACCTACACCACCAGCTGCATACAGTTCATTTGTGTTTGCATAAAACGTTTAACCGGGAATAAAATAGGCTTCAGTTTCACAAGAAAAAATCCATATCTCAGATATAAATATTAAATCTGGCAAAAATTCAAAGGCAAGAAGATCAAAATTTCGCCTCACACTACGGATATTTTGATGAAGAATGAAAAATGGTTTGTTCTTACTTAAGCTCAGATGGAAAATACTATCATGACTGCTTTTAATGGTTGAAGTGATTGGGTTGTTGCTATCTAGATTATTATTTATGTTGAACATGTTATAAAAAAATAAATACAAATTAGTCCTGCAGTTTTGCTAAATCATCTAAGGAGTTTATAACAACAACCCTACTGTTATCAACCTTTCGCATCAATATTTGGGAATTTTGGAACCACAAGTATTTAATTTTTTTAATTACTTTTGTTTTCTTATCTTCCATAAATAGGGAGCGATTCGCTTTTGTTAAGCAATCATTAATATAAATATTACCATTTTCCCCCTCCATAAATAAGGAAGCGTTCAGCTTCTCGGTTGCATTCCTCTTCCCTCTAATAATTTGCTTCTTCACGGCTTGTGATGAAAGATTCACGCATAAAACATCACGGAATAAACCTGTGTTGGATCTAGTGGAGATGACATTCGATGAATTATTGTTTCTCCGCACTCGTTTACGAAACATTTCATTATGTCTGTGGATTGCACAGATATTTCTAACGCGTCACTCAAAATCTTCTCAGGGCATTGGTCTGAATGATCTGAATTGAATTCTCCAGAAATTGTTGTTCTCTCCAGTTAAGTCGACTTTCAAGAGATGTCACCTTCAATTTCAACTGCTCAGTCTCTTCTCTAAGTTCCTTCATCATACCAAGAAAATCAGTGTTTATTTTTTTCAGCTGTATGATTTCTTCATAAAGCAGATCCAAGGTTATTGCACTGTGATAACGTTGTGCATTAGAATTTACAGTCGCTGCTTCCGAAGCCGTTTGATGACAATTTACAACACTGGCTGACTCATGCATAATCGGGTGTAGGGAAGGCGTTGTTGGCTGCTTACTATAGAACTCTGTCTCTGGTCGTTTATCACTTTCGGCTGCTCCCGTTTTTTTTTCCTCTAGACGGTTGATGACGTAGAACTTTAGACGACGACGATGAACTTTGCACTATTGTGTTTTGCTGTTGCTGTGATGCACTTGGGTAATGGCATTGCCTGCTTTAGTTGCTGCAAAGATTTGCGACGAAGGGCAGTGCACCTGTTGCAACGATATTTAATATCGTTGGCGCTCATATACTCCAAATCAACTGAGTTAATATTTACACATTTGCAGTGGTAAGATGTATTGCAGTCTGCACAACTTATTTTAGAAGCACATGAGTGCTCTATTTTTTTTAGACATATTAGGCAGTTCATTTAGAAGTAAAATTAGAAAAATAAAAGACTTTGGTAAGAACACTAAAGCGAGCACCTCACAACACTTAGAGCTTTAATATATTTAATTTAGTATATTTAAATTAAGAGGTAACTTGAATGCTGAATGCGCAGTCCTGTCACCATCCAACAGTGTTGCAGCTAAGCTATTGCAGAAGAAGCGACAGGGAGGGCAATTTTCTGACTCTCTCTAACCTTAGCAAGTAACGGGTTAATGAGAAAAGTTTTTCCAGTCTTACCAGGAGCATCCAAAAAGAAAATTTTACCATCTGTTGCTTTAAAACTTTCAATGATTTCTTCATAAATTTGCTTCTGGTCACAATTGAGTAGGGGCTCGTTTTTCGAAATCCACTTGGATAGGTCGTCGATATCATATGACATTTCTCTGAAGTAATCACGGATCCAGCAACTGACAAAAAACCAGCATCATGGCAAATAGTTCCCTTAGCTTATGAGGTAAATCAGAGACAGAAGTTTCTTCCAGTGTCAAGTCCCAATCAATATCGTCTGCCAATAGTCCCAGAGCCATGCAAGCTGAGCGAAATGTGGGATAAACATGACCAGCTACCGTCTTTAAATCTGAGAAGGATGTTGGCCCTCGAACTTCGTGAAGCAGGAGACGGAGATAATAGCACTCAGCATTATTGCGATGAATAGTATAAACTCTTCCAAGCACTGGGTGTTTTTTTACCCCGGGGTGTCCAGGTACTTCTACTCCCTATTTCCTTCTAAAGAATGTATTATTTCTCCAGACATAATAATTTGAAACCTCGCAATACAGAAGCTGTTTGGCATAGTCATCAAATTTACATAACTCTAAAAATGCCATCAAAGTTGTCTTTGGAGGATTGTTGATTCTTTCCATAACGTTATCTTCAGAAAAGTACACTCTTTGACCATTTTCCAAATGAACACTTAGATGCATAACTGATGGGAAACCTTCATGTATTGGAAAGCAAAGGTTGCGCCAAACGGCTTCTGAACTGTTTATGTATCGGCCTGTCTCATACAGTGTTACCTCATCATTATTTTTTCAAGAGCAAATGCAGCTGGGTCACTTCCCTTATTAATATATGTACTTGCATATGTATTTAATCGATTTTACTGAATTGCAAAACTCGACATTAATATGAGCCTCAAAAGCACGAGACAGGACATCGATTATCGAGATCTGCACCGTTTATGTTTACTGCAAATCCACCATCTTCGGGAGAACGTCTTCTATACTGGCGGTAGTCATCAACACCAGTCTGCGTATTTTTTATTAATGGTCGAGGAAATCGTTTGCATCAAGAACCTTTAACCGTGCACGGGGAATTGGTATTGCGATCCCCACATGGACCGTGCATCATTTTTTTTTTACTATTGTATTGTAGAGCGCAAAATCTTCATGTGGATCTGGGATTTCGGCTCTTATGATTTGATCAATTTGATTTGGTTTAAATTTGTCCCGTAGTCAAAGTAAGATGTGAATATTTGGCAAACCCCTCTTTTCCTATTCAACGAAATACATTTAACCGTAGCTTTTGTAAGAAGATGTATCATCTTTTTTACCTTTAAGTGGAAAATACGGGCTATCAAGTAATGGCAGTGATTAGCCTTTTGATTTAGATGTAGGTTTTCTGTTATTTCAATCCACTTCGGGTTGTACGTAAATGTAATGAAAAGGTTTGATTTTCCATAATAACGAACGTATGTCAGTGCATCTTGCGTCCGTTCGTGCATATATCGCGGTCCTCCAATAAACATGGATGGCAATACAGCCATTTCGCCAATATTAGTCACTTGAGCATGGCATCCTGCAGAAGTATATAGTTTTCCACTCTTAATTTTGTTTGATTGTGCCTTATGAAATTTGGCCACTCTGTTTCTATTTTGGCATACATATCAACTAAGAGATGGTTTAGAAGATTACGAAAATAAAGCAGATGATTGTATTGCCCTTCTCGCTTCATAGCTTTATAGGTTTATTTATAGAGTAGCCGTCTTCACCATGACAAAACATGAGAGAATACTGAAGGGCGTCGTAGGCACGATGAGTCTCACAGATTCGTGACAGCTTGTTATCTCTGCTTTGCAGAACGGTGTCCCTTTGCTCAAAAGTCTGTCCCATAATAGTAATGGTTACCTCATTGACTGTAGGTGCATTAAATCGAACTTTGTGTGCATTAGTTGGTTTCCTATCAGCATGTATCATAACCTTAAACTCGGTTCCTTCGGGAACACTGTATGCGTTGTTATTTTGGAGTATTTTTTGTAGCTGTGAATCCAGAGCAGGCCTTACATCAGAGAAATAGCCCCACCTAATATCCTTTTGCTTCTCATCATCATTAACGAAATAAATCTGAAGATATTTTATTTGATGTTGTGATGCAGGTAGTAAGCTCGCTATTCGATGGTAGACCTGTCTCTGAACTTTAAATGTTGGCATGAAGTTACCCTCCTTAACCACCATAGTGGTTAATTTATTATGAGATTCTGAAGAGGTTCAGGGAGTTTTCCAAATTGGGGCAACAGTACCTAGCCGCTGTTACAGTACATGCCTACACTTTCATCTTTCCACTTTTTAGCGTTGCACCACCAGCAAATGATGGTCAATTTTCCCAAATTTACAGTCTCATAACCAAGATTATCAACAAATACGCAATAATTAAAAGCTGAAAGTGATTTCTGTTTAAATTGCTTGATTGTAATTGTGTTAGAATCTGTTGCATTACGAACTTTAGGAGTGGATTTTAAGAGTTCAATCTTTTTTGTTCGGTATATGACCACGGACTTTCTATTTTTTGTCCTGCATATGGCATCGTTAACTCTTACTCTATTGCGTTTGGCTGCTAACGATCTAGGTATGGTTTGGCGAGAAGGTGTATACTTGGTCATGCTTGGCCCTTTGGCTGGAATTAAGAGATTGAAATGCCCCCCAAACAGTTCTTCAGAACTAAGGTAACCTTAAGGGTCTCCAAACTGCGCAAATATAACGCCACTCCTAAAAATTTTAAACTGATAGGGAAAATTTTCCCCCGCAGCCACTAACTCACAGGTTGTTCCAAATGTTCCAGGTAAACCCATGCCCGCAATATAATCTTGCCTTGTCGGGCAATTGTTGCCATTGGGCATAGCCAAGAAAATTGCAAACTTATTCCAGTTAGCTGAAACATGATCAACAACTTCCTGACGCACATCGAGTGCCATCACATCGGTTCCATATATGGAAATAGGGATACAAATTGTAATACGAGTAAGTTCCATGATACAATAACACCAATAGTAAAGGGTTTTCTAATAGGGACTTGACAACTTTGAATTTAATTTGTGAACGCACTCTTTCACTAATCATCAAACTGTCACTGTCAATTTATTCAGTAAACTCAACATTTTATAGTATACTCGTAATATAATCAAATTATTTTTTTTCATTTATTTAAAAAAAAACATTTGTGGCTATACTTAACGACAGTGGATAGATTATCGCCTTCGGCGTAAAAAACATGTGAAAATTTTTTAATGGTGATAACAAGAGATTTAATTTCTTCCTTATTTAGATTATCTAACTTAAGTCTATTTATAATTGTCTCTATATTTGGTTTTTCAAATTTAATATCGATCATGTTCTCATTAAGCTTATGAATTTCTTGCTCTGTTAGTTGCGCTGACGAATTATTAAATATCAGATTCAAGGTAGCTTCATTCGTAATAAGTTGTAATTTCTCAAGGTCAATTTTTGCTTGCAAAGGCCTTAAATCACCTCTTAAATCAGTCTCATTTCTATTTTTATTGAATTCTTTAAATAAAGACACATACCATATTATGGTTGTTAAATTAATCAAAATGCTTGAATTAATAGATTTGAGTAATAAAGGTTTTTCCAGGTTCGTTTTGAAGGACCTATGGAATTAGTCTTTTTGAAAGGTACCAGCTGGGAATCTATTAGGTAATAATTTAATTGGACGTAATTTTGTGTTTAAAATCACACAGGGAAGAGCTCGAATGTGGCTGAGGGAGAATTCTGGAATCTAGATTTATCGAGATTTTATGCAGTTTCTGCAAATTAATTTTTTTAATTAATTAATTTGGTGGGAGCTTAATATATACTTAAACTAACTGAAAAACTAACAACATTTAAGGGTTAGGTAGTAATCGAACGGTGGAGGAGATCGAGTTTAAGACGAGAAGTGCTCAGGTTAAAATCAAAAAGGGGGAGGTTTGAGTTGACTTTACAGAGCATGCGGGAGATTGGTTCGCCAGAACCATAAGAGGTGCAGTGCGGTGGAATATAGAAGAGACGAGTACAGCGTAAATCACGAGGGTTAGTGTTGAAAGAAATAGAATTGTAAAGGGCAGCACAATCTGCAGAACTAGAGAGCAATCGATGAATGAAGAGAATGTCAGCTACTTCTTTGCGTTTTCCGAGGGTATTCAGGTTAAGAAGTTTGAGACGGTCACGATAGGGAGGTAAGATAAAGAGGCCATCTCCCAGTGTGGTCCACGAAGGGCAAATCGAAGAAAACGATGTTGAATGTTCTCGATTCGTGATATATGAACTCGCTGAAAGGGGGACCACACTTGGCTGGCATATTCGAGAAGGGGCCCTACAAGGGTACTGTAAAGTGACCTTGTCACATAAGGGTTGCAAAATTCTTTAGACCATCGTTTGAAAAAACCGAGCGATGAGTTGGTTTTAAGGATTATCTCATCAATATACGAACGGAATTTTAACTCTCTATCGTATAATACTCCAAGATTGCGAAGGGATTGAACCTGGGGTACAGGCTGGTCATGAAGAAAATAAAGTCGAGGGAGAGATTGATTGGACTTTCGAGACAAAGTCATAGATTGAAATTTGGAAACATTAAGCTCAAAGCAATTTTTTAGACACCAAGTGGAAAACCTATCGATGTCTTCTTGAAGGAGAATAGAGTCTTGAGGTTAACAAATAGTTTTTGAGAACTTAGTGTCTTCGGCGTACATGCTGATTGGGTAATATAAGTGACTTGCACTGAAAGCTTAGAACTTCATATAAAAAACTTTCGAACATTTTAGGTATGTTTATTTAGGTAGCAATGGGACGGTAGTTGGTTACTTTATTTTTGATCCCTTTTTGTGAACCGGGGTTATGAAAGAGGGCTTCCAAACTTGGGGGAATTCCACTTGTGTGAGGGACAGATGAAAGTGCCGAGCTAACCACCGACGAGTGCACACGCGACACCAGTGCACTCGTAAAAACTCCTGATATCTCAACAGTGTTGTTTCGTGCAAAAAAAACAAGCACAGTCCAACCATCACTGGTCCACGCGAGCGAGCGCAGAATAAAAAATAATAGTATCTGTGAAAAAAAGCATGAAGTGCAGAAAAAAAAATCATAGTGCGGGCATCCCACATCTCCTGCACTACAACCAGGTGCTGTTCTTTGCACTCAGTCACTGCAGGCTGTATAACTCCATCGTACGGTAAACACAATGATTGTGTGCATGTAACAACTGATGGATAGCGGGTTGTGAGTGTGAATGTGGTTGGTGCACAGTTTCCTATTGTTACATAACACCTACAACAATTTGACTCGGTAAAACAACATTTGAATTTTCACTTCACAGCCTTGCTTAGCATCGTCGGTATTTGTGTTTTTGGTGTCTGTTTTTTTTTTGTAATGACTAGCGAATTTAGAGTAGATGTAGCAAATATACGAATCTTCAATGGGACGAATCCACTTTCGCACTTGCGCAGTAGCAAGAGTACTTAAAGATCTGAATATACACAAATCCACTGGTCCAGATGGTATATCTCCCCTTCTTCTGAGGTATTCTTCCACGCTGGCAAAACCACTTCATAAGCTTTTTCATCAATCCTACTCTTTAGGACTCTTTCTGAGCAGATGGAAAACAGCATTTGTCCAGCCCGTCCCTAAAAAAGTGAATCTTCTTCTCTCTCCTCCTACAGGCCCAATGCAATTACGTCCCTTCTTTCCAAGGCCATGGAAACGCTGATAAGTCATCAGCTGATGAAATATCTCGAAACACGAAAACTTTTCAATGACCGGCAATACGGTTTTCGCAGCAACGGGTCCACTGGTGATTTGATGGCATGTCTCACCGAAAAGTGTAACCAAAGCGTACATCAATCTTGCGAAAGCAAGTTAGTTGCACTTATATATATATTTCTAATGCATTTGACAGAGTTTGCCATCAGGCTCTTTTATCGAAAATGAGTGCATTTGGGATCGACGACTCTCTTCTTCAATAGATTAGAAACTACCTTTCGGAACGATCAATTCAAGTTGTATTGGTTGGTTTCAAGTATGACATTCACAAAATAAATGCGGGTGTGCCCCAGGGCTCCGTTCTGTTTCCGACACTCTTTTTAATTTTTATCACTGATCTCTTGTCTACCACTTCTAATCCAATATATTGCTTTGCTGACGAAAATACTCTCTGCTTTTTATATTCATTTCCGGCTTCGGAAGCGGCATTCGTTGAACGGCTGCGGCAGCGTATGTTAAGCTCATTAAATTTCGATATTAACAGCATAACCAATTGGGGAACTATCAACAGAGTGGAATTTAATGCTTCTAAAACACAATGTTGTCTGCTGTCGTTAAAATGAAATTTACACACCCAGCCATTATCCATGAATGGCACTTGCATCGTCAAAACCGAAAAACTTTCCATTCTCTGTACTCGTATGTGTGTCCACGAAATGTCTAAGTTTCCTCAAGCGATGTAAGAGATATTTCACCTTCTCTGACATGGCTTCAATATAAGTTAACACAATATTCCACGAAATAGAAACAAATAACTTCAAACAACATAAGTACAGCGCATGTCTGCTGTGCTAAGCATTTTCCCACACATCTCCATCCAAATGACCAGCGCATGGCTGCAAAAGTAAATATGATTACTCAGGTGTCGGGTCACCGACAAATTCACATGCTCATCCAGACGCTGACGCTGCAACAAACTCCGAAACAATGCATGTCCGCCAAGGTATAAAAGTAAATTTGTATTCTAGAATAAGTTCAGTTGTAAGTTGGTGTTTAATAAAAATTATATTTTTTTCCTTAAACTTGCGTTCCGCATTTTAACTTATATAAGGCTTTATGCGCCCAAAACTGGAGGGTAATTTGCAAACATTTAAAACCAACGCACATCGGTATAGTATCTCTCTTTTTTCCCTCCCAAACTTCCTTTCGCCCGCGCTATGTGCAAACATCATAAGGGTACAAGTTAACGCCACAAAGATGCAGTATGCAAACAGTCAACGCTACATAATTTCATCATGCAAAGCGTGCGTGTAATTTTTCACACGATCGACAAACTTAAGCCATGCGAGCAACTCGTGTTATCATTCCCACGAGCAACTGCAAATTTCATACGACACCTGAGACATCGACAAACATCCGATGCTGACCATGCAAATGCAGCATACCTGGAACACTTCGAGCTAGGTATTATTTGAATTGTTAGATCAGTCTAAGTTAGCTCTTAAGAGAGGAAAGTTTAATAAAATATTTTTTTTATAAAAAACTAATAAAATTTAGTTTAATTTACATAAATCCCTTGTGCGCGCGCCAATTATAAAAAATAAAAAATAGGGAGGAAAGAAAGCACTAAAGATTGAAGGCACACTTTTTGAAAAATATTGCTGGGAGCGGTATTTTGTTGCGTGTTGGATGTAAGGTTTCTATTGTAAGTGCTAAAACTGTGATTTCGGGTTTGCCTACATGTGTTATACGAGTAAATAGTAAAGAGAACAGTAAAAATTGTCAGTATCTACTGGAATAGATTTTTCTTCCTTATGTGTAAGTCGTCTAAATTATTAACAACTTCATTTGGTCATCGCAATTTGTACAGTCTCACTGTTCTGCATTAGTAAACAATATGTTTACTTCTCCTTTGGTGTTGCTAGCCAAATTTTGTAGGTCGACTTTAGGTACAGTTACCAAGGTAAATCATCTATCGTGAACAACATGTTTACTTCTTTTTTAAGATGTACGAGTAGCTATGGGTTAGCTTTGTGTACAGTTTCACAGAATGGAAGAATGGAATTGTACAAGTGCTCAGCTACATGTATGTAACTACGGGGGATAAAACGAATTTAGGGATGAAGTGCACTCCTTCGCCGTATAGATTATATTTACTATATGTATGCATTAGTTGTCAATGTGTCAGTATTTTTTTTTGTTTTATTTTCTTGTTAGTCGAGCATTATAGGCTTTCAAAAATAAATTTAAATGAAAGAGAAGCTGACTCTATGAAATGATAATCAATAATTCACTCTACAAACTGCTTATGTCCTCGCTAGGACTAAATGGTTGAGGATGGGAAAGGGGAGGGGTATAACTCCATGTTGTTTCTAGTCTGGACGATCACTCGGTACTCGGAATTGCTTGTCTCTATGCTCCTGGATGATGAATTTGCGCCTTCTTGATAGATATGTACATATTCTGGATTTTGTGCAGTGCGGAGTCTCTTGCGGGAATTTTTATGGCCTTTGTTACAGCTGGTTCGGGGATGTTGGCGCGGATAGTTTTACCATGAGTTGAATATCAGATATTCGGATTGACGTCGGACGGCTATAATCAGGTGGTGCGCACTAGTAGAACGGGACCTCAACCAACTTAGAGGGCGAAACTGGAGGAAGATAGCTAAAGAACGAGCTGGCTGGAAACGCTTTTTGGTTAAAGTCCGGGGCCATTCCAAACTGAAGTCACACCTTAAATAAGTAAGCAACTTGGTGTAACCGTTTAGTAACCAGTTCGCGATGGCTGTGTCCTAATCAGTCAGCCGTCAAACAGTTTGATCACATTGCGATCGACGCCAGACACTTTTCCAGCATTCTGAATGTCGAAGCTAATATATACGAGAAGCCAACATAGACTTGGAACGTTACCTTATTACATTTGACGATGAATTTGTGCAGATATATGCAGCTAAACAAGAGGCATATAAAACTAACTCTGCGAGCAGAAAAGAAGGGAAGAGCATAGACTTTTTGGAAACAAAAAGAAACTGCACGAGAAGCCCGCGATCCTTGATCCTTGATCCTTGAATGGACGTTCGAAATTTGTATCAGAGAATAAAACGAACAAGGCTGTAAAGCCAGAATGGAAGTCTGCATAGACGAACACGGACAACTACCAGTGAGTCAAGGTCAGTGCTGAGAATGTGGAAAGACGCTACTTCTGCTCTACTATGGTCGTAAGACTGCAGAATGAATTATTCGTCAATGACATCTTGAATTCTGTACCCCTTCCTTAGAAGAAGTTAAGGCAGCAATATCAAGCTTAAGTCTAATAAAGCTGACTGCACGGACGGACTGCCTGCTGAGTTAGTTAAGGCGGCTGAAGATGACCTGGTTGTGCACATGCACCACCTCATCTATAAGACATGGTCAGAGTAAATCATGCCCGAAGCATGGAACCTTACCATCGTTTGTCCGATGCACAAGAAAGAAGACCCTTGTGGATGTGCCAGCTATAGAGAAATATGTGTCCAAACCATCGATTATAAAATCTTTTTGCCGTCATCGCCTGAAACTATACTATACACACTGAGGTAAATCTTGAAAAAGACTTCTGAATTTTAAATCGTCACTCACCATCTACGTATTTGTCGATTTCAAGACCGCATTTGACAGTGTGCATAAGAATGAGCTATACAACGATCATCCATCAACATCAATATCATTGCAAAACACATTAGGTTGTGCAGAATGACTATTAAGAATTCTCGCTGCTCCATCAGGTTGATACGAGACCGCGTTAACTTTCGAACGTCCCTGTGGCGTATATTGCGAAAAGACGTGACTACACCTCCAAATGCAGCCACTATATACGAAAACAAATGGTTTGCATGCTGGATGATGAGATGATGTCGGCTAATCAGATACAGTCAATGGAGGCCCCTGTCTTCATGATTTTTTTTAATTAATCGGAACTATGATAGAAGATTTGATGGATATGAAGTCTTTGGCTTATGCCGACAGTCCAGAAACTTTAGACGACTTTGAGACAAATTCGTCCTAAAATTGTTAAGATATTGGCCGAAATATGCGAAAAAGTAATGGATAATTGAACATGAACTCACGCAAGAGATTTCATGGGGGACATGTTCATAGAGACGTCCATAAAGTGTCTTCCTGTATCGATCGAAGTAGCTCATTACGGATCGTTGGAGAAGAACATGTCCCTACTCCAGAAGGGGACTTAAGCGGGCACGACATTTACTAGTATGTAAAGAAATCTGATGAGCTGTTCCATTTTAATGAAATAAATCGTTCTGAATGCGAATGTACTAGATTTTTAAAGTCCCTATTTGCTTTGTGAGTATAACTATTTCGTTTATTTTTGCAATTTCTTGGTTTTGTGTTGCCAAGTCATGGCAGTGATGAAATATTTTGTGATTTCTATCATTTCTTTATTCTATTGTTATATTTTGACCTTCCTATTTTAATTGGTTGTAACTTATCAAAATCGATATCATAATTAACTATTTTTGTTTCACTATGTATATTACCGGTTATTATTCCTAATCTACTTGAAGCGATGTTAGTTTGAATGTGTTCTGTATTATCTTTTATAACTCCTATCTTTTATAAAATTTCTAAGTACATAAGTTTACTAAATAGTCTACTAATTCTGCCATCTGTCGAATTAAATTTAGTCAAAATTCTTACTCTGTCTTCTACAATTGTTTGTCTGAGAGTTAAGAGTGTTTTATTAAAGTGGTCATTGATTATAATTTTGTATAATATCCTGTAATTCAATTTGATATAATAATGTTATATGATTTTGTTATTTGAACGTTGCCTAGTTTTATTTCCGAAAATCCATTGTTTGCGTTAATTTGTTCGACTATCAGTGTTAATGTTAGAAGAAGGGTCAATATTATTTATTTCCGTTTGACCTGAAAATTTGTAAGAACGTTTTATATTACACAAGTGTACATTAGAAAGTGCGAGTTTTCGATATCTTAGCTGTTTTTTGTGTCTAAGTGCCTTATAGTTTTTTTACGTAGCCTAATTCCCTTGTTTCCTCAAAATCATCCCTACTTTCGTTTATTTTTAATATATTGTAATATTCTCCTTTTTGGTCTGCATATTTCTCATAATAATTTCTTTGTCTATTCTACCTTCTTGTATTTGCAATGGTTTAAATTTAGTTGTGGACTGAATATAGAGTTGTTATAGCATTGTACACATTTTTACATTTTATCAAGTGTAGTCAACCGGGACTCTTCAATCGAAAGTATTCTCCTTTTATCGCCTATAGTACTATGGAACCGCTCAATATCTGAGGTTCCAGTGGGGTTATTCGGTTTTGTAAAGTGTATTTCAACATGCTCTACTGTTAAATTTTATTAAATTTGTATTATTACATTTGGTTTACCTTTGATTGAGAAATATAATCAGAGTAGGGTGAAGGAAAAATGTGGCGACGATACTTTGGCAGCAAAAGAAGCTCACCGTGAACAGGGAGAAGAGTGGTACAGATTGGCATTCTCCAAATTCAGCTTAAATCCAGTTGCAGTAGTACCGAACAAACATCACTGGACTTGCTCAAATTCACCGGGAATCCTTTAGAATGGAAAGTGTTTCAAGATTCATATGCATCTTTTATTCACAACAAACCATCCATCTCTCACACGCTCACAGAAACTTCACTACCTGCGATTTAGCTTACATGATTAAGGTCTCAAAGTCATCAAGGCGTTTCTCATCACTGGCAAAAATTACACGGCGGGCTGGGAGTTACTATGCAAGAGGTATAATGTGGATCGCGTCATTGTCGAGCGTTATTTTCACTACCAAAACTTACATTTGAGTCAACGGCAGGTACAAGAGCATTGATACACAACATCCAGGAAAACAATCGTTCACTAAAGAATCATGGTAGATCAGTAGAAAACTCCGAAGAGTAGCTTGTTCACCTGATGATCAGTAAGCTCAATCCTGAAACCCATCGACAATTGGAGCTCACGCAAGCAGAAGACAAAGTAACCACCTTAAACCACCACGTAAATTTCCTGAAAGCAAGATGTCGGTCTTTAGATGCAGTTGATCTACATAATGCACACCAGCTACACCTACTAAGGCTAAAATAAAATCCACAACAACTCACCCTAAGATGACAGATAAATGCGATTTTTGTGATGGAAAACATAAAATGTTCAGCTGTTAGCAGTTCCAAGCTCTACCAGTTCACCACAAAGCTCTCGCTGCGAAGGAAAAATCATTGTGCACTAACTACCTCGCAAATGCACACAACCTAGAAGGATGTCGTAGTATGAATACATGTCGCTTGTGTCAAACATGACATCATACATTTCTGCATTCTGAGCAGCCATCGCCATCGTAAAAACCATCTTCATTTAACGTGGCCAATTCGAATCACCAAATTCTTTTAGGCACTGCTATCGCCAAGGTTCTGGACAACTCCGGTCGATATCAAAAAATTAGAATTGTATTCACACAAAGGTGTGAACCGTAACTTCATTACAAAACGATGTGTCGATAGACTCTAGATTAACTCTACGCCGTCAACAACTACGATCAAAGGAATATAATAAGTGCTGTAGTAGCTGGTAGCTCTGAGGGAATTGTGCAGCTTATCTTATCTTCACTGGACAACAGTTGCGTAGAAACTATTCATGTAAACATATTGTCAAAAATAACAAATGCTCTGTAGCCCACTTTCATTCGTAGAGGATCATGGCAATATATCGATCAATTAATTTTAGCTGATCCGAATTTTAACATACCTGCTGCAGTTGACGTTTTACTTGGTTGTGATCAACTAGGTATGTTCATGCTATATGGGTTGATTCGTGGCCCAAGGGACACTCCAATTGCACACAAAACGACACTCGGTTGGGTAGTTTTCGGAAAAGCGGTCACGCTAGATACCACCTACGTATTTTCTACAACTGCCGTCCGCCAAGATTCCGCTCTAACCAAAGCAGTGACCAAGTTATTGAATCTGGAGGAATTCAAAATCCTATGTGAAGAACTTTTCCTCTCAAACTCATTCTCGTCAAGAATGGAGAAAATATTCACGAAAGATGAAGTTTTTTGCTAATCGTGTTATTCAAATACAAGAGGTTATACCACGTTCCATATTCAGAAAACCCGGCCGATTATGCATCTCGTGGATTGCCACCTCAGGAGCTAAAAGAATTCAACTTATGGTGGGAAGGACCCTATGGTTATCTCAACCGCCTGAAACCTGGCCGTCGCAGCAAGTTTTTATTACTTCTATAGACCAGAAGCCGAATGCAGATAAAGTTATTCTGCTTACCACCACAAATTCGCCTCAAATATGGGATGACGTTGATAAGTATTCCTCCCCATACACACTGAAACATGTTACTGCATTTATCTATAATAAATTCATAAATAACATTCGTCGTGAAATCGCATTTCACCTTTGGATAAAGGCCAAGTAGGGATGCTTTTTCGAAGATGATGTTCGCCGACTTACCACAAAGAATACTCTTAAAAAAGGAAGCAGACTCTTAAAGTTGAATCCATTTATTGACGACAATGGGCTTCTTCTTGTAGGCGGAAGGCTTCGAAATGCTTCCTTGCACTTTGACAGAAAGCATCCTTTTCTTACTTACTTACTACTCTAATCTACCAAGACATTCATCGCACATCGCTTCACGCAGACCCTATAATATTGCTTGCGATTATACAGGGAAGAATTTGGGTAATCAATGGCCAAAGTTTACTAAGGAAGATTTTTAGATCATGAGTTAAGTGCCTTAGATACCAGAACATTGTGCAACAGCAGCTGACGACCAACTTGCCAAGACCTAGAGTGCAGTCTTTTCGACCCTTTCTCAGAAGTGGCGTTGATTTTGCTGGAGCCGAAAAGGAGCTTAGAAATTTCTTCTTCAAAGCAACGCAAACCGAGAGCTTGGCCAAATATTTACTAGGTGACAACATGGATTGGCACTTTAACCTTCCTGCAGCACCACATATGGGCGGATATTGGGAAACTGCTATTAAAGGTATGAATTTTCATCTGCGACGGACTTTTATTGACATTCGAAGAATTTTCGACTCTTCTGTCGGAAATCCAGGCCTGCGTTAATTCTAGGCCATTGTGCATCTAATGTTGTGAACGATCTCCAACCCCTGACACCAGGTCATTTTATAATAGGAGAACCACTCAAATTCATTCTAGAACCAATAAGCGAAGGCGCTAAAATTAATCTTCAAATCCGACGGCATCTCATTTCTCAGTTGCGTCAGCATTTCTAGAAAAGATGGCATAGTGAATGTCATAGTGAGCTAAGTGGACAAAGTCGTTTCCAAATATCACCGAAGGAGATCTATAGTCCTTAGAGGGGACAACCTTATATCAAGCAAGTGGAGGATGGGAAGATTTCGTGTGGTTCACCTTGGCGCTCATGGTAGAGTTCGAATGGTAACGTTAAAAACTGACGGAATATTGAAGCGGCCCATTGTCGATGTTACTCCCCGATAAGTTCAAGGCCGGCGGAATATTTTGACCAAATTCAAGTTTTAAGAAACAAGCAAGAAGAAGTCACTAGCATATATGTACCACGTTTTCTTTGCAGTTATTTATGTATTTTTGAATAAGTTCTTTAATAAGTTCCTGCATGGCCGGTCTCGCCGTTATGGTATCTTGCTATGTGCTTGAAAGTTTCGTCTTCATTTTTTATGTTCCTTGCTTGATATGCGCATTTGTAAAATTTAATGTAACATTTAACACTGAATAGCTCAATGAGCTTTTGCTGCACTATATTGTACCCATATTCCGTAAGGTCTGAAAAAACTCCTATTTTTCCTCTGTTTTTAATGAATCTTCTGAATATATTCTCAAGGTTATTTTGATTAATATCGGTAGCGTTGACATTAATTTACCTTTTGTTATTAATTATTGCGATTTCTCTGGATTTACTATACTATTGGAAAGAATTATTTGTCTCTGGAACCTGTTGACGCCTGTCTCAAGGATTACAAAATGGTCATCTTGTTCTTCTATTTGTGAGTGAAAGGTATTTGCTATACTTACATTATCATTTCCTTCATGAGGTAGAACATTTTCTTCTATATTTTGTAGGGGTGACTCAATAAGATTAATTTCACCAGTATCTGCGTTAATTTGACTCAAAAAATTAGCTGCTATATTTTATTAATATTTTATATAATCAGTATTGATGTTGTACCCTTCTAGTTTAAGTAGTCTGGGTTAAAGTCTTTACCTTTGTGTCTGGCTGGCAGCCATTTGAGAGGTAGGTGATTCGTCATGAGATCAAAAGGTCTACGGTAAATGTATGGTCTGTAGTATTTAACTGCCCAAACTATTGCTAGGAGTTCCTTTTCCGTAGCAGAATAATTTTTTTCGTGTTCGTTTAGTGATCTACTGGAGTAGCAAAATTGGATGCCCATCTTGTGTTAAGATTGCTCGAGTTGCTAAATCGTTAGCAGCTGTGATTAGGTTAATTTTTTTAGTTGCGAAGTTTAGATATTTTAAGACTGGTGGGTCAGTGAGAATAAAATTACGAGTATGTTTCAGCAGCTGTTAAAGTTACCAACGGCATCCAGTTGTCAAAATATTCAGCAAGGTTTGCAATATCATCATGAATTATTAAAAAAATATTATGGAAATTACAGCTCAGTTGTAAATATGCAACGTGAATTTCGTCGTGAGGTCGGTCGGCACCATGGCCTCAATGTGCAGGCGATTCGTTGCACCGTGGAAAAGTTTGAGCGTGTGTACACGTTTTTGGATCTTAAGCTACCAACCAGACAGAGATTGGTGCGAAATGAAGAAAACACAGCCGCCGTAGTGGTCAGTGGCTAAGAAAATCCAGAAATATCGATTCGGCGCCGATCAGCTGAATTGAGCATAGCCAGAGAGCCAACCCGGCTTGTATTGCGGTTGGATTTGGGCCTACATCCGTATAAGATTGTGCTGATACAAGTATTGAGGCCGTACGACCATACACAACACCGTGATGTCACTAATTGGGCGCTGGAAATGTTGGCCGGAGATCCGGGTTTTGGCCAAAACACCAGGCTCAGTCAACAAGCAAAATTACCATTATTGAAGCGAACACAATCCACAAGTGTTCGACCAAGGATCAATGCATCCGCAAAGATAAACTTTTTGCTGCGGCTTATGGAATGGAGGCATCATCGGACCTTATTTCTTTCGAAATGGGAAAGGAGACACCGTTATCCTCGATGGTCTCAGGTATAGAGTGATGATAACTGACTTTCTGTGGTCACCGCTTGACAACATCGATATATCCGAGCTGTGGTTCCAAAAAGACGGCGCTACGTGTCATGCAAGTGGCGCAACGCTCGAAGTTGTGAAGGAGAAATTTGGCGACTGGGTCATCTCACGTCAAGCGTTCATCAATTGGCCGTCGCGATAGTGCGATTTGACACCACTCGATTAATTTCTATAGGGCTACGTCAAGTCCTTAGTGTATGCTAACAAGCCAACTACTTTGGACGAGCTCGAAGCCAATATTCGACACGCTAGTACCGGAATTACGCCGCACATATTGGACCGAGTTATAAAAATTGAACCGACCCCTTGAAGCACTACCAGTGAAGCCGAGGAGACCACTTAATTGATGTGCATAATGGCATGACCGTAGTTTCAAAATAAGGCCAGAATCAATTTTATATCTCACACCGTTGTTGTTTTATTTAAATTTTTTTTCCTATCGTTCTATCTGGTCGCACTATATAAAGATGGTCTTTGATATTTAATATTGCGTTCCTTTTTAAGTATTATCTTAGCATAGTCCCTTATAAACTTTCTATAATAGCCCGCTATGCCTAGGAAAGATTTTAACTGTTTGGTGGTTTCGGGTAGTTTTCATTTTTGGATAGCTAAATTTTTTTACATGTTTGGCTTTACGCTTTCCGTTGTTAGGACATGGCCAAGAGATTCTGTTTCGCAGGAAAAAAATTTCGCAGGAAAAAAATGTTCCCTGAGTTTATTGAAAATCTTTTGAATGCTGCTAACGTGCTCGTCTAGACTAGTGTGCAATATCAGAATGTCATCAAGGTAGACCACGCAAATCTGATTAATACAATATGTTCCTTTAGAACAGAGTTTATAAGCATCTTTTAGGCCGAAGGGCATTCTAACGTATTCGTAGTGCTCTAGAGGAGCGGAAAAAGCGTTTTTCTTTTCCTATCCAGCCCCTTTAACTAAAATTTGATGTTGGCGAGGTCCGGGGTTGTGAAGTACTGGGACCGTGCTAGCTTCTCCAATATACTATCCAATTGGGGATAGGAAATTTGTCATTAGTTTTAATTTCGTTTAAATTTCTATAGTCGATGACTATACGAAATTGCTTAATACCGGAGTTGTGCATCTCTTCGGGCACAAGCCAGAGTGGATGGTTGTAAGCAGAATTACTCTAATTTATTATGCCCTGATTTAACATATCCATTATTTGTGTATTGATTTCCGCTTCGTTGGTTTGAGGATATCTATAGATCTTTGAAAAAATTGGCTTACTTGCTGACGTTACGATTTCGAGTTCGTCTTCTTTGGTGTGGTGGTTTAATCGTTGACATTCTTTCTATTGTAGAACAGATCATTATTTGTTTTAAGAAGACCTTAATTTATCTGATTCTTCAGAATTCAATTCAATTGGAAAAATATATTTTTTGTTTGTTTAGTTCTATATAATTTTCGTGTAAATTTATGATATCTTGCATTGGTGTCCGATAATACCATCAAAATCTTTATTGCTAAAGTCAGTTACTTTCCAACTCATGAAGGCATTTTCGTTAAATTCTTTTGGTAGGCTCGTAATAATTTCCGTATAAATGAAAGTTTGTACGGAGAGAATACTGTAAAAGAGTTTGTTTTGTAAGTAAGGGGATTCTTTTGCATGGCTGGAACTTTATTCTATCGAATAATGTAGTCGAGGATCTAAAGTAACATGGGATAAACATTTCCACTTACCGTATAAATGAGGACAGGGCGTAATCAACTGGGTTTCCCGAGAATTCCTTTATTTTGGATGATTCTTTTAGAACTTCATTCATTGCCAAGTTAATTTGATGTC
Source organism: Volucella bombylans (assembly GCA_949129095.1). Taxonomy (NCBI): domain Eukaryota; kingdom Metazoa; phylum Arthropoda; class Insecta; order Diptera; family Syrphidae; genus Volucella; species Volucella bombylans. The sequence continues at coordinate 107,387,003 of OX422140.1, read as the reverse complement.
CGATGTGGTCTTCATTTGCCATTTTTGTTTCGAGAATAAGATCACTTTATTTGGACACCTTGGCGTTTTTTCTATTGTAAGTGATTAACCAGTCGATTTTTTTAGAAAGAAATAAAAAAAAAGTAACGAGTCCCGATAAAAATTATTTATTTTATTTTTGATCTCTACGTTGGATATGCATATGGCGATATCTGACCTTGATTCAGTGGGAGTGAAGCGCACCTCGCATTGTACCAAGTTCAGCGTTTGGGAAAATGCATTTTTATACTTTCCCAAGTGTCTGGCCGGAAACCGATTCTGGAAACTATTTTTGCTTTTGGAGCGGATGTTGGGTTCGTTGTGTTGGCGGTCGTTGACTCCGAGATAACTTGCACGCATATTGTACAAAGGCACTCTACGTTTTCCATTTAAGGACCCACTTATACGAATGCCTACGAATCTGCAGTACTTTAGGCAATGCTAAAGTCATAGAAGGTTTTAGCTTAACTTTTTATCAATTTGATGCACTTGATGAGAGGGTAGTTGATTACGTTAGAGCCCTTGAAAGATTTTCTTCCTCATGCTTGCAATTTTCTATAGAGTCTAGTGGCGGTCTGTTAAGTTGTTGGAAATAAAATTTCACAAGAAATTGTAAGATTCTAGCAGAATAAAGAAAAAATTTTGTTTATCGAATGGAGCCGGTTAAAAAGTACCGCATATTTGTTGCCTCTTTCGTTGGTAAGCTAACAAAAAAACACATTAACCTTGTGGAACCGAGAGTGTATCTATCGAATTGTATTTTCTAGCGAACCTATCAAATCTTGCTTTAGGAACATGTGTAGGATGGTCATCGCCAGTAGTACCAAAATTAAGAGATCATACTACAGATAGTCCCTTATCTGTAGGAATAACCACGGCTGAAGAAGGCTGGATTACATCTTTAATTACACTTGGAGCACTTGCTTGTAAGTAGTATGTTTAGTATGTTATGTATAGGTTTCCGAGTGGAACCGCATTTTCATTAAGTTTAAGGACACTACTATTTACACGGTGGCCATTCGCAATTTATTCGTATATCAATGAGTCGTAATTTCTTTATGAATCTGCTGATCGACATCTTGAAATCTCAAGGGTAAAACACCTTATCTAACTTAAAAAAATTACCCACACGTATTGACGATTTTTTTTTTTTGTAGAGATGTTGAGAGAGAGCTCAATACTTAAGATGTCTTAGTTCCTATTGAATTGCCGAAATCTAGATCGGCACATTAGGCCTTAAAGCATGAACCTCTGATGTTAAACTTATTTCCACAATTTTTTAATTGATTTGGCTTTAGCTCAGGAATAGATAGGATATGCCGATTCGGGACCATTTTATGGTTACCATTTTTTAAGTTTAGTTTTTATTGACATTGTGTTCGGTTATATTTTCGTTCCGCTCGGCATATTGTATGTGTCCATACAATATAGTGTCTCGTTTTCGGCGACGCGCTACTTTTTTCTGTTTTTCTTTGAACCTACGACCCACATTACCTGCAAGTTGATTATTTACGCGACCGTGTGTATAGTGCACCATCACCCATTTTAAATTGTTATCAGGTCTTGCGGAATTACTAATTATCTGATCGATGATTGCAAGGGCAGTTGTGGCAAAGCATTTCATGCTGTTTGTGTCCGTTGCGATGAGTGCAAGAGTATCTCACTCTCTCATGTGCTTTTGGCAATAAAGTGCCTAAGCGATTCCAATGACTCCTACCAAGGGGCACTCGCCTAAGCATCTCATTGCAACAATAAACACCAAAATCGATGGCAAATCAAACCACCCGCAGCATTGCCCGAATGTCCACTATAATACATCACTTTGTATGACTCAATTAATGGAACCCGAAGTGGATCCAGGGTCGCCTCTACATCTAAGTCTTCTTTGTTTTTTTTTTTTTTTTTTTATAATTTACGCGCGCCTAAGGGGTTAGATACCCTGCGGATGACCCAAAACCTACCTCCTCCTCCCGTAGAAAATACAGCTGTAATTGAAGTTTCAATTTATTATAACTCAGACAAAAAAATTCTGCGTGTGAAGGCATAACACTGACACGTAGATTTGGCTGTTATAAGAGTTTCAAGCAATGAAAAAAATACTGGGAATTATATCTCGAATAACTCTGAGTGAAGAAAAACTCTCCGTCCTATTCGGACTCCCACCCCTGGAGAGCAAACATAGAAACCAAACACACCTGAGTTTCAAACCACTACAAAAAAACAATTTTCCTTTCTCCTCCTTCTATCTTTCCGCCCGCGCCCTGGCAACAGTAAAAGGGTATCAACCCCTAAGGCGCGCGTAAATTATAAAAAAAAAAAAAAAATTATAACACTTATTCTGATTTCGCGCCTCCCACCCACATTTCAACTCCCTCTATTTCTCTGTCTCTTTCGATTTAACCCCTGCTTCTCACACAGCAATCACCATGCACACACTCCATTCCCTAATTTCAACCTCAGATTTGTAGCTAAGTATCCTAACTTCATCAGTTCGCGCATTTTAAACTCCACTTCTGACATCCTGTCTCTTCTTCAAACTTACCCTCTTCTATTGATCCCCTTTCTCTGACCACTGTTAAATTAATGCACCAAACTAGCAATACTGCTGAATGTCGCTGTGCGCTATCTGTGCTTAAAGAAAACATAATATAAATATACACTGGCGATCACTAGGATGAGGCCATACATTTTGTAATCGATTTTCACTCTTTATACCTGTTGGAAATTTGTATACGCTTTCTAAGAAGTTCAATGTTTGATCTTAAGAAATTCCAACGGTCGTTTCTCATTTATAATTTTATGACTTCCTGTTGAGAAAATATGTACCTGTTCACAGGTAGTAAAAGTTTGCGGGTACAAAATTTCCAACACGTATAAAGAGTGAAAATCGATTGCAAAATGTATGGCCTCATCGTGATCGCCAGTGCATAAAGAAAACATCGAACAGGAAGGTCTCCCTACTGATTGGACTTGAGGGTATACTGATGAGCATTCTTAGCGAGACGAGTGTTACGGTTAAAGGTTGGAAGGGCGGAATGCTTATACTCTAAAAGAGTCTCACACATCCAACGCAATCGACTTAACTTTATTTGACAAATCATACGAAAGCCTTAAAGAAAGATTTAAATCCATTTCACATCATGTGCCATAAAGCATATTCTACTAGGTCCCTATCGGGAGATGTTATAATTTTTGCAAATGGCTGCAAATGTCAATTTTACTTTGGCATGTGTGAAGTAAATAGATACAAAATACACGTCAACAAGACATGAATCGCTATAGTCCTAAAGAAGCCGGAATAATTGTTAAGGTTTTTTTGCGGTAATTTGTCGGTGGTGTTCGCGCAGCGCGAATTTTGGTGCAGATTTTACGGTCGTCCGACACTAACTGGGCAAACACTACGACATTTAGCCGCTTGCCTATAAGAGCATGGAACAGCACTATATGCTCCCAGGTTTGGCTGGCCCCGGAGAAGCCGTTCTGCTGAAAATATCGCAGCTGTGGTTGAAGATGTTGCAGAAGACCACGGAGTACCGACCAGACGACGTGCCAATCAATTGGGCATCAATCGGCGGTCTTTATAGAGAATTTTAGTTAAAGACTGGAAGATGTTTCTTTATAAAGTGCAGACAGTGCATCAGCTGTAACCTACGTTCAAGCCACGAGGGAGACAACTTTTCATCGAAAATCATCATGAGCAACGAGGCCCATTTCCATCTCTGTAGATATGTGAATAAGTAATATTATCGTTTCTGGGGCACCGAAAATCCACGTATAACCCACGAAGAGTCATTACACGACCACTGTGTACGGGTCAGACGAACACTGTGGACGGCGAGCCCTACAGAGCCATGCTCAATGACTTTATCCTTCCTCAATTGTATGGATTGGGACTGGAAGACATGTGTTACATATTGGTGAGAAGATCCAATGCAAACACTTTTGCTGGCACACTTTCGGCTTTGTGATACTGATGATTTTGCCAGAAATGTTTCCAAGCATGCTACTTCGTATACGTGTACGTTATATACAAAACAGTCACAACACTTTAACAACTTTTGTTATCTAGGTTGGGTAAACATCCAATAGAAGGCGCTGTATTAAAATTTCAAAGGTTTCCTTGATGTTTCATGTTATTCTCTTCACACGTGAGTTACGACGTCCGTCTCGCCGAACACAGCACAGCACTTACAAGCTAGAACAGCAATCGATTACAGTTCATTCAAAACGCAATTTGCAACGTCTGTCTCGAAAAACCACTAGCATAGTACTTTTTAGCAACAAAAAAATTCGATTACAGTCCATCCAAAACGCAAGTTACGACGTCCAAAACCAAACTTTCCTCTCTGCTGAAAACCGTCTGAACCTTTCGCGGAATATATATTACCATATAAAGTTCTTTCAGATTACATGTGCAAACATAGGTTTCTTGAAACCAATCATAAGCTGTAACATCCATTCAATTGTGAACGACAACCACGTATGTAACTGCTATAATTTAAAAAAATAATAACGCTGTGTAAAATTTTTTTGTTTTTTTTTCCGAGACCTTGCTTTTTTAATTTTCCGTGCATTATTCGTACATCTTTTTTAAGTGTTGATATACCTTGACTGTTACATTTAATAAGACGTGACAATTAATTTAAAAACATGTAAGTATTACCAGCCTGCTTATCATTTTATTATTCCAATTTTATTTTAATAGATTTAATTATTATTTTCAGTAAAATGACACCAAAAAAATCTAAACTCAACAATGGGCGTAGTCATTGGCAAAACAAATCACGGCAAGAAATGCAGCTGATAGAATCAGGAAAGCAAGGAGTCATGCACAAGAATCTCGAGAACAGCATGACGAACGTCTGCTACAAGATATATCGAGAAGAAGAGCGGTGCGTGAACAGCGCATAGACACAATTAGAGCACGAGCACGAGAGAGACAGCAAACCAGCCGAGCATTAACACGTGCATCATTTGTTTATCTTGCGTTCGAATAATTAATTACTCTGCGCATTCTAAAAAAACCAAACGCAATATGTAACATTAAAAAAAAGCGGAATAGCTGGAGTGTTGCAAAAGTGCCTGCTTACATTGGCGACGGGATGAAAGTCCTCCCCCATGAACGTGGTGTTCACATTTTCATGGGGTTGAAAGACTTTTTGACAAGTGGAACACTTGAATCGGAGCATTTTTATTTTTAAAATTTGAGCAGTTGGCCTGAAAGATAATTTTTTTCCTATTCTTCACACTTCCTTTCTCATTAACGATCAAAACTAAAATGAAAAAATATGTCAGAAGTGGAACGATATGGAAAAAAACGATGTGTTGCACCTGAGAACCCACTTTAGAAAGTTCGCTTTCATACGTCGCAAGTGTGTTATGCGCATGTTCTGGTTATTTTCTTTTGAATTGTCATTCAGTGATGCGAGCAACTCTACATGAAGACTTTCCCCTTCTTTGAGTTTGCATGTTATTTGACAGTTCTCTTTCATTTTATCTTTGGCGCTCAGTCTTTCATAATTGAAAATGAGCCCCCTTGTTAATTCTTTGGTCCATTTCAGTTCATCCGCCATACTGAAATGTTGTGCTCGTAACACAGCGAAAGAAGTAATGAAGCAAATGCGAAAAAGAAAGAAGAAGGAGAAAAAGAAATGTCAAAAACTTGCAATGAAATTTCTACCCACAGGCAGTGGGAATTTGGTTAATTGGGTATTTTTTGTTTCATTATCCCTCCCTTTTGCACTCACTTGAATCTTTCGAAACATGCGACGTATGAAAGCGGACAAAGTGCGTGTTCACATTGGCGCGGGCAGGAAGATTGTCCGAAAGAGAGGGAATGCTTTTTATTGAAGTGGGAAGAAGAAGTGTTACTTAATACTGTTTTGTATTAGAAAAAAACAAGTCAACCAAAAATATTGCTCACCGATAAGGGCTTAATCGAATTCAAATTATAAATTGCTACATATAATTCAATCTGTCTGGGTATTACGATTATATAAGAGGTCATTTAAAAAGAAAATTAAATTTTTATACGTTATCAATTAAGAATTTTGTAAATTACTCATTTAGAACAAACTGTACTTGAATATGAGATGAATAAAATGTAACATTAAAAAAGAAAGAAAGAAAAATTTTGTTAGTTTTAATCTTCCATCGCTGCCAGGTTGCTTATTAGTTTGATTTATATTTTTTGCAGGTACCGAAACAATTTGAATTTGAAATAATATGTCTCCATCGAAATAATATGCCATACCTTTATGCACATAATGGCTTATGCACAGTCAAATCTTTTACCCCAATTATATGTATCACGAGAGAGTTCGCTTTGACGGCTTTATTCCTCCAGAAGCGTTCCTCTATTTAGATAGCAAAGGTCTGATCCAGGACAGATTGGCGGTGCCGCTTATCTTCCACGTCGCTCGAACAGTTGCGGACAGGCGACTCAACTACGATAGAGACGTCGCACACGGCAGTGCGGAGCGTCTCCGGTTCAGTAGGGCGGTAGGGAGTCGCGACAGGAGGGATGTTGCTCGGCAGCACCAACAATTTTGGTGGCTTTTTGAAGGGGAGGATGCTTCGTCGTCGAACTCCTCCAGTGATAGTTAGCTTCATGTGAAGCAAGGTGGGCCAGCCTTTTTTTTTTTTGTTTTTAGCCATGGCCGGCTTACATAGTTTTAGGTAGGTTTAAGTTAGATTTTAAGAAAAAAAAAATATAAAAAAAAAGAAAAAAATATATATACATACATATATTTATATATTATGTATATATATATTATGTATGTATATATATGTATTTATGTATGCATTAGGTGTAAGTAGGTTAAGTAGGTTAAGATTTATTTTTAGGTAGATTGTAGGCTTTTAGTTTTAAGTTTTATAAAAAATTTAAAAAAAGTCCAGATACTAAGTTTTTTTGATTAAAATTTATTTTCTTAGTTTTAGTATTAATAAATGTAAAAATAAAATAAAATTAGACTGTAAGATTCGTCGAAAGACATAGTTTAAGTGTTAGGTTTAACTTAGAGTGCCCGCATGGGGCCAGTAAGTTAGAATAAGATTATTTGTAAGTTATTTAAGCTAATTTTTAAGCATTTTTTTTGTTTAGCATTTAAGAGTAATTTAAGTTGAAAAAATAAAAATGCATTTAAACTGAAACAGTCAAATCTTGCAATAGCAATGCGATGCCGGGAAGTCTAGTAGAATATAAAAAGTACATACCCGGTCAGCCGATATATAGCTATAGTTTAGGTTTAGATCCGCCCTTTCAGCTCCTTTAATGGCCTCCTCTGGGGTTCCACAAGGCAGCCATCTTGGTCCTTATTCTTACTATTAACGATCTTAAGAGGGTCATTAAATACTCCTCCCTCTCCCTTTACATTGACGACACAACGTTTTTTAAAGCCATTTCTTTTCCCCATGACTCCACAATTCTTCAAGACGACCTCGATCAGTTTTCGATCTGGTGCCTCAAAAACTGGTTAGAAGTTAGTATTTTCTCACGTAAATGTGACGACATCCCCGATTTTGTTTTCTCTATGGTCAACCTATTCCCCTGGTTCAATCTTTTCAAGACTTTGACACATTATTCGAAAGTGAGCTTTATTTCCATTCCCAAGATGATCCTTAAAGCCATGTCATCACTTGGCATTATTAGACGATAACCCTAGAAATTTTCCAACCGGAACGTAACCATATCTCTCTATGTTACTTTTGCCCACCCCTTGCTTGAATATGCCAGTCAAGCTTGGTCCCCCTTTCACCAAGTTCATGTTTCCCGAATCGGGGGTATTCGACGTCGATTCCTCGAATTTGATCTTCTGGAATGACCCTTTAATTTTACCTCCCTACCAACACCGCCTCAAACTTATCAATTTGAATTCCTTAGAAGAATGTAGGAATATAGCTAATATTATTTTCATTCATCGACTGCTCTCAAGCCCATCCCTTTACAACTCTATTCCCTTCAACACCAACCCACGTAATTTACGTTGTCCTCATCTCTTCTATCTACCGGTCCTCCGCACCTCTTATGGTTCAAACGAACCAATCTCCCATATGCTCCGAAAGGTCAACTCTAACCTCTCCGTTTTTATTTTCAACTTGAGCACTCCTCGTCTCAAACTAGACCTCCTCCACCATTCCCTTTGTTCCTTGCTCTTACGCCTTTTTGTTAGTTCTGATAGTAAGTCAATTAAACAGGGTCCTCAGCATCCACAAAAAAAAAATATCTACCGGGCTTGAAGCCATACTCGTATGTGCCGATTGATGTGTTTCGTAAGGGTTTGAGACGTTTACACAATAGGTTGGATAGGATAGGATAGGACATAGGACTACCTTTCTTGAAGATGAGGCATATACAACTGATAGCCCAGTTATGGGGGCAGGCTTCGCAAACTGTGTCCAGAAGGTCATGGAATTGCTCCATGATAGAGTACTCAGATTCGTCGGTAGGTGCGTATGTACATATTATGCTGGTATTTTGGATTGTTGCATTGATGCGGATCACAGCCTGGTGACCGCTTATTAGCTTGGAGTCAATTATAATTTCCCACGACGAAATCGCCTGTTAACATGAGCAGCATTTTATGACAGCTTAATAGATGTCGCAGACTTTTCATTTTTGCATATTCGATCCTATCTGTCGCATCTCCCGGATCGCGGTAATATCTGCCTTTTACCGCATGAGGACAAATTACTGTTTTGAGCAGGACCACGAGTGTACATTTTACAGCTCAAGTTCTGGGTCTTGATCTTAAATAAATAGCCTGTTGTTACCTCTCTTATAACTAGTTCTTTAAACGTGGTAAGTAAGTTACTCCGATGGCACAACCTAAAGGACCAATTCCATCCATTCCATTGTATAAAACTCTCTAATGCGGAGCCGGTTATACTAACCTGAGCATCAGTCGCCGCCAGTCAGTATTTAACCCATTAAAACACCATCCGGCCATAAACTTCTATCAGCACTATTTACAAAAAATTGATTCTCAATCCTTTCCTTTTCAATAGCTGCCTTGGTAGGTGGACCATTGGCAGGTAAGTTCGGACGTAAGCGGATGCTGGAGTTAAGTGGTCTACTCATCCTAGTTTCGTATATACTTCTGATATTTGCCAACAAAATTTGGATCATATATTTGGCTCGGATTATTCAGGTAAAACTATTCCTAAAAAAAGATTCGATTTCACAAATTCTTTCTTTGCCTGATACAGGGCCTCTCTGGAGGTCTGCTTATAGCAGCTCTGCCTATGTACAACGGTGAGATAGCCACTGATGATTGCCGAGGAGCAATTGGGTCACTGATGACGATTTTCATGGTCTGTAAGTCGTAACTTGATTTTGTGCTAGGTTTTCAACTAATAGACTTTCTTTATAGTGGGGATACTCTACGTGTACTTGATAGGTCCCTACGTTAGCTACATGGTATTACAATTATGCTGCATGGCCCCACCAATATTTTTTCTCATTACATTCTTCTTTATCCCGGAAAGCCCCTATTTCTTGGCTATTAAAAAACGTTCAGCCATCAAATCGCTTCAGTTTCTTCGAGGACAAAGTGCAGAAGCAATCGAAGAGGAGATGTCCCAAATTCAAAAGAATGTAGATGAGGATATGTCCAATAGTGGCACTCTTTCGGATATATTTCACAGTCGTGGCAACAAAAGAGCTCTTTTGATAAGTTGTGGTCTGCTCATATTTCAACAACTCTCTGGAACTACTGCTGTAACATTCAACAGTCAATCAATCTTCAGTAGTGCTAAATCATCGTTGGATCCTGCCATTGCAACCATCATGTTAGCCTCGGTTCAACTGGCGTCCAACATAGTTACACCGTTCGTTGTGGAGCATATAGGACGGAAGATAGTACTATTAATTTCAGCAATTGGCATGAGCGTTTCATTGTTGGCCCTGGGGACGTTCTTTTATATCCTATCTTTTGGTGACGCATCGGGGATTCTATGGCTTCCAATACCGGCTTTGATCATCTTCAACATTTTGTATGCCTTTGGATTTGGTCCGATCCCATGGGCAATTTTGGGAGAAATGTTTCCATCGAACATTAAGTCGATAGCAGTAACAATTGCTTGTGTGTGTTCTTGGTTGACATCGTTCTGTGTGACTCGATGGTTTCCGGAACTGAATGCATTGGGCGCATACTATCCTTTTTGGATATTTGGATCTTTATGCATATTTGCATTATTCTTTGTGATATTTTTTGTATTCGAAACAAAGGGACTGAGTTTTCAAGAAATTCAGAAAAAGCTTCATAAATGAAAACGACGGGTAAATAATTTTCAGAAAATTAACTTACGAATACGTTTACCAAATAAATAAGCACTTGTGCCTCAAAAGTAAGGGTGTAAAATTTGTTTGGGATATTGTTTAAGATGTTCTGCCAATTGTGCTCTCTATTCACTATACAAATGCTGTATGCAATTGACTTAAAAGTGTAAGATCAAACAGGTATATTTGAGACAGCCCAGGTACGAATGTTGGTGTTGCAGTCCGGAGTGGTTTCGGCGAAATAGACCTATACAACTGAGTTGCCAGCTTTAGACAATATTGTTTGTCTTTACTTACTTAATCGCTTTTCCAGGTGTCCTTATTTAGTTTTTTATGATGCTCGGGACCATAAGATCTGAGTGAAATGCCTCTTTCAAATGCAGTCTTTAGCAATAGCTTTAATTAAGATCCTTGTAAGGGCCTTCGCCTTCGTATTGCATCCGTGACTAGCAACCTTACCAACATGACCACTATATCCCGGTACGATACCGACAGACAATTCATCTACTATCTCAGCATAGGAGTCGTAACAATCAACAGATCTGAGCAAACAAGTGTGGATGAACACTGATGAACACTGAAAAATGTTTTCACATCCGGAGTGCAAAGGCTTGTCGGTAAAAGACAGAGAAATCATAGTACATGGTTACCAACTGATGGTTCACTCAAAATTCAGATTGCATCAGCCCCAGCAGCAGAGAAATCTGAACCTGAAACCCAGTACCACGCGAAAAAAAAGTAAGTACAGCGTAGTGTAAGACGCGATAAGTGCAACCACATCATGGGCTACACAAGCCGAAAAGGCAGCAAACCAGTGCGACCAAACAACATCCTGAAAAAATATTGACGGTCTCCTACTTATAGCAGATGAGGAACTGCTAAGAACTTGGAGGGAGCACTTCGCGATGGTACTTATTATAGCAACTTCCCGAATTCGCGCTTGCACACCTAGCAATACAGAAATTGCAGGCCCTCAAGAAGAACAAAGCGGTAGTCATTGATGGAATTCACGAGGAATGAGCTTTTTCCTGAGGAATGGAATCAGCAGCTTATTGTCCAGTTGCCGACAAATGACAATCTGTTGGATTGCGAAAATCGGCGGGGGATATGCATTCAGCCCGCAGTAGCCAAAATAATAGCTCAGATAATTCTTCTCAGATAATTCAACTCTCCATGTCGAACAAGCAGGCTTTCGCTCTGCATTCTTCTGCACAGGTCATATAAACACCTTGTGGACCATCGTAGAGCAATGCGTCGAGTATAGGTCTCCGCTCTACCTGATTTTTATCTATTCCGAGAAGGCTTTTGATAGCGTGAGCCGGGATTTTATATAGAGAGCCGTGCGCAGGAGAGTCTTTCCAGCTAAAATCGTTGCTATTATAAAGGCTACGTTCGAAGAGGCAAAATGTCGTGTTCTGCATAGTTAGTAAGTTATTAGAAGCCTTTGAAATCCAAAGCGGAGTGCGGCAGGAAAGCAGAGGTGTTCAATGAACAATGACGCCTTATCTGCAACAACTCGTTTACGCTAATGTTATCTGCTTGCCAGATCACTGCTTGCTTGGATCTACACCAGATGAGTCAGAATCTGGAAGTTAAAGCCAGCAGAGTGGGACTTAAAATAAATGCAGCTAAAACCAAAGTCCTTGATTTTTCAAGCTATTTCTCCCAACTTAACATTGCTGTACCGGAGGTCGCGAAAATGCATGGATTTTCTTATATGGGAAGCACCATGTTGAATGGCGGCGGAGCCGAACTCAGTGTTAGCAGCAGAATCAGAAAGTTGCTTTCGGAATGTTTGTTTAAGATGTGGAAAAGCTATGTTTAGCACTAATACCAAGGCGCGACTGTTTCGCTCCAATATCAAGTCAGTATTGCTGTATGGGTGCAGTACTTGGAAGGTGTCTACAGCAATCGCTCGAAAGCTGCAGTTCTGCGCTAACAGATGTCTACGCACGATTTTGAGAGTTCTTTTTGAGTCAAACGAATCTCAAATGCTCCATATTATGACTATAAAAAGAAAGAAATGGTTGTGGGTTGGTCACACCTTAAGGCGAAATAGATATGAGTAGAAGAACTAGAAGGGATAAGATTGCTTTCGGAGTACCTACCACTGAAAGAAGCAATGTTTTGTGAAAAGATAAAGAGTGCCAAAGTGTATTTATTGTGGCTACGTAACCAATTTTTTGGAAGCTGGTCCGAATTGGAATCTATCTTCATTCAATAAGATCTAAGGAAGTCGACCAGTGTGAAAGGGAAGAGATTTTTTTTTTTTTTAAACAACTTAACACTCAAGCGGGTATCACTACACTTATGATGCCAAAGCATATATTAAGTTTTTCGTAAAATGGGACAGATAGAGAAAGAAAGATGTTTGTTTGGGCTCAGTTGCTCCATGGGTGGCATCCAACATTTAATGGGGAGGTTGCCATCAAATCAACGGAAAATAAAGAATATAGTCGCCGAAAAAAAAATAACTGTTTGAAGAAAATAAAAGATCTATGAGCTGTGAGTAACTATTGTGATTATGCGAGAAATTTCAAACAAATCCAGTCTTCAGGTCTATAAATACGAGCAAAAAATAATATTTTCAATACGCGCTTCCAGAATTCTCGATCTCGACACACATTTTCGACTTTACTCTAACAATATTTCGGGCTCGCGTTTATTCCTTGAATGATTTGGTCAAAACTAGGGATTTGAAGATCCTTATTGCTGAAGCTCTGTCATCCATTTTCTAAACAAAGCCACTAAGATTTTTTTTTCTGTTTCTGTTGGAACAGAACAGACATATACTCGTAACATTGCTCTACTTCCCTTTAATAGAATTTATCGGTTTTTTTTGGAGAAAAATTAGTAAGCGCCGCAGTGATAACGTGACTACAGTACCAGAACTTTCGCAGCCCACTTCGCAGGATATTGTATCACACATTTAAGTGCTTAGCAAGTGCTTAGCTTACGATGTCAGTAAACGGACCACAGTCTTTGCTACTGAGGGATAGCTGGAAGGCTACTGACAACTAAGAGACGTTCGAGAAGCTTTCGTTTGGTATGCTGGCAACCTGAAGAGTCATGTCCCCTGCAGTTGTGCTCATATGACATCCAACTGTCAATGGAAGCCCTAATCGAGAACACTTGCAAACTTAACGTAGGTTCGCGTCCTCAAAAACACTCCCCTGAGCTTTGTCTAGCAAGTTCATCTGCGATTTCTTTCCCGGGACCCTATTATGACCTGGACCCAGGCAAAACTCAGTGAGATTAGCCTTCCGATTGCGTTAAGTGAAGACTTGTATTTTCGTACTAGCTTGGAAGTCATTAGAGGGTTCAGTAAGGCTGTCACTACAGATGTAAATGCTTCATCCCTCCATGGTGTCTTCACAATATAGTTCATTTCCATCAAGATTGCATATATCTCCTCTTGGATTGCGAATATCTCCGCTTGCAAGACAGAAGAAGTTTTCCTAACGTAGACCGATAATGTTGTTGTCCTTTAGAAAGACACCAGGGCCGCATCCTATTTCGGCATCCGTGAGGAGGCATCCGTGAAGACCTGAGTGCATTCTTTTCTAGCCCCAATTATCGCCGAACCAGTCTTGGGCACAGGGAAAGCCAATGCCACTGCATCAGACCGCATATCCATATAACCAGAGTCATAAGACAGTCGGCGCACAAGGTCATCAAAGCTCCAGTGCATATTGTACCAAAGAACACTTCTTTTTAAACGGAAGATGGCTTTGAGAGTGCAGGCCATGATATGAATATCAAGTAGAGGGAGATTCATCAGTGCGTCTACAGCATTGCCAGACGTGCTAGAGAAATCTCCCATGCAACTGTGACCGACCGTTCTATGGAGTTTGGTAAAAGCAGCAGTAACGTATTTTCGTGAGAACTTATTCCACCAGACAACCGACGCATATGATGATGATGCCTTTAACGACTAGATGATTCAGAACAGTCAGCTTCCTCCTTCTCGTAAAGAGAACAACATCAGTTTTGAGAGGATTGACTGAAAGCCCATTACTAGTGCACCAATCGTCGATCACGTCTAGGGCAACCTGCGTTTTAAAGCAGACAGTCGGTAGACAGTATCTAACGGACAGTACAGCTACATCATCCGCGTATGCTTGTATAGACTTCAAAACTATTAAGTACGTTGGGCAGTGAGTCAACCATCTTACACCATAGCACAGCATTGCTCTTATCCACAAAACTAGTGATTCGTCTACGCCGTGTTGTATGGATGAGTTACACATGCCATTAACCCTCAATGTTGATAAAAATGCCTAGAGCTTATTCCTTCGAGTGCGCCTCCAATTCTACCTGAAAGATTTTGAGGCACACTCTCGCAAGATTTTCTGCGTGGGTAACTTGTTGCATCTCAGACAGACAAAGCATTCGCAAAGCAGTTTTGCGCACATCGAGCTCGACCAACCGTATCATGCTCTTCAGCATGAAAGACGTCAGACTTATAGGTCTGAAGCTCTTGGCGAGTCTCACTGTTCATCAGAGTTTCGGTATATATGACAGTGTCGGGCTAGCAGTGAAGATCCTCCTCAGAGTTACCAGCAGTTGATCTATACCTTTTTGTAATTTAACTAGGTATATGTCATAGGTGCCAGGCGACTTGAAGCTATCAAACTAAGCAACAGCATGCTGGATGGCCTCATCCGTCACCACAACCGATGAGATATATCAACTACCGCGTACCCTTAAATGTAGTCTTCAGGTCGTTGGATTTTTGATTACTCCTAAACATTAGTGCACCTTATGGAGAACACAGAGGTCTCTCTTTTTTCAATTTCAATTGAAGTTAGGATGGCAACGACTAGTATTAGGTCTCATAGAAGTAGCATCTTTCTACCCGTATTGGTTCGCTACTCTGCTGCTTGTGAGCTCTACTTCACGCCTCCTTACTTCTCATTGTAAGTATGCCAAGCTTCCTAAGCCAAAAAATAGGATAATTGTTGGTTGATCGTAGCCCAACGCCACATTGTAAAAAAAATCTTCAAAACCCAATAAGATGTCTCGAATACGAACAAATAAATAGACTTTAACTATCGTACATATACGAACAATGGTCGGATTATAGAACACAAACACTCTCTTTAATTCATGAAAATAACGTGAACAAGACGCTAGATTCGTAGATGCAAAAAGACAGTTCATGCGGTACATGGTGAATATCTTAGAGGTGGGTGAAATAAGATTGTCAGAAGCGTGTGAGTACCTTTTGACTTTTTGAGTCAGACCAGTGCTTGAAGGTATCGCCATCTATTTCTAGAACGAAGCTAAGTACTTGGGTGTCAACGTGGATATCGAACTTCTTTGGACTAAATATGTTACGCCGAAAGCGTTCGCCATTGCTGTTGGCCTTCTGGCAATTTAAAGGAGCTGTCGGCAAGACATGGGGCCTGTCAACAGGAATGGTCCCTTGTATCTACAAAGCTATGATATGGCCAATTATATCCTATGCGACGGTTGTCAGGTGGATTAAGATCTCTCGAAAAAACGTCATTGCTGCTTTTACCAGACTACAAAGAGCTATACTCTCAAAGCCATCTTCCATTTAAAAAGAAGTGGTCTTTGGTACAACACTCATTGGAGCCTTGGTGACCTTGCGCGCTGGCTGTCTTTTGACTCTGGTCTTATGCACATGACATCTGACGGAATGACACCAGAATGCCAGCTGCAGCAAAAAATGCAAAATCGACTTTCCCTGGTCCCAATACTGGTTTCGGCCAGAATCTAAGCCAGCAAAGGCATGTAATCGGGTCGTACGTATACACAATCCTGATTTCAACGAACAATATTATGAAGAATCGGTAAAAATAGCGAAGCATTTGCCTCTGTAGCTCCAGCCAAGCTGCACTTAATTACGATACAATAATTCGAGAATCCAAGACCTCATTGAACGCCGTTGGAAGGCTGAATTCACTGAGTCGTTTTTGGAACCCAAGGCACATTTGGAAAATCAAATCACCGATTAACTTGCTAGGCAAGGCTCAGAGTAGGGTTTTCCTAGACCCGAACCTGTGTTAGGACTGCCAACGTTCATGAAAGCATAACTGCAAAATGTTGCTTCAGATTGCCAGCAGATCAAACGAATACTTCACGATGTTTCTACGAGTAAGAGGTCAGCGGCTTTCCTATTGTTGCTCAGTAAGTTCGACGGCAGGCTGCATAGATGACACAACATCCTGCGACGCTTGCTGTGCGAATGATAAAGACACCGCGGAGCACTATCTTTGGAAGTGTGAGGTCCACACTCGTTTCAGGCTGCAGGTACTCGACGCTAATATGATTGGCTCTGGTACTGTAAGCACTCTATCACTGAAGTGCTTGCTTATTTTTCTGTTTATGACTGAGAAATTTCAGTAAAAGGAACATACAACCAGGTGGACTAGGAAGACAGCTCTGATTTTTACACCAGAGATTGAATTGAAAACGGCAGACACGTAGGAGGTACGCCTTGGAAATGCATCCGTTAGTTTGGTACAACACCAAATTTCAAATTGCAGCAACCTCAGTAATATAGGGATCTGAATATGAATCCCAGTGCCATGTAAAGAGAAATGAAGCATAACATGACAAACGTTATCACACCAAGACTTTAGCAGCACAAGACGAAGGCTCAGCAAACTTGTCCGAGATTAAGTCAACGGCATAACCGGGAAACAGAAACACAAAGCAACATCCCGTAATAAGCGAAAACAATTCCTTACTGATATCGAATAGGAACCAGCTCAGGAGCTATTCAGCTATCTGGGCGAAAACGCAACCATGCCAAATATAAATGAACCTTTCGAAGTAAAAGCTAAAAACGTACTCAAACTGCCCCTTTTACTAAGCGTGATTTATTTTATCGTTTTAAGTTTGGTACTAACTATAAATCGTATGAATATATTATTACAGTCGCCATCTATATGTCAGTCTCGAGACTTTTACGAATATTTGTTATTCCTCACGAGAAACAAAGTGTCGACATTGAAGGTACACCTACACCTTCAAACAATTCTCAAGTTGCTCCAAGCAACTACACCATTCATAGGTAGTTCATGTACAAATTTGCATTTTCTCGAGGAGTGGAATGAAGGTATGAATGTCGCGAGAACTGGGCATAACTGCGAGGGCACACGGAATGTGCACGTATATACCATGTGTTTATAAATTTGAAATCCAAAGGGAAGTATGAAATACCACATTTTATCACGGCTTTGTTTCTGGTAATAATAAGCGATGTATGAGGGAAGCAGGAGAAACAAATAGACAATGACACCTTAATTAAAACACCTAGATCACGCTGGCAATATCTGCCTTCCTTCGCCTAGGGTTAAGTAACTTTACTTAATAATCCAAGAACTGAAGCAAGCAGAGGATGACTTCAGATAAATTCGTGAAAACCAAAACCGCAATAAAACCAGTTCATTTAGGCAAACGAAAGAAGGGGCGATCTTAGTAGATATCGCGCCATTAGGGAATCGAAGAAAGATTTGCAAAGAGCTAAACCGTATTACGGGCATTCCTAACACCCCATGACCTCTGGTGGGTTACTGGAATTAAGTAGGAGTATTTGCATAAGGTAAAGGCCCTCTGTGAGATATTGTTTCACCAGATTTCTTAGATCTTTGTCAACCCTCGTTCGGTTGACTGGACCTCGGTTCAAATTGGCTGCATATACAGGAATTCAAATTTATCAACAGCGATAATGATGAGCACAAAAAACACATCTCTCCTTCTTTTTCTAATCACATTTATTCAACAATTGAAACTTGTATTTAGAGCAACTTTCACAACTTAATCTAGCAATACTTTGATACCTTATTCTAGAAAACAAAATAACAAGATCATTTGGTCAATCTTAGCCTAAGAATCATCTTAAAATCTATCTTTCCATCGCTGGAACTGACCCAGTGAATATTCTTAAAGCTTTACAAAACCTGTCCCATTATTGCGTCCACTCATTTGCCATTGAGCTTATCCTGGATCTGTTGCAAGCTCAATCCTTTCGTTTCCATGACGACAAACAGTACAAAGAAGAAGGCTATTCCACAGAATACTCCAAAGATCCAGAACGCGTAGTACGGTCCTAGAGCATCAAGATCTGGATACCACCTGGTTACCACGAAACCCAACACCCAGCAGGTTGATGCTACAATTGATGATGCAATCGACTTGACGTTAGACGGGAACATTTCACCTAGCACTGCCCATGGGAGTGGACCAAATCCGATACAATAAACGATATTGAAGACAATCAAAGCTGGTACAGGAAGCCATAGAATTCCAGAAGGATCACCGGTAGACTGGACAAAGAAGAATGCGCCAAGTGCAAACAAAGCAATACACATCACACTTGCAGAGACCAGAAGAATAATTTTACGACCCAAACGATCGGCAATGAACGGTGTCAGTCCGCTGGATCCCACCTGAACACATCCAACAATGATTGTAGCAATAGCAGGGTCCAAGCCAGTCTTTGCATTAATGAAGATCGACTGACTGTTGAATAGTACAACGTTGATACCGGATAGCTGCTGGAAGGCAATCAGACCAGCAGATATAAAAAGAGCCTTTCGGTTGCCTTTATTTTTCACAATGTCTACGAAGCTTCCCTTATTTGCCATAGATTCTTCTACAGTCGATTGGATTGCAGCCATTTCATCTTGAATTCCGTCGGTACTTTGGCCACGCAAGAATTGAAGTGACTTAATGGACTCGGTTTTGCGGCCTTTTCCGACGTAATAATAGGGACTCTCTGGCATGAAAAAGAAGATGACAGCGAAAGCAATTGGGATGACTATACAGCACCATTGCAATGCCATGTAAGTGACATATGGACCAATGGCGTAGTCGTACAGAATTCCAGCTGAAATTGGAAAACGATTTGTTAATCAGGCCATATATTCGGGATATGATTTCGACAACTTACAAACAATGAAAAGCTGCATAAGCGATCCTGTGGCACCTCGGCAGGCGTCCGTAGCAATCTCACCGACGTACATAGGTTGCGCTGTCATCACAAACCCGACACCGAAACCCTGAAAAAGGATAAATTTGTCACGAAACATTCTTTGAATGGCATAAAAGACGTTGCATTACCTGAATAAGACGGGCAACATAAATGACTACAACTGTACCTCCAGTCATAAGCAAAATATAAGCCACAATAAAGAAGACCGTGCTCACCAGCATGGTCCATTTACGTCCAATCCAATCGGCTAGAGGTCCAGCAACAAATGGAGCTGAAAAAAAAGAAATGAAAAGCCGTCGAATATTAAAAAACATTTGGGGGCTATTAAGAAGTTTTTCAGGCGTAACAGCTTTCTGATTTGGAAAACCGCAAATAGATGGATCCAAAGTAGCTCGACTTTTAAAGTACGTAGAAAATCGCTTTCTAAATGATCGTAATAGCTGGAGCTCTGCTAGATATCTTCCCATGAAGCAAGAGTGACGAGGAAAGTGTTATACGCAACATCTGACTGGTAGCCAGGTCGTAAGCCAACAGAAGAACAACCATGAGCAGATCTGGAGATAACATGTCCACGATCGTCTAAGAGACAGGAGATGACAAATGACTAACAGTAGTGGGAGAATATTTTTAAGAAAACTCAGTCTTCTAACGTTGCGAAAAATTCTCACCTTTTTCTAATCTTTAAAAGGACAGCTGTAAAGTAATTGGATATCAATAACATCAACGGCTTGGAAATAAATACATCACCAAGGACAGTATGACTAGAGCCAACTTCACCGGAAGCTGAACCACTCCATATGATAATCTTCCAGTCGAAGGAGACGGGAGTGAAATCGGCTTCCCCAATATAAAAAGAAAGAAGTGGAGCACAGAAAAAGTTAGCAATAACATCCCGAGATATAGAGGGAATCGTAATATAAGGGTCTTAATTGGAAGGATTATTTAAAGGTGACTATGTAATCGCTCTCAAGTGGGATGAATGATGATCGATAGCAATTGATTCCGCCAGTAATGGATAGCCAAATACAAAATCTACGAAGGCAGAGAGACCACGATAGTAAGGTGTGTGCAAGAACTTCGAATAGGAGGATTTCGAACAGATCAGACCTAAGGTCCATATTCGAACGGTGATTTCAATTGGAGTGCATATTTAGATGCGAATTTATCAATAAAGCCAGCTTTTAGGAATTTGTCTACATCAGTCTTTTATGGGCGCATTTTTCAATGGATAAGAAGGACGACACTACAGAGGAAGGCTTCTGTGAACCGTTGAAGTTTAAATGGTACTTGGTGACTTTAAATCTGAAAAAGTAAAGAAGGACACTGTTCATAGTATCGCGGATAGCAAGTATAGTCTGCCCGCCATCAGATGCAGGCTGATTTACTTCGCAAATTGACAGAACATCATCATAGCAAGAATTAGTTTCCAGCACCTTAGTCTACATGGCGGTCTCCTGATTAAAACAGAACAATTCAGATTGATCATATTATAAAAGAGGGAGCAAACGTCGACGTCTTCATATATCGATGGGCCAACATTGACTCGGGTTACAGCCTATTAGTAGCTAAGGTATGAAAGTGAATATCTGTGGCAACATAGAACCAGAAGAATACTGCGAGAAAGATTGACGTCAGATGGCGATAATCGGTAGAAACCGTCAGAGCCATTGCCGACAGAGTTTAATGTTTACCTTCGCACTGTGTGCGAAAGCAAATGAGTGTGGACAGAAAAAAACAGATACCGATGTTCGTTGGTTTTGAATGTTTGCAGTTTATAATGACTAAGAAAAAAAGAGTTCGTCTTAGTCTTGAACGTCTTAGAGAAGAATAATGATATTTTGAGTATTGCGGTTTAACGTTTCAATTGTCGAAAATGCTATGCCTGCGCAAAACTGTCGTCATTTATGTATCGCCCGGTTTTGATAACTATCTAGCAAGTGCAGAAAAGTTCTAGGGGCAGCTCACCAGATGTGAGCATTCTTCTCCAATTTTGAACGGATAAATGCTTGAATATTGAGGCGAGATCAGGCTTCCATCTATTTCTTACATCGCTTGAGGAAATTCAGCGCAGTACGTGCAGCAAATGCATGTGCCGATCTTCTATGATGGCTTTGACAACAGAAGACACGATTGTGTTTCGGAAGCATTATACATATGTTATTCCTCTCGATTCATGGTTCAACAATAAGCTATGCTCTCAGAAGACAGACATGGACTACTGTCATCAGCAAAGGATATATAGTGGATTGAGAGTCCTCGAACATCAATGAAAATGAAAAGGCCCTGTGGCACACCATTATTTATCTTGTTAATATCAGACTAGAAACCAAAACGATTTGAATTCAACGTTTCAAAGAAAAGGGAGATTCATCGATCCCAAATCCACGCAATTTCAACAAAATCGCCTGATTTCAAACTCTATCAAATCCCTTTGAAATATCACGTAAAACTAATCTGGATTCGCCGAATTGGTCTAGATTTTTCATTGCGGCATTCTGTTAAATCACTGGTAGTGCTTTCATGTCCTGAATTATTTCATGAGCTGACGTTTTAACGCCTTTTTTAGCGACGGATAAACCAAGTTTTTGGTTTTCTTGGAAAGAGACTCTAAGGACTAAGAAATGAATGAAATAGCTAACGCGGTGATTTTGGTAGAATGCAAAAAATCCCATCAGAAGAAAGGGAGATATTACATATGGGCAAGGGAAATCGTATGCACGGAAACCTTTGTGTACTCTTGCTACTACACTAGTACGATAGTGGCTCTCCATAGAATGTTCGACACGCACTAGTGTAAGTGGAGACAGGACACATTTTGGAAGCGTTCAACTAGATGCGAAGTACGCAGCAAACAAATTGATATTATTTAAGGAGCTGGAATGTCATTATAAACTATAGCAATCAATCTTGGTTTATTTCTGGTCTTCCACTGTCGTGTTGGGCTCGTAAGAACTCAAAAACAGTTCTCTAGCCTTAGCAGCATCTTAACAGCTCGAGGCCTACCACGGCTTTTATTTTGGCTTGAATCTCTTTATCTGATAAAGAAGGAATTATCTCATTCTAAGAAAATAGAATTTATGATCATATCACGAGCGATTTCCACTTCGTTACTAAGAAAACACAATGACCAGTTAAGATTCTTAGTGGAAATTTTTACAACTGCGGTATAGTACTCAAAGTTTTGAGGATTTCATGAGCTGGGATAATATACGATTGGGATGATACGACTGTAAAACGTGGATAGTTCGTCAACTATCTCACCAATGATTTAGGTTCAATTCATAGGTCATGCACCGAAAAATAGGAAAAAACCTTAACCACCAGTTTGTTGGCCAATGGGTGTGTAGGTCCAAATTCTAGTAAATTTTAATAAATTTTGTTAAAGAATCCGCCAATTGAAGAAATGTCTGGAAAATCTTGTCAACTTGTTAAATTCCGCTTCAAAAGGAGTCAAGGGCTTCAAGCTTTATAGCACAATTGCCAATAAATTTCTAAATTGAGCCAAACACGTGAAAATCACAAGTTCTAAGGTGTACATTACCACTAACTTGCACAAGCCACTTCTCTTAAAGGGACAAATTGCCATTATATCTTTCAAAAACCACATTTCATTGAAAACTACTACTTACCAACTAAAGCCCCAATGGCAATTAACGAAGATATCCACGCTTCTTCATTCTGAGTAATAGGTGCACTTAAAGGACTATCGGAGGTAGCTTCTTTAAGCTTTGGCATAATAGGTGATGTCCATCCTAAACAAGTTCCAACAGCAAAAGATGATAAATTGGCTAAAAAAAGAAATCGTTTTCAATAACGACTTTGCTTACAATTTAGTATTGAAAGAAAAGTAAACTTACCGCATATGGCAGCTAAATAGATACGTGATGTCTTGACAGGTTCCATCGCTCCTCTTATTCCGTGATCTACCTCAAATGGGCTTACTTCAGTATATTTAGTATTTTGGTCTAATGAATTCATTTAGTTTTATTTTAACAGTCCCTCTTTACAATGGCTGAAAGTAGAAATGAGGATAAATATAAAATTACATCCATCTACGAGTACAAGTGGTATTTGCTTCATAAATTATAGAATGAAACCATGGAGAATGTTGTGTTTTTAAATATGTACAATAGATGCGCGCTGTAAACTTGTTCGCTATTTAAAATACAACAACACTTAGATAGTTTGAATATGAGATATTTTCCTACACAAATAACCTGTTCACTGCAAGAGTAATCTGATAAATTAGTGTGTGTATGCCTAGCGATTTCCTTCTTGTTGATTCTCATTTATGTACATATATACTAATTTATTGTGAACAAATTGAATATGGAAATGAAATTTATATTTTATAGCCACTAATAAATATCAACAGGTCATATTTACATCTCATTTTGACCAAGTGATATACGGGATACAGTTTTTTTCACAACACTTGCTTGTTGGTTTTGATGAAATCCAGACAGACATACGAGCAATCTTAGAAAATATTGTTAAGACTTGGCATGTAGGCTGGCAGACTTTATAATTACCGAAGGTACATAAATAGTAGTGTCAGTCTTGATATTAATAATGCACCCACTTTGATAGGAAGAAAATGTCAAAGGTTTTCAAGAAACTATTATAGTTAATGACAGTCTGATTGGAACAGACAAGTTCACAAAGCAGCTGCTTTGAATGACCTGAAACAACATTTGACAGATAAACTCAGATCTAGATTGGCTCTGATCTAGAATACATCCAATCTCTATGTGCCTGTGAAATAATATTGTCGAAATCATCGTGTAATCCTGAGTATAGCTGGGATGAGCTCCAGACGGTTTGTCGGTATGTAGTAAGCCAGAATGTATACATGCTTTGTATATGCTCCTAGAGCAATTACAAATGTTTTTTGCAATCTAATCTTAACAGGAAATGGTTCGTTAGATCTATCAAAACCTGTATTATATTATACATTATACCAAATACCAAGTGGTCACTATGGATTTAACCAGTAATAACCAGAATAAGTGGTGTTTGTGATGACAGCTTTCTCTACCAAGTGTAGATTAGATAGCCTTCGCAGTATAGAAAGACCAATCACCAATTCGGTTCGAGTAAAGAATTGGGACGTAGCTACGAGTAAGTATCGAGGGCGTCCTTCCTAGAAATAACTGCCATAAGAACCCATGACATCGTCAACTACACTAGAACATGAACTTTTTCATAAAAAAATTTAATTTTTCGAGGCATCTCATGTGATGTGACTGGTTGCCAATAAATTATAAAATAAAAAGCTTCTGAAAAGAAATCACGAATACGATGTGAGCTTCTTCCTTTCCTGTCTTAGCAGCAGATCTTTTATGCCAGAGTGAGAAATTCTGCGATAAACCAGTATTACACCTTCATAAATCTTGCCACTGAAGATGATAGAAGAAGAGAAAGACTAAGAACCAACAGTCAGCATCAAATCGACTCTAAAGGACTTCGTAATCTGTATGCTGAGCAACTGGAATATCTATGGTAACTACAGGGTAACACCGAACGTAGTGTAGAGTGTAGAGTGCCTCTATAGGCACTCCTAAATTAGGGGTATAAGTAATTTTAGCCCTTCTGTGGACCCTAGTGTCTAATGAAGGAATTTTGGACCTAAGACGGAAAGGAGATGTAGCCATTACGTTTGTTGATTTCTTTTCTAGCCATCACCATGTTTCTCTCCATAATAAGTGAAATTCTGAACTACGCTTATGGAGCCCTCAGTGAATGGCAAAAATTCTGTAGGCTAGGAAAGGAGAGGGTCCTTCCAAAATTCGACTCCTCTTTACATAAGCAGAACAGTCTTCTAAGTATTCAGTTACCCAAAGTACCTAAGTATCTTACTAGTTAGAAAAATAAGCCGGAAGCTCATTGTTGAAGGGTGAGTCAAGCATGCAGTCGAATTTGGACGAAGAAGGTATGGGCTTAACTATTGTCAGAGTCATTTTATGGTAGTATGGGGAGAATACGCAAACAAGACCAGAAATTCTAATTCATTGACAGAATTGAAATCAATTTTATATGTATATTGTCACATCCATGTCATGAGAACAAAGCCAACTGTAGGATTGGAGACTATCTTTGGTCTAATAATCTTAGACCTCTATGTGCAAGAATCTGCAACTAAAAATGCTTAAAAACTGACTCAGTTCAACGGGAAGAAACCAACCTGAAAGATCACGTACTAATTTTGGCAAATGAACTCCAACACCGACTACGTACTACCCCATATTCACATTGAAATACCATTCTTCTGTATTTTTCCAAATAGTAAGGCACGGAACAGGAGCCAAGTGGCACACGACTCGATTCTTGGAGGTTTGATAAAATATAGAGATAGGAACGATATTCACTTTGCCTCCTCGACCAGAAAAGTGTCATCCAAGCCGAGATATTGACTGAAACAAGCTCGCCCAAACCAACCACAATAATGGTATATACCATGAATAATGGTATATTTATGAAGCGCTGTGTTTGCAAAAACCTAAGTCTCTTTCCACTCAACCTGAAAGGCAACAAACTCCATACAAATTGTTTGCCACTGATTCTGAGCTGGAAGGAAAAAAAGTATCAAACTTTAATCCTGAAATATGAGGCTGCAGACGACCTAAATCAAAACTAACGATAGGTGTCAAGGTTTTCTAAGTAATCATGGCCTGAGTTCAACAAATCAAAATATTAATGCTCAATTTGACATTTGACAGACAAATCAAATCTTAGACAATGGAATTTCAAAGTCAAGTGATGATTATGATATCTTATTGCCTTGTGATAAGAAGCCCTATTATCGAAATCAAGGCCTACTACAAAACCAGATTGAACATGCCGCGATAATTCGATATCTTATAAGTAACCAACACAGAAATACAGGCGATGTCGGGTGCTCAAGGCCTACTACAAAACCAGATTGATCATGCCGCGATAATTCGATATCTTCTAAGCAACCAACACAGAAATACAGGCGATGTCGGCTGCTATAATTACCATCTTATGGAGCTCATTCTAAAATAATTTTCTGTTATAAGCATTGTAGTTTGAAGTTTATGTAAAATAAATAACTAGTGGTTCTTGAGTAACCCTCCAATAGGGACAGATTCACTTTTGATGTCTCTACAAAACGAAATACGAAGACGAAGATGTTCGGATATGTGCATTAAAAATGTGACTGACAAATCAGTTGCTACAAATATCTAGAGCACCAGTCATTTGGGCATGAATTCAACACTGGAGTTCTCAGATGTTCTATAACAATTCGTATTAAGAGTAAAATTTCCAGCATCAGCCCCATATTTCCATATAGGATAGAGACGACAAATCTAAAGGTAGCTTCTATGGGGTTCTAGACAAATTCTACGAGTAGGTATGATGTACGTGCCTTAGACGTGACGTTGAAATATTCCAGGGCGTTTTCAAAGTCAAAGTAGAAAATAAATGTATCTTCGGCGGTGCTGTTGGAAATTATAGCCTTCACGGAACCACCTTCGATAACTAACTCAAGCTAATAATCTCATAGCTAAATACTACGCTCTTTCTTATCTCAATATTCAGGAACTTGACGCTAAGCAGTTCTCCGATATGATGGATTTTCTAGCGTTCCAAGAATTGGTATTATTTTATTGTAGATAGGATGCGATTGCAGATATCCGGAACATCCCAATGAGAAGAGAATTCTGTGAATAAATTTGAAGTCGAGGATCACCGGAGATCGGCAGAGCACTTGCCAATCGAATGTCTACAGCAATACTTGTAGGTAATGCAAACTGTAGATGCGCTGCCAAAAAAAAAAAAAACAATGAAAGGAAGTATACGCAGCGAAATAAGAAGCAAAGAACGGTGCTTCATGGAAGAATTGAAGCTACTCGCTATCTCGATGAGAAGAAGAAATAAATAAATTGAACGAAGGAATGAAGTTTGAAGACGTTACCAAAGCGTAAAAGAACATGTCATGCCTACAAAACTTGAACGAACGAGCATAATAAAAGAACTGCAGTAATTGCTGAAGGTGTGAAAGGATCATTTCTGCACACTGTATAACGATGATGAAAACAGAATAGATAGATAGTACCATTCACCAACCGACCTGAATGAAGTAATGATAGAAATATGTCAATTTAAAGCCAACAAAGCTGCTAGAGCTGAGGGCACATCAGTTCAGCTGCAGTATGTAGTATATATGTAGCAGTATGCCCTATGGAACTATAGCATTGCCTACTTAATCCGCACGAAAAAAAAACCGTTTAAATTGCGTCAACTATGGAAAGTACTAACCCTTTTGTCAACAACCGGATGGGCCAATATCAGTGTGACTTTGGCCCAGGTAAATCCAACTACATAGACTAAAATTTCACAATTCAGCAGATCCTTGAGAAAACAATGTCCGACTTAGATCTGTCCGAAGGGACAACGCTTATCTATTGTGATTCTTTGTAATGTTATTAGATTATTAAATTACTATTATTAATATACTGGGTCCTATCTAGCTTATGTAGGCTATTTAGCTAGGTTTGGCCAACATAGAAATCTCTGAGGGATCAAGATCCATGAGTAGTACAGCCTGTGTTACTTTACGAATGGCAAATATTTCTGCCTGAAAAACACTATCCTCTTCCGAAATCTTGAAGGTGTTGATGGTTCGTACTCCTGTATTATAGGCGCTTGTCCTAAATTACAATGCATCCATAGGTCCGATTGATTGAATTTGGTCGAACTTTTGAACGCCGCCGTGCATTTAAGGAATTCGTCTAAAGGAAGTAGGTTGAGCATTATCTCTGGTGCAACTTGAGGAGTTAACCTTAATGCTCCTGTTACTGAGACACAGGCTAATCTTTCAGTCTCCGACTTAAGTATCGCGGCTAAACTCATCTGATTTTGTAGAATGGCAATGAAGAATACACGTCTATCAAGGTGCGAAATATCATATAATTTCTTTAGCATCGTTCTTGGAACAACTCTTATGCCAAATAGGGGAGGCACAATCTATCGAAAGTCCATTCAATTACCTGGATACACCAGCAATATGGAAATACTCGCGTCCCTTTTCATGGCCAACAGAACAATTATCATATTTGCTGTCAACGAAGATGGACATCAAATACAGACGTTTTAAATGGTGTCATTCCATTCAAGGCAGATACAACTTTGACTTAGTTAGGGATGGGTTTTGTCTACTTACGAGTAGCTGAGCGCTGAATTAAAACAAGGAATAAGTCTTGCCAATCTCTCTTAAGGCCTCTCCGAAGTAACTAAAGTGACACTATATATTCGTATAAAATCCTAATCACCCCAGTTCAGCTCTATGGCACAGAAGCATGAACTTTGTCTAGAATTCGTAAGGACGCAATACAATAATCTGTTTAGAGCGAAATAATCTTCGGGTGACCTTAAGTCCCATCGGCATAGAGGCCGAATAGGGAAGAAGATACAACAACGAACTGTTCAGCGACATTAATCGAGTCAGAAGCAAGTGTTGCGAAAGTGAAAATGGAGCCAGCTAGACAAACGCCAGAAAACTAAATCAAATTAATTCTCTAGCTACTCGAGAAATTTCGAATTGGAAATTTGAAATCTA
The DNA here is from genome assembly GCA_949129095.1 of Volucella bombylans. Taxonomy (NCBI): domain Eukaryota; kingdom Metazoa; phylum Arthropoda; class Insecta; order Diptera; family Syrphidae; genus Volucella; species Volucella bombylans. Next base: position 107,358,152 of record OX422140.1, on the reverse strand, counting down.
AAACAGACTTTCGTCCCGGAACTGGTGTACCCTCACCAATAAGTATATTAGGACCTGGGTTTGATCTTGGAATGTTCAATTCAATATTTGTCCAACACTTCGAACAAACAGAAACCAAAACATTTCCTAATTAACTAAAATTAAAACTCTTCACAAATTCAACACAAATGAACACACTACAGACTCGCATTAGAGCACAAAATCGTCCCTCCACTCGTTAGCCGACAATCTGGAATCTAATTGTCAGCCAACAGTTGATAGTCATAATGTAAATTCTCCGTTTCACACTTTACTCCCGTATTATTCACTTAATGGAATCGTTTGGTGCTTTTGAAAATCACTTAAGCATTAAAGACTAATTGACCAATTGTGCGACCTCAAATGCGTTAAGTTAAGTCATCTCCATTAATGCGATCCGCTAACACACCACACAACTATTGTAAATCATTTCCAATTTGAAAGATATTCTCTTTTTCAAATTTTTTTTTTATTTTTTTTTTTATTTTGACAATGAAAAAAAAAAAAAAATATTTTCTAAATTGAAAACTTACACTCTTGGTTTTCTAGTCCGCGCAAATTTATATGACTACCGCGATTCCTTCCATTCAAGGTGCCAACTTACAATACTAAACCACAGTGGGGCTCTGGCCAATTTAAAGATTTTTCGTACAATCTTTCACAAATCAAAACAACAGCACCTTCAGTAACTGCAAATCTTTCAAGAGTACCTTATCAATTGTGAAGTGTATCTGAGGAAAAAAAAACAATTCAAAAGATATCGAGAAGATACTACGTAGGTTCACACTTTCAGACCCATCATGGTCAGCATTGTACCTATAGCTAAACAAAAATATGCATCGAATCGAAATTAAAGAGTGGCGCACATACGACTTTGCAATAACGTGTGCGATAGCGATAGTTAGATAGTATTGTGATAGCGATTCGTCTCTACATATGGTTACTGGTGGCGGTTGATCGAATACACGAGACTAGATCCCATACACATATGTATGTACATACATCGATATTGTGAAGAAGGAACTTAGATCTGGGATCAATCGGTGCAAATTTGAAGGCTAGTGATACGAGTAAGCGCATGAAAACACATACATATTCGAGTATGTAAGCATATGGTATAAAATTTAATAAAAAGTTATTACGTCGACTATTGATCAACAACGAATATTTGTTAATAAAATTTCGACGAATTTAGTGAGCTTATTGTTTTACGTGCTTCAACCATTATTGCTAACACGAACGCACGTTAACTTACTTAATTTCTTACTTATTTGAATGGCGCCACATTACGGGGTGAAGCTGGGCTTCAATCAATACAATCTCTAAGATGGTTTAGGTTCTTTTCTACTTTTGCGATTAAACTATTGCGAAATATTTCTCTGCTGCGTCGTCCATCTAGGTAAGGATCGAAGACTCTTCCTAATATTCATTCGGCGACTGATGCGAAATCCTTTAATCTGGTCAAAGTCCCTGTAGAGTTATATCTTCTTCTCCAAAGTGTAGTAGTACAATGGATTAGTACGAATGCTTTCTTTGTTCCAACAGAAAAATAACTAGCCGTCTGGAAAAATATCTGCTCTAATTAAGCAACAAAAAGCCAATGATTTAATAGAACAAGTTAGCTGGCAGAATATCTGTGAGAAAACCAACATTGAATGTTTGTTTTTACAATAATTAAAAAACAACCAAAAAAACAAAAGAAGAACTTAAACATAAGCCTTGGATAACATTTGATATTATCAGAATGTGTGCTAAGGGACGAGATCTGCAGAAGATGGAAAAATAACGCACGAAATATTATGTATGATAAATGTCAAGACAAAGGGATCACAGCCCTCCCACTTTACTGTATCCCTACTGGTCGTCCTGTGGGGTTTGCCGATTTGACCTCAGGAAATACCGTTGTTGTCCAGTTGTTTTTTGGTCTGCCTTTTTTGCGCGATTCTGTAGAAACGTTAATTGGCATTACCTGTCATAATTGACGGAGTTCGAAGGATCTCTCCGGTCATACTCTTGTGATTGGTTCTTTTACATGAAGGCTTTCTTGAATCTTCGAACTTCTTATTCTATCAAGCTTTGTTAATCAGGCTGTCATGCGAAACATCTTCATCTCAGGTGCCATTAATTTGCCCTCATACATTGTACATTGTCCAGCATTATGAACCGTATGTAAGCGCTGGACGTACAACTGCGGTGTAGAACTTAGGCGAAATTTTTAGATCACAGAAAAGTTTTGCAGCTACTTCATCATACGATGATTGATGCCATCATCACAATTTGCTTCGCTATTGATCATATATCCCAGGTATTTGAACTTTTTGCACTTGGGAAGCACTTTCTTATTCAAGTAGATATCTGGAACAGGCCGGTGTGGGCAATAGTGTGAACTATTGTAATACGTCAGCTAAGAATAACTGATGAACTTTGGGGTTCGTCACTTTGCCTTCAAGCAGATAATCAAGGACTGCAATAAACAGCAAAGTACTGAGGAAGCTTCCCTGGTGTATACCGACTTTGATTGGGAACTCTTCGGTGACTCATGTGGGATGTCTTATTCTTGTCTTTACTCCCTCTTAGCGCCACTAATAAGAGTTCTCTTGGTTGTCTATCAATCAAAACCATATGCAAGTCCTTTAAGGAATCATTGTGATCTTTACACTTTGGATTTCATCTGCTCTCGATTTACTCGAGACAAACCTCCACTGGTCATCAGATACCCACTCAACGATCCCCATTGTGTACTATATGACATCAGCTTGATAGAACGGTAGTTATCGCAGTTTCACGTATGGGCCTTTCCTTTGTGCCAAGGAAGAAGATAACTTTCCCTCAACTGATTAGGCATTGGATCACCGCTCATAAGTTTAGAGATAAGAATCATGAGCCTTCTGGACCCGATGTCTCCCATCTTTTCCAGAACTCAGAGGATATCTCGTCTGGCCCAACCGCTTCTCTTTTTTTGGAGTATTTCACCGCATTCCTAGTCTCTTCGACAGTAATGTCGGATACTTCGTTATGGTTATGAGCTACTCTTGGAAAATATATCCGGGGAAACTGTTCATGTAGAAGTCTTTCGAAATACTATCGCCATCTGTGGAGAATTTTGTAGTCTTCCACCAGAAGCTGACCTTGAGCATTATTTGGGGAACAAATCTCCTGAGCATTTCTTCTTTTCTGGACGCCTATTTTGAAGACAGTCTTTCTCTTATAAAAGTTGTTTTGTTAAAGCTCCTAAATAGCCTGGTTCCTATCAATCGCCGAAGACGATATTTCCTCCAACTCCCGGTATAGGCTTTCCATACTTGTTGCATTTCTTCTTCGCGAGACCTTTGCAATATCTGTATATCACTTTAAGGCGAGCTTTTTCATCTCTAATAGTAGACCAAGCCTTGAAAGCCGTTTTCTTTTCCCGTATCACTACTTTAGCTTCATCTGTTCACCATCATGTTTCTTTGGCGTATTGGCAGTGACCTTTCCACATTCCAAGCGGTGATTTGGCTCTCACCAAGTAAGATCGGTGTAGGGAATCCCACATGTCTTGTACTCTACACTCCTCATCACCGACCTCATCTATGATGGTAAAGAGGTAATTTGTCATGCGGGTAATACAAGACAACACAATTCGGAATCACAATTGACAAAAACTTCTTATGGCGTAGGAGTCCTGTATCTGGTCTTTGGTCTACTTAAGGAAATATACCGATGTTGGTATACTATGCTGTGGTGGAATATTATATAAGAAACGGTATACTACCAAGGGAAAATCCACCGGGACAAAATCGTGAAGATCAAGCGTCGACTGATGAAAATCATCAACCCTAAAAATGCTAACCTTGATACAATAAATGTGCATGGTGTATGATGCAAGATACGAGTACACATATTCCAACAACCTATACAACACCACATAATTACCGGAAGAAGAGTGCTGAGGCTATTACATATACTATACCTAATATAATGAATTCAATATCGATAATTGACATGTTATCAACTGAAAAAGTGCCTAAAAGTTACTTCCTTCCATACTTACTATATTTTGTTATTTAAAACTGTCGTATTTCTAAATCTTTTTTGAACCTCTAATCTTTTAATCTTCTATATCCATAAATAATGAATTGTTGCATTTATCTTTACAACCATTTCATAAATCACAATTAGCAACAAGTACTTGAACATCTGCAGATAACCAGTGGCTTTGCGGATAACATAAACAAATTGTATTAAACTTTTATTAAACAAGATGTTAAATAATAAAAATAATAATGTTGGGCGACTGATGTGCAGTTTTCTAACTCGTTTTCTCGGAGCAGCAAGCGTTTTCCATATTCATTCTGCACAGACGGAAGAGTTTGGAAAATATGCCAAAACCAGACATGGCTACCAATCTGTTCTCCCATCTGTTCCGGCAGAAAGATTTCTGCATACGCTTTCGGCAGACTCTTATGATTGCAGCTTTTCTACGTTATGTTGTACCTTATCACAGTAGTTCTTCTTTGTTGTTGCGCTTGCAAAATCCGCATATTGGAGACATGCCTTACGCTGATCTAAAAATACTTCAATTTGGTTTAGCGTTTCATGATCCGCAGACCCAATGACCCTTGTGTGTATTGATATGAGGAAACCGTGTACTTGCTGTAGTGACATTTCATCAGACCTTGTGTCGTGTAGGCTATGCTCACCAACTAACCTACCAAAAATGTCCTTCTTTGGACATGTTTTCAAATTTTGTTCCTAGAGTAACACCTCTCCATTTCCTATATCTCTCGCTTGTCTGGATCTTTCTTTTTCCTCCGAAAAGTCCGATGTTTTTCTATCCTTCTTTGCTCGTAGAGCACATGTGATGCTTTTGATCGGCTACAGAGCCGAGTTCTTTTTTGGTACAGGTAGTCGCTTTCGAACTTAATTAAATCAGAGGTTTCATACGTTTATAGTATTAAACCCAACCCATTAGTTGTGGCATTGCCATCAGAATATTGTCAGCGATAATACTGGTTTTCAGTGCTCTATGCAGATTTTAAAGGTTTTGGCTATGCCTTGAGGGATAAGAGGGATAATATGAATACAGCCATTCAAAGTTGAATCCCCTAACAATATTTCTCTTTTGTTATAGCATCTGAGACAACCTACCTTGGCATCTAGGTGGTTACCAGGGCTTACTTTGGATGCTCGGAATATTCAAACATCTATGTATACTATTAGAGTAGTTCCTTACGTCGTAAAGTCATCTGACCTTAGTCCATTTTTGGACGGTGTGTCGTATAAGTTCTGTCCCCCGACTGTACTACCAAAGAATCCTCTTTTCCTGTTATGACGTTTAAATCACTTAAAACATTGCCGGTAGGATCTGTCAGGGAGCTTCTAGAAACATTCTTTTGTAGCATCTCCAGTGGTGGTGTGGAAGCGTGGTGGCATATGTTATGTTACAATGTTATAATGTCTGCCACTTACAATAAATCGGCCACCAAATAGGAGCTACTTCTGTTCCTACAGTGAACCGTAGCATATGTCATAGTTTCTCATTGTCAATATGACCGGCCCGTGCCATGGTATTTTTTTCCGAATGGCCACGATACGAGTATGTGTCTTATAGCAGTCTTCTTGGGCCTTCACTAATATTTCGCCAGCACGCGAACGTCACAGTCTCATTCCCGTTTGCAGGGTGACCAACAGTAAATTGGTCCTTATTCGAGGCTATTAGTAGCTTCGTACCAAAAGGATTCTTATGTAACTGGCTAGTTAGCGCCAAGCCCAGCCCGCTCCGATGTTGAAGAAAAAGCTCGTGTGAAGAGTCTACCTGAGTCATCTGCTGTACGTCCCCCATCTGAGGTTCAGTCATTTTCGAAAAAAAATATTGCATTGTTTCCATTTTTTTCTGCTCAAAATACGCGCTTATAAGGTTGGCAAATCAAGTCCATTTGGTTTTTTGTGGTTTGTATAAATGACCTCAATTTATGCGTAATCATAGTGACACCATCCACCAGGTTTACACCGCTCAGTTCCTACGTTTGCCGTACAACACCCAGCTACACGTTGCGATCACCAAAGTGTGATGTAGCTTTCGTGATCACGCTGCCGGTGTGTGACAGCCTTTATATCAAATCAAGTACTCGTGCTCGTACAAGTGCAAGTTGTGAGTATTGTCAGTGCTGTTAGTAATAAGGAAAAATTTAAACAAGTAATCATTGCGCTGGTAAGGTTTTTGAGTTCTCAAGAGCATTGAAAATATTAGTGCTACACAAACAATTCGACAAGCACTTGCTGACATTCTTTGTCACTCGTTGTCATTATTGTGATGTTACATATGTTGTTGTTCAACAGAAGCTTCATTCGTATTTAGGGTTTTACGTGAATGAAAGGTTCTAGGAATTTCCAATAAATCACTGTGATTCTAGGAAACCCATCCATACAATATGTCAAACGATTAATGTCATAATGAGTACGAGTGTTAGAGTTAGAAGTGGTTTCGGACATGCCGATCGCATCATCATGGTAACAAAAAAAAAAAAATTATAATGATGGTTGACCGAATGTTAATTGTGGGCTCGGGCCTTTTTTTATTCTATGTGATTATCTACCCTTTGGCACGGAGGTAGAGCATATTTCCCTACTTCAATATAAGTGATCGTTGGAAAAATTTCAACAAGTTCTGAAGCAATATAAAATTGTACTTTGGAATGTTTCAGCTGTAGATAGATACTTCAATCTAATGAAGTTGGCGCTAATCACACTACAAACTAAACACAAGTATTTTGTTTTTGATTTAGATGAATCCAACTAATTGTGTTAAATCAAAGCACAAATTGAATAAACCATTAAATAGAGTTGCCCATGTAATTACACTTGATGAGTCTAAGTGGGAAACTTACATCAAAACAGGTAGCCGTTTCCAGGTATTTGATATATTCAAATTCACATCTGTTAGTGCTGCGTATCATTTTTTAAGTTAATTACTTCCTCATGGTGACTTGATTCCCTATAATCTTATTGTGATACCTCAGAGTGTTGGGTATGATTTGGAGTAGTTTTCATAGCCGATCAGCTTAGAGTTTCAGCGATTACCAGATATCATCCGAACCAAGAGCATATGATTGTCGTTTCTCTCGTTTTATAATCGGCCCTTTAAACTGCATATTTGGCAGTAGTTCTTTGTATTGACGATTACTTGGAGGCATATACAATAGAGAAACTTTTAACCTGTGTAAAAGTAATTGAGACATGCTGAGTAGCAACAGAGTTTCAACAACACAACAACGACTATCACTACTCCAATCACAAACGGCGTGCAAGATACACTGCAACGGAAACCAATAGAACAACTTAGCACACTGAAAAATAATTGCGGTCATTGGAATTGTAAAACAGTTGAACCAGCTGCAGCGCCTAAAAAGGAAGTTCCCACATCCTCGTATCACAAGACTCTAATCTGAATGTCACTCTCTTTCATTGGAGGGGTATACGTAAAAAAAACTGAAATTCATACGTAATTCCGAGTATAGTATATATTATAGTAAACCATGACAATGCTTCTCAGAATTCTGCAGTGAAATCTGCATCACGATAAGGCTATCTGAGATAGGTTCAGGTGATTTCATTAGTGGCAATCGAAAATTTGTATTTGCAAGAGAACGTTACGGACTAAATACTGATTTATTTAGATCGAACAGAGCACCCAGATAAAAAGCTATTGTACTGTATGTTCCTTTAAATTAAATTTCTCAGCCTTTCGAAAGATATGAGTGTGTTATCGCTTTCAGTAATAAAGTGCGTTAAGCAACATATTAGTACAGTTGACAACATCACCTAGTACGTGAAGTGTAAGCCAGAAATTCCCATTGCGGGAGGTAGTGCCGCTTATATCCAGCACACTTAGGTATTGTAAAAATTCCCAAAACAAGTCTACACAGCCGTTTTATTATTTATTTATTTGATCTACCTGTAACGTGAAGAGTTATCCTGCCTCATATAGAGCTGACTGCCAATGAAAGTTCAAAGGCAGATTCTCATCCTGAAAAGTTCTCATTTGATTTCTGCCTAGCAATTTTATCAGCTAAGAAGAAGACTAGTTCTATGTTTCATGTGACCAAAAACGTTTAAATTCTCGAACTACCTTATAAGGAGGCTCTGTAAAGCCTTAATCATATCTTGCCTCTGACTTTAGACACAGATACTTCGTCTCCTCTAATTGTTCCTCACAAGTTAGTTCATTGCCATCAGAATTCCGAATATTTCCTCTTGAAAGGCGGACGAACATTTGCCTGCCGACTAGTAAAGTTAAATTTTGTATCCCTCAGCTAAGTTGCAAGCATCACTTCTTAGATCGATTCTGAAAACGTCGGTAAGGACTCGACTACATTCCTTTTCTCCATCAGATTCTGACCGAATCAAGTCCTGGGTACAGAGAAATCGACTTTACGTAAAAACCCAAGTTCTTTTGTCAAACAACTTGTCCATAAGATAGTAAGGAAACGTACTAGAAACGCGACATACAAACAAATAGTTTTTTATTCAATACTATTAGTCCTCTTGAGCTTTATAGAGTTATAATGTCATTAAAAAACAAAAATTCATGCACAAGTGATGGTATAACAAATATTTTATTGTAAAAAACATTCCTTAGCAAGTGGTTGATGTACTAAGTCAGGTTTTCAAAACAAGTGTTAGTAATGGTTGTTTTCCTCAAGCTCTTAAATGTGCTGATGTTATCCCTCTTTTCAAAACAGGCAATAGAAGAAACCTGTCTAACTGTAGGCCCATATCTCTGTTACCAACTTTTGCGAAACTATTTGAGAAACTGCTGAAAGCCAGTATGGTAACACTTTTGGAATATAATGAGTTCCTCTCCAGTTATCAATTTGGTTTTAGGTCTGTGCAATTGTAAAAACTAAAGCTTATTAAAGAGGTAATCTGAATCTCGAGCTTGAATAAGGTTTTGCAGAAGATATATACAGAATAAGAGACATGATCACGACGTTGCCTGATGTTAAAAATGTATCTCGCAATATTGTTGAAGAGAACGTTAAATTTTCAAAGGCTATTGTGGCCAAGTTTGCATAAAATCTCGCAACTGTGTAATAAAATTGTTAGAAGAAGAGTTATTGCCAAGATTAATTTAGTTTTTGCTAGTAGAAGATGTTGGGATAGAGTATGAAGTTCCCTATAAACTTTGCCGATGAGAGAATTAATATGAGAATCCCAGGGAAGGATGAATTAAAAATCACACCAAGCTTTTTAGCAGAGGCAGTCCACTCTATGGGAATTTGATTTATATGAACAGGCTGAAGACTTGAGAAATCACAAGTGCTTCGATGTATTAAAAGTACATTTGACTTGTCAACATTAAGTCGAAGATCATGTTTAATTGACCAGTCGTAAATTCTAGCAAGATCTTCATTTAGTAGTTCTATTAATTTTTATTTGTTTGGCAACTTATCATGAGTTGCACGTCATCTGCATATATATGGACTTTGCGGTGTTATTTACGTTATAGGTTATAGGTTATTCAGGTATAAGGAGAAAAGCTTTGGTCTAGAGATCGATCCATATGGCACTCCACTCTGTACATTTAAATAATTCGAACTATTCTCAAAAATTCAAACATATGACAATAAAATATTTAAATAAAACCTAATAAGAGCTACGGACAAAGTATGTAGAAAAAGGGAAACAGTCTTTAAGTTTACTGCAAAGTCTAGCAGTGATAAGAGCATCGGATGATTCTAATCCATTACGCTACGTATTTCTTCTACTATTAATATCTGCACATTGTTGAAGATCCTTTTAGATCGAAAACCAGACTGATGCTTGCATAGGAGATCCTTGTTATTTAAGCAGTAACGAATTTCTTTTAGTGCTAACTTTGCAGACTAGCAATAGGCCTGTATTCAACCATATTCCTCATACCTTTCTCAGGGACCGAAACTATATTTACTCCTTTCGATTCGGAGGGGAAAGTAGAAGTAACGAAATAAACAATGTGTTGGGATGAGCATTGACAATGGTTTGATACGGTTGCCCATCAGTTATTACTGAATAAGTTGTATAAAGCTGGATTTAGGACAAGAATGTATTCTTGTTTGAACTTTTAAGAAATGGCCTCCCTCAAGATTCTAAACTTAGACCTCTCCTATTTTTGATACATACCAATTCGCTTCTCAGACAGCGATTTAAGGGTTAAGCCACTGCATATAACTTTTACGTACAAGTTCTATAACCAATTTGGATGCACTGTTAAAATTGGCGATGACTTAGAGACACTGAGACTATGGCTTACGGCACAGTTAATTATTAGTAACAAAACTAAACTGATAAATTTTAAGATATCTGGCAACATTTTAACTGATTATGATATTAATAAATAATAATTATGATAAAAATAAAATCTCAAAACTGTAGTTCATGTTTACTTTTTAAATTGAGACAGTAAAAAACTTTAAACATCTAGGAGTTCTATTGGATTATAATTTGAATTGTATGGATCATATTCAAACAATAAAATCGCACATGAATCTATTAACAAGAAAGCTGTATCGTATAATACCTTATTGCTCTAATAAAATCTTATCTAAAGTTTTTTATGGTCTCACACACTCGAAGCTGCAATATACAATAGCATTACCAGTTAGGGTGGATCATATTTTAGTACACTAACATTTTTATTGACATCATTCCAACATTAATTTGCAATCTCTCAAGCTGTTATCGTACCCCCCATAGTTGGCCCTTGTTAACATTTTACCAATAACAATAAATGTTTTTAGTAATAATAATAAATAACATGGCCTTTGTTAACATACCAAAGTTAAGATACTCGTAGAATAGCGAACTGTTAAAGCTATACAGCGATCTTGACCTTGTCAAAATTGACAGAATTCTTCAGCTTAAATGGCTTCTGAAAGCAAAGAAAGGCCTCAACTTAGATTTCGCTCTGGCTCAAGTGTAAAAGGAACTCCACTAACTTGGCGTGCGCAACTACAACCGATTAGCGCAAGACCTCGTTATTTAGAGTTATCTGTTAGTTGAAGCACAGCTCCATTCCATGTTGTGGCGCCACTTGAAGCAAGTAAAGACACTTATATATGTAAATGTTATATGTAGACTCTCTATCAGTAACAAGAAACTATTGTTATGTGAACCTTAATATTAAAGTGGTTAAGATAATGAAATTTAATTAAAATTAGCTCAGTGGCACAACATGCAAAGATAAGATCAGATGATAATATTTATGTTTATGCAACTAAATTGTCGTATCATATGAATTCTCATTCACACCACTCCTTATCAACGCATTCACTGAGATAGACGTCAGCAAAGTTCACAGAAGTGCCTTATCAGTTGGCTCATCGATTCCAATATTTTGATTTAAAACACTTTTTTCGAACGTGCAACACAGCTGTTTTAAGTTACAATGGGTTCGCCGTCTTCATAAATTTGAAACCTTTTTCTATTAGTTTACGTAAAAGAACGATAAATATCTGCATTACGCAGGTTGTTACTTTAAGATATGGCAATACAGGTGCAGATACGTCAAATCTAACATCAGCATGGGAAAGTTTGACGTTTTTGATGACACACGTACTCAGAACGTTTTGTCATTTCTCATATGAGTGCTACAATATTTGAGTTTTTTTTTTACAGAGACTTGGAAAATTCATCTGAACCAAGATATGGAATAACATCGTGAATATTTTCGTGCTAATCAACCCGCTTCGACTTTTGGTGATGAATCCACCGTGTTTAGCTGGTTTTCCGAATTCAATCGTGGCCGTCGTTCGCTCCCGGACGAATTTCGTGAAGGTCATCCAATATCGGATGTTATGCCAGAAAACGTCGACCCTGTGCAGGAACTGATATTACACGATCGTCGTGTGACTTATCGTAAAATTAAACCATGCTTGGGCACTAGTTCTACTCGCATATATCTTCTATTGCATGAATATCTGGCCGTCAAAAAGATTTCTTCGGATTGGATATTGACAATCGCTCAAAAAAAGGCTCGTGTCGATTGGTCCAAACAAATGTTGAAAAATTCAATCGCAGTGCCTGAGAAGATGTTTGTAAGATCGTGACAGTCTACGAAACATGGACCTTGCATATGAGCCCGAAACTAAATATTATTCCACTGCATGGATCTTTCAAAATGAATCAAATCCAACAAAAGTTGTTCGCGCACGAAGCACTTCGAAGCAAATGTTCGCCTGTTTCTTCGGAAAGACCAGACATGTCGCCACCGTGCCATTAGAGCAACGTGGCACGCTCAATTCGGAATGGTGTACCACAATCTGTTTTCCAGGAGTCTTTGGAGAAAAAAGGAAAAGCAACCGCTGAGTACGAATCATTCTCACAGGTCGGCCCAAACAAGTGATTTTTTGAGCCCTGATGAGTCATCCGCCTCACAGTCGTGATTTGGCACCCATCGACTTCTTTTTTATTCCCGCACATCGAAAATCCATAAGGATCATGCCAGCTTCTTGCTGGTAGGCATCATCTTAATAATGTTAATTGTGTAGGATAATGGTTTCCTACACGCGGCTTTCCTGGCACGCGACCAGACACATTCATTACGAATGAAGTACTGAACGCATCCATTTCATATTACCTGCTGTTTGACATGTGACATTTATGCGAAATTCCCTCGCAAAAATGCACACCGCAAAGTGAATTGTGGTCATCCAAGAAAAGGTGTCATTTTAAATCAATAGAAAAGCTCAACATTTTTATGAAAAATTATGATATTTTTAATTTAGTCTAAAGTACAAGTCCTGAGATTATTCATGCCAATTCACAATATCTGCCAAATGTCCGCCTTGGCTCGCTCTACAAATAGTCATTCTTTTGATGCAATTTTTCATCACGTTTTCGAATAATTGCGGGTGTATGTCACGAATGACAGTTTTGATATTTTCTTTTAGTACACGAGTCGTTGGTAATTGGCGTTGACTTTATCTTGAACATAGGCAAAAGGAAAAATTCTAATGGTGTTAGATTGCATGATTTCGGTGGCCAATTGAAGTCTCCAGTTAGAGAAATCACACGTCCAGGAAATTTGTCACGCAATAGAGTTTTAAAAGCTGTGTGGCATATGGTACCGTCCTGCCGAAAATAAACGTCGCGCACGTTCATAGCATCAATTTCAGGCAAAAAAAGTCGATTAACATCGTACTGAAACTGTCCCACCAACATGATATTCGAAAAAATATGGCCCAATGACAGCGCCAGCCCTAAAACCGCACCAAACTGTCACTCGTTGTGGATGGAGAGGTTGCTCCATTGTTTCTCTTGAGTTTTTGGGGCCCCAAATTCGACAGTTTTGTTTGTTTACGTATCCAGACAAAGAGAAATGAGCCTCGTCCTTAATTTCCCGTAAAAAAATATGATCATGTACGTGGCCCTCTGGCTTCAATTCTTTTGTTAGGTCCAACTATATAACTATATAAGCATGTTCTCTAAGATCTTTATGCAAAATGCGATGCAAAGTGGTCGCGGATGGGTCCAATTCCTGTGATCGTGTCAAAAATACAACTGGGTTTACAGTCGTACTCTCAGCTACGGTGGCGACATTTGATGACCAAAAGCTGTACAAACTTTACGAAACGTTTTTGTAGAGAATTTCATTATTTCAAAACGTTGTGCGAGTGCCATATTTCATAACATTGCAGTGATGGCTGAAAGTTGACAGTTCAACAATGGCGCGAAATTCAAAATGGCACCTCTTATTGGTTGACGTTCTAGTTGGCCTTTACAAATGCAACATTGAAAAACACGAGGTTTTTCGGATTTTGCGGCCGCCTGTAATCGTTCGTATTTATGTGTATTTTACTATGAAGTTGTTCGAAAATATCGAAGGAGTACGAGAAAATGAAAGGTATAACCCTGAGTGCCATCAATCTCATACAACCACGAATCAGATGGAAATCGCTGCGAAAATAGAACAGTCATATGGCCTATGGCATGCATCGAAGTTACATCAAACAGGACAACAGCTACAGCGGTGAGCACACTTTAGGCCTAGGCTGCGCTAAGTACACTTACTGTCACTCCCAACTTACTGCCACGACTGCATACTAGATGAAGAATCATATCAGCATGGACGGGGCTCACCGCTGACTCTATTAATGAACATCAACATGTGGACTGCGTTCTATTGTGAAATCCCAGCAGTCTGCTTAAAAACGATAGATACAATATCTTAAAACCCGAAATAACTGCCATTGTCTTGGCACCAACAATTATTATTGAGGATAGCATTGGCGGAAGGTTAATTGCTTAATACTCAGACAGCCAAGCTGTCATTAAAGCTTTGACCTTAAAGAATTGAAGATCATGAAGAAACCTGTAGTAATCTTCTGAATGAGATATTGAGTCCCAATACAATGAAATTATGCACATGGTAATCTATAGAAATGGGAAAATTGATAGGTTGGCAAAATGTCTAGGTCAATGCTGTATGATTTACAGGCCCTTCTTTCTGTCAAAGTCCTATAAAGATTAGTCAAAAGAGGCCATTGAGTAACTACAAACTGTGTTAAACTTAACGCGTGCGCAATAGTTTCGGTCAGTTACGACTACGTTACGGGGCTAGCTCCAATTTTCGGAGTCTTAAGTGAAAAAATTCATATCGGTTTATTCACTCCAAAATGTTGGCATGCCAGTGAGATAGCAAAACACGAGAATATTGCTACTGTATGCGAGCCTCAGGAGCAGGGCATCTCCTACACGTCCCTGTTGGATATTTTGTGAAAAGACATGGCCATACGTCTGCATAAGATCGTATTGACTTAAAAGCTAAGACCATATGACCATGGGGTAAGTCGAACTCTCAGTGAGCTTAGGTGGTTGGGTGCTGTAAAAATAGGGTAGACACTGAGACGTGCCAACCTGGCGATACCCCGTGCTGTAACTGTTTCCTACACGGGTAAAGCCAGTACATCGAATGTTAGGTCTTTTAATAGAACACGTGCAGTCGAACAACTAGCGGAGGTCCTCGACTGCTGCAAAGCAGATGGGCTAGGCAAAAAGAGGATGAAAAACTGCGACATGTACTCCTGCGATTATTATGGACGGCCTGTTTGTATGCGGATTCATTGTTAACCAGCGCCTTGTAAGAATCCAAATTAATTTGTAAATTTGTCAACATTAGCCTTGTATGCAAAGGAGAAAGACGTTGACACCAAAGATGGCGTATATGACCTATTAAACAAGACTTACTAGTAGTGCCCTAGCTATGGAATTAATATTGTTTTCGGCGAAATTAATGCAAATTTAGAAAGAGGGAGCAACTTTGGTAGTACTGTGGGAAAGTATAGCCTGCACGACACCACTTCTCATAACGGGTTCAGGCTAATCGACTTTGCGGTGGGGCGAAACATTGTCATAACTAGCACATGATTCCCGCGTCAAGACACTTATAAAGAGATTTGGAGAAGCTCTTATCGATCAACTTTCAACCAGATAGACCGCATTACGGTCGACGCAAGGCACTGCTCCAGTAGTACGGATATCTGAACGTTCCGAGTGGCCAACATCGACTCGGACCATTACATTATTTTAGCCAAAGTACGGTTGCGGATATTTCGAACATAGCAAAGGCAAGCTAATACTACGAAGAAGTTTGACGCCGAGCGGGTTTAAATCGCAAGAGATCGCCAAATTCTTTTCGGATCGAGTATCGCATAACCTCTTGCGAGGTCTTATGCCGCCAGCATGAAGTTTCGAAGAACAGTGGCAGCATTCCCAAAAAGCCAACAAAGATGTGATGGGTTTTACTCCGCTACCAAAAAAAACACTGGTTTGACGACGAATGCCGGCAAGCATATGCAGCTAAGCAAGACGCATACAAAGTGTCGGAATGAGATTTGGAAATTTTACCAAAAGGTGAAAAAAACATGCCATGCATACAAACCCCGAACGGATGCTAGTAGAGACGAACAAGGGAACATAGTAATAGCGTCGCAGTCGATGCTGAGGATATGAAAAGAGCATTTCTATAGAATATATAACGACGATGATGAAGCAAATACCGCTATCAAACAGAATGAACCATTCAACCTGAACGATATACACCAACAATTGCTTCCACAGACTTGGACGAAGTGCAGATAGCCATATCTGGGATTAAATTCAACAAAGCTCCTGGAGTCGACGGCCTGACTGCCGAGCTCCTCAAAGCCACAGACGATGACTTGGAAATTAGCACACACCAACTCATCTGTAAAATATGGCCGGACGAAAGTATGCCCGATGAATGGAACCTCAGCATTATTTGTCCGATCCTCAAGAAAGGGGGATAACTACAGACTGATCAATCTTCTTAACATCGCCTACAAGATCCTATCTGTCGTATTGCGTGAACGCGTGAAGCCGTTCGTCAACAACCTGATTGGTCCATATCAGTGTGGAAAGTCAATCCTCGACCAAATATTTACACTTGACCAAACCCATGACCAAATTGATACATACCAGTTATTCATCAATTTTAAGGTCGCGTATAACAGCATCTATATTCTATTGAGACGAGTTATACAGAGCAATGCCTAGTCTTGGCATCCCTGCCAAACTCGTCCGTTGGCACAAGAAGACGATTGAGAATGCACGCTGCTTCATCAAGGTCGGTAAAGAACTCACCGATACCTTTGATGCCAAAAACCAATTTAGACAAAGCGACGCGCTGTTATGCAATTTTTCTAACATCACTCTTAAAAGAATAGTGCTAAATTCATGCGCCAGCACAAGAGGCATAATCTTTTAAAAGTCCATTCAATTGCTCTCATACGCCGATGATATTGACAGCGTGATATCAGTGGCACTTTCGCGAGTATTGAGGCGTAATACAGACAACAAGAAAGAACATTTCTCGGACAGAACGTCACCCTTGACAGATATAATTTTGAGATAGTTAAGGTCTTTGTCTACCTAGGCTCCGCCATCACCTCAGGATAACGACACCAGCGCTGGGATCAAACGAAGAATAACTCTTCCCAATCGCTGCTTCTTTGGACTAAGGACTTTGGACTAATTGACTAGCAAAGCCCCCTCTCGAACAACAAAAGTGACCCTAGATAAGACCTTAATAATCCCAGTCTTGCTCTATGGCGCAGAGGCAAGCACTTTATCAAAAACCGATGAGGGTACTCGTTTCTGCTTTCAGAGAAAAATTCTTTGGCCGATTTTCGGTCCCATCTGCATAGACGGTGACTGGAGGAGGAGATACAACGACGAGCTGTACGGGCGATACACCGACATTGACTTAGCCAAAAGAGTGAAGGTCCAACGACTGAGATGGTTGGGTCATATAGAGTGGATGGACACCAATGCTCCTCGGCGAAAAGTCTTCGAATCTGCCCCCGAGGGATAGCGCAGTAGATGAAAACCGCGAGTGGAACAGTGGACCTCAGCCAACCTAGCGTGCGAAACTGGAGGCAGGGGTGGCCGTGGTGTAGTGGTAGTAGCAAACGCTTCTCACTCGGAGGGTCCAGGTTCGAATCCTGCCCGGCAAAATCAGTTTTTCATTGTATAATTGGAACTCAGACAAAAAAATTCTGCGTGTGAAGGCATAACACTGACACGTAGATTTGGCTGTTATAAGAGTTTCAAGCAATGAAAAAAATACTGGGAATTATATCTCGAATCACTCTGAGTGAAGAAAAACTCTCCGTCCTATTCGGACTCCCACCCCTGGAGAGTAAACATAGAAACCAAACACACCTGAGTTTCAAACCACTACAAAACAATTTTCCTTTCTCCTCCTTCTATCTTTCCGCCCGCGCCTTGGCAACAGTAAAAGGGTATCAACCCCTTAGGCGCGCGTAAATTATAAAAAAAAAAAAAAAAAAAGCTAGAAAAAGATCTAGCTGGGTGGAAACGATTGTTGATTGAGGCCCAGGTACACCCCGGACTACAACACCACTTTAAGTAAGTAAGAAGTCAAACAAGGGACTGTCGTTTGGAATAAAGGATGCACGATAATCGTAACTATATAGCTCAATTTAACTATGTAAATTACCAAGAACAAACAACTATTGTCTAAACCCAAAACAAAATAATAGTTTTTAATCAACTGCGAAGTACATACCAGTTATTCGTTTTTTTTAATTCAGCAAAAATTTTTTTTTAAATATTAATAATATAATATAAGAGTGGAACATTGTGGAAATTTTTTTAATTGATAGAAAGATATCCACCTTACCTGTCGGGGACTAAAACTCTCCCATACATAATACGAAAGAAGCTTCTAGGCACTCAAGTCCAGTAATAACATAATAGCTTCCAGTATTAAATAAAGTATTATAATTATTTTAAACAAACATAAGAACTGACTAAATTGTTTAAACAACAAAAATTTAAAAATAAGATAAGCATAACACACTTTCTTACAAAAGCTGCCGAAAAGATAGTTCAAATATTTTAAGTGCGGGTATTTGCCTAGAGAAATGTCTCGCATCTGTTTACTAAGGAAGCAATGGAAATATTTTGAAACGCTTGATATAAAATTAGGCCGTCTGCTTAAAATATAAGCAAACATACATGTACGTGTATGTAAGTACGTAGTGAAACTAATTCCTAATTAAAGTGAGAACATGATAGCTTGAATCACTGTTAGGAAAAGAATTTCAAGTTAGCCTGATAATATCTGCAAAGATCTGTAACACGGCCAATTTACACTTATTGGGAATTTTTAGTTGACTTCCTAGAATAGATAGCGATACAGTCCAGAGTGACATCTTCAAAGCGCTATCTTTGACCAACTGGCCAACTTAAGGGAGGCACGCCATATACAAGGTAACATTTTTTGAGTTTTTATTTTTTTTTTTTGCTTAATTGATCTTGATAATATCTAAGAATATTCCCCCCAATGTTGTGAAGGTTATCTTTAAGATACAACGTTTCCAAGCTATGAAGGCGCGCATTAAGCAATCATCTGGCGGAACTCTCATGTTATGATTCCTTTATTATTCTTATTATTTACCGTTCCTTTTAGCATCAGATATTTTTACACAGAAGTGTGAGTTGTATACTATGTGTATATGTGTATGTATGTATATATGCACATGATAGTTCATTTGTATACAACTACGAGTATATGGATTTCGCATAGCTGATTAAGCTTAATTCAAGGTAAATTGAATTAATTTTTTCAGTAACACCACGCACTGTCGATGAACTCAAAAATCTAAAAATAAACATAATTTAATTTTTTTTGTTCTGTCTTGAGTACAAAAATGTAGGTGAAATTCTGGAATTTTGATAAAACTTTTAAAGGTTTATTTTTGTATTAAATTGCGCTTTTGTTATTATATTTTGATATTAGATGTTCATCTACGACAAAAGTATATTTGTTTGATGGGGTGCCTCAGAACAAAAGAAAACCATCTACAATAGAACGCCCACCAGTTGACGCTGTGAAAAGCGCTCGCCTAACTTCAATGTAAATATATACTTAGTCTAGCCATAAATACTGAAACAATTGAATATTGCAATAAAATTGCAAATTAAAACGAATTAATATTTTTTAATTTCCTTTTTATTATTGTATACTCGTATATTGTGTATAATATAAGAATCAAAATGTATAAATTTTCATTCAAAATGATAGCCTTTGGTCAATTGCGGCACGAACCCTTGCCACTGGAAAATTTTGCACTGAAGGAATGCCTTCAACGACTCAATGGTGGTGTGTTTTTCAGAGCAGGCCATACTATCCAGAGTTGACCACAATTCATAATCCAGGCGGTTCAAATCTGGCCTAGATGAGGGCCAATCATCCGACTTAATAAAATCCGGTAGATGTTTTCTTCTAACCAGTGACCAGTGGCAGAGTCCTGCTGATTTAATGGTTTGACCATGGTCTCTAAAACGGTATTCTGGTGCACTTTATGACTTTTTCACAAAAATGCAGCTCGGTAACCCCATCATAAGAGATACCCCACCAAACCATAACGTACGCCAGATTGTGATATCCCTGAACTCTGTGTGTCATTTGTGAAGCTTCTTTCGTTTATGCGCATAAACTTTATTATTTTGTTTGTTGAATTTCTCTTCAACAGTAAACATTTTTTCGTCCGTAAATAATAATAAATAAAAATAAATTGTTCGATGCTTTTTCTTCGCGTACCGTGATAGCAGTTTTTTTTTAGATTTCCTCTCACTATTTTTTTTTAATGCTCCGATACACTCCAAGTCCAAGATCATCTTAAGATCTCTCTGAAAACAATACCCATCTCACGGGTCAATATTTTCTGCTTCCGAAGGGGATTTTGGCGAATTCGAGCACTCACCGCCTTGACAGAATTTTTTGTTCGAACTGAACACGGACACCCCAATCTTTGGCAGCCAATAATTCCCCTGTGAACCTTTAATAGTTCGATAAACAAAGATCCCGCTGATTTGTAGCGCAATAATTTTTTAACTCTTTGTATAGTTGAAATATATAATATGCTCTAAAAAGTTTTGTATCAATAAAATTTACCTATTTCTAACAAAAACATTCTTAAAAATTCGTGAATTTATGCTTTGTAAATGGTGTGCCCCCTTTAAGGCGAAGCATTCCTCCACTACGTTCTCCCTCTATGTTGCAATGAAAGACTATCGGGGCCATAGCATTGATATCTTCTTAGCCACCTCAAGAGCCACTAACCCATTATTTATATGACCAAATCAATATTTAAGGATCAGTGTTATATTCCTTCCTTCAAACACCACATAATATGTTAATAATAATTTTTGAAGTAACATTAATTTACATTTACATTTACATTTACATTAACACCAATGCCACCAACTATTCTTAGGTAAAACACATTGTTAGTTAAATAGTTTTAGTAATTCAATCCATAAATTTAAAATAAATGAAAATGAAATGAAAACGAGACCAAAACTCACTCGAAGAATGTTTGGTTCAAAATGAACACCATCTTCTGCGACGTAGAGTAGGACTATGAAACTTAAAAAATCGACAAGGGGAAATCACAGATAAAGAATGAATAGTCATTATTAATTCCTGTCCATACATTTTGCACATTAAAATCTGTCTTTTGTCTGCTACAGTCCTTTACAATTGTACTACAGTTGTTGAAGTTGTTTTTTTCTCACATAACATAAATTTAATTTGCAGACAAAATGCCGCGCAAACCGCCTACAACAACAATCAACCAGCTCTCCTAGTTTAAAAACTAAATGTGTTACCGATAAGTTGTGGAATAAAATTGAAAAATAGATTAAAGAAACGGGGTGAACTCTTTTCTCAAATGTTGGATGCAGAACAGTCTTTGTTTGAAATAAAATTCGACCAACTGGTGACTGAGGTCAAAATCAAGTTTGAGCAGAAATTTTCCACAATACGACAAGAACGGAACAGGAAAAACTCGGTTCCGATGAATAAAAATCTAATGGACATATATCACAACATACATGCAAAAATGTTCTAAAGTAACGTACAAGATCAACACGGTCACACGTTAACAACACCGACGCCGGAATGGTAATGAAGTTCTCCAACAAGTCATACGAGTATAGGCCTCAACTCGACGAAGAGCTTTTTCATCAGTATGAGTTTAACGAAGATAAATCACCAGCTGCGACGAGAAGCTCTTAAAATGAAACATCGATATTTGGTTCCAAAAGTTTTTACGCTCAATGGCCTTGTAGGAGTCTGCGTTTCACCAATCAGTGCTCCAACCATTGGTCGATGCCTTGATGACTTAAGAGATGCTTTTGGACGAGATGCTGTAAACATTAGTGATTTTACATCGCGCAAGATTTGAATTTTGCACCATTTATGCGTAAGGTGTTGCCAACGAAAAAAAAGACAGCGTTACCGTTGACAGTTCTAAAACCCTGAAAAATGGATCCCTGCACGAAAGATAAACACGTTTTCTTTGTTAAGCAATATTACGTACAAAATATGGTCAGAATAGTGACTTAACTTCATCAATTGTTAAGAGATTAATTCAGAAATTCAGGGAGATGGGACGAATTAGTGATTTTTGATACAAACATCTGATCAAGATCAAGAATTGGGCATTTCGAGAACTGAAGACTGTGGTCAGTAGTGGCACTGCGAAGAGGGTTAGTTGAATGCATTATGAAACAACAACACGTTGGGGCTGATTTTTCAAACAAAATCATCCTTAGCTCATTCTCATTTTGATGGCTTTGTTAATCGTCAAAATTATCGAATTTACTTACTTAGTTAAGGTGGCTCTACAGTCCGTGTTTTACATGGGCGTCAACCAACATGCGTCTCCGGCCAGCTCGATCTTTAGCTAGCTGGCTCCAGTTTCGCATGCTAAGTTAGCTGAGGTCCACATCCACTTGTGTGGGTCACCAGAGTAGCGGTCTTCCTCAATTGCGCTGTCCCTCGGGGGGAGATTCGACGATTTTCCGGATCAGAGCATTGATGCTCGTCCGCTCTACATGACCAACCCAGTCAACTCAGTCCTTAGGCTTTCACTCTTCTGGCTAAGTGGATATCGCTGCGCAGCCCGCACAAGCTGTCGTTGTATCTCCTCCTCCGCTCACCGTCTATGCAGATGGGACCGAAAATCGCCCGAAGAATCTTACTCAAATCAGCCAAGAGCACCCTCATCTGTTTTTGGTACAGTCCATGCAGCTACGCCTAGAGCAGGACTCGAATTATTAAGGTGTTATATAGGGTAACTTTTGTTGTTCGAAAGACGGCTTTGCTTGTCAATTGTCTTCTTAGCCCAAAGAAACAACGATTGCCAAGAGTTATTCTTCATTTGATCTCAGCGCTCATTTGTTGTCTGAATTGATAGCAGAGGCTAGGTAGAAAAAGTCCTTAATTACCTTAAAGTTCTATCTGACGAGGGTGACGTTCTGTCCGAGACATCGGTGTGGGGTGTCCTTTCTCAAGCTTGTAGAGATGAACAAAGGAACATCGTGGTAGAATCGCGGTCGATGTTGAGAATTTGGAAAGACCATTTCTGCAGACTGTATAATGGCGATGAGGAACCAAATATCGCTGCCAGGCAGAATCAACCTTTCAACCTGGACGATGATGACCAACAATTCCGTCCACTGTAAAATATGGTCGGACGAAAGTATGCCCGATGAATGGAACCTCAGCATTGTTTGCCCGATTCTCAAGAAAGGAGACCCTCTGAACGGCGCCAATTATAGAGGCGTCAGCCTCCTTAACATCGCATACAAGATCTTATCTTCTGTATTGTGTGAACGCCTGAAGCCATTCGCCAACAACCTGATAGGTCCATATCAGTGTGGCTTCAGGCCAGCAAAGTCCACCTAAATATTCACACTACGGCAGATCTTGGAGAAGACCCATGAGCTTCAGATCGATACACACCACATATTCATCGAGTTTAAGGCCGCTTATGACAGCATCTATAGAGACGAGCTATACAGAGCAATGTCTAGTTTCGGCATACCTGCCAAACTCGTCCGTTTATGCAGGATGATGATATAGAATTCACGCTTCTCCATCAAAGTCGGTAAAGATCTCACCGAGACATTTGATGTCCAGAAAGGTTTTAGACAAGGCGATGGGCTGTCATGCGATTTTTTCAACATCGTACTTGAAAGAATAGTGCAAAATTCACGAGCAAACACAAGAGGCACTATCTTTCAAAAGTTCGTCCAACTACTCGCATACGCCGACGATATTGACATAATCGGGAGAAAGCAGCGTGATGTCAGTGGGGTTTTCGCGAGTATTGTGACGGAAGCGGCGAAAATGGGTTTAACGGTCAACGAGGGCAAGACCAAGTATATACTGTCAAGCAAAAAGGTCAACCATATCAAAAGAAAAATAACTCTTGCCAACCGCAAGAAAAATTCTTCGGGCGATCTTCGGTACCGTCTGCATTGACGGTGAATGGAGGGCTGTACAGCGACATCGTCCTAACCAGAAGAGTAAAGATCCAAAGACTGAGATGGCTGGGTCATGTAGAGCGTATGGACACCAATGTTCCAGTCCGAAAAGTCTTCGAATTCGCTTCCGAGGGACAGCGCAGTAGAGGAAGGCCAAGACTCAGGTGGCGCATGAAAGTGGAAGGGGACCTCAGCCAACTTAGCGTGCGAAGCTGGAGGCAGCTAGCTAAGGATCAAGCTGGCTGGAGACTGTAGCGCCACTTAAAGACTGTCAATTTTTAGTCATGTTTATAACAACTAAAACTGAGAAAGTATCCAAACCTTCCATTATTTTTTTTGTCCAACTTATAAGTTACTTTCCTTCATTTGAAATATTTGTTATATAGGTCCAAGCCCTCTATTAAACAATAAATAAATTAATATATAACAGCACTAAAATAAACTTGTTTTTCTTTATAGTAAAATAGATAGTAATCTAGGGTTAAAAAATGCTATGAAAGTACAATAATTATAAAGAAATAAAAGTTCTTACAATAGAGAAAGAGGAGAAATATAATAAAAAAAAGATAAAAAAACGTTGTAGACCATTATGTATGTTGTTGTTAAAAATTTACGCAAGAAGTAATTTTGATAGGAAACACAGGTTTTTAATTAAAATTTTCCCAAACCTTCACGGCTTTGTCGAAATTGACAGTTTTGCAAAATAAATAGGACAGCCTTTGGAATATTTGAAAACGCAAAGAGACTCAGAACCTATTTTTTTCATGAAGCGTTACAATTTTTAATTAATTTGTTTGGATGTCGGTAGTATGAAAATAAAGCGGGTGGCCTAAAGTTTATATTAGGTTATACCACGTGAAATGTAATAATTTAAAAGCCAATATTTCTTTACCTTTCCTATGAGAGAAACGTGTCGATTTATTGTCATTGTTGATGCTTTGTGCAATCTCCCGCACCGATTTCGTTGGGTCCGCAACCATAGTGGCTCTTAAAACATCGTCGTCAACTAACATTTCCGGGTTCTCACATGGTTCATTTTCGAGGCTGAAATCTCCCGGACGGAACTTTCCAAACCAACGTCGTATAGTGCGTTCGTTTACCGCTACATTCTCAAATGCGTCATTAATGTTTTTCTTTGCCAATGACACATTATATCCCATTTTAAATTCGTAGAGGAAGAGGGTTCGAATTTGAACTGCCTACAGCATGGTAAATAGTTCCTAGAAATAAAATAATGGTATTTGTAACGAACCCTAAAATTCTCACAAGTTCTCACACGTACCACTTTATTTTATAAAAAAAGAGAATCTAACGTTCTGGCACAGATGTGCACTCGAAAACTTCTTATTTCCGACTAAGCGAAAATCGGGCATTTCATGTGGTACAACCCAATACACAAAATGAAAACAGAAATACAAAAACTTTAAAAAAAGAAGATAAGGACACCTACCTATTGTAGAAATTATTTATTCCGAATGAAAACCGAAACAAACAAACCAACGATTATTTTATCAAATAACCAAATAAATTATTTTATCATATACTCGAAGCTATATTTCAACATTTCGTTGAATAACCCTTGTTCTTTATGATAACCAAGCAATGTCGCGGCATCGAATCAATGAGCTACTGGCAAGACCTTGGGGGAATGTCGAATTATTACGACGAATGTCCATAAATCATCATTATTTGATGCTTTTACGCCCCTTAATGCCACTTTGATCTCTCGCTGCTATGTACTTAATTGGGTTTAAGTCTTGCGATTAAGAATGGCATCTTGAAACACTTAGGTTGTTTTCCAAAAACCATTCTTTTGCATGCTTCGACGAGTGTTTAACATCATTATCCTATTGGAGCACAAATCGAAGAGGCATATTTTCCTTCGCATAGGGTAGCATGGTATACTTTAATATGTCCACATATGCCACTTCTGTCATATTGCCCTCAATTCTATGAATGGGACCTATTCCTTGGTACGAGAAACACCGCCATACCTCACATCCCACCATGTTTAACTGTCTTGATGGTGTATTTATTGCAATAGGCCGTAGTAAGCGGTCTACGCACTTGTGCACTGCAGCAATCTGAGTTAAATAAATTAACTTTCATCTTATCAGTCCAAAGGATATTGCACCAATTTGGATTCAAGCCATCTGCCATGTTCCTCAGCAAAAAGCAACCTTTTAACAACATTCTTCTTTGACAGCAGTGGTAACTTCCTGGCTCTTCTTGCTTTAACATTATTTTTCATAAGCATCCTGCGAATGGTAGTGGTGTCAACATCCATGCTAAACTCTTCTTTCAATACGCTGGATGAAAGAAAAGGTTTTTTTTTTTATAGAGCTCAATATACTTTCTTTGAGAGAGGGAGACATTTTAGGTTTTCGTCCGGGAGTTTCTGCCACTCTAAACCGTTTCCCAACATTGTCTTTGAACTGTCAACAATTTGAGGCATAAAATTGTTATGCAGATTATTAACTAACAACGACACAATTTGAAATGCGGCGATCTGGCCAGATTTGACGGCGGCAGACTTCTTCCTTTGATACTTTGAAATCTCGCGTATACCTTGTAAGTCCTGAAAGCCAACATTGAAGATGAAATCATCAATTTGGAGCTGGATGTTTTGTGAGCAACAATTCAAATGTGCATCAATTCAGAAGGTGGTCAGTTGACCGATATCGTTTTTTCATCTTTCAAATAAGCTTTTCGTGAAAAGAGAGACCAATTGTTTTTATTTTTAAGCACGCGGCTTATCTAATTTGCTCACTTCGATTTGGCTTTCGATCAGATCATAACCGCTCTATTGAAAGTATGTGATGACATCCGTCAAAATATAGAAATATCGCCAGGTAATTGTCAATTTATTATTATATGTACAATATATGTATTTCTCGAAACCATTTGACTCTGTAATTGTCTAAATATTTTTAAGTGGTTTCCCTCAGGGACCAATTTCAGGTTCTCTACTGTTTTTCATGTCTATTCATGATGTTCCAACTGTTCTGTCCCATTGTCAGTTTCATGTCTATGCGGATGATGTGCAATTATTAACTTTACTTTGGGTTTTCTTGAGGATGCTGCTATAAAAATTATATAGGGTCCGCCATCTAACTTTCTTTTTTCAACTAGTGCTTATTTCGTGAATGGTAACACTTAGCTCAGTCTGATTTGACAGATAATTAGTTTTATCCTTCCGCTGAACGAATATGGTTGTGGATACGCTTGAACAATGCTGGGAACATGGGGCTGCGATTGACTTAGAGAAGATGCCGATTTTGCCAAAAAAATCATCTTTTCAGATGAAGCTCATTTTGATCTTGGCGGGTATGTAAACAAGCAAAATTGTCGCATTTGGGGCACAGAAAACCCGCACGCATACATTGAAAAGCCGATACACCCAAAACGAGTCACTGTTTGGTGCGGATTTTGGTCCAGAGGCGAAATTGGTCCATTTTTTTTTTTTGGCCGTCACAGTCAATGGCGATCGTTATCGGGCCACGAATTTTTGTTCACAAAAATTGAAGAGGAGGATATAGGCAACATTTGGTTTCAACAAGACGGCGCTACGTGCCACACAGCCGAAGCTACACTCGTTGTTTTGCGCCCTGTTTTTGAAGATCGCATTATCAGCCGCAGAGCTGATGTCGTTTGGCCACCTCGGAACTGCGATTTGACACTGTTGGACTATTATTTGTGGGGTGCCGTAAAAGATAAGTATTACGCCGACAAGCCAGAGACAATTGACGCTTTAAAGGACAATATTCGTGAAGCCATTGGTGAAATACAGCTGCACACAATCGATAATGTGCTTAAAAATTGGACCGATCGTGTAGGCTACTGCATGGCCAGCCGAAGCAGCCATTTGAATGAAATTATTTTCCATTATTAACCGGAAGGATTGTACTTTCAAATAAAAAAAGAAATTTGAGAAAATATTCAGTAGTTTTTTTTATAGCATTTTCAAAAAAAAAAGTTTTTTGGCGGACCCTATATATCCTATATATCCGCCATTGCTAACTGGGCACAAGAAAATAAGCTTTTGTTTAGCGGTAAAAAAGAATTGATCATTTGTTGGAATCTACTTCAGCAGAGACGGAGTTAAAAACAATTAGATCCATTAACTTGTCAACCGCTTTAATAGCAAGGATGTAAGATGCGATAGGTTGAGCCGGGAAAATGTAGCAACACATAACGTATAAGGACCTATTGGAGAATGTTATTTTAATTGAAACAAAATCAAGTTAGCGGAAGAAGAGATAGTGATGAGAGAAGAATTAAGGCTATTGTGAATTGCCGGTAGGACGCCTCGACATGGAGAAACAATTTTAAGGAGGGCAGCATTATCATCGTTAGGGAGAATATAATCGTCATCTGATGGTAATACCAGACCTCTGTTTGAAAAACTGAGAGATCCCAACATCATCTCCGTAATTTGGGGCACCCGTGAACATCTGGTTCGTTGTACGGAATCCGTCTAGCTTGCTTTTCCACTCTGAAGGTACCCATGTCGTGTTAAATTGTGTGACAAGTTTCCCTTGGGTGGCGACAGGACGAGTTGACGTTGGACCAGCTATATTAGCATCTGATTTTTGAACCGAAAAGCTGGTGTGAGGTTGGATCGTCTACACAGGATGTGACAATGACTCGGTTTCGGGTTTAATAATTCAGGAAAAATTAAACAATTGTAAATAGATCTGTGGTGCGAGAGGGATATTTGTACATTCGTCACAAAAGAACGAAAGCTGCGTTTCCTTTGTTTAGGCTAACGCAAATAGCATAGAACGTTTTGCCGCAGATCCCATTACAAGCAATAAAGTCAACATTATTGTCATTACTAGAGCAGATGGTTATTCCACAAGACACGACAAATACCGGGTAGACAAAAAGCATCACAAAAATAATTGGGGAGAAAATAAATAAAAAAAATTCACTCTACGCACTGAAGCGGAATTAAGAAATTGTTGTACAAGGTGTTGTTGTACTTACAAAAAGGGCGCGTCAACGATAAACATTTCTTTAGCGTGAAATTAGGTTATTAGACGAACTGGGAGGGAAGAAGCGAAATAAGAATTAAAAATTGTGGAGCAAAGTACAAATGCGACTGAATACCGTGACGGTTTGAACTAAACATTCCTCAGGGGAGTTACTGACTAATGGTTGGGGAGAGCAGAATCGCGCACGACAGGTGGAATGGAACTTCTACTACCTAAAATTTTGTATTGAAGGAAAACCCTTTCCAAGAATTCCATCATTTCGTGACGCGTGGTGGCATTAATCTTTATCAAACCCAATGCCACCTCTACGCAATGGCTGTGCATGGTGTTCCGCATAATACAAGTATGTCGAAGTCTTTAAGAGGAGATTTCTAAACATATTGTGAGAAAAAATCGCTGGGTAGAGGTGGTCGGAAATGCATCCCCTCTGAGATACAGAGGTTTTAAGCAAAACTTTACGCAGCGCTTTGAACAATTTATATGATACAATGTTTGATGAAAAAAAAAATTAAATAAAGATGTACGAGTAGGTTATTCCATGAAAGAACGCCCGATGTTCTGAATGAGCCACCTCCGATTTGGCTCAAAATTGGTAGAATTATTCATTGGAGTGGCAAAAAAGATTTGCAGAACTCGATATAGATTGTGTGTAATGGAACTTCGAAAATGGGAAAAAAAAATCAAAATTCAAGGTTTTTTCATTCTTTTTTTATAATTTGCACGCGCTCAAGGGATCTGAGTACCCTTAAAATGCTTGCACACAGCGCGAACGAAGTAAAATCAGGGAGGGAAGAAAGAGACGTACCGACGAACATTGATTTTAAATATTTGAAGGTTATTATGACTAGGAAATAAAGAGCTACATATTTCCTAGCGAGTTGCACGGCTTAGGAACGAATCACGATATTTTGGAGTATGTCCGAAAGTAGGCTTCAGCGTATACTTATGAGCATTCCTAGCGCAATGGATCTTATGGTTAAAAGTTTGATTTGGGGGTATACTACTGGCGATTACTATGGAACACTGGTGGTGGAAATAGCGATAAAACAGAGTGAGAAACGACACATTACGTCGGCGTTCTAGGGTTGTCCACTGTTTGAGTGAAATTAGTATCACCTATGAGTTTTATCGAACGGTTTAGAATCCTGTCTAGCAGGTGCAGAGATGTTTTAGGAGCACTTGATATGGACATTATACTCCAATTTTGGGCGGATGAATACTTTATATTGTATATTAAGACCAGATCAGAGGGGGTGAAGTATTTCTTACATTGCTTGAGCGCGACTAGACATCATAGACACACATACCGAGAATGGAAAGTTTTAATTTTTCGCTTTAACGACAGCAGACAGCATTGTGTTTTGGAAGCATTAAATTTTACTCTGCTATTATCGGAATTTAATAAGTTTAACATACACTGCCGTTCCCGTTCTGCTGCCGAAGAGCAGGGACGTGAGCCCGGGAACGGAAATGAAAAGCAGAGAGTACTGTCGTCAGTAAAGGATTATATTGGATTGAAAGTAGCCGACAAGAGATCATTAATGAAAATTAAAAGGAGTGTTGAAGACAGAACACCAGCGTTTATTTTGTGAATATCAGACTTGAAACCCTCCAAGACAACTTGAATTAAACGTTCTGAAAGGTAATTTCTAATCCATTGAAAAATAGAACCGTTGATCCCTAAAGAACGCCTTTTCGAAAAAAGATTCTGATGCCAAACTCTGGCAAATGCCTTAGAAATATCAAGTGCAACTATCTGTCTTTCATGTACGCTTTGGTTTCACTTTTCAGAGAGACATGCAATTAGATCACCAGTGTACCTGTTTCTACGAAAACCGTACTGAAAGCTATTGAGAAGTTTTCGTATTTCGAGATATTTCATGAGCTGACAATTTATTAGCGTTTCCATGACCTTGGAAAGCAAGGACGTAAGTGTAATGCGTCTATAGGAGGAGAGAGAAGATGATTCGCCTTTTTAGGGACGGGCTGGAAAAATGCTGTTTTCCATCTGCTCGGGAAGAGTCCTAAAGAGTAGGATTGATGAAATAGCTTATGGAGTGATTTCGCCAGTGTGGAAGACCACCTCTTCAGACGAAGGGGATATATACCGTGTGGACCAGCGGATTTGCGAATGTTAAGATCTTTAAGTGTTCTTTCTACTACATGAGTGCGAAAGTAGATTCGTCCCATTGAAGATTCGATGCACCCAAGTGCATGCGGATTCAAAGCACAATCTGGAAGTATTGAGCTGACCGTAAAGGGTACAGGAAGCAAATTGGCCTTGTCGCAAGGGCTGACAACTGTAATATCATTATAAATGAGCGCTGGGATGTAGGATGAAGCAGAATTTCTAATATTTTTGATGAACGATCAAACATTTTTACTACCTTATGGGAATTGTAGTATTTTTTGCCTTAGTTTTTGGTCGTATTGAAATTGCACACGCTTGAGAAAGACGTTGCAGTTATTCCTGGCCTGGGACTACATGCTTAAAAAGTCTAGAAAAATTCAAGAAGATCAAAGCGTTTCATCAAGTACAGATACAGATTTTTACTGTAAAGACGATACGAGTATCAGCCGTATAATGCCAGAAAAAAAACTATGTATCGATAAGGGTAACAGCAATTTATTTTCTCAAGTTCAAAAATAAGACCCTTTGCTCTTTTACTAGGTTGAAAATCAGAAACACCTGGTTCTGTCCAATCTTAAAGAGATTTATGCCAAGTCTAAGGAAGTTCACAATAATATTGAGTTTGAATTTTAAAAAATTCACGTCATTAAGACCAAAGACGGCATTTTGGCTGATGCTTCAAGAACTCATTCCGTGTGTGCTTGCGGCATCCAATATATCAAGACTGACAGAAAACGTAGGTACGCATCTCAAAGACTACAGAACCTGTTTAGCTTTGGTAATTTCCCAAGCTATTCTAAATTAAGAAGAATCCTTGACACTGCTTTTAATAATCACTTCATAGTAAGTAACTTAATATCAGTGGGCCCACACAGACCGATCAAAATTGGCACTGAGGATTGAAAACACTGTGAATGAAGTTTTTTGAAACAGCTTAGTGTTTTGATTTGTCACGTTTTTATAGCACACCAACATAACACGTACTGAAGAGAAATCAAAACTCTTATAAGGAAAACGCACTTACTTGTTTTAATGGAATTTTCTAAAAATTATGATTTTGTTGTATAAGGTGCACAAATGGACAAAGGAACAAGCGACGATTCACCCTTTCGCAATATATTACCGGAACCAGACGGATGAAATTGAAAGTTTTGTTGTAATTAGCGACTGCTTAAAGCATGACACTATCGCAGTACTCTTATTTTAGCGCCGTCTCTTACAGTTCATTTCATTTATATATTTCTATATTATATTTTATATTTTAATTTTAACATTATATACGTATGTAATACAATTTTTGAAAGAATTGATGGGGAAGTGAAATTAAGAAAGAATGATGCTATGTATTATAGAAATCGACAATTTCTGGCGTTGATGTATTGTGTTAAGGTACATCCCAGCAGTTTCCTCTAAAATCGAGAAACATGATCAAGTCTACGAAGCCCATAGATACGAGTATATCGTAGTGAGTCGTTATAAACTACTTGCGCTTATAACTTGTCGTTGTAAGCTATTTTACGCTGAGACAAATAATCAAGACTACTATAGACTACTTCCGAATATGCTGTTATGGCTATTAATAAAGCTCGTACATGTTTTTACCTAGTTTCAGTAGGTTTAAAACTAGCCGTTACCCAGATTCGTCTGACAACCATATTTACAAGAAGACTCGTGATAGAATATATAGAATAAAATTGATATGGAGAATAATATTAATTTCAAATTGGTAAGACCTTTAGCATAGTAGGGCTGATGATTAAGCCGTTGACTACTGACCACTGATAGATGTTGTCTAGACTGGCATTAAGCAGACTAACAAGATAATCAATATTCTCCAGCGGCCGAGATAAATAAAGTTGATTTGTAATAACGCAAAATAGAATAAGTCCTAGAATAGAGCATTGAGGAATCCCTTTCTTAACGGCCTTAAACATAGACAAAGAGTCGACATTAACTACTCTTTGCATCCTATTGAAAAGATAACTTCCTCACCAGTCTTACGGCTCTCTCACTGAATCAAAAAACCATTTTAAGCTTCCAGCAGAGAATTTCATTATTGACCCTGTCGAAGGCCTTCGAAAAGTCTAGAAAACAAAAAAGCGTTATATAACCTTTATCAAAATCATATCTTATGTCTGTAAAAATTTTGATTTTTGATGCCGAGGAACAACTGTGGTAGGCTCTAAAAGCCGATTGAAAAGGTCTAAGTAATGAGTTACATGATAAGTGATTTTGTATTTGCTTAGCTATCAGCTTCTCAAAGACCTATCTAAGATGCTTATTAGTATTCATTACAAGAGGAGGCGCTGGTTTTCTTAGGAATAGGAATGACCTTTGCAATTTTGCCATTGTTGCGGGAAATTCGATGAGATGATCTTTATAAAGCGAATTGCTACTCCATCCTCATCCGCAGAGTTCGACTATATAGCTGTAACACACGCGACAACATCGCTCTGAGTTACTATATCAAAATCGAAAGACCCTTGAACGGATGGCTAAGTATTGTATTACTATCGAAGCTAAAACTGTTATTCACTTGAATACCGCGGTCCAAAAAATTGTCATTTAGTTCATCAGTCTTACTTTCATTTATTCCAGTTCTTCGTAAATTTTCTCAAAGTTTTTTGGATGGCATTGATGCATTTAAATAAATTGATGCATTACATAATGTCTCTTAGAATTGTAGGTCACATTATTTTAACCGGAGAAGGATTGAGTTTTTAAATATATAAGTGCCAAGATTTAAAAAAAATTAGTTATTTTTCTTTTGGATCTGAAGCACAAAAATAATTTTTTTAATTTAATATTGCATAAACAATAGTTTGAAGTGAATGCTAAATGGAACTTCTTTGCCACCTCTCATGGTGCATGCGATGGACTTGGTGGGACAGTAAAAGCTATCCAACAAAGACCGTATAGAGAACACATTGCAACTCCTTTATAGTTATATAAGTAACTGGGCAACTGAAAACATAAGGAATATTTTAAGCAATATAATAAGGATTTTACAATATGTTCACACAGGAGTATAATGAGGAAAAATTATTGATCGAATCGAGATTTTCTAATTGAAGAATTGCGCCGTAAACGAGACAACTTCATCATATTTCATCGGTTTCTCAAGGACTAATTAAAGGAAAATGTTTTTCCCTTTCATCAGAAGAATCTGTATGGATATGAAATATTTACTTCAGAATATTTAACTTTTCTATAAAATATTATTTTGGCCGAAGCCATAGAGATTCCAAGTAGAAATTTTAAATAAATATAGAGGACGAGTCTCTCTATAATAAATAAAAAAATGAAAAAAAAAAAAACAATTATTTAAGTTATTAGAAAAATAAAAATAAAAATGACATTCTGGAATATACTTCTTCCTTAAAAAAAAAATAAAAAATATATGGTGAAACCTTGAAATTTAACATATTTTTGAATTCAAGAAGGTATACTGTACTAAATTCTGATGAGCAGAGGCAAAGTTAGGATTTTTTGAAATATAGTACAGAATTTTTGAATTTTGATTTTTCTTCCAATTTTTGAATGAGTAATTTTCCATTCTTTTACCTGTTTCAATACGTCGAGTCGTGTCGTTTGGAAATACTAGGTATACTTTTCAAAGTGTTTAGTGGGGTTTAACTACATATTTTTTCGACAAAAATGAAGACAAAGTCAGAAATTTAAATTAAAAAAAAACATCAAGTGGTTGATCTTTAGTGACTTTTTACACATTCATTTTAGGACAACATTGGCCTTTAAACAATTAAACAACTCATAAATATGAGGTCAAAGATACCCCATACATATTACCATACATGCAAAAATTTTGAAAGATATTATTTTCAATAGGAGTCAAAACGGTTCAGCGGAGGGGATGCATTCCCGAGCCACTCACCGTTAAGATTTTTTCACAAAATATATCAAGAAATCCCCCTTTATAGTTTTAGACAAAGGAACATCCTGTATACAAATTGAAAGAGTTCTGATCAGGAGGAAAGCTCAAGGCTTTCTTCAGGGTATCAAATCCCTAATAGTTGGTCGAGATCAAGAGCCCAGATACCAAGCAGTACCTTCTGATCCTAACTAACGTTCAACAAATAATTGGAATATAGAGACACTAAAGAAATCTAAAAAAAAAACTTCATAGGTTTAGACCTTGTAACGAGTAATGCACTCAAAGTCTATAAGCCAGATACGGGATATATGAGAGTAGAATCATCTATTGCAACCAAAACCACTCCTGACTGCATTGTCGAATCAAAAAATACGGATAACAATGTGAATACGGAATCGTAGGAGGAGTCAAGATCTGGAGAAACTCTTTCGTATTCCTCTGTAAAAAGTTGACACTGAGACATCTCTGAATACCTATTATTTCTTTTTAACCAGACCAGGAGAATATCAACCTCACAGTGATAGAAATCAAATATAGGGATTCTAGCAATTCTACCATCCTATACTAGTGTCTCTTCAAATCAGGAGTCGATATTTATTTCATCTAAAAACCTTGGATAGTAGAAAATTGGGACTTTGAGTTAAAAACTTCAGCCAACCTATCTTCTTAAATTGAGAGTCTGTGTTCTTGCGAAGAGCTACCATATCTTATTCTTTCTTACCGATGCCAACAATGAAGGTACAGTCGAGAAGCTGCTGTAATTCAAAAATCACAATTGTCTAAACCAAAAACAAAAGTATAATTTTTAATCAACTAATCAATATACCCGTCAAGTCACAGTCACTTTCTGGTTTTTTTTTAACTCCCGAATAATTTTTTCTTAAATATTAATTATAATATACATAAGTTTTGAGCACTTTGAAAATTACTTTAATTCACGGAAAGGTATCTTACCTATCGGGGACTGAAACCAAATTAAAAAAAGTCACCCATAGATAATACGAAAGAAGGCTTCTATGCACGGAAGTTTATAAATAAAAGCTTCCATTGTTAAACAAAATAATTATCTTCAACGAACATAAAAATAACAAAATTGTTAAAACAACAGAAATTAAAAAAAAAATAGATAACCAACAGACTTTTTATTAGAAAAGCTGCCGAAAAGACTGTTTAAATATAAATATTTTAAGCTTGCGTATTTCCCAATGTTAGCTAAGCAAACATTGGAAACATTTTGAAAAACTCTAAATATACAAATAATGTATGCTGCTTAAAATATTTGCAAACATACGAGTATTCACGTAATGAAACTAATTCCAAATTAAAGTGAGAACATCGTTTGGAAAAGAATTTCAATTTAGCCTGCAACATCTGAAAAAGGTGTGTAACATGGCCAAATTTGAGTGGTGTCATCTATGACTTAATTAAATACATAGCTCTCGATACAATACAAAGTAACATCTTCAGTAAGCGCTATCTTTGGCAAACTGCCTATAGGTACGCACTTTTCAATTGGGCGCGGCAATCCTAGACTACGTTTTGCCTCTGTATTGAAATGAAATTCTATCCAGGCCATATCATTCGTTTCACACTTCCTAGCCATCTAGAGCTACTGATGGGCGTTTTTATGACCAAGTTGATATCTCTCTACAGCTTTTAGAGTTTGCTGTTATATTTTTTCCTTCGAATTCCAAAAAGCAAACGAGACCAAAACTCACTCGAAGAGTGTTTTGTTCAAAATTAACATCTTTTGAGCAATAGAGAAAGACTGAGCCTCCTTGAAATCGATAAAAAGATGGAAAGTATCGATATCGACTTCTTGGATTTTGGATCTTGGATCAAATGAAACACCAATATTTGGTGAATTTTGGACCTGCCGAGCCAAATCTTTTACGCGTTTACGGTAGCAATATTTGTACATATGTATATTTGATAGCAGTTAAACGCATCTGTAATAAGGAGTTTGTCGGAGACTATGGTGTCATTAATAAGAATTGTTGTGGGTTTTTTTAGAAGCAGCTGATTTATTGAGGATGTTGTTTAAAATTGGCAATTCTCACATCAAAATGGGTGCTGTAATAAGTATCTCGAGAATTTTGTACCTCTATTGCATTTTAAGTTGAGCACACAAATTTATATACGTAAGAGTAAGAGTAAGCTTTGATTATTTGGATGTATATGGCATTTAATTCTTATTTTATTTTTACTACTAGCTTTCTGGACTAAATACTTAGAGATCCACGGCTTAAGTTTCGCAGCATCTCTACAAGAATTAACTTTTTCCCAGAACTCATACAGCCGGCTGTTTTACAGCATATTGAAATTAATAATTATATTTATTTCTGCTATCGCGTTTTACTTTTCACTCCCAGTCATGGAGTGATCCGTACTCATTAGAACGAGGTCACACTTTTCGGAGCTAGGGAGCAAGATATTGCTTAAACATCCATCTTATATCCGTATGTAAACATTGAATAAATTTGACATTTATCAACCGATTGGCTTGTGTAGACATGTTTTTTAAACGTCAATTCAGTATAATTTTAACCATGAATCGCTTCACACCGAAACAAGGTGCCAAAATAGTAACGCTGTACATTGAAAATAGTCGTTCAATTGTGTTAACTCAATGTGCATATCGTCAAAAGTACCGAGGCCAACAAGCATCGTCTGACAATACTATTCGTCGTCTGGTGTCGAATTTTGTTGAGCACGGAAACAGTGGGAGATCGTCATCAATGCCCAAGACGTTAAAATGAACTGGTTGAAGCGGTAAGAGAGAGTGTTGCCAAGAGCCCACATGTGTCGTATCGTCACCGCGCTCAGCATTTTGGCGTCAGTGATGATTTGAATGATGATTTGCATTTGTTTCCGTATAAAGTGAAATTGACTCAAAGAATATTGCCGACTGACTGTCCACGTCGCTTGGAATACGGCCAAACAGTCGCTCGAATGGTTGACACTGAACCTGATTTTTTGAAGCAAATTTTGATGACTGACGAGGCCCATTTCACAATCTCTGGCGCCATTAACAAGCAAAATTGCCGCATTTGGGAAACGAAGAATCCACACGAGATCCATGAAATACCATTGCATGACCAAAAAGTGACCGTTCGGTTTGCAGCAAAACCATCATTGGGCCATTTTTCTTCAGAGAAGGCGAAACAGTCGATGAGAATCGATATCGGTAGATGAAATCCCCAATCATTCTGAAGTCAGTGAATTGAAGTCATTCATTGAAATCATCTTCAAGTCACTTGCAATCAGTTGACGTTTTTGTGACATTGTGACAAGCAATAAATATAGCGTACAATATTGTTAAAGACAACTTGGACTTTGCTTTTAGATACTGAATCAAGCGGCGTAAGAGATAACAGGTAGCAGTAGCGTTTTCATTAAATGAATTCTTTATTTAATTGGAATGAGACGAGTACATATCCAAAGCTTCCGAAGACAGACGTTAATATTACTAACCGCGTGGTTAACTTGGTCAGAACAGGACAACCAATATTTTATCTTAAAACCTAGACACGTAACGTTCGATATGAATGGGACTCTTGTGCTACGAGTATTTTGTTTTTTGAAGTATTCAAATCTGGCTAGAGGAAAAGAAGCTTCATATCTGAAGGGAAACCGAAGGAAACAGACAAGCCAAGAACTTTACACCAAGCAGTTGACACAACAAACGAAACAGTTACTGCAATTAAGTAGAAGTTAGATTCGACTGATCGCACGTTTTCTCACAGGGCACTGCCGTGTGAAAAAACACCTGATGACCATGAGCATAGCACAAGACAATACATGCAGGTTGTGCAACGAGGACGTGAAAACAGCAGAACACATACTATATGACAGCAATGGTTTAATGAAAACACGGCAACGTTAAGTAGGTAAATTCCACCTCGAAGTGGCGGACGTAGCTGCCAGCTAACCTAAAGACTTAGCCGCATTTCTCACAAATTTCGGCATTATAGATGAGCTCTAAATGGAGGACATCACAATAGGCCCATCGCAGTGATCTGGGAGTCATTATACCACCTCCCATAACAATCTAACCTAATCTAATCTAGGGGACATTTATAATAGCATATGGACTTTTAGAAATCAATATTGCTTGGGACCTAAATGGCTTTAAGACAAGTGCATTTTTAATAGTCCAAAGATTAACTGCATGCAGGTTTTCATTTACCCTAAAAAAAAAGGTCTTCCATTAGGTTTAGGGGCCTTGAGAGGTAGATTTGTAGGTCGTTTGCATAAAGACAGGACACTGGCAATATCATTAATATACAAAAAAGAATCGGGTTTAATATAGAACCCTGCGGAACACATTAAAATAGAGATTTAGATTGAGAGCAACCTCGATTACTATAGGTCCGTTAACTACTTTGGCAACCAAAATAAAGACGCAGTATTTTGCAAAATATTTAGTGATTCACCGTATCAAATGCTTTTGAGAAATCATGAAGTAATAAGACTGTCAAATATCCCCGATCAAATTCTTGTCTGATGTCATCCAAAACCTTCACCATAGCTGTAGCACAATTATGTTGAGGTCTAAATCCCGACTGATATGAGCAAATTAGGGAATTTAGGCGAATATGATCGGCGATCTGCTTGGCTATTAACTTCTCAAATACCTTAGACAGAATGGGAAGTATACTTATAGGTCTATAACAAGAGGGTTCCAATGAATTAGGTATAACCCTAGCCATTTTCTAAGAATCCGGAAAAGCAGATGAGCTGAAACAGAAATTGATAATATGTGTCAGTGAACCTAAGATATATTGCCAAATTAGTTTTAAAAACCGTCTTCACCGATTGCGTTTGACTTAAGATTAGTTACAACTGCGAAGATGTCAATTTCCACAACAGTTGCAAAGACTACACAAATTACTATTTAACGAGATGTGATGACTTATTCTTACATTCGATAAGAATGAGTTTTGTTTAAACTGTCAGGGCCCAATAAGCAATCAAAGTCGTTTTATTTGCCAACACCAATACTACCTAATTTATCCAATGGGTCTTGGAATTTAATGATATGTTTAATTTAGAAAGCTAGTAATGGCGTTTGGACTACCGCATTACATTGTCAGAGTAGTTCCTGGCCTGACGAAAATGTCCCTAGATGCTTGAAATTGTTCCTTTTTTTCATTTGTGATACAGCTACCTTTGCTTATTAATGGAGTCGAGAACCGCAGAGGAGCACCAGGGACATTTCAATTTTTTTTAAGATTTAAATATAGTTATTTTATGGGTACATTTTTATCGATTAGGTCAAGAACACAGTTTTGGGTAAAGGATAATTTTCCATTAGCTCCAACATTGACTCTAACGTATTGCATTAACATTTCTGTTTAGAATGTCAAAATTAATGTTCTTGTAGTCTCTATAAGTAAACGTTGCGGGGGTGGCATCAAGCAAAAAGTCAATTTTATAAGTCAAAGAAATTAAATCGTAGTCAGATATCCCGTCAAGAGAGATTTCATCACAAAGAAGAGATGGAGTAAACTTGGAATTACAATACATTCGGTGCATACCGAGTAGGCAAAGAGTTAACAATAGCAGGACCATTTTCAGTTATAAGACCGAGAAATTGCCTCGACAAACTACTTTTTATTAACAAGTTTGTGTTGAAATCTCCGCACAAAATTATATGTTCATAAAGAGCACTAAAGTCGGCTAAAGCCGTAAAGGTAATAGGAAGAAAAAATATTTGGATTTATAAATAAATGCGTGAGCTGTTATCGATTTAAATTTAATTGATTTGGTTTGCACTGTTTTGAAAAAGCATTTCTCAATTTCATTGTCGGGAATATTAACAGACAAAACTTTGGAAAAGATTTGTTTTTCCCTAAATATTGCGTTTTTGTTGTTGATATTAGGTACTCCCACAATTTGCTTGGAATTGCTATGGAGATGTTGCTAATGCCAGTTAAGCTTGATACCGAAATTTTTCGACTTTATTTTGAAGCTCTGTATTTTCGGTACGAAGGACATTGTTTGTCTTCTCCAGATTAAATAACTTTAAGAATATCATCTGGAGGGTGTATTGTATTCGGTATTTTCGATGCGAGTGGAAGATTTGGCCGCTGTTGGATGTGAATTGCTGCTTCCCGTTTGATGTGCATTTGCATTACTCGAAACCACTGCCTTGTTGGTGTCCTGCGGGTATGGGGCTTGCAATGAACGGCGTCTTAGCACTGCACACTTATCACAGCGAAATGCATTCTGGATTTAATCTAATCTGCATCTTACGCAGTGGTTTACACACGAATAGTGGAAATAATGCATACAATCATTCATTTCAGTAAAAATTTCACAATAAAGTTTGTCTATACGATGCGCACCCCGCGACAATCAGAAAGAAACGCTAACCGTGGTGC
This sequence comes from Volucella bombylans, assembly GCA_949129095.1. Classification (NCBI taxonomy): domain Eukaryota; kingdom Metazoa; phylum Arthropoda; class Insecta; order Diptera; family Syrphidae; genus Volucella; species Volucella bombylans. Next base: position 107,316,884 of record OX422140.1, on the reverse strand, counting down.
TTTCAAAAACTGAGGTTTGCGTTTGCACTTCATGCACGCATCAAAATCTTCTTCACTGAGGAGACTAGCGCTACAATGACCACATGTACAATACATTGCAAGTGGGAAGATGAAATGGAAAATTTAGATCGGGAATAGGAAAATTTAAGAGAAAAAATCATCTTATAGAAGACAAATGATACACTTTGTTGCTTCAACAGCTTGATGGAAAGTCACTGTCTTACGACTAAATTTTATGTCCCTGAATCGTGGTTTCACCACCGAAGTAGTCAGTGGTGTTTATAAATTGGAGGGTTACGGGATTGTTCGTCCTGATAGGGAGGATCGTGTTGGAGGTGGAGTTGCATTGTACAATATGTATGTATGTAAGTAGGTACGTTGCACGCTCAACTATGACTTTGTATGCAAGTCAAACACGGGTTACCCTAATGACTTAAATTTTTGAAAAATCACATGTAAACAGGAAAATGTCTTGCCAGGAGCCGTTTATAGACCAACTAATTCCATTCCGTTTAATCCACTATATGGCGTTCTTGAAGAGTTTGCATACAGTGCAAGCAATATAGTAATTCGTGGTGAAATAAATTGCAATATTCTATTATACGCTCCAAGATTCTTAAGACACGACTTACTTTCTCTAACTTACCATCTCAAAAATAATTGCAACCCTTCGTTGCAAAAAAATTTTGTAAATATTAACTGAGATTATATCTATCAGGCACCTTCAGTTAATGCGCAAACTGACTTTGTGTAAGGAAAAATCGTCACACTCTTCAACAAGCACATACCGCTAACAACTAAAACTGTCAAACCTACGTCACATCAGTGGCTAACCCCAAATATCACGCAGCTATGCATATATGTATGTAGATGCTGAGAAAAATATAGAATTAATGAGTTTCTTAACAGATACTGCTCAATACGGAATGAGAACGCAGAGCGAACGTTCTATAGTAGAATATTTAGTAGTTGTTCATCTGTTAATGGAGTGTGGCATCAAATTCGAGAACTAGAGCCTTAAATGCAAAATCCAAAACCTCCTATCAACATCGACTGTGACCTGTGTCCATCGTCGAGCAATCCCTCCCAAGTACCCGTAGTTCGTTCCCATTCGATCATTTACTGGATAACACCACTGAGTTTGGCTTCGACTTCTATTGGCTAGGAAGATGCTGTGAAAGCCCTACTAGCCGTTCGATCAAAAGCTATGAGACCCGAAAACATACATCCAAAATTTATTAAACTCCCACTCCCATACATACTGCCATTCGTAGCCCATATTTTCAACTCTATTCTAACATCAGTATTTCCCTCGCAATGGAAAGACGCTAAAGTAATGCGTATACCAAAAGAATCGAGTGGAATATAGACCGATTACGATTTTACCGTTTCTATTAAAGGTATTTGATAAATCTATTCTACTGTAGATGCAAAAATATCTTTTGAATAAAATGCTTCTCAGTGAGATTTAGTCCAGGTTTCGCTCGAAACGCAGTCGCGAAATGACGAAATCACACAATTCCTTGACAAAAATTGTACTAAAATCCTTACTTTACTTGACTTCTCAAAAGCCTTCGATACATCTAAAAAGTTTATTCTCTGCACAACGCCTAGGAACGAGTTTAAGTTTTCGTTGCCCTAAACAAGACTTATTTTCGGTTACCAACAAAGGAAACACCAACGAGTTGGACGAGTTGGTGCCAGTGAATCGTGGAATGGCACAAGGCTCGATTCTTGGCTCATAGCTGTTCTCCTTCTATGTGAATGAACTGCCCAAGATTATTAAGCACAATGCAATACACAATTCTCCTTGAATTTGTGTAAGGAGGCCGCTATGTTGATGAACGAAAATCTTTTTCGCATAATAAAGTCTAACACCTTTGTAAGTCATAGAAGTTAACCCATAGTCTAATAGAGTACGCTGATTTCTCCAAAAGTCTTGGTCTAATATTTAAATGTATCCTAACTTGGACTTGCCATATTAATACCTCCATTGGTAAGGTTTATGGTGGACTACGTGCTATTTGGGCCACACAATATTTTATCCTTACACAAACAAAACTTCTACAGGCGAAAACACTCCTTCTGCCTTCTCTTATATGTACAGATTGCAACCACAGAAGAAACCAAAACGTTGTAGGCATACAATAACATTGTCTGTTTCATATTCAATCTCAGAAGGTATGACCACGTGTCCTTCTACTCAAAACAAACCAGCGGTTGTACTTTCGATTATTTGCCCAAATATAGAACATTATGTATGCATTATGCAAATAAAGCAGCCTGAATATCTATTTATATAAGAAACTAAACTTCCTCCATTCGTCTTGATCGTGTACGCTCAGATGAACAATTTTTGCCTACTGGAATTCCCTACCTGTCAATATTAGACAAGTTAGAAGCACTAATAAATTTAAGTTCACTCTTCTATATTGTACCTAATGTTAGAACATTCTTGTTATTTACTCTCACTGAAAATTCAAATCAAATCAATCATGCATAAATTTTGCATGCATAAGGTACTTATATTTCTTATTGTATTATAAAATAAAAAATAAATAAATAAATATTAATATTAATAAATAAATATTAAGATTAGTAAGACCACTGAATCACTGTCGAATCAAAAACCCATCCAATCGCCTAATAACGATGGCAGGGGATCGGACCAACGCTGTTGAGATTCCGTTCATCTGACATGCTTTCCTCTGATCATATGTATCTTAACCCATCACTTTTATTTATTTATTGCTTATTTATTAACATAATATGTACATTTGTATACATATTTCTCTTTCCTGCTGATATTTGTTATTTGATATGTATATCTGTATACATGATTGTTACATAAATTTGTTAAACTAAATTTGAATTTGAATTGAATTTTGCTGGGCCGTGGTCATTTCAGAACATTGGAACCGTACATCTGTTTTGTAAACTTGTTGAGTTGGTGTCTTATATGTGTTGTGGTTTTTGAAAGTTGCGAGTATGTCCAGTTTATACAATTGGTTGATGGAAAGTTACATTTTAATGTTGTTGCCTTGTTGAAGGTTACGATCTCATCATCATTTTCTGAATACTTGTATGAATCGTGTTCAGTTTCTGGAACTGTGGTGCATTGCCCAGGCCATGGTGCCATACCTGAGGTGCGACTCCACCAAGCTGAAGTGTCATAGCACTGCCGAAGAACATCTTGTGGGTGTCAGAGAGACAAAAATGCGAACTGGTGCTAAGTATTTATAGTTCAAAGCCAATCAAATTCTTGTTACAAAGGTTGTGGAGGATAAAGCAATTTCAATTAAAACTTTTGCTGGTGTCGCACATATTTAGCGCATTTATTTTTAAGCTATTGAAATGAATGATGAACTCAATTTAGATGAAGACTTTACTGCCCTTAATCTCATTAATAATAACGGTGAAAATTGTTTAAGAGATAGTTCCTATTGCTTAAACAAAATCTTTACTATTCACCAAAACTTTGCTACATTTGTTGCTCACTTAGATTCTTTCATGTGCATTCCAGATATGGTATTTGTGTCTGAAATTTGGACTTGCGGTTTTGAGAAAAGCGATTATATTATTCCCAGGTTTAATTTGTATGCTAATCGGTGTTTTGTAAAAGACGAATTCATTCTCGCTGGAGACTTTAATACGAGTGTATTAGAATGTAGTGAGACATTAGCATTATTAGCAACACATCGTCTAGCAAACATTATCAGTGAGTTACCAGGGCTATATCGTATATATGTCTAGATCATACATATGGACGTTTAAGCAACATTTTGTTCAATAGCTGCGCAAATTGTGCTCTTGATCTAATGAGTACGGATCACTCAATGGCTTGGTTCCTAATTAACGCTATAAAAACAAAAACTAAATTCTATAGATACTTATTACAGCAGCCATTCTCATTAAATCTCGATAAATCAGCTGCTTTAAAAAAAAAACACTGCAATTCAAATGAATAGCATAGTCTCCGACAAACTGCTTAATACAGATGCGTTTAACTGCTATTATATTGTACAAGTCCTGTCCAACCGCTTTGTAATAACCGCTGTTTGCCCTTCGATAGATGTGCTGAACTTTGGCAAAGAAACAGTTTTGTGTAAGAGCCAATCATCTACTTCTTTGGAGGTGGCTGACAAGGTTTCAAAACTGCTTCTTAAAAAAATTGCATACTTGGTTGTATTTTTGAAGGTTTATTTCCAGATAACTATAATTACATTTCCAAATAATTATTCCAAAAAGATTCTGATGTTGAAATATGTAACAATAGACCCATCTCTGTACTTCCGGTTATAAGTAAAATCAACGAAAAACTTATAAAAAATCGGATGGTAAGCTTTTTAAATAAAACTCAATTCTTTAGCCCTATGCAATTTGCCTTTCGGAAAGGTAAATCATCTAAAAATACCCTTTTACAGTTTTGTTTCCAAATTAAACCTCGACAGAAAAAAAAACACGGCTGGTTTATTTATTGACATCACCAAGGCATTCGACATGGTAAATCACAATATTTTGTTGACGAAACTAAAAAAAGCTGGGTTTCGTGGATTCTTTCTTGACTGGCTTAGGTCATACCTATAAAAAGCAGATCTCACAGAGTGGAAACATATGAAGCAATAAGTTTTTTCTCAATTTGGATGTTCCCCAAGGCTCTGTTTTCGGACCAACCTTGCTGCTAATTTATTGAAAATCCCCCTTTTGAACACAATTTTGAAGGTGCATCAGGACTGCAGTCTGCAGTCTGACGTAATTTGGGATCTTCTACGCATAAACTAGAACCCGATATTCATTTTTGCTCATCGGAATGTAAACTATACACGCTGTTGAATTGTACCTGCGCTATTAAAAGACGATCTCTCACTTTCTTCAAGGATCTGAGCTATTATAATAAATGCTTTTTAATTGAAAAAGTAGACGAATTTAAATACTTGAGGAATCATCTCCGCAGAACGCTGCGTCAGTTTGCGAAATATCGGCTCAAAAATACTGTTAATCTATTACACAATCTTTCGTTCCAAACTTCAGTATGGAATAACCTGTTGGAGAGTGCTTATATGAATAAAATAAAACCTCTATTAACCTTGCAGAAATATATTCTGCGAAGAATATGTCGTTAACGATTGCATTCTTCTTTGGCCTGAAAATCTTTCCAGTCCGCCATTTATGTATCATAGTTTCGAAGTGTTAAAAACATTTTTTATACAATAAGACAACCGTAATCTTTGATTGATATCGATTCTTCATTTACGCAGTAGCTTTAATAAAGTAGAATATCAATATCCAATTGCAGCACTACTGCATTTCATAAATGATATTCGGTATCATCGTGACGACTTTTCAATAAGCTTCCACAATCAATAAGGACAACAACAATACCGGTATTGTTTACTAAGCAAGTAAAATTGTGGCTACTCAAATTTTACTTTAAGGATTTGTATAAGAATTAAATCGAACTATTCATTATGGGTTACCATTCCATCATGTATCGTTTTACGCTTGCCGAAAGTGCGGAAATTATTAAAAAATATTCCGCCTCAGTTGTAAATACAGAACGTGAATTTCGTCGTTAGGTCGGTCGTCATCATGGCTTCAGTGCCAATCAGCTGAATTGGTCATCGCCAGAGAGTCTACCCGGCTTATATTGGAATTGATGCAAATTTTCGTTCGCTACCATGAGAGTTTCGACATCTCTTCCGATGAAGTTCATAATGATCTTTCTTCGCTGTCTTCGCATGTCAGCTCCAAACGTCCAAACTTGCAATTTTAAAAATTATTACAGTCCCTAACAAACTGAATTCTGTATCTTCCAGTCCACAATGCCCGTCTATTTACTACCAAAATGTAAGAGGTTTGCGCTCTGAAATCTCCTCGGTATATCTCAATTCTCAAAAGTTCCCTATGACCTAATTGCTCTTACTGAAACAAATTTAATTCCTGACTTTCAAAACCATGAGCTGTTTCCTCCATATTTCAACGTTTTTCGAAAAGATGGATTTGAAAGAGCTGATGATCCCTATGGCCGAGGTGTTCTATTAGCAATGCGGAACTGCTTTCACGCAACTCCTGTCAATATTCCCCACACTAACAACTTTGAGTTAGTATGTGTCAACATTACGCTCCCCAAACGCTGTCTTTACGTACTTTGTTGCTACATTCACCCATCTCAACCAATTGAGTCTTATCGACCTGTAGTTCACGCAGTGGATTTTTTGACTGATGATGCACAACCTGAAGATTGCATTGTTCTAGTGAGAAATTTCAACTTCCCTCACCTTAAATGGGAGCCTTCCGATAATTCGTCTCATATTGTCTCTCTTAATTCGACCTCTGAAATAGAAATATTGATGGTGGACTGCCTAACCAACTCAAGTCTACATCAGATTAGTGGAATACCTAATACAATGAACAGACAACTCGACCTTGTCTTCACATCCGATTCAGATAACTGTGTCGTTTATAGGAGTGATCATCTTCTTTCTACCCTAGACCATATTCATCTTCCCTTGTCAATTATATACTCATATGAAAATGGCAACACATGTGTCGATTCGGAAAATTCATTTTCATTTAACTTCCGAAGAACCAACTTAAAAACCTCATCAACAACATTAACTTTGACTTTATTGCTAAGACAACTAATATTGATCTTGCTCGATCAACGTTCTATTCGGTAGTCTTCTCCTGCTTTGCCCAATCGGTTCCGTATACCTTCCGAAAGGACTGCATATCAGCTTCTTCCTGATACAACAAGGAGATGCTCTCTCTCCGTAATAACAGAAACAAGTTGTGGCACAAATTCTTAAGAACTCGATCTGATTCCGACTACAGTAATTATCGATTGGTATACAATCGTTTTTCTGAACTTTGTGAGTCTCTTTACCTTGAGCACCTCTACCGCGTGCAATTTAGCTTAGTCTTGGACCCTAAATGCTTCTACCAGTTTTTTAATACCAAAAGAAAGCCAGACGGCTACCCATCTACTCTTAAATTTCTTAGTGAATCTTCTGCCGACCCAAAAACCATTGCAAATTACTGATAGTATAGGCCCATAGCAAAACTCTCTCGCATACCCAAACTTTTTAAAATCATAGTTTATCAACAACTGCCCAACTATTTACACAAACGACTATAATCAACGACCACTAACCTAGCAGTATTCAGCTTCATGCTTTAGAAGACGGTGACGATGCAAGTCGATTCAATTTCCACAGATTTCAGCAAGGCATTCGATAAAATTCTTCACCAACTTATAATCTTTAAACTAAAAAAACTTGGCTTTTCCCCTCATTTTGTGGCTTGGACCAAATCCTATTTAGAAGACCGAGAGTACAAGGTCATCTTCACATCTTCAATATATGACTTCATTAAAGCAACATCTGGTGTCCCACAGGGTAGTCACCTTGGTCCAATCATCTTTATCCTCACAATTAACGATATAAATCTCATTTTAACGAATTCTAATCTTTCTATTTTCGCTGATGGCATGAGAATTTCCAAAATCATCTCATTGCCTTCTGACTCCCATTGCCTGCAAGATGACTTGAATAAGTTTTCGGTATGGTGCAAGCAAAACTTTTTGGAGCTTAATGCCAACAAATGCCAAGCAATAACCTATTCTCGTAAACGTCTACCTCCCTCTCCAAGAAACTACTTTACTCGTATCTGCGATGAGCCTATTCCTTCCACTACCAAAGTACGGGATTTAGGAATAATTTGTGATAGAGAATGGAATTTCGACTCACATATTGACAGAATTATAAATAAAGCTAACTCTGCACTTGGCTTTATCAAACGCTGGTCAAAAGAATTTTCCAACCCTTACGTTACAAAGTCCCTGTACATTACTTTTGTAAGGCCTCTTCTCTAATATTGCAGCCAAGTTTAGTCACCCTATAAACTAACCCACATTCAAAGAATAGAAGCAGTCCAACGCAGGCTTATCCGTTTCGCACTTCGTGGTCTACCCTGGGCCGACCCATATGGATTACCCCCCTATGAAAATAGGACAAAACTAATTAGCACGCATACCCTAAAAAAAACGTCGTGAAGTCGCTTTTTTATCCGAACTCACTACACCAACTACGGTCACTTCCTACGTTGAACCCATATCTAGAATGTTACGTATAACGAACAACTACGCCGAAGTCTTTGACCTAAATAGCAGAAAACAAGAAATAAAAAAAGCGCTGCTCAATATGCCACTCCCTTAACATCTCCCCCGTCCAAATTTCTCCTCGCCTCATTAGGTTAAATATATCTTCGTTAGTTTTTAAGTCTAGCTTTAAGTTTTTGCTTGTTAATAAGCTTAATAAAGTTGTCCGGGATAGACCCGGGCCAATAATAAAATATATTACAGTTGGATTTGGGCCAACATCGTATAAGATTGTGCTGCGGTAAAAATTGAAGGCGGACGACCATAGACAACGCCGTGGGTTCGCTAATTGGGCGCTGGAAATGTTGGCCAGAGATCCAGATTTTGGCCAAAAAATCATCTTCTCAGAGAGACCCATTTTTGGCTAAGCGGCCATGTCAACAATCAAAATTGCCATTATTGAAGTGAACACAATCCATTAGTGTTCGGCCAAGCATCAATTCATCCACAAAATTTGACTGTTTGGTGCATGGCTGCATCATCGGACTTTATTTCTTTCGAAATGAGAAATTAAATGCCGCTACCGGCAATGGCCTTAGGTATAGACCAATGTTAACGGACTTTCTGTTAAGAGCTCGACAACATCGATATACTCGAACTGTGATTCCAACAAGACGGGACTATATGAACATACAAACGAGCGTTCATCAATTTTTCGCCACAATCATGCGATTTGACACCACTCGATTATTTTCTCTGAGGCTATGTCAAGTCCTAAGTCTACACTAACAAGCCTAACATTTTGGACGAGCTCGAGTCCAACATTCGACACGCTATTTCTGGAATAACGCCGCACATATAGTATTCGACCGAGTCATCTAAAATTGGACCGACTGCTTAAAGCACTATCAGAGAAGTCGAGGCGGCCATTTGAATGATGTGCTATTCCACACATAATGGCATGAAAGTAGCTTCAAAATAAAGCCAGAATCAATTTTATATCTCACACCGTTATTGTTTTATTTTAATTTTTTCCCCATTGTTCTTACCTGGTCACCCTATTATAAAAACCTGAAGAAGCATGGGTACGTACATACTGCTGCTGTTGGCAATGTAACATAGTAGTGCCTGTATTACAGGCTTCTGACCAGCCTAAAAGTCCTAAAAGCACACACAAACCTTTTGACACAGACTCAGCTGTTTTGGCAGAGATTCGTCTAGTATGAGCTAAAATCAAGGAAATTACTGCAAGCTGCGATTTCCCAAGCTCAATATATGACGAAATAAACACAAACATTTTAAAAAAAAAGACAAATTAAAGGAATTTATAAACAAAGAAATTCAGAGGCTCAAGTAAGGCAGCAAAAAGAAAAACGAAGTCATCGAAGACTAGCAATCTCATATCGGTTCTCTCGAACAACAGCTATTAAAGTATAATAGCTGTTGATATCAAGGGTAATCCGCCCACAATTTATGAAAATTTGGTGGTTATAGTGAAGGAAATCGGTGAAGTATTTAATATATTTAGTAATACAAAGCTCTGATATAATAGACATATGTATATCGAACAAAAACGAAAACAAAAACATCGATAATTACTGTATGGAATGGAGCAGAGAGGTGGAGGCGTTGACATGTTCATAAAAGATAATATAGATTTTGACTCACTTCAGTCTTATTGTGTTTCATATGAATCAAATCCGAATCCCGTTCGAAAAAATGTAAATATTGTGCATATGTTTAGGTTATAGACCACCTGGCCTTAGCCTTTCACAATTTAATCAAGAGTTCGAGAATACTCGTACTCTGTCAAAAATTGGAAAGAAGGAAAATATTGTAATAATGGATGACGTAAATATAAACATTAATGAGTGTGATAAAAATCCGGTAAAAGAATATTTGGAAATATTATCGTCGAAAAGATTAGTAATGTGAAGAGATACCACTAGCATTGATTTGCGTAGGGGTACATGAGCCCAATAAGACAACATCCTAATACGCCACTTAGTAAAAATTCAGCAAAAATTCATTCTATCGTTATTGAGTGCAGTTTATCAGATCACTTTGCACTTCTATACTAAGGCCATAAGGACTCTCCTAATAATACTGAAGAAAATGATCTCACAATGTCTTACAAATTCACTGCATTGCATAGGATCGAACCCACGCAAAACGTGGAATCTTATTAACGAAATAGTGGGAAGACAAAAAACGAGTGTGGATAAAGTTATCCTTAAAAACATTTCTTTAAATAAGATTTTACCTAATTTAACTAATGAATTTGCAAAAAGTTTTACGGAACAAACACACCAGTTCAACACACGAATGGCAAACCGACACTAGACGGGTTTTTCAAACATGTCCTTAGAAGTGTGTCGCTGTCGATACATCTGCTTCATTCTAGATTGTTCGTTGGTCATTAGTCATATTTGTATTTGTAACGTTTTAATTTTTAAATTTTTAATAAAGTGAATTTTAAGTAAAAGTTTTTCGATTTATTTAATATAGCACACAATAGTGTCTATAAGTAGTGACCCCGACGTGATTTTTATAAATCATTTAAATCATACATACGCGTTAACTTTCCGTTGCAAATTATGTTTACTTTTAATTGTGCACATACCTACGAGTAAAAGCAGTAAGTAAGGCAGGTGTTTCATCAGCCGATACAGGATCTACAGTTGTCCTGTCTTCAGTGAAACTCTCGAAATTGCTGCATTAAAAAACTCAAGATTCCTGAGTTTAGGAACTTCAACTCAGCTCTTTGGTTGGTGCAGCTGAGAGCTCGATTCCACAACAACCTGATTTCAGACAACAGCCGATTCATTGCAATCATTGCTGCACTGGACACTGAGATTTTGAATGATCTTGTTGAATCTTGTTGTTCAAAAGCCCCCAGATACTAATAAGTCCTTGGAATTCAAAAATAAATTAATATCTAGCTACACCGAATTCAAGGAGAGACAACTCAACAGGCTCATGACGTCCCTATAACTTGACGATAGACGTCCGTCAAGTCTTCTTAAGGAGATGCCAAGATTAGCAGGTCAAAATGTTCTGGACGACATGTTGTATACTTTATGTATGGCATGCCCAGCCACTTTCGTGGAATACTCTCTGCTAGTAACGGCAGCGAGCTTACTGCACTGTCTAAGAATGCAGACGAAACTGTAGACAATACATCCGCCCATGCTGTTTTCCCAGTTGATGTCCATCAATGCTGTAAATGACTTTGACCGACGTCTCCGCACAACAGGGTCACCTCTATCAACTCTAACGACACTTGTGCAATCACTTACAGCCTTTTTATGGTCGCAGCAAGTCTCGGCCTAAGTCCAGAAACACCAGTTCTGTTTCGAGACTGTCTATACCCCAGGCACTTCGCGAATTTTATTACTTCCATAAAAAAATTCGGCAGCGGGACTCGCAAGTGCTCACAAGTTTACAAAAAGTGATACGGTTCCCAACAGCCCAAGAATCGGCAAAGGATACCACCTTTACTTTTCCGACAAACAGACAAACCAAAAATTCTTACTCGATTCCGGATCAACAATTTGCGCCATACCTCGCTTAGTAGAGCAAAAACAACACTCTTGGCAGCAAACCACTCACCGATTCGCACCTATGGCAAGAAGACCCATGGCCGTTCATTATTACTGATGCCAAAACAGCAATAATTAGGACGTACCTCCTTACTCATTATAGACTAGTCATCGACTTGAAACTAGACGCGTCATCGATAGAACGACATCGTTAACTGTACCCGCCGAAGTTCATACCACTGATTTGTTTAAACTCCTGACTGAAACATATATAAACCTCGTTAACGAATTTATTCTGGCCATAACCATAACTAAGCTGGTTCTAGATCGCAAGCCAACAATGAAGTTGCAATGGTACTCATATGAAAATAAGGCAACTAAACCATTTAGGGTAGTCGGGTGAGTTCTTCAGAAGATAGTATACCGACTAATCAACAAAAGAACATGCATCGGTAAAATATTCCACAGAAATTAGGGAATTTAGATTAGAAAAGAGCCCACAGGAAATGGCAATGACAAGATATCCTAGCGATAAAACTATGATATATTTAATAGACTAAAAAACAAACTAAATATCCTCGTAACTTTGGAAGACTGCCAAACATTTAAAGAGACCTCAAGCGCAAGATCCTTCGCCGATGCAAGATAGATCGGCGACCCAAAAGAAAATTTGAAACTATACAAATGTTTTTAAACCACCTAATGTCGCAAACGAACGTCTTGAATTCCCTGATTGAGTAGACGAAGGCATAATCCCTATTGTTTCACTAAAAGATATCAGCACGTGTATTCATAAAATATCTAATAAAAAACCACCAGGTTACGATATAATAACTGCCCAAATCCTTAAAGAACTACCCTTTATAGCGTTGGTATAATGCTAGCTTTAGACAATGATATATTCCACATCACTGAAATATAGCAGAAATTATTGTTACTCGTATACCTAAACAAGGTAAGCCACTATCAGAAGTTGCCTCATACAAACCAATCTCACTTTTACCGGTATTATGAGAACTTTTTGAGGAGCAGCTTCATAGAAATAGAGCAAAAAAGGCTTATTCCCACTCCTCAATTCGGGTTTAGATATAAACACTCGACAATAGTTCGTGCATCGTATAACTAATGTTATAAAAAACGCACTTGAAGAAAAACAAGTTTCTTCTACATTATTCTTCGACGTTGTACGGGCTTTTGATAAAGTTTGGCATAAGGGTTTAGAGTATAAACTTCATAGACAATACTATGAGATCTTAAATCTTATACTCGTATAGCAAATAAATTCTTTAGAGTTTTCTACGATTCAGCGTATTCTGAACTTAAAGAAATATAAGCAGGAGTTCCGCAGGGAAGAGTTCTAAGACCCACACTAGCTTATATCAGAGATTTTGACGTTTGACCAAAGAGGATGCCAATGTTAAATAGGCTTTTAATGAAAAATAACCTGGCGATACCCAGTGTTGCAAACGTTTTCACACATCAATTTTGTTTTTACCTCCAAGTGATAACCATCGGGTACTGGTCGATGTCCATCCGGACTTGGCTTGCCAAATTTGTAAGCGGGAGTGCTGACTAGCAAACAATAATAGCAGCACTATAAATGGGACAGCGGATGAATTCCTCTGATGGAATCATTTATGAAGTAAAATCAGGGAACAAAACAAGCCCTTATCCGGGATACTCCGACATATTTGGAGCTCATGCCAGTAAGGATTTCCGAGAATGAGTTAGGGTCTTAGATAAGAGATAGTGGTGGATGAGCCCTTAATGGACCAATGGTAGCGTTCACATCCCCAAACGGATTACTGGCTTCGGTCTAACCGACCTCTCGTCCTAAAGGTATTATAATGGAACTGGCCCCCCAGGTTGAAAGTTGTGCCGTAGGGGTATCTACCATAGCTATGAAAAAAATATGTAGTTACGCTGCAACAACAAGCCTCGGATACAGACGGATCTACTATTAACAATCCCTGTAAACGAAACAAGAATAACGAACTTTTTAGGTCCCCAACAATTTGCAGAGGCCCTGAACTACTGCAAAGCAGATATTACCGCCATCCACTGTGCCAATTACAGAGGCATCAGTCTTCTTAACATCGCCTACAAGATACTATCTGCGGTATTGTGTGAATGCCTAAAGCTATTCGCCAACAATCTGATTGGTCCATATCAGTGTGGAAAGTCCACCATGGACCAAATATTCGCAATATGGCAGGTCTTGGAAAAAACCCATGAGCTCCAAATCGATATACACACCACCTATTCATCGATTTTAGGGCCGCGTATAACAGCATCTATAGAGACGAGCTATAAAGAGCTATAATGAGTAGTTTTGGCGTCCTTGCCATACTTGTCCGTTTGCGCAAGATGATAATGGAGAATACACGCTGCTCCATCAAGATCGATAAAGAACTCACCGAGATATCAAAGGCTGCGTGCTGTCATGCGTGCTGAGATCAAACGAAGAATAACTCTTGCCAGTCGCTGCCTCTTTTTACTAAGAAGGCATTTGATTAGCAAGGCACTCTATCGAAAAACAAAAGTGAGCCCATATAAGACTTTAATAATCCCAGTCTTGCTCTATGGCGCAGTGGCATGAACTTTATCAAAAATCGATGAAAGTACTCTTGGCCGCTTTGAGAGGAAAATTTTTCGGTTGATTTTTAGTCCGATCTGCACCGATATTGACTGCAAAGAGTAAAGGAAGAGGGTAAAGGTCCAACCACTGAGATGGCTGGGTCATGTAGAGCGGATGAACATCAATACTCCGGTCCGAAAAGTCCGACAGGGATAGCGCAGTAGAGAAAACCGCGATTCAGGTGGCGCACGGACTTAGCGTTTGAAACTGGAGGCAACTAGCCTCTGAATCTGGCTGGAGAAACTTGTTGGGTGAGGCCCAGGTCCACCCCGGACTATAGCGTCACCTTATGTAAATAAGTAAGGTTAAAGGTATAGCGTCACTAACAGCCAGGTTATATTGTTCACTGAACAAAGAAGCTGGGAGTGAAATGAATTCACTCCTCTGCTTGCTGCATGGAATCTAAATAAACCGAATGTTATGGGGTTAACTTTAAATCAAGGCCTGTCTTTATATAGCATTACTTGTTTGGTTCTCGTGAGCGTAAATGTTAAGATTCGAGAATCGTGAGCGAAACAAGGCGTTCGAAAGCCCACAGCGACCGTCTTTAACGTCTGGTATGACGACTTGTTGACCGTCATGGCGAGGCAGAGGGTGACGAGGAATTGGGGCCATTTGAATTGGAAAGGAAAGTTAGAAAGAATTCGCGAGATAAAAACATTCTATCCACGGCCACATCAGCTTAAGATTGTGACTTCATTACTATTCCGTTATTCCACACATCGTCTCAACTATTAAATAGTTTTAAAATTTGTTTTAAATTTGCATATCGATTACTCAAAAACGGTGTATCCGGTTTAATTAAACTATAATTCGTTTTGTAAAAATTGAAAAAAAGGTAAGTTATCACCCATTTCTATACGCTACCCCGATTAATATTAATAGATTTATTTAACTTACTAACTCTAATTACAACCCAGCGAAGATTATTGAAACCGATGATACACCAGTGATTGAAAACAAAAACTTGTTTTGTTGTTTTTTTTTTTGTTTCTCTTTTGAGTGCGTATGCGCGAAGTATCTTGGTGTGATTCTGGACAAAAAACAGAATTGGAATCTTAACGTAGGGGAAGGAATCCAAAAGGCATATAATGATCTTTTTATCTGAACAAAAAACGCTAGGAAGAATTTTGGGATTAAAACCTGCTCTGGTGTCCTTGCTGTATATATTGGTGGTTAGGCCCATACTTACTTATGGCGCACTAGTATTGTGGAAAGCAACAAATAAGTAAACGGGGTACGAAATATTAGCGGCGGTTCAAAGAACGGCTTCCATAGCCATTAGAGGTGCGCATCGTACCACCCCTGCGGCAGCACTGGACACCTTGCTGCACCTAACACTGCTTGATTTACAGATCAAAAAACTTGCTGGCAACAGTGCGATACGACTCACTAATCTGGTTTACTTCAAGAGCAATAGTTTCGCACATGGCACGGTCATAGCGCAGCTCCTCCCAGGCAATCCAATTCTAACGGATAAAATTCATTCATTGGTCCACTTCGACATTCCGTATGATATAATATATCCGGAGAGGAAGGACTGGGAAAAAATGCAATAGTCAAGTCAAATGAAATTACAATTTTCACAGATGGCTCGAAAACAGAGGAAGGAACAAGTTCTAGTATATTCTCAGGAGACCTAAAACTAAGATTGTCTATAAGACTACCGGACGCAAGCAGTGTCTTCCAATCAGAGGTTCTGGTTGCCTTCAGGGCGGCTTAGCTAATGAGGATGAGATCGGTATCCGAAAAAGATATCTCTATCTACACCGATATCCAGATCGCACTCAAGGCAATGGAATCGACCAACATTAACTGTGATACAGTCAGGGGCTGTCGCACAGTATTCAAGGCGCTGTGCAGTCAGAGCCGATGAGCTGAATGCCAGCACACTGCGGTATTAAACGAAATGAACAATCGGATGAGCTTGAGAGAAAAGGAGGACTACTCGACAATAGTGAGGTTGCAAACATCAAACAACCCCTTTTGCATAGTGAGGGGCACTATCGAGGAAAAAATCACAAAGACTGTCAACCTAAGGCGGTTAAGTCATGAAGGATACAGGGTATCCAAGGATCTCTGGCCACTTTTTGATGGAAAAACATCTTGGAAGTTAATAAAATTAAACAGGGATAAGCTTAGGGCAGTAATAGGAATACTGACAGGACACCGTATCCTGCGGAAACAGGCAAAGACACTCAAATTGTCAGATTTGAGGGTTGTTTAGGACATAAAACACATACCATGTGAATGCGAGGCAATATCGCGTAGTCGAAGAAAATTTTTAGGGAAATACTTTTTCGAAAACCTAGAGAACATAGACGGCACGAACTTCAAAGGCCTTCTTGACTTTTGCAACGAAATTGGGTTTTTCACCAGGGGGATTGCTTAGGTTTTTGCCATATGCAGACAAATTCAATTCAATCGGTTCCGCAGGGACCGCGATGGGCCTGTTTTGGCGCCTAGTGTCAGTGTGATGGCAGATCCGTATAACCTAACTTAATATACATATACATATAGAAACATATGTACATATGTGTACACTAGTGGTATATGGTATCCAATTCTGGGGTTGTACAAAAAAAGCGAATGTACAAATTATACAAACATTTCAAAACAAAGTCTTTTGGTGAATAATAAAAGGCCGATGGTATATTAGAAATAATGACGTGCATCGTAATTTGCAGATTGATCTTGTAACGGAATTACAATAGTTAAAAAATACACAATTCGTCACAACGAGCGTCTGCAGAAGCATATTAATCTTAACATAGAAGACATCTTAAATGTGCGATATACTATTCGTAGATTAGATAATACCTTCTCAAACCCAACTGAACGTTGAAACGTTATGATTAAGGAGGTGTTTTCAGTGCGCTTAGGGTCGCACACTTCTCTGGGTTTCTAACCCCTCAGAAAAAAAGAATAAAAATTCCATAAGTCGTAGTCAAAACATAATGTCAGGAATCATGCTTCATATGAAATGAATAAAGATTTTTGATTCAAAGTCTATTCGTTTATTGTTTAACCCGTACAGCCCTTTAACCAAGATCTTTAGTCCAAGATTTCGAAGAATAATGTTTGTAGCATGAAGACTTAACTGCAACTGTTTCGATACAGTGTTGAATCGGATGTAGTACTCGTACATAGAAAGTTACTATCGCTATCACTTGCAGGCTGTTAACCTCAGTGAAATAGTGTACGAATATAGATGTCTGCTTTTTTATTTTTTTTTGTCGAACGAAGTGAATGGAGCTGGAACCAATAGACATCATCTGAGGAAAGTGGCGGTAGATCGGTCACAATCTCATCCTCTCACTCAATCCGCCAGAACAGGGCAAACTTTTCGTAAAAGATATTAGTTGCAGATAAGCAGATGTCATTGGGGATGGTCCTGTATTACGTCGTTCTGGGCACTTGCAAAAAATAAATCGAAGGAGTCATTGGAAAGATTAAACAGTGATTCTATATGATTTTTTAAGCCAAAATTCTATCTAAAAACTTAGTGAAGCATCACAATGCAGATTTCGTTTGTGATTCCCCGGTGATATGCAATTTTACCCATGCGACGTGTTCAAATAAAGATGAACAATTTTAACACCTACGCTCAATTTACACAGAATTACATTGCAAGGAACTGAAGTCTCTTTGTAACTGAACGGATGGACATTGACCATACCCGTCCAAGTGGATGAAGCTTCTAACCACCCTCTTCATTATCACTACAGATTTAATTACAAACAGCAGGCAAGTGATTCGAATAATAAAACTGCATCCTCCAATGAGTCTGCATCAAGCTTTAAATTATCTCATGCGTATCTACATAAGACGTTGCACTTATAATTTCCTGTGATACTACGTAGACTGCTCAAGATACAAATGCACTGAACCCATGTGACTTATGTGTGACATTTTTTTATCACGACCTTCACGAATTAATATAATAAAATAATGCGTACATCAGAACAATGAACACAAATCAACTCAAGTCGGAAGCCTGTTATCATCAAAACCAGAGGCGTGAAGAACAAAAAAAACAAAAAAACACACAACCGGAATTAAAAGAAAAAATTAAACAAATTTCAAAGATTTGTCAATTTGTCTGAACAAACTTTCAACTCTTTTCAATACTTACCCATGCCAATTTTGTAGTTCTTTCTTAATTCAGGATTCAGGATTCCACTTTTAAAACCTTTTCACTATATGTTCCTTAATTTATTTTTTTTTTAAATACAACCTAAAACTAATCGTTACAAGTATATCCACAGTTTGTCTAATTTGAATATGAAATCTAAATCCAAATCCGAATGCTTATTCGTATGTATTGTCCGCTAACACCAAGAGTAACCAACCGTCGAGTAGCACTGCCACTATTTCATTAAATCCGTAGTTGTTACTGGAACTAAAATGACTGATAGTCCATGAGACTACAGAATATTTAATATGAGCAGAATGAGGGGAAAAAAATTCAAATTCAAATTGCTTGCGCATTAATACAGAAAAAAAAAAAAAAAAAAAAAAACGAAAGCTCAACTAGAGTGCTCGAAAAGCACAACCACACTCACAGAGACCTGAATTACAATCGCAGATGAACCAGCAGCTTAAACTCTGAAGATTTCTACAGAAAGTGGGAAGAAAAAAAAATCACAAATTTCGAGGAAACACCCCAGATGTACATCTGTACTATCTGTACCGTCCAAAACCTAACCTAAGGATGTTGTACAGCTTGTCTAGTAAGTTTATCGAAATGACTTGATGACGATTAGTCGAAGTTTGAAAACATTTGGCCGATCAGGTACTTGCAACTGACAATCTCGAGACGAAGAAGTGCTAAACACACAATGTTTTGATGGCTGAAATTTTCGGGTTCATTAATTCAATTGGCATGTGTGATGGGCGGTTTTTTTCCTAAGTGTCGTACTACGAGTACGTGTCTTGCTGATGACAGGTGGTAAATTGTGTTTAAGTGATTTGCATCAGATGCGATTTGTAATAAAAATTTATTTGTGATTGGATATGCGTTCTGATTTAATCCCTTGACATTGAACCACCTGATTTATTTAGCTTCGATCAGCAAGTAAAAAACAGTCGTGTAACCACTTCAGATCTCTGCAGCCTTAAGCTTTATTTATATTTTGAGGCGGAATTGCCAAGGGAAACCTGATCTTCCGCATGACAGAGTATTTATTGAATATTGATAGGGAAATGACTTTTGTTCCTGTGTAACGGAAAGACACTGGTGCCAATTCAGATCAAATATGCCGGCCTCTCTTTATTTGTTAAGTTCCTCGAACACCTCGTGAAGCATGGGCATCCATATCTGAGTTCCAGCATGCACTTAAGTCCCCTCTAAAGCCCAGTGTTCCTTCATTTCCTGGGCTGCCTTGCAGTAATAGGAAGGCTTAGGAGTCAAAGATTCTAAGGTTATAATAGTTGGCCTGCTATTAAAACTTTAGGATCGAGCTAAGCGCCAAAGACGTCCAAACTAAGCGTAGCATGGTTTGCGATCCCAATGTATATTACTGCAACAGCAACAATCCACTCGTAGTCTTTTCAATTACGGCCGGAGCGCGGATTCACAAGGTCCTAACGAACGTACTCAAAAATTCCTCCGCCATCTTAGGCGCTGACCCAGGAGTTGTTAGATCACTTGAATCCGATGGCTCCTAAGAGGCTCTGTCTGTTACGATTAAACTTAATTAGAATAGGCAAGTGGTTGGTCAGAGCAAACTTTTTAACGCATTCACTCGGAAAACTGAAAGGGTCGAATGGTCTTCAAGAGGGGCATACTCTGAAAATATACCGTCTACTGGCAGTTGAAAAATAAAAGTAGACGTAGCGCAAACGCACGGCACAAAGAAATAACAAGTGTTGTAGAAGGAGCGAGTACTAAAAGTCTCACTCGCTACAGTCCGTGGTGAACCTGGGCCTCTTCATTTAGTCCGGTCTTTAGCTAACTTGTTGCGGTAAATTATCCCGCAACAAGATTGGCTCTCTTTTCCTTGCAAGTATTTTCGGACCCTCTTTTCGTTAAGTGGGAGCACCGAGCTCTAGCGGAGGTGGAGGGCAGCCATGATCCCATCAGCCAGTGGCCCACCAACCTCAGACCTCGGAAAACAACCCGCATAGGTTCCACAAGCGATTTTCTCTGCAGAGGAGAACGTGGAGGTTCTCCCACTAGGGGGACTCACAACGAACCAGGAGCCCAAGATGCGACATGAGGTCCACCAGAAACATCCTTGTCGGAGCCAATAGATGGACGAACATCTGAAAGTCACCGACGAGTGGGGACGGATGATCCTTTAAATCCAAACACCCCAACACGATGATGACGGCTACAATAACACTATATCCTGCAACCAATGTCGGTACGGAGACAGGCATCACATCCCGCAACTGATATGAATGCAGCTAGGCAGAACTAGCACCGAGCCAATCGATCGATGGGTGAAGAGACGACGATCACTTTTATAGCAACACCCTAACCAGGGAGCAACAGTGGTGTGCAGGCGGACCTCCAAAATAATCGAGCACACCCCAACGACGTATCAACTTTAAAAGTTAGTCGACCCCTTTGTTGGATTTTAGCTTAGATCTTACTATATTTACTTCGTTCTGATCAGGTGAACTGAATTTTTGGCTATCATCATCTAAATTGAACGGTCTATTCTGCCTGACGTCGGCATGTAGGCTTCTTCGTCGTTATACAGTCTGCAGAAAAAGTTTTTTTCTTTTTCTTTCACGTGCAAATCCGAAGGTCATGTTTAAAACATTTACTAGGGTCGTCAACAGTGAGTCCATTTTTATCCGAGGCCATCAGTTGCCTCGTCACATATTTTAATCTCTTCCGTATCCGGGTTGTGAGACTTACCATTTTTTTCTTCATGAGTAAGAGATAAGGCAAGCACCTCGCTACAAACTTGATTGTTACGCTGTTGGACCAATCCAAGTTATTGGATACTCAGCAGTTTCTCGATCAATCGCCACGCAGACCACCCTCTAGCGGCAAAAGAGAAGAGAAATAGGTCGGCGGAAGTGACATCAACTGAAACTGACCAACCCCTTGCAATTGAAGCCACATCCTTTCCTGGTGTTCCCTCTGTCGATAGAACATTCCGCGAACGATGTCCGGCTGAAAGGCTGTCACACACATAGGGATCACACTGACATCGCGGTTGAAGGCTTTGTAATGCTACATTTCGGGGTGTAACTGGCCGCAATCAAAATGTCCCCCCATCTACCTATTTTCCAGCTGCTTCCAACTTCGCACATGTCTTTCTCTGGTCCGTATTCCCTCTATGATGGACTGGAAGATTCCCCCAAAATGAAGCTTTATATACTCATATTCTAGCAATCGAAGTCGACGCGTTCTGATACTTTTAGCTTAGTTCATGTCGCTGTATGGTTCTTGGTTAAATCTCTTCCACCCTTCTCCATCGCGGCAGATAGGGCTGTATACTGAATACTTAAATTACTTTTAATTCGAGACGATCAAGCGCCTCCTCCTAGAAGAAGAAAGGAGGAAAGATGCCCCTATCATGGAAGAGGACTGGGACAATTGCTATTTTGCTTATCCTCGAAAGGCTTCATTTACTCAATTGCGTTCTGAGCCCAAAAAGACAGCGATAGGCAAGAGTAAGTTGCTCAACTAACGAACTAAGGTGTCTTAGGGAGCGGTTAATTATTTTTCTGCTTCTTTTTTTCATTGTCTTCGTCCTGATTATCTGGGTTAAGCCAGATTTACCCAGCCTAAATTTTATATAATTTACCTGATGCTCACCTTCACACTTCATCATACAATACTGTGATGCGCCATAAAGCCGGATTCACGACATTACCTCAGATTACTTCCCCTATGATGCGGTACTGCCGCCCGCCACTAGCAAACGTAATAGCTAAAAGCATTTAACATTGTGATGCCAGGAAGATGGGACTCATCACATGTTGCAATGCTAATGCTCCAAACACTTTTTGAAGCAGTAGCAATGGCGATGTTAGATAGTTGGGTGCTGTAGAAATAGGGCAGCCATTGAGAGGTGTCAACCGGCGATATCCCGTGCTGTAACTGTTTCTCACATGGATTGTGCTTATTTTATTTCCAAGTGGTAACTGGATGATGTCAGTTCGGACTCGTCTTGCCGTACTTAAAAGCGTGAGTGCTATCCAGCAGAAAGATAGAATCAATGGTGAAGTAAAATCCCGCAATAAAACAAATAAGACCTTATCCGGGCTACTCCGACATAATTTCAGCTAGAATTAAAATTAAGAATTTCTGAGACTATGTCAAGGTCTTTGAAAAGAAATGGTGGCGGATGAGACCTTAAGTAACGAACGAACGAGTTACTTGCGTCGGTTTAGCCGACCTCTCGTCCAAGGGGTATCTACAACGGAACTCGCCCTTCAAGTTGGGGATTGTGCCGCCGGGTAACTGTCAAGGCCATGAAAAAAATGTGTAGTTATGAAGCAACAACAAGGCCTCGGATACGGACGGATCCACTGTTGACAATCTCTGCAAACGAAACAAAAACAACGAAGAATTTTAAGCCCCTTAATAGGCCACGTGCAGCCGAACACCTAGCGGAGGCCTCGGACTGCTGCAAAGCAGATGTTAACGCCATGCAAGAAATGCGAAAGGATGGGCCGGACAAAAAGAGGATGAAAAACTGCGATATCTACTAAGGCTATTGCTATTGCCGGTAAAAGCAACGCCCATTCGGATGCGGATTTGTTGTTAGAGGCAGACTTAGCAAGAAGTCTTGAGTTTCCGGCATGTTAACGAGAGCCTGGGTAAAATCCGTACATTTGCCAGCATTAGCCTTATATACGCTCACGCCCTCACAGAGGAGAAATATGATGACACCAAAGATAGCTTCTGCGAGCTCTCGGACAAGACTTAAGAGTAGTGCCCTAGCTCGGCGATTTTAATGCAAAGCTAGGAAGAGAGGACATCCTAGCTAGAAGTGTGAGAAGGTATAGCCTGGACGACACCACCTCCGATAACGGATTCAGGCTAATCGACTTTGCCCCGGGGCGAAACATTTTCGTAGCTATCACGCGATTCCTGCATCTCGATATTCACAAGGGGACTAGAAGAACTTCTGATCAATCATCCGTCAACCACATTGACCGTTGGCACTTCTCCAGTATTATGGATGCCCGAAAGTTCCGAGGGACCAATATCGACTTGGACCATTACCTTGTTGTAGCCAAGGTACGGTTGTGGATATCCTGCACATCGAAAAGGAAGTTCGACCTCGAACGGCTACACTCGCAAGAGAAAGGTCCTATCCCGCACCATCAAGTATCGAAGGCCAGTGGCAATATTGTCAAAGAGCCATCAGAGATTCCGCCTCTGATATGCTGGGTTTCACAGGGCCACCATAACGAAACTCCTGGTTTGATGACGAGTGACGGCATGCACATGCAGCTAGGCAATAGGCATACAAAATGGCGCTGCATAGAAAGACTAGAGCTGCTCACGAGCAGAAGAGAAGAGATGAGCACCGGCTTTTCAGGAGGAAAAGGAAGGAGCATGAGAAGCGCGCTGTCGAGGAAATTATGAGATACTAATTCAGAAATGAGATGCAGAAGTTTTACCAAAAAAGAAAAATACATGCCAAGGATACTTGCCCCGAACCGAAGCCTGTAGAGAGAAACAGGGCAAAATCGTAGTAGAGTCGCAATCGATGCTGGGGATTTGTAAAGAGCATTTCTGTAGACTGTACAACGGCAATTACGAACCAAATACCTCTGTCAGGCAGAATGAAGCTTTCAACCTGTAGATCAACAATTCCGTCCACCTGATGTGGATGAAGTGAAGATAGCTATATCCAAGTTCAAGTCCAACAAAGCTGCTGGAGCGAATGACCTAACTGTCGAGCTCTACAAAGCGGCAGGCGATGACTTGGTAAGGAACATACACGAACTCGTGTGTAAAATATGGTCGGAGGAAAGTATGCCCGATTAATGGAACCTCAGCATTGTTTGTCCGAACAGTTTGTCCGTTTGAACTGCACCAACAGCAGAGGCATCTGTCTTCTTAACATCGCCTACAAGATCCTATCTGCCGTATTGTGTGAACGCCTGAAGCCGTTCGCCAATAACCTGATTTGTCCATATCTGTGTCGAAAGCCCACTATGAACCAAATATTTACACTAATACAGATTTTGGACAAATCCAATGAGCTCCAAATAAAACACACCACCTATTCATCGATTTTAAGGAGGCGTATGATAGCATCTATAGAGACGAGCAATACAGAGTAATATCTAGTTTTGGCATCCGTGCCAAACTCGTCCACTTGTTCAGGATGACGATGGAGAATGCACCATTAAGGTCGGTAAAGAACTTGCCAAGACCTTTAATGCCAAAAAATGATTTAGACAAAGTAGACGCGCTCTCATTCGATTTCTTAAACATCATTCTTGAAACTCACGTGCCAACACAAGAGACACAATCTTTAAAAAGTTCGTCCAATTACTAGCATACGCCGATGATATTGATAATGTCAGTGATGTCGGTGATGTCGGTGGCGCTTTCGTGCGTATTGAGACTGAATCAGCGAAGATGGATTTAACAGTCAACGAGGGCAAGACCAAGTACTTTCAGTGGTGTCAACCTGAAAGGACACTCAACACCGACGTCTCGGACAGAATGTCAGCCTCGACAGATGTACGAGTAGCTTTGAGGTAGTTCAGGATTTTGTCTATCTAGGCTCCGCTATCAATTCAGACAACGACACCAGCACCGATATCAAACGAAGAATAACTCGCTGCTTCTTTGGACTAAAAGTGACCCTATAGAAAACTTTAATAATCCCAGTCCTGCTCTATGGCGCATACGCATTGGCTTTATCAAAAATGGATGAGAGTGCTCTTGGCTACTTTGATTGGAAAATGATTCGGAAGATTTTTAGTTCCGTCTGCATAGTCGGTGAGTGGAACAGGAGATACAATGACGAACTGTACGAGGTAAGCCAACATCGACTTAGCCAGAAGAGTGAAAGTCTAACGACTGAGGTGGCTGGATCATGTAGAACCCCAAGAGATGGGGCAGTAGGGGAAGACCGCGACTCTGGTGGCGCGCAAGTGTCGGTTAGCGTACGAAACTGGAGACAGCTGACAAGAGATCGAGCTGGCTGGTAACGCTTGTTGGTTCAGGCCCAGGTACTCCCCAGACTGTAGCGATAGTGTCTGAGTCTTAGTCCACAATAATGTCACGTGAAATGAGATCACCGATGATAGGCGAGAGGACACCTGAACCCACGTTGGAACTGACTGTGTTCTCGGCCAGGTCTTCCATTGACAGCCTCCTATAAGGACAATTATACACGGTCTAAAAAGTCAAAAAGATGGCTTCTACGCCGTCAGGCAGCAGGGAAGTGTCTAGGCTTCTTAGTGGCGTCTTATTGGGCACAAGGC
The DNA here is from genome assembly GCA_949129095.1 of Volucella bombylans. Taxonomy (NCBI): domain Eukaryota; kingdom Metazoa; phylum Arthropoda; class Insecta; order Diptera; family Syrphidae; genus Volucella; species Volucella bombylans. Next base: position 107,291,185 of record OX422140.1, on the reverse strand, counting down.
CTTATCTAACCTTATCCACCTTATGTTCGCATTAAGCTGCAAATACTGATAGAGATTTTGTCATTGAAGTAATTGAAATAATTAAAAAGAATCATTAAAAGGGAACAATGGACTTGTTCTTTGCTCAGTGCTCTGTTCCAATAGAAATAGGCGTTATCTTCTAGCGCCTTAATCCAATTATAAGTTCACAAAATAGGCTATCATAGTGCAAACATACACAAGAAGAAGAGAAGTCGTTCCGGACCCGTCAAAATGAAAATCTTGTAGAAAGGCCTGCACGAATTGATTTAAAAGTTACAGATTCAAACACTACCTAGGTGTACTCTAACTCGAACTTCCCATTTTTTGGTTATTTGCCCAGTGCATTTAACTTTTTTTTTACGTAGATATCGCGTGGCATTCTTATATACTCGTATGTCTTGGGCTATTTGATATTTTAGGGCCGTCCAAACATGATCTCTGAGAGCTCTATCGAACGTTTAATGCAGAAGATACATAGATGCGCATTCAACAGTCTGTCATAGTTTTGTAGAACAAAGTTCCCATTCCCCTTGGTCAACTTGCTTAGCTTCTATATATGTAATAATTTGATTGAATGTATTGCCAATCTCAAGATAAGACGGAACGAATTTTCGACTTCTTATCAAACCCAACAACAGATATCTTCACACTCGTATCATGGCTGGAGAGTAGCTGGTGATAATGGCACTACAAGGCCTTCGTTAACCTTACTAAGTGATTCTAAAATCCGGAGACATTCTCTATCTCCTTAATTAGGCACAAGCTGCAGCAACTCACGAGACGACTGCGGCTATGGATGTGAAATTGTTGCAGCAACCAACGACAATATGTAGTCACAACTTGCAGCTGCTCTTAAAACTGATAAACCTATCCCTAGTCTAGGAATCTTGAATAAAAACCAATCACATGTTTGGACTAAAGTCAACAGACTATGTACATTGACTTAAGTTTTGAGAAAAGCAAGTGAAAACAAATATTTATCATCGAAAATGGGTTTATTTATTTTTCAAAATATTCTCCATGAAGATCAATACACTTATGTACATACATACATATATACACAAACACGGTGGCCCGGGATGGCGCTTCATCACGAAAAATCGAAGCGAGTTGATCGGCACACTGTTATTGAGTTAATCCACGTCGAAAACCATAAAAAACCATCGCATGAAAAGGTTCTCGATTTAATTCTATTTTCTGATCGAGATGAATTTTTTTCAAGTCGCAATATTTTGTAGCACTCGTATGACACAACGTTCCGAGCACATGTATACCATTAAAAACGTCAAACTTTAAGATGCTGATGTCATATTTGACGTATCTACACCGGTATTGTGTAGTTCTTTAAATAGTTCTTTATAATAAAAAAAAAAAAAAAAACACCAAGATAAGAACTTGTTTTGAAGGTAAGAAATCACTGCATGGTCATATCAGCGACTTGATAAGTAATGAAATAATCTATGAATGTGACATGAACGCCCGTGTTATTTTCTGGCGTAGCAGAGCCATGCATACTGGAAGCGAAGTTGGATATTAAAATCCAATCTTCTCATTTGCAATAGGGACATGCAATAGTCACACCTGACGCAAAAATTACGAGACGGGCTCTAACATAGATATTACATTAATTCCACATGGCTCTTAATCAGGCAATGTCTGCTTTCTGCACTTTTATTCAACCTAAAGGCAAAGGAAAACCGCACTGGTGGACGTCAGCACTGGGACCATCTAGACACGTTTGCAGGAAACTTTTCAACCAAGGAAGAGGTACAAGAAATGTGACAGACTGGGACTCATATAAGGAATCTCTCAAAGTACATATATTAAAAAGAACTGAGGAAGGCAAAGCGACAATCCTGGAGGTGTGATAAAATAACAGAAACCTCTGAGACTTCGCGGCTAAGAAAAATCTCCTCTACGAATCCTAAGTAAAAAACCGATGGACTCCTGGACGGCCTCAAGTGATGAATCACTCAACCTGCTAGTGGACATCCATTCTCTAGGGCTACTGCTATCGCGACTAAAATTCAAGGTCTGACTACAAGAGATAATCTGATCTGAGCGCTGCATAGCATTAAACCGTACAAGTCTGCTGGGCCAGACGGTGTAATACCTGCCGATCTACAAAGGTCCTCAGATACCCGGTCTGCTGAAGAATATCATGAGGGGCTGCGTAGAAATGATCAACATTCTCTTGTCATGGATATAAGTTAATGTTGTTTTCATTCCCAAAGATGGAAAATGTTCTCGTGTTGTCTCAAAGGACCTTAAACCTATAAATCTATTATGTTTCCTTCTGAAAACTGTGGAACTACTGATTGATATCCATATACGATCTAGAATTAATCCACGACTTTTGTCTGTGGAAGCGCCTCTACATTCACTAGCTAACCACATCGAACAATCTCTACATTATAGAGAGTACACAATGGTCGCGTTCCTGGACATACATAGAAGGTGTCCTGTGTCCTTAACAACGTCAACACATCCTCAATCACGACTGCGCTGTCAACTCTGAAGGTAGATGACTCACTTGGGGAATTGACCAGTTCTATGCTAAATAGCATAAATAGCAGGATAATCAACTCCAAACTGATGGGCACTTCTGCTAAAAGATGTGTTAGTAGAGGTATGCCACAATGCATCGTTCTTTCATTCCTTCTTTGGAACTTAATGGTCAACGAACTGCTGATAAACCTGGAAGCGGGTGGTAACAATGTGATTACCTTGTCAGGTGGACGGCCCTAGACAAGTCTAGTTCTGAAGACAGGTGTTCATGAAACTCAATGTGTAAATATCGGGCATGAGTGACTGAGGATAAAGTATCAGCAAAGGCAATAACCATTGTTCTTAGTTTTAGCGATGTTACAAGGTTGACAGATAGTCATGATATTTATAAAGTGAAAGAAGAACTTCGAATTAGATGAGAGGTCAAGCTGAAAACGGAATAAGACATAAAAATTCCGAGAATTTTACGTGCAGATTCGAAGCGTTTGTCCGAGAATATTGGCCTTCTTCCTAATAGTTAGCGCCAAACCTGGACAACCAGACTCTTTATTGGGCGCATTGAGCGACATTCTAAGCTTTTACCAAATGAATGAATTACGTCACGCGTAAAAGAGCCGCTGTTGACCCATCATTCGCTCCACCACAACACATTTTGTGTAGTTGATCTGGTGCTATATGCGTTCCAGAATAAAAAGCGTTTCAAGAAAAGCAGTAGAGTGTACCGTGAGTAATAAGAGCTTGTATTGATCCACAAACAACACGTCACCTAAGGTCTCACCAATATGAAAGAGTAACAAAATTGTGATGGGCGGATTGAAACTTAGGAATACAGTCATGTGCTTTAGACATGTGGATGAGGGACTGGTGACAACGCGTATCACACCAGCATCAGCCTCAGCATCGCATCGCCAAACGGAGGAGACTACGGCGCTACCAAGGAAGGCTTTAACGAACTCCTTGAAAGAACCTGTGGGCAATGCCTCACGTATGAATCTAAATCGGGAACCTCTATGCCAGGATAGGAAGACATTTTTGAAAGCTTGGTGGGCATGTACAGGCTAATGGACTTTATAAGATGATGGAACAGCGTCGTTTCAAGCACATGTTTCCTCCGATTTAGAATCCACATGAGCACATGGCGATCTCCTGACCAAACCACGACAAGATAGATTGATCATATTGCAATAGACAGAAAACAAGTATCCATTCAAGACGTCCGCATATTCTGAGGGGCCCACATTGACTAGTAGCACTGTAATTGTACAGATATCTAAGGCAGAACAGCACTGGAAAAATACTGTGAGAAGATAAAAGCCTTTTCCGAGCCTTAATTTCTCTCAAAATCCACATCGTCATCAAATGCGGAAGCCCAGTGTGCTGTGCTAATCTTCACAAGGAACCCATAATTGGATAATTAACATCGGCGAGCACCCTCAGTCAAAAAAGAGTCATATCACGCAACACTACAACCGGGGACGAGAGCTGAGTTGAGAGTTTCCGATGACATTAGTCAGCATAGCAAAAAGAAAGAAGGATATTGAGAATTCAGAGGACGGGGAGATCGAAAAATGCAACTCCTGGAACAAACCGCACCGAAGTCTGCAAAGGCGACCACGAAAACTTGGTAGTATAGGCCCGGTTGACTCAAGATTTGAAAGAACCGTGAAAACTTCCCTTCATCCAACCAAAGCAAATAGAGCAATATCCAAGCTCAAGTCCAAAAGCCCTCATAAATGGACTGCATAACTGCTGAGCTTCTCAAGGCTAGAGGAAATGACCTGGTGAAAAACGTGCACTTGGTACAGGAATGCGCAAAGAAGATGATCTCAACATCCTCTGTTCGATTCTTAAGAAAAGATATGCACTGTACTTCACAAACTATACGTACATACGCCTGCTAAATATAGAACACAAGATACTCCAGGCCGTTTTATCTAAACGTATAAAACCGATGGTGAACAACCTGATAGGTTCGTATCACTTCGGATTTAAATCTGGCAAGTCCAGCATTCATCAAATGTTCACTCTGCGGCAGATCTTGAAAAAGAAGAAGATACCGAACATCTCTTCATCATTTTAAGGCATGTATGGTGTTAACATCTCTGCTGGGTCCATTCAGTTGTGCACGATTCCGATGTTCATCTATGTTCTTCATAGAACTTCCGCATGCGTCTTCTTTAACAAAGTTCTCGAAAGAATTTTGCGCAACTCGCAAAGAACGGGTGAAAGCTCTCCTACCTACTTAGAGTGAAAGATACTCCGTGTGATTTTTGCTCCCATTTACGTTGACGAAATGTGGAGGAAAAGATACAACCAAAAACCATACAAGCTGTACAGTGACATGGACCTGGTAGAAGGGCTTCGCCTAGACATAGACACTCCAGCCAGAACGGTATTCGACTCCACTCCAGTGGGACAACGCGGTGTAGGAAGACCTTACCACAAGTGATGCACGCACTTGGAATGGACTTCAACCATCTCGGTGTACATAACTAAAGGTACCTAGCTGAGGATCGAGCTGGTTTTATACCCATGTTGGTTGAGGCCCAGAAGAACTCTGGTCTGTAATATGTCATCGAATGTACAAGCAAGCATCGACGTACTTGCCTAACCGAACCACCACAATTTCAACGCACCATTTATCATATTCCAACGTACACTATCTTTAAGTGATAAGTCAACAACCTCGATATAACTGGCATCCTTAAATTGAATAAATATATGTACTTCAGTCCTTGCGTTCAAAGTATCATACCAAAGTTGTTGCAATACTTTAAGTCCGGCAGTCCTAAACATAGCATTGCTTCAAGAAATAGTTAGGTACAAATGGTTCTTGTAATCGTAGAAGAACACCCAATTAAAATTCAAAACCTCGACCTTAAAATGTGACGGACTACACCCAATATGGGTTGGACTTGCAATTTTCGAAGCCAAAATGTTAAGGGCGTATCCATAGAGCCGCAAACATTACTTCATTTGTTAAAATTAACGTTGTTTACTGGAAAATCTAACAACTACGACTATTTCAGACCTATCCACTATCTATACAATAAGTATTGTATATCGGGTTTTCGCCTGTCACTTGAGTTTGACATAAGTGCAAAACAGAAGCGCCTTTGATGAGCACTCATGTTGAGATTGCATAATGGCGGCTAAGAGCAGGGTTTACCTTGGAAATCAACCTCAATCAAAGTAAACATTTGTAACACTTGTAATTCTTGGGAAAACTTTCAAGATCCTCGTACTTGAGAAATTTTCCACTTGTATGTGCTGACAGCTGTCACGTTTTATGTCACCTTTTTCAGATTTCGATCGCGCCATCATATCGTGACAAATTTGAAGATATCGTGGAACATTCTTTCGTTTGATATTTTACATTTGGCTACCGATTATCTATAAGTTTGCTTTTGAATTTTAAGCAGACTCGTCCACTGACTCATAAGTAGTCGAAGCACGTTTCTTCCCTGGCGTTTAGCGACGAAAGCACAAAACGTTCATGAAATCGGATCATGGTTTCGTAATTCATTACCAAGTCCATTTCCTATCTGAGTCGCAATTCCCAAATGACATTGAGATATTAGCACTTATAGGTAGACTTCAGGCTTAAATCACTCATAACAGTTAGACCTTCCTTTTAAAGGCTTTTACGAATATGTACCTCATGAAATAGTAGTGATGATGGCTGCGGGAATCCATGCAATTTTGCATTAAAAATTCAATTTTTCAGCTGCAGATAGATAGTAGATGCATTATTACATCGAAGGGAACTGATAAGCCCTGTTTGAGAATTGCAGCCTCTGCAATTTTTCGCTGCTTACGTCGCAGTTTGTTTCGTATCGGGCGAGTATAGTTTGCATTTTTATTTTTAATTTTTATGTTTTTTTTTTTTTTTGCTACTCGGATGATAAGAAGGGGACAAGTTGTACGAGTAGATAGTAGCAGGGATTGGTAGGCCATCCGATTGACGCCCCTAGTTTCGACGAATAACACTTATCAGTTGTTAACTTTTTTTTTAATTCTTTTTTTCTCTGTTGTCATATTTGTTGTTGTAAGTTGTGGAGGTAATTTCAAGCTGAGCGCCATATGTACATATCTCAAATTAGACGGAACGGGTCACTTCGAGGGCATCTAAATTTGGCACCAGTCTGTGGCAAACAAGTGACGAATGACCCGAAAAATGTTATCTAGACTAAGGTGTCAATATTGGCTTTTAATACTTATACATAATATAATTTAATGAGCTATTCCGGGAAGGGGCTTGACTTGTAGTAAGTTCAACAAAGCCATGTTATGCTAATCTATTACTGGAATCGATGTGCTTATACTGGAAAGCTTTTTTCACGTAATACATAAGACAGCGTGTAAGTAAACAAGATCCAGTGGTCGTAATCTTTGACGGAAGACAGGGATTCATAACCAAAATTTGCTTAATGTATACATTTTGGAAACAAACAGCAATACGGCGCCTAGGGGCCAGTGGTTTTTGTGAGACTCTTTATTGAAAAACAGCTGATACGGAAGTCTTATACAATGTAGCCGAGTTATCTTTTAGGGTTCTTGACACGTCTGGCGAAGGTCGCGATCGATGCTCCTCACTCACAATTTAATTACAATTTGGGATTATGCGGGGATATGTAGGCTTTGTGTCATTTACAGACTGAGAGTCTGGAGATCAAATTGTGCACCTACAATTTTTCTCATTGCATTACATCCTCTATTGGCAAATGGTATTGCTGTTCAGCTAGAGCTTCAGTGGATCATACGCTATCACCGTTCATTCAATATTGATTCCAAATAAGTCTACTAAACAATATCTATCATATATGTTGATACAGGACAATAAACGTCCAGTAAGAACAGAGTCCTTGTCTCTCATTCATTGCATTGTTCACCTCGTGACCTACGTTTCTTCTCAGAACGGTAAGGGAATGAATTCTGTTATAAGCAGAATTTTTCGCCTTCAAAACTCTACCATTCCCCGCTAAAAGAGTGGTGAGCCAGAAACTATTTTATTGCTTTTCAGTGTGTAGACTCTGGACCAAATCCAGATTCCCTAGTTTTTGTTGTTGACGAGCTTAACCAGTGGGCCACGCCAGTACCTTTTTTAATATATCCCTTGCTATAGTTATTTACCATACTCCAACAGCTCCACTAAACAATAGCTGTAACAGAGCAATAAGGGATTGCATCATCGTTACAATTGACTTTCCAGATAAATACTTTCCTCTACATTACCTCCCTTTTTATCTGAGTTGGTATCTTAAATACCACGACGCTGCTTGGCTTTAACCAATATATCTGTCCAATGACTTTGATCCTAGTAAGCTCCCTTCAATTCCGTTTGAACCATTCATTCTGGACGAATACAACGGGAATTATGTCTCCCATGATCTAGACGGAGTTAAGGTAGACATTGAAGCTAAAGTCTAAGGTTGCTGGCGCGGAAGAACTACCTGCTGAGCTATAGGGTTTTTCAATAAGGACTTGACAACTTTTTTTTTAAATAAAACGCAAACCATTTGAGATATATGAAAAACTTTATTATCAGCTTGAAGTACAATCAAAACATTTATGAATGGAACTCGACTTCGTTCATATGGCCACCGAGGGCACGTTTGCAGCGGTCGGTTCGTTGGATCCAATTTTCAACGACTCGGCCACACATTTCGGCCGAAACGGCCGACGCCATCGGCGTATTGGCATAAACCAATGACTTAACGTAGCCCCACAGAAAATAGTCAAGCGGCGTTAAATCGCACGAACGAGGCGGCCAATCGACTCGCCCGTTTCTTGAGATAACACGCTCACCATACTTACTCTTCAATAAATCGATTGTAGCGTGTGCTGTGTGGCTTGTGGCATCATCCTGTTGAAACTACATGTCGTCCAAGTCCATATATTCCAATTCGGGCCAAAAATAATCGGTGATCATGGCGCGATAACGCTGACCATTCACAGTAACGTGTCGATCGTTACCGTTGACGAAAAAATATGGCTCAATAACGCCGCCGGCATGCAAACCGCACCAAACAGTTATTTTTTGTGGATGAAGTGGTGATTCATGAAGCACATGTGGATTTTCACCCAACCAATAACGCATACTTTGCTTATTGACGAACCCATTGAGCCAAAAATGAGCCTCGTCACTGAAGATGATTTTGCGATGAAATTCATCATCTTGGCGCATCTTCTCCAGAACCCAATCGGAGAACGTACGTCGCTTCAAATGGTCCATCGGCTTCGATTCTTGAGTCAGCTTGATCTTGTATGGGTGTAAACTAAAATCCTTACGCAAAATACGCCATAATGTGGTCTGAGCGATGCCCAATTCTTGAGAACGCCGTGGAATTGACTGATTTGGATCGTTTGCTACGGACGCCTTAACGGCAGCGATATTTTCGACACTTCGACCAACCCGTTATCTCACTGACACGGCAAAATCACACAATGAATATGTAGACTCAAATTTTTGCACTAAACTTGTTATTGCCTGTCTACTAGGGCGAGAATTACGACCGAAAATTGGAGTTAACGGTCTTAAAGATGCTGTCACCGACTCCGAATTTCGGTAGAAAATTTTTATAATTTGCTGACGTTCGTTCGTGTACTTTACCACGATGAAAATGTTGAGTTTACTGAATAAATTGACAGTGACAGTTTGATGATTAGTGAAAGAGTGCGTTCACAAATTAAATTCAAAGTTGTCAAGTCCCTATTCGAAAACCCTTTATTTAAAGCAGCTGGAGATGATCTGCTTGGGAACATGCACCAGCTCATGCGAAAGATATGATCCAATCCACAAGAAAAAAGACAATTTTGACTGCGTCAATCGTAGGGGAAGAAGTCTCCTAAGACCGCCTATAAGATCTTTAGTGCCGTATTATGTGAGCGTCTGAAACAATTCATGAATAATCTGGTGGGTCCAAGCTATCACACCATCACCATCACATTTCGCTCAAATATTCACACTTCCGCAGATATTGGATAAGACCCGGGAATTTTAGATCGACACTCCTTATTTATTTATCGACATCAAAACCGCATATGACAGCGTACATAGGAATGAACTATACAACGTCATATCTAGTTTTGACATCCCTGCCAAATTCGTCAGGTTATACAGGATGGCCATGGAGAGCTCTATCTGCTCCATCAAGGTCAGTAATGAAATAACCGACACCTTCAATTTCAAAACCAATTTTAGACAAGGTGTCGACCTGTTATAATTACAATACACACAATTACTTACGTACGAGGATGGCATTGGCTCCGCAATTACAAGCAGCAACGACATCAGCACAGATATCAGATGCAGAATTACTCTTGCAAATTGCTGTTCCTTAACAAAACTCTCACGTTAGACCAAACTTGCTTTTAACATGACTCCAGTGATCCTGCTTTATAGTGCAGAAACGAAATTGGATAAAGAAGCACTAAACTATTTTGAAAGAAAGACCCTAAGCCTTATTTTTGGCCCCCTTTGAATAGAGAATAGAGGAGTAGATCCAATCATAAACCGTAGCCTATACAGCGACATCGGTCTAGTCAGTCATATACGGATCCAAAGTCTAGTATAGCTGCCCAATGTTGAGTTTGGACGGCCCTAAGGAGGGCACAGCAGAGGAGGCAAATGGAACCTTCTGGGAGTGCGGCACTGGAGACATTGGTGTGAATTGTTGGTTGAAGCCCAGGTTCACACCGGACTATAGCGGCGCCCAAGTAAGTAAATAAGTGATTGAGATGCGCAGGTTATGAAGGGCATTTCCCAGTAACTTCACTACATACTTCCGACTTTAAGGCTTTAACCTTGAATCTATTTGAGAACTTATGTTTCCGTAGTCTGGAAATAATCTCATTGGAAACTTCCTCCGAGGTTATACTATCATAAGCAGATCATGAGGGCGTTCATATAAACTAAAAAGAAAACTACTCCACAAACTGGCTATCGGCCATGATTTTTCAAAACTTAAGTCTTATCCTCATGAGGGACTTATATAAGTAGCCTCCATCAAATATTTTTTCTTAAATCTACGTATAAAAACCTGAAAGCACCTGTTCAGCGCTAAACATTAATTAATCGCTAAGCTCTAGGAAATTTCCTAGCATTGCTTGACTAGCAGAAACTTTTCAACTGATCTTACGTTCTACCGTGCTATTTAGCAGAATTGTCGAAAATTGGAAGTCGCAAGAAAGTCTCATCTCTTCTTACGAGTAACAAGCCCTTAAATGACCCTCAACTTTTGAGGTTTTTAAGCCAAATCATAACTGGCTCGCAATTAGCTCCTATAATTGGGACTAAAAGTACACTAACAACTACGAGTACAATCCCTCGTAGTTAGTATCTGTGATCGATTACGATTGCGGATAAGGCTACTAAGTACATTGTTGCGTTCTTTGATGGTTTCAAGTCAGATGTTACTGATGGCATACTCGTACATCCATTTTTCCTACAACTGTGCTCCCACCTCTGAGAAGAAAGCAAGGGGTTTAATCTTATTTTCTTCCCGCTGAATTGCGTAGAGAATAGGAGTTTCCGTAGCTTACTTGGCTCTACTTTACACGCACTCATGAATCTTCCCCCTTTGATTTATAATATGGATTACATTCTTAAAATCTTCCATGAGAAAAGGAGTAGTCTTTAGAATTTCGATCGTCTAATATCAGGACTCCTGCTGCAAGTATAGGAATTCGACTTTTCCTGTAGTCAGGACTTTTACCAAAATCTGAGTTAGAAAAGGTATATAGTCGGAACTAACACTCCTAAATCAATCTAGGATGTGGCGCTGGTGTCTTTGTGAATGAAAAGCATTCGATTTAATTCTTCATAAGCTAAACTATCATCTTTTTTAAGAACCATGCGGAACCCTAATCGCAATGAGCAATATTTTAAAGAATAGGTGAACGGATGAAGCATCTCCGTCTGTATTATCAGCATAGTTACGTCTTATTGGTCTCTCTCACCAGTTCCAAAATATGAGCTCTCTGAACGCCGGAAGGCTGAATTTTCAGAGTCTCGTCGATGGGATGGCGAGAGATGTGGTCGCAATGTGAAAGACTTCGCAGGATCTGGTCTCACGGTTAAACTTTCTGCCTCAGTAAGAGCTCTGTTGACAGTTGCGGTTCTTATGACTAAAAGTAAAGGTGGAATAGCTTCATAATGCAGGCAGAGAATTCAAATGCTCTCATGCTCCCTGCTATCTCTAAAAAGTCAGTACTTGAGACTGAATTGAATGCCCGTAGTTGATGCACTTTACCGATTTTTGTCTGAGTCCGTTGCTGCAATAACCAAAAGACGGTACGAGTGTGAACTCAAATAGTACTCTTATGGGCATCATTGAAATTGGTCAAAGCAAGACTATCAGTATCAGCCGTCAGATGTATCGCACTTGGTTTTACTTAAGAGATAAACGAAGACACAATGGGAAAATACTGCGAATTCGCTCGTTATCGACTTTTTGTCTGAAACTGGATGCCTCAGCAGTAGGCACAAAGGATAGGTATCAAAGGCTAACATAGCTTACAGGTCCGGTACGAACATTAACTTCATCAGGTGTTTCTTTGGTTTCGCCTTTTCTCAAATTTACTATTCCCTTCAATCATACTTCTTGCATGTCAAACTAACAACACCCCTGTGAGTTCGTATATCAGATCAATAAAAAAAGCTAATATCTGCAATCTTAATTAAGCTAAGCATTGCAACTCGAAACCTTTCACGCTCAAGTTGAACCTTAACAATTCTCAGAAGCAAAAGCACAGAGACATTGATGGATTAGGTGTTACATTCCTTCTGTTGTCCCAGTAATTGCAATACCATTAAGGAAAAAGTCACATTCATGATTCGTACTCATTTTTCAAAATTGTTTCCTTTTTATTGTGAAGTGCAACAAATATTGATTTTCTAAGTTTATAAAATGTGACACCATATCACAATGAAGTTTGAGCCAAGTTCAAGGCCGCTTCTACGAGTTTTCATTAGTTTGTGTTTTGTGGAACATTACAGTCAGTAACCAAAAGGTGCTGAGGAAAATGTTAGGGTAAGCCCAATCAATCAAATGCTAGAATCCCCTTGAAAATTTTCACTCTGTCTTCTTCACGGGTAGACTCATCTTTAATAACTTACATTATTCAGATGGAGTTATAGTCCAAACAAATAAACATTTCCTGTTTAAACAACCTCTGGATTACCATTCATCTTTCACCTTCGTCTTTACGTCGTAGAGCAGAACTGGAGTAAGAGTAAGGGCCTCATACAGAGCCTTCTGAGTGTTCGCAGTAACAGGTGTTCTGGTGTCCATAAGACAGTAGCACAGTTGCGCAAAGTCACCACAACTACACTGCGCTTTATACCAAAGACCACATCCTTTTAAACGAAAGATGGCCTTGAGAGTGCAGCTCATGATACGGATATCAAGGGAACAAAATTCATCAGGACTAGTAGGGAAAGATCCTATGAAATTGAGACTTAGTCTTATGAATCAAAACCAAAACGACGGAGATAATTGATCTTAACGCAGCCGTGTAGATCAACCCTTGTCCTCTTCGATGACAAGCCCATTGCCTTGCCGAAAGTTCCTTTGTGCCGCCGGAACGCCGACAATGACTTGGTGGTTTTCGTCGTAACACGTTTGGTACTTTCGCTCAGGGCAGACAATCGCCAGGCATGATCCAACAGACAGTATAGCTACATCATTTCATCATTTGCGTATGCCTGAGAGTAGATATTAGAACTATTGGGACCGACAAATATACACCATAGCAGTGGATTTACAAAGATGTTATGCACACATAAAGTTTAGTCACTCATTTTATGCTCTTTAACATGAACGAAGACAATAGAACTGAAGCTCTCTGATTTTCAGTAAACTATTCTTACTGTTCCACGGGTTCGGCATATGGCAGGCTAGCAGTGAAGCTTGCCTTCAGAGTTGCGAGCAGCTAGTATTTATATCCTTCTAGAACAACTAGATATACTATATGCCATCTGTGCCAGGTGACCTGAAGATATTAAACGATGCAACAGCGTATTTAATGGCCTCGCACATCGCGACAACGGATGACAGATACCAGATTCGGCGGCTTGTGTTACTCAGTTCACTTGCAGTTTCAGTGATTGTAGCTGGTTGCTCAGATCAGAATATCTGGGAAGTGAGTTTGAAGCATACTTTAAATTCAGTATAGGTGCCATCAGATCATCTGAGTGTTTGCAGTGTGAGTGAATTGCCCATTTGATGGGTGGGTGCTGTAGAAATAGGGTAGGCACTGAGAAGTGTCAACCAGGTGGTGCCCAGTGTTGTAACTGTTTACTGTGATTTAAGTCCTGGTAGGGACTACCGGTGGTCCAGCCACCAACAAGACCTATGACCGGCACTTTGACTAATCGAATCGTAGCAACCTTCGGTAGCGTCATCGGAAGATGTTTACGATAAGACCAATACTTTGCTCTGTCCCCGTTTATTATTAGACAACTTCATTGACGGGCGAAGCCTTGATAATTAGGCGGAGGCCCCCTATAAATGGGACAGCGGATGAAATCCTCAGATAGAATCAGCTTTGAAATGTGGCAAGTAAGACCTTATCAGGGCTACTTCAGCATATTTGGAGCTCAGGCCGGTAAGGATTTCTGAGACTGAGTCAGGGTCTCACATCCTCAAATGGGTTACTAGCTTCGGTCTAACCGACTCGTCTCCCTATGGGTATTACAATCGAACTGGCTCTTCAGGTTGGGGGTTGTGCCACCAAGGCGACTGTCCGGATAATGAAAACATAACCCATAGTTATGAAGCAACAACAAGTCTCGGATGCGGACGGATTTACTGTTGACAAACAACAAAGACAACGAACATCGGATCTGCACAAAGAATATTTGGTCCCTAATAGGTCGAACACCTAGCTGAGGCTCTGGACTGCTTCAAAGCAGATATTGCCGACATCCAAGAAATGCGATAGGATGGGTCGGACAAAAAGAGGATGAAAAACAGCGACATTTACTAAGGCTATTGTTACTGAGGCCAAAAGGAGCGCCTATTTGGATGCGGATTTGCTGCCAGAGGCAGATTTAGACAACAAGTCTTAGTTTTCCGGCTTTGTAACAATCCGTACATTTGTCAATATTAGCCAGATATGCGCGCACGCCACCACAGGGGACAAATATGACGACACCGAAGATAGCTTCTACGAGATCTTGGACAACGCCTTCGAGCAGTGCCATAGCTATGACATTAAAATTGTCCTCGACGATTCTGGTGCAAACCTAGGAAGAGAGGGCATCTTTGATAGTACTGTCGGAAAGTGTAGCCTGCACGACACTACTTCCGATAACGGAATCAGGCTAATCGACTTTGCTGCGGGGCGAAACATTCTCTTAGCTAACAAGCGGTTCCCACATCTCGATATTCACAAGGGGTTTTGGAGAACTCCTGATCAATAAACAGTCAACCAGATTGACCACATTGTGATCGATGCAAGGCACTCCTGCTGTATTACGGAAGACCGTACGTTCCGAGGGGCCAACATCGGCTTGGACTATTACCTTGTTGTAGCCGAATTCAATATCCCGAACATCGCAAAGGTAAACTAATACAAGGAAATTCGACGCCGGACACCTACAATCGCAAAGGATCCCCAAATCCTTTTCCGATCAAGTCTCCCCTAATTTGTTAAGGGCTGGATTTCACTCAACCACCGCAACGAAGACCCTGGTATAACGTAGTACTTGAGTGCCGGCAAGCGTGCGCAGCTAAACAAGAGGCATACAAAGTGACGTTGCTTAGAAGGACTAGAGCATGAAAACCGCGTGGTCGAGGAAATTGAGAGTAGCTACTCCAGGAATGTGATTCGGAAGTTTTACCAAATTTATAAAAAAACATGCCTCGGATACAAGCCCCGAACCGAAGCCTGTAGAGACGAACAAAGCAACATCGTAGTAGCGTCGCAGTCGATGCTGAGGATTTAGAAAGAGCATTCCTGTTAACTGTATAACGGAGATGACGAACCAAGAACCGCTGTCAGGGAGAATGAACGATGTAGAGTGTAGACCAATAATTCCGTCTAGACCTGGATGAAGTGAAAATACCCATATCTAAACCTAAGTCCACCAAAACTGCTGGAGCGAAGGGCCTAACTACTGAGCTCTTCAAAGCAGCAGGCGATGACGTGGTAAGGAGCATACACCAACTCATGTGTAAAATATGGCCGGACGAAAGTACGCCTGATGAATGGAACCTCAGCATTGTTTGTATGATCCTCAAGAATGGTGACCCTCTGAACTGCGTCAACTACAAGAAGGCTACAGTCTTCTCAACATCGGCTACAATATCATCTTTGCGGTATTGTGTGAAAGACTGAAGCCATATAAGTGGAGCTTCAGGACAGGAAAGCCAGCCATCAACCAAATATTCACACTTCGGCAGATCTTGAAAAAAACCCATGACCTCCAAATCGATACAAACCACCTATTCATCAATTTTAAGGCCGCGTATCACAACATCTAAAGAGACGAGCTATACAGAGCAATGTCTAGTTTTGTCATACCTGCCAAACTCGTCCGCTTGTGCAAGATGCACGCTACTCCATCTAGGTCGGTAAAGAACTCACCGATACTTTTGATGTCAAGAAAAGGATTTAGACAAGGCGACGCACTGTCATGCGATTTCTTTATTTTTGAAGGAATAATTCAAAACTCACGCGCAAACACAAAAGGGCACAATCTTCCAAAAGACCGTCCAATTACTAGAATACGACGATGATATTGATGATGTCAGTAGCGCTTTCGCGAATATAGAGACGGAAACGGCAGAGATGGGTTCAACGGTCAACGAGGGCTAGACAAAGTATATGCTGTCAACCAGAAAGGACACCCAACACCGATGTCTCGGACAGAACGTCGCTCTCAATGGATATAACTTTGAGGTAGTTAAGGACTTTGTCTATCTAGGCCCCGCTATCAATTTAGACAACGAAACCAGCGCTGATATCAGACGAAGAATAACACGTGCCAATCGCTAATTCCTTGGGCTAAGAAGGCAATTGACTAGCAAAGTCCTCTCTCGAACAACAAAAGTGACCCTATATAAGACCTTAATAATCCCAGTCCTGCTCTATGACGCAGCGGCATTGACTGTATCAAAAATGGATGAGGGTACTCTTGGCTGCTTTGAGGAATATTTTTCGGGTGATTTTCGGTTCCGTCAGTATTGATGGTGATGGTGATGGAACTGTACGGGTTGTAGAGCGACATCAACATCGAGGCAGAAGAGTGAAGGTCCAACGACTGAGATGGTTGAGTTACGTAGAGCGGATGGATACCAATACTCCGGTCCGAAAAGTCTTTAACTTAGCGTATGAAACTTGAAGCAGCTGGCTAAAGATTAAGGTGACTGGAGACGCTTGTTGTTTCAGTATCGAATCAAAGATATTGTCCGTTCATTTCATAGCATACGTTTTCAACGCTTAAATCCTTGTTACAGATTAGCCCAAGTTTGGATGATTAGACTAAATTCGGCACGAATTCGCTCATCGCATAGTAATGTAAGATCCTGTTAACTTTATAGTGACAAAAACAAAAAAGACAACACTCTATTTGATATTTTACTGAGTTTATATTTATTTGACCTCGTCGTTTCGTGGTTATATGTTACAAATAATAAGTAAAAATAAACCATCTGAATGAAAAGAAACAATTACTTTACTGGTTGATGGTTCTGTTGGAATTAACTTTTAATTTACAATTTTATCATAGACACAAATAACATATAGTTCAGGTTTCAAGCGTGAGACCAGATTCAGACTTCGCACTTCACGGTTATCGCATTTCAATTTGCTTGCGTCTGATCTCACGCCTGTAATGTGTACCTGATTAAATTGCAGCTTGAGAACATTTGCCTTTTTGTTGGGTAGGTATTCTGAGCTATTATGTTCTTACAAAACATGAGAACATTTGCCTTTTTGTTGGGCAGGTATTCTGAGGTATTATACATAACAGATCCCTTAAACATCCGAAAACGCAGATGCGTTTATTTCACACCCATGGTTCCTGCATGGATATTATGTTAGGCTTTGTATTAAACATGGAATTACGAGAAATGAAATCGTCTATAAACTTGCTTGTAAAAAGAAGAGTTCTTTAGAACCCGAACTTGCGTTAGGACTGCCTGCGCCTTCAGTTTCGGGTTAACATTGATATTTGGGTTTATACGAGCATAACTCTTCAGGACACGGGCAGGGACTTTTCTGCTGTCTTTTATTAGAGTCTGTAGACTGGTAATTGGCATTGTGATGGAGCACAATGTAAATAAAGTCGAAAGACATAGATATAAGTATTTAGAGTAGTTTAGAGTGCCTGTGTGGGGCCAGTAAGTTAGTATAAGATTGTTAAGTAATTTTAAGCTAGCAATTAAGCATGTTTTGTTAGTATGTAAGAGTTAATGATTAAAAAAAATAAAATGCATTTAAAACTGAAAAAACTGGGGCACTACGTTTTTGTTAAGTACGTATAAATATGTTCTGCAACTAAGTGACACACATGACGACACTTACGAGCACTATCTCTGTGAGTGTCCGGCCTAGGCTCACATTAAGCTACATGGGCTCGGCAGTGATGTGGTGTGTTCTGGTACGGTGGGCACTCATCTTTCTACGAAAGTCTAAGGATTTCCATTAAAACGAATATAAGAAATACAATGAAGAAGCTCTTTGTCTGAAGGGTCTTATCCGACAGACAAAAACAACTAAGGTGTTCTAATACTGACTGTTTTCTTGTCGAGACCAATTAAGTGTAAACAACTGTCATAACTAACTCTGAAGGAAATTGAAATGCATTTAAAACTAGATCAAAGCGTTATAACTCTATCACTACTCTTCATATGTAGGTCTTTTAGACTACCTAGGCTGTTGTTATGACCTCGTTCAACCTCTTGACAACTTTGCGCCTAGGCCCGCAATTCTGGACATCTCTTCACGAATGTACTTACCGAGCAAGGCTAGATGTATAAACACTTCCCCTGACAATCTTTTTGTAGAGTAACGAAACCCTATCGGCCTTCGGCATGCAGCATACAACCGCCTGAAATTGTAACCTATCTCGTTAAAAAGGCCAAGAAAGTTCATTACAAAGAACGAGCAGAAGTAAATGGTAATGGTAAGTGCTACATTGGACTAGCTCCATATCAAATACTTCCTAAAAATTTATATTCCTACAGATGCTTACCCGAAAACTCTCTGTTGACCATTTCAAACCACATAATTAATTCATATAAGTATTTTATTATCAAAATAAATATCTTTAAAGCATTATATAGTGTATATATAATAATTAAATGAATCTAAAAATTATTCTTAAACTAAGTTCAATTTGTATTTTATAGATAATTTCAGTTTTTTTTTGTGTTTTTCACAGTTTTTCAATCGAGAGCAAATTTGTCGTTTAGTGTTAATCTATCGCACTAGAATAGCAATGAGATAGTTACGATAGATAAATATATCACCAAACTCATCTGTTTGTCTGTTTGTCTGTCTGTCTGTCTGTCTGTCCGTCTGTCTGTCTGTGTGTGACATTTAGTCAGAGAGTTAAAATTTCTTCTTCGTTATCAGTCTGTGAAACATATGCATCTCACGAATGTGCACATAAATATAGTTTTATTGATTAAATCAAATTCGTCTTACATAAAAGTTTTATTTTATAAATTACATAATAAAATACACGACATCCTACTACACTAGAAATCCTCTGAAACGGCCCATTTGGCTTCGATGGGACTACGTTATGCTTTGCAATTATTTTGTACAATCAAAACCCAAAACTCATTTGCGGGCACTTTTTGAAAGTACTCGTATCTACACATTTAATTCTTTCTACTTTATAATTAGCTTTTTTTTGTATATGTATGTTCTCTCTAACCTATTTAAAAGAAATCTCAATAATCTAATCTCTCTCGTTCCTCTTCTACTTTTCCCCGCCGAGCAACATTTGAATTTGGGCCGAACTTTTGCCCTTCGTCTCGAAGACCATAAACCAAACGTACACTGTAGCGGATAGAGTACAAAAGGCAAAGAACCAAAATGTAAAGTCTGAACCCCAAGCTTCAATCATTTGTCCGAAGCATTTTGTCACAACGAATACCGAGAACCAATTTGCCATGACTGTCAGCGCAACAGCGGTAGCCTTGACATCGGGCAGAAAGAGCTCGCCCATCATTAGCCAAGGAATAGGACCGTAGCCGAGAGAGAAGGTGATCATGAATAGAACAACACAGAGTAATGGCAACCATCCAATGTTTGTGACGTCTTTGCCGCCCTCTTTCATGTGAAAATAGATGCCTAAGATAGCCAGGCAAATTGTTTGGCAGATACTACTGAAAATGAGGAGTACCTTGCGACCGGCCCGTTCGATGAGCAGTGATGAGGTTAGCGTCATGACTACTTGGACGAAACCGACGATAATACTACAAGCCGATGGATCCAAGGTGCTTCCAGCTGATTTGAAAATCGGCACGGTGTAGAAGATGACAGCGTTGATGCCGGAAAATTGTTGAAACAACATGAGAAGCATTGAGATAACCAGTCCATTGAAGGCTGCACGATTTCTGAAGAGATCCATAAAACTGGCATCGACACCGACAGAGTCAAGGTCGGATTGAATCATTTGAATGGCCGAACGAGAGTCACAGTGGCGACCCCAGAGCCATTTCAACGAAAGAGCTGCATCTCCACGACGACCCTACAAATGAATGTTCTATAAGTGTGACCAATGCTATTTGGACTTGTAAATTACTTACCTTTTTCAAGAGATAGGTTGGTGTTTCTGGCAGAAAGATCATACCAATGAAGAGCGCTATGGGAACACACAAACACAGCACACTGAGTGTTACCCAAGAAACTACAGCACCAATCAGGTACACCAATAGAATGCCAAAAGTTAAGGACAACTGAAACAGAGTGCCCAGAGTGCCACGAATTGAAGTCTCAGCAATTTCAGAAATGTACATTGGTGCAACCACACAGAAGCTTCCGGTTGAGATTCCTACAAGAAAGTTTTCATGATGTATGTGTTAAGAGGGGATCTCCTTGCGACTTACCAATCATTAAACGTCCAAAGTAAAGCATTCCAGCGGATTTAGCAAAAATAATTGCCAACCATGCAATGATGAATGGGACATCCATGAGGAGAGCAGTATAACGACGTCCAATTATGTCGGCCACATAGCCGGTTGGCAGAGCTCCGATAAAGGCGCCAATAGCAACAAGCGAACTCACCCAAGTTTCTAAAAAAAAAAAAAAAACAAATTACTTAAGAATGTTTGTAGTGTTCTTGTATATGATGCATGTCAATGGAATGAAATCTGTTTCAACAATAGATTTTGGGATGGTGAACAGTAAGCAAAAGTCTTCGTAGAAGCATAAATACCCACTGAGTTCTGGTTTCCTAAAAAGGAGATAATGCCCCGGCAGACGAATGCTTACATAGGACTACTAGTAAGTCCTAATACAACGTCTGCCACATCGAGGCCTTTTGAAAGTTTTTCGGGGACTGCATAGTATCAAGGGGCAAATGGCGAGTCTCATGTGCCACCAGAAAGCAGGACAACCATTGGTTGGTATGTGTCCCAGAGCGCCGCGACGGTGAATCATTTAATCATTTCCTTGCTCTGAAAACGGACGGATATTTTGTTGATGACTGTGGCGACCTGCCAGCGAGGTTTACGCTCTCGCTACTCATCGCTTCACTACACCCACGATGCGCCCTCTCGCTCGCCGATAATCCTCCACACAATTCCGGCTACGCGAGTTAGTCTGTTAGAGATCGTGTCAGAGCGTGGTAGTCTAAATAAATATAAATAAAGAAGTTCTCACGGAATTACCACTTGTGTTTGTTATACTCTCTACTGTTTCAGCACCGGTCATTACAATAACCTTTGGCTATCGAACCATCGGACAACAATTGGATTGGAAAACATGGTCTCGTAAGTTATACTACAACTAGAGCGGCAATACAACTGCACATTCTAGTAGTAAGCAAGATTAGATGGTGGAAACATAATGTCAAACGATACAAAACTAACAAAAGCTTCCTGGTCTACTCTGGGAAACCAATAAACACCACTTGCGACTATGAGGTAGGACTCTTACTTACTCCTAAAGCCAGAAACAGCTTTAGGTCCTATTCACCTTACGGTGATACGATTCTGACGGCGAGGTTAAACGTTAAAATCAGGAGCATAACCTTTATCTAGTACGGAAGAGGATGACTTGAACAATATTTATAGCATCCTGACCGCAGCCTTATAAATATATTGTGAACGTGATGGGGGATTTGAACGCAAAGATAGGCAACGACATCACACGTTCAAACATGTGATAGAACCACTTGGCCTCAAGTAGTGACAACATCAAAAGGTTTGTTAACTATGGCAATCATCAGCCACCTAGTCGAAGAAAGCACTGCCACAAGATCAGCTGGACCTCAACTGATCGACAACGCACATCATACCAGATCGGTCACTTTACCATTAGCCGACACTCTACAAATTCGATCCAAAATGTCCCTAACAAACGTGGAGCTAACATCACATTGGAGAGGAACTACCACCTAATGGTAGCTACTAGGATAACCAGATATAATACAGACAGGCTCCAGATTCCCTAGATGCGAGATCATATGAAAGACCGCCTTGCCATATTTTTACGTCTGAGACAGATGTCATTGGCAGTAGAAGGCGATCAATCGAAAGCACATGACTGACAGCAAACACGTGGAGAAGAATTGATGAAAGTAACGAACTCAAAGAATGGCTTGCCTCAGCTATAGAGTGCCCCGAACTAGAAATCCAGTACGGCATGAAGAGATAAAAAGTGCAGCGTAGTGTAAGACGAGACAAGCGTAACTACATCAACGCACCAGGCTACAGAAGAAGCAAGTAGGCGCCCGCGCTGTGTGCAAGCATTTTAAGGGTGCTCAAATCCCTTAAGCGTGCGCAAATTATATAAAAAAAAAAAAGTTCCAGACTACATCTACATACAAAAAGCATTGAAAAGAATTCTCATTACTTCCGTTGAGGAGCAGCTTGGCAGATGCAGCAATGCTTAACTACTTAGGCAACAGCGATTTCGACTTAAGCTCATGTGAGCCTCTCACGGCGCCACAAACATCCGTATTCGCAACTCCTATTTTCGCAGTAATGCTTAAAATTACGGCCCTAGGACAAAAAACAAGTCAGTTAGAAAAGAAGGCATCCCTGTGGAACTCTTCCAAATCGCGCCCAACATTTAAGGAGAAATCCAACAGATACTCATGGGAACTGAAACCTTTCCCAAAGAGTGGAAGAGGTGAATGTTTGTTGAGCTCCCCAAGAAACCATACCTAACGGAATGTGACAGCTCGACAGGTGAAAACTGTTACACAATAAATATGAACTTATTTAACACTAATACTTATCATACAAAACATACATGTAGGATTATATTTTTGTTGTTAAAAAACCACGCGAATTTTAAAGAATTCAATTTATTAAATAATTATTGATGAATTATAAACGAATCAAACACAAGAAAAAGAAAACTCTACTTTATCCCTCGACAGCTTGGTTGCGTCTGACTAACTACTCTCTGTATTTCAATATCCTTGTCATTCTCTGATCGTTCGTCCTTTTTGTTCGTTCTTTCGTTAGTTCGTCTATGCTTAATGGCAAGGGTGCGTTCGTATAGTCCTGTGGTCTGTTTACATCCTACATATATATATATATTTACTACTATTACACTACTGAATTAAATATTGCTTAACATAATGCTTATCATATAGCTGAATTTAAATGTCATACTCACACTAGCATAACATACATGTATACATACTTGTCACTATATAAAGTTAAAGTTAATTGAAATAAATCTTATTCCTTTGTAACAAGTCGAGAGCAATGCTTTTAATTTTTCCCTAACAAAGGTTATGGGTCCAGTTCCGCGAGCCGGTAAATTTTAGAAATAAAGTGAAAAAAAAATTGGTCGTGGTTAGTTTACAAAATAAAAATTTTGATAAGTAAACATGAGTTCGTTCTTGAACATTGAAAAACTTGATGGGCAGAACTACGACGGATGGAAGATCCAAATGCGTAGTGTACTTATTCATAACGACCTTTGGTCATACGTCAACGGATGCAGCACGTTTGATGCCCAAACAATGGAGAACCGACCAATCTGGAACCAGAAGGACGAGTTTGCCCTTGCAACAATCTTCTTGTGTGTCAAAATTTCTCAGCTGAACCACATTCGGAATTGTCGTACTTCAAAAGACGCATGGGACCAACTAGAAGCCTTGCATTAGCCTGCTAGGAAGGTCACGCTATATCGAAAGCTACTGTCATTGAAAATGACCGAAGGTCATCCGACATCAGACCACATGGATGCGTTCTTGGATGTGGTTGAAAAACTAAAAGAGGTAGACGTAGATCTCAAAGAGGAACTTTTGTGTATTATTCTTTTGTCAAGTTTGCCTAAGTCTTATGAAAATTTCGTTGTAGCGATAGAGACGAGGGATGAACTGCCGAAGCTGACTATATTAAAAACAAAGTTGGCTGAAGAGGGACAAAGAAGAGACAGAGAAAAGAAAGAATCGGAAGGGGAAATGGC
The DNA here is from genome assembly GCA_949129095.1 of Volucella bombylans. Taxonomy (NCBI): domain Eukaryota; kingdom Metazoa; phylum Arthropoda; class Insecta; order Diptera; family Syrphidae; genus Volucella; species Volucella bombylans. The sequence continues at coordinate 107,267,041 of OX422140.1, read as the reverse complement.
TTTATTGGTAAAAGCTAAAGGGAGGCAAATAAACACTCATCGACAAACATACATGCACATCAATGTGCATACAGAGTCGATTGAACTTGCCGCGAATAAATTTCTATATAGCTCGGGAAAAGGTGACGTTTTGATTGAAACTCCTTTTTATAAAATCAAACTACGCAATGTATTATTTGTACCCGAGTTGAAAACAAACTTTATTTCGATCAGTAAAGCTGTCGATAATAATATGAATGTAAACTTTTGCCGGAATAAAGTAGTGATAAGAAACGAGCGCGGTAAAATCATTTTGTGTGGCGAAAGACAAAGCGATTTACTCGTATATGTTATTAAAAATATACCAAGTTGTAAAGCATTCATGTCAAAAACCAAGAAAGATAGTGAGATGTACAGTTGGCATAAAAAATTCGGTCACTTAAATATAAAGAGCTTGTTACGTTTATCCAAAGAAAACATGGTGCGCGGTTTTAACCGAAAAAAAGTTCCCGACAACATCCAGTGTGACATATGCTTAAAAGGCAAAATATCACGCCAGCCATTTTCAAAAGAATTGGTAATGAAGAGTAAAATTATTCTAGATCTAATTCATAGTGCCGTGTGCGGACCTATGCGTGTTCATTCCCTTGGTGGTGCGGTTTATTTTGTAACATTTATTGACGACAAAACGAGAAAAATTTATGTCGAATTCTTGAAATTAAAATCCGAAGTGTTTAGCGCATTTAAAAATGTTAAATCTCAAGTCGAACTAGAAACAGTAGAAACAGGGCGAAAGATTAAGGTGCTTCGATGCGATAATGGTCGTTAATATTTGGTCGAGGAATTTGGAAAATTTTTGTGTGATCACGGTATAAGACGACAATTTTCGGCTGAATACACACTCCAGCAGAATGGAGTCGCCGAACGTGCAAACCGGACCCTTGTTGAAATGGCTCGGTGTATGCTGTTGGACTCTGGTCTCCCTGAAATGATGTGTGCCGAGGTAATAAATACTGCAGCCTATATAAGGAATAGATCGCCGACAAAGTCTGTTCCATCGATGACCCCATACGAGAGCTAAAGTGGTAAGAAACCTAATGTTTTCCATTTTAAATTATTTGGTTGTTTAGGTGTCATGCTCAATAAAAAGCCCGGAAACTCAAAGTTCCAGCCAAGAGGCATAAATTGCGTGATGGTTGGATATTCAGCTGAAGCTAAAGCATACAGGCTGTATGTTCCTGAACAAAGAAAGGTTTTAAAAAGCCGTGATGTCAAATTCCTCAGAATGCCGGATGTTAACAAGAACCAAGAAGTGCCGGAGTTAGACCAGATATCAAATAAAGACGACAAAGGAATATTCATTGCAGAGGTGAAGGACAGAAATATAATCCAAAATACACCTGATGCCAGTCAACTAAAAGAAAATGACGTTAATGAGGGCAAAGACCATTTCGAAGACACAATCGAAGAAATAGTGAACCAACCAGATATCTATAATCTAGACCTGGACCGTGATGAAGAAGAATGTGTGGAAAGTAACGCTCCAGGTATTGTTACACGAAGTAAGGCGGCAAAAGCATTAGAGAAGAAGAACATGCTTTTCTATTTGAATAAAACACAAAAAATTCCGCAAACGATTGAAGAAGCTCTACATTGTGACGAAGCCAAACACTGGAAGCAGGCCATGCGATTGGAGTACAAGACTTTGATTTCCAATGACACGTGGATGCTTGTTGACCTGCCACCGGAAAGGAAAGCAATAAAATGCAAATGGGTGTTTAGTTTGAAAAGAGACAAAGGGGGACAAGATCGAAAGGTATAAAGCCCGTTTGGTTGGCAAAGGTTGTACACAGAGGCCAGGATTCGATTTCTACGAAACGTTTTCGCCTGTTGTCCGCTACTCCACAGTGCGACTTATCTTTTTTTTGTGTGTGAAGTACAAATTACATCTTCATCAAATGGATGTCACAAGTGCATACTTGAATGGAAGATTAAAAGAAGAAGTGTACATGTACCAGAAGAGTTTATCAATCCAATGTATCCACAGAGTGTATGCAAATTAAGAAAGGCCTTGTATGAACTCGATGAAGGTCTAAAAGGGTTTGGGTTTAAAAGATGCAGCTACGATTCCTGTGTTTACACAAATAACAAAGAGGGAGAAATCAATATCCTGGCAATCTATGTGGACGATATTTTACTCGCTTGCTCGGAGAGGACCCGTCTAGATGAAATTAAGAACATGCTCAAAAATGAATTTGTTGTTGTAAACAAAGGAAAAGTGGAGTATTTCCTAGGACTGGAAGTCGAACAAACTGAAGCGAGGAACTGCATCCGTATCTCACAGAAGCAGGCAATTTCATCTCTACTCGAGAATTGGGACCTGAGTGACTACAAAGGACGTGGGACACCATTAGAACCTGGTCAATAGTTTACGAAGTGTCAAAGTTGTGTTGATTGTCAACTTGCAGATATAAAGGAGTATCAGCGGATAATCGGGTCACTTCTGTTCATTGGTCTAGCAACTAGACCCGACATCTTACATTCTGTCAGCAAGTTGTCTCAGTTCAATGCGAACCCACATATGCATACAAAGCATATAATCAGGTACTTAAAAAATACTATTAATTTTTCTCTAATTTATAGCCAACCTGAAGACCCTCTGCGTGGTTACTTCGATGCTGATTGGGCAGGGAATCATGACCGTGGATCCTACACTGGATATTTATTCCAGCTATCTGGTGGTGCTATAACATGGGCAACGAAGAAGCAACCGACTATCGCGTTGTCTAGCACAGAAGCGGAATATATGACATATGACCTTGATATATGACGTTGACGGCTACAGCAAAAGAAGCAGTCTATTTGCGAAACCTTGTTTCTGAAATGGGTTTTGGGAGTCTTGTTAACCATCCGCTAACGATTTTCTGCGACAACCAGAGTGCCATTCATCTTTCGAAAAATCCATCCCACCACGAATGCAGCAAGCACATCGATATACGCTTTCATTACGTGAGAGATGTCTATCAAAAATCTCTAATTGTCCTCGAGTACATACCAACAGAACACATGAAAGCTGATATTTTAACAAAACATCTAATGAAAGTAAAACATACGAAATTTGTAAATGTGTTGGGTATAAATTATTCATCTTAAAACAGTGACAGTTTGATGACTAGTGAAAGAGTGCGTTCACAAATTAAATCCAAAGTTGTCAAATCCCTATTGGAAAACCCTTTAGTACTACTTAATAGATGTAGTGGCTATAAAAGACGCTGCAAATCTTCTAAAATAGATATCTTCGCAACATATTAAGAATCTTCCGAGGAAATTTATCGAAGGATCAACTACACACGATAATGTACCTAGAAATAGTAGACGTTAAAATACGCAGGAGAAAGTAACAATGCCGTGAAAACAGTTCCATTGCGAGCATTACCATGCAATGTAACCCTCTTACTCTACCAGGTAAATGAGTGAGCCGCCGTATGCAAACACAGAAAAAGACAGCCGAGGACGATAATTTTGGATGATTTGGAAAGAACGGAACCGCGCTGCTGAACACCGAATACGATGGCGCGCAGGCGGTGTTGGTAGAGTATGCCTCACTAGGAATCGCAGAGGATTTAAGAAATGTATGATATCTGATTCAGTTTGTTTCTTGGCTTGAAAAGAGTTTGGTTCTTCAATGAATCGAATAAACTGGATGCAATAACATAAGGGAATGTGATCCGTGGAAAAGGCTTTGAACTTTTGTTGTCCAAATGGCATATACATTATGGACAAACAGCCACTGTGGTTGACAAATATGTATAAAGTTTTCAACAGGGAACAAAATGCATAGTATTGTGCCATACTATGTGACCTTTGATTTAGATTGAAAAATTTGTCGATCTCGATGAGATCCGGCCACAAACACTCTTAATGGCAAACTGATATGGCTGGCCTTTATAAGACTGGCCATAAAATGGATTACGCGAGCAACAGGATCATATAACTTTTAAATTGGTTAGAGCCATTGTTTTTGATCCTGAGTCCGCTAAAATGATTTATCCGTATTCACGGTTGGATCAGAAGAATGTTCTCCCTTGATTTGAAAGAGCAAACTTGTAGACTTATAGAAGCAACGTTAGAGTGCTGAAGATTTCTTTGTTCTGGTCGCAGTGTTCGCGGCTTGAGTTCCACCAAAATGTGTGCTGGATAAGGGAACAAAGTGGGGACCATATGCCCAATGGAATATCACAGCCTTCCTTACGATAAGGAAAAGTTGATCTCATTAAACTTATTCGTAAGGACTATTTATAATCTCCAAATTATTTCTCTTCTTTGTTTGATTTATCTTTCTTTCCAGAGCAGATTTACAGGATTAAATGTAAACTGATGTCCAGTTAGAATACTGTTCTCCGGGGATGGGCTTGAAATCTTTTCCATATAAATTATAACTAGATGCGCCCATGATTTATCATCCTTCGAAGCAGTTAAAGTATTTAACTTAAAGGATTTCCTCGTCAAATGTTTAAAGAAGTTTTCAGTTTTCTTTCTTGGAGACACCGCGTGCCTTCTACCCACTGCACCTTCCAAAGGAGTTATTAAATAAATTCCTAAGAGGTAAATAAGGGTGCGACGGAAAACAACCCATCACTAATTTATATAAGACGATATTGATTATTCATTCTGGGTAAATCCTGCGCTAGTGCTGAGTGAAAGGCCAAGTCCCAAGTGATACATTATCTATTTGTAATTGGAAAGCAAACAGACATGCCTGTGTGCACAGGAATAACAGAATCCAGGTGTGCATTTGCTTAAATAGAAATCATTTGTATATTCATTTAGATAAAGTAGTCTATAAAGGAATACACAACAACACGTTACCTTGAGTATTTTCGTGATATTGTTATGCAACCCTGGGGGAATCCTTTATTGAAATATAGGTTAAGCAAACGAGAATATTTCTTTGAATCTAGAAGTTCTGCATAGAAACTTATGACCGTGACTGAACTTTAGCGGATGGCCTGATTCTGACCGACCGACGTGAATCACTTCCTGAAGAAATATATTTGCTAGCGGAACTCCAAAAGGTATAACTTTTCGACGGTAGAATAGGCACTTACAGTTTCGGGTGTGTTTAGTTACTACAGAGAAAGTATCATCGTACATCTCAAGTATCATCGTGCGCATTACTTTGAACTGATCTCCGATCTAATTCCGTAATAAAACGAATTGCTCAGTGTGTCTGCAAAAAATCGATCGCAGCTGTTCTGCAAAAATATTCTGCAATGATTGTAAACATGTTTCTTAATTTGTGTGTTAATATTTCCGAAGAAGACACTGAATATTTGAAATCAAGTTCTACACCGTTTCGTTGTGACAAATGTGCTGTTTTACGTCACCGTTCTCTTCATTTGCCAGTGCCGGTAGTTTCTAAGCCACCTATTATTGCTAAAGTCCTGCAAAACAAGAGAAGTCCCACTCCCTCAACAGGTGAAGAGTCCACTCTCTGCACCGACATCGAAAATCATTGCACTCTTCAGATGATCTACGAAAAAGTTTCAAGGTTGGGAGAAACTAATAATCAGTTTTTACAGCAATTGAATGAGTTACGAAATGTTAATGCTGAACTGCAATCGAGAGTCAATGTTTTGGAGAGCAAGTTGAACTGGCAACAAAAACATCTTCTCAATAATTCAGTGGATATTGTGGGTGTGCCAAATGTTAATGACACAAATGCCATCACGTTGACAAAAACAATTTTCTCCAAATCTCTGTCTATTGACATTCCGGACTTTGACATTGAGAAATGCTACTTCAAACAAAATCAAAAAAAATCCTCTTCGGAACACAAGTCGATCATCTGTTTACAGGTCGCTAACTTTTCGACAAAACTCTTAACACACATGCGTCGGGCTTTGATTGTCCCATCACCAGCGGCCACAGCAGTAGCAGAAAAAAGAGTGGTACCGCCATCTTCATCAATGATTCCTTAACGAGATACTCCCAGGCTCTCCTTATGAAGACTAAAGAAGGAGCGAAACAGAAAGGCTATAAATATGTATGGTTTAGCAACAATCAAATTCTTATGCGGAAGGTAGAAGGGGGTAAAGTCATTTCAATTAAATCCTTCAATGATCTTGCTCTCATTTAGAAAGATCTTTTTGTTTATCTTTGTCTTTGTTTACCTAATTAATGAATTTCGATAATAATTTATTGGATGACTTTTCCTCCTCCAACTTAAGTAATTCTAATTGTGAATTTTTTTTAACTAATAGTTCCTTCTGCTACGATAATCTTTTTATTGTACACCAGAATGTTAGAAGTATGAGAGAAAATTTCTCAGCGCTTGTCACTCATCTTGATTGTTTTGCTTGTGTTCCAGATCTTGTTTTGGTTTCTGAAATTTGGATTTATGATGTTGAGAAGGACGATTATTTTTTGTCCGGATTCAATTTTGTTTGTAACACTAATAAAGATTACGCTGCAGGTGGAGTTGAACCTACTAGACCTACTTCGGGTTGTTCTCAATGAGTGCCTAAAATGTGTTTTAGATTTTCAAATCAAAGATCACTGTATGACGGGTCTCCTAGTACCTATCACTAAAACTAGAACTCGTGGATCTTCAAATTCATCTCAACGTAGAAAGAAAGTTGACTTCGATAGACTTAAATATAATTTATGCTGTTAGTCTTGGTCAAATGTTTATTCCTGCAGCAGTACATCTCAGGCCTTTACAAATTTTTGTGAATACCTCAGGAACCACATTTCGTCTAGATCCTTTCTTCCGTCCTTAAAAAAATCGGATAAAAGATTTAAACCTTGGATATCTACTTTTTTATTACACAAAGTTACTAAGAAAAATAAACTCAGGATAATGTGTAACAAGTATCCTGATAACCAAGCACTAAAAAGACGTTATAAACAACTTTGTTGAATTAAAAAAGGAGATTCCTATATGTCGTGACAACTATTATCGTTATAAATTCAATGCTGCTTGTGGGTATTTGAAAATTGAATGGCGTGTAGTTAATAGCCTACTAAAGAAACCCTCCGCGGCTAGTAAACCTATTATGTTACGTATTGGTAACTCGGACGTTTATGATAAACTTACCATTGCCAATGCTTTCAATTGTCATGTTGTTAGTATTGGTTGTTGTCTACTACCGAGTCCTGCCCAATCGACCTCTTGTTCTTGTCCCTCCATTAGTGAATAGGCTGAGCCGCTTTATCGTAGTAGTTTTGTCTTTCAGCCCATAACTTCCATTGAAATCTTAAAAGTTATTAATTCTTTGTCTAATATTTCTTCGTGTGGACCTGATGGTATTTTAAATTGTGTACTAAAACGAATTGCATGTTTCATAGTGGATGTCTTGCCAAATGTCTTTAATCGTTGAAGGGGTTTTTCCTGACTGTCTTAAGTGTGCTGACGTTATTCCTCTATTAAAAAAAGGTTCTGCTACTGAAACTGATAATTACAGACCCACCTCACTTCTTTCTGACTTTAGCAAAATTTTTGAAAAACTTATGAAAAAAAGAATAGTGAGCTTTTTAAACAAGTTTACGTTCTTTAATCCAAATGAATTTGGCTTCTTAAAGGGCAAATCGACGGAAGATGCGATTCTTCAGTTTTGTTCCAATATAATATCGAAAAATTTACGGCAGGCCTATTTATTGACATTACCAAGGCCTTTGATATGGTCAACCACAACATCTTATTAAGGAAACTTGAAAAAGCTGGTTTTCGAGGTTTCATGCTCTCCTGGTTCAGAGCATATCTTGAAAATAGGTCCCAAAGAGTGAAGATTGATGATACAAGGAGCGAAATGAGGTTCTTCAGCTTAGGTGTTCCTCAAGGCTCTGTACTTGGCCCTATTCTGTTCCTAGTTTACATCAATTCACTCGTTGCGCTCAACTTCAAAGGATCTCCAACTGCTTTTGCTGATGACATCGATTTCACTTATGGCTTAAGTAACCCTTTAGATCGTGTTTCCTGTATTAATTGGGATCTAAGCCTCTTAAGGCAGTGGTTTTCTGAGCATCATTTAGTAATTAGCTCCAAAACTAAGATTATGTTTTTCAGCTTGTCTTCCACTTACGATTTTGATTCTAATCTTTACTTTCATGCTCCTGAGTGTCTTAGATATAAACTAAAAAACTATTATTGTGAGTCTAACTCTTCGTCCACTTTATTTTGTCATAATTCATCTTGTAGTGATAAATGTTTCCTAATAGAGAGTGTAAAAGAATTTAAATACTTGGGTCTTACGATTGACTCTAGGATGAGTTTTGCAATTCATACTGATACTCTAGAAAAGTGTTTTCGTCGCACCTGCGCCATTTTTACTATTTGCATAATGTTTGTTCAAGCAATCTTTTAAAGGCAATATACTATGGTATTTTCCAATCCAAATTACAATATGGGATTGCTTGTTGGGGAGATGTGTACCGAAATAAAATTCATCTTCTGTTGGTTTTGCAAAAAATACGTCGTTAGAAAAATTTGTCGTAAACCTTTCAGACATTCTAGCTTTCCTTTGTATTGTGCTTTGAATATTCTTCCTGTGCGTCATTTGTATTGTTTCAAAGTCTTAAAATTTTATGAAATCTGGCAATCGCAATTCTCGTTTAATTTCGTGTTATAATCTGCGCGGTTATCTCTCAAATTTGTTATCTGTTCTTAATTTCCGTACAACTGCTTATCGGAATTTCTATTCGGTCATATCCTTTAGATTATTTAATCTACTTCATCAATCCATCAACCGCCTGGAACATTTTTAAAGCGTCTAAAAATCTCATATTTCTTAAGTTCTGGTGTTTACTTTAATTTGATTCTTCTATGACATTTCTTTCTGGTTTTGTGTATCTTACTTCTCCATTTATGTCTATATTTAGTTATTATTATTATCTACTACTTTTATTCTTTTTACAATTATTTTTTTTTGTTGAAGTAACTGAATTATCTTATTTATCTTTATTACACGACTTTTTATTTAAATTTTTTCGATTAATTAATGGTCACCCCACCCTAAATCTTTTTTAATTTTGTCTAAGCAAACAGAAGTGGCATTCGCCTCTATTTTTTACTTGTATATAAATATAGAATGCCACTTTTCTTATACCTTTGTATACCTTCCAGTGTACCTTTTTTTTTTTTTTTTTTTTTATAATTTACGCGCGCCTAAGGGGTTGATACCCTTTTACTGTTGCCAGGGCGCGGGCGGAAAGATAGAAGGAGGAGAAAGGAAAATTGTTTTTTTTTTTTTGTAGTGGTTTGAGAAACTCAGGTGTGTTTGGTTTCTATGTTTGCTCTCCAGGGGTGGGAGTCCGAATAGGACGGAGAGTTTTTCTTCACTCAGAGTGATTCGAGATATAATTCCCAGTAATTTTTTCATTGCTTGAAACTCTTATAACAGCCAAATCTACATGTCAGTGTTATGCCTTCACACGCAGAATTTTTTTGTCTGAGTTCCAATTATACAATGAAAAAATGATTTTGCCATGGGCAGGATACGAACCTGGACCCTCCGAGTGAGAAGCGTTTGCTACTACCACTACACCACGGCCACCCCCTTTTTGATGTGAAAAATTGTTAATGTATAAGAAATAAATAATCTTTTTGTGGATATCAAAAAGGCATTTGATATGGTTGTTCATAGCATCCTTTTGCAAAAATTGTTCAATGCCGGTTTTAGAAATTTTATTTTTAATTGGTTGCAATCTTATCTTATTAGTCGATCGTAGAAAGTAAAAATAGGTCGTATATCTATATCCTATTTCTTGTATACATAAACTCAATTTTCAATCAAAAGACTATCGGTAAATTCACTGCATTTGCAGACGACTTGGGTATTTCCTATGTATCTGAAAGTCCATTAAATCTTATTTCTGAAATAAATCACGATGTAGACATTTTCCGAAGTTGGTTTACTAAGCATAAGATGAAAGTCAACAATAAAACCAAGTTGACGTTTCCAAGTTTCAGTGCAAGATTACCAGCGGATGTCGACATTTTCTTTCATTCCACGAATTGCTTAAGATTCAGATCAATGAATAGGTTCTGTGTGAGCCTGAATGGTACACTATTCAACGAAAGTGTGTCCTGCGACAAGGAGTGCTTTAAAATTGATGTTGTTGAGCAACTTAAGTATCTCGGCGTCGTTATAGATTATAAATTGAGCTGGGCAGAGCACATTACTACGTTGATGAAATATTTTCTCTCAGCCTTACGGATTTTCTACTATTTAAAAAAAAAATGTTCGATGCAGGTCTTAAGAATGATATATTACGGTATTTTTCAATCTAAGTTACAGTATGGAATTTGTTGTTGGGGTGGGGCCTACCAAAACAAAATTAAGAAATTACTTATTCTTCAAAAACGCGTAGTAAGAAAAGTGTGCAAAAACCGTTTACACAATTCCATGGCGTTGTTTAAGTAGTTAACAGTCCTCCCTTTGAGGAATTTGTTTTATTTCAAGGTATTGAAAGTATTTTTCCTGAGATGTGGCCATTTTCACAGGAGAAATTCGAACAAATCTAAGCTTTGATCTCAATACTCCCTCATTTCGCACTACAATTTATCGTACTTCCTATTTTATACCATCATATAGATTGTTTACTAAGCTTCCGAACTCCACTAAGTCAGTAAGATCACCAAGTACTCGTACATTTCTCAGGAATATAAAATCTTGGCTATTTGAATTTGATCACATATAGAAAGAAAATCTTATAGACCCGATAATTTGAAACAATTAACTCTGATATATTGATTTATTTATTTTTTTTTAAACCTTTAATGTCAAATTTAAATTAATTATTGCTGTTAACTATTATTATTGCCTGTCTCTTTTCTTTTCTTTTTCTTTTTCTTTTTCTATTTACATAAAATAAAATGGTTTTGTATAATTGATCCTTTCCTTCCCTTGTTTTGAAATTATAATCACCCCCAATACTAGAGGAGTTTCACAGAGTTCCATCCTGGGACCTATTCTATTCTCGCTGAACGTAAATGAAATTCCCACTTTCGTGACCTCATCTATTCAAATGTATGCTGATGACGTTCAAATCTATCGAAGTTGCCCTCTTGATATGATAGATGACTGCGCAAACGGTTTAAACACTGACAAGGAGCGCATATCAAGCTGGTCAGAAAAAAATGGGCTTTTTCTAAACCCACTCAAAGCTAAATATATGGGAATTTATAAAAAAGTGCTTGATCTCTCCTTCTTCCCAGACATTATGCTCAATGGCTCAGAAATCGAATATGTTGACACCGCAAAAAATCTTGGAGTTGTTTTTAACAGAAAACTTAAGTGGAATAACCATATCATCAATACTACAGTTGGTAAAGTATATGGGACGTTACGCCAGTTCTGGATGTCACACTACTTCATCACCTTCAAAACTCGCTTCTTACTAGCTAAAACATTAATTGTACCAGTTCTCTGTAATGAAATATTCTGTTTCAATCTTCGACGCTTCTATAGAGTATCTTGTTACCGCTACTGATAAAGCTCTAGAATATAACTATTTATCTTATAAAACTATTACAAATTTATTTCACTTGCTATATCTAGTACTCATGGTATGAATTAATCTATTAGCAAGCTTATGTTACTGAGGACAAAGAACTTCCTTTCTTTCTTTTTCTTGTGACTGTCGGCGAGTAAAGTTTATAGTTCCACTAAGTAACTTAATTTTAAACCTGGTTTCCACACCATAAAGTAAGCCTTTCTAATGTTATATTAATTAAAATACTAATGAATTACATATGTACTCCTTAAATATAGGAATTTTAACTGTGAAGTACTCAGAATAAACGATAGCCAATTAATGCACGTATTTTATTTGTTGGGCATACAGTTCAAGATCCTCCAGAAGCCAGAACTAGTTCCACTAGGAAGCGAATTACTCCAACATATCTCATTACTCGAAATCTCTCTTTAACATGTCACTTGACAATCTAATACGCTATCGATCCCTTATATTGCTTTCCAATGTGATTCAAATTCATTCAGCCTTGTTACCTATTCAATAAGTTAAGATTTACCACGTCTGAAAGATCTCGACAAATCATTCACCCTCGTTACACATGCCTAAAACATCTGAGCGACAATTTTTCATAACGTCTATTCGCCTGTTAAACTCCTTACCACGGCTTGTCCGAAGCTCTTGTGGCACCAGCAGGTTTAGGAATGAACTTAAGTCCTTCTACATGAACAGTTACACCTAACCCTTTGATTATTTTTTTCCCCTTTGTTTGTATACTCATGCTTAGAAAATTGTACAATTTTATTTAGAGATATACATACTTGTACGAGTACATAGCTGAGATTATACGAGTAATAATGTATTGTAGCAAAATCATATTTAGAATCTGAAAAACATAATAAAAAAAAAAGCAACAAAAATTAAAAGAAAACAACTCCTACCAATGCTTACTTCACGTTTCGTTTACGCACCCGATTTTGACAGTTTGAATAGGTGGTCTGTTTGTCGAACACTGTTTTGCATTCAAGATGGCAAAAGATCAAGTTGTCAGCCATAGAGATAAGAAAGAAAAGTTATGAGCAGCCGAAGCAACAGGGACATTCAAGACAAATTAAAATTTAACGAACGAAATTAAAAAAAGAATAAAAAAAGTTGACCTCTCGGGAACCAGAATTTTCGTAGTTTCATTTTAATCTCTGATTAAATTTCTGTTGTTTTCGTTCGGCTTTCTTAGGTCTGGGCGAATTTCGTTACACTCACTGGTGTCAGGTGTGGGGTAGTGATCGCCTATCAGAAGATAGCTAACCACAATAAGCGGAATGGATCCCGAAAAAGTCGTGCCAAAAAGGAAGACAAATCCTTCAAGCTTAAGTGGATCGTCATCATTACGGACAATGCTGCAGGAATATATGGCAAGCCAAAGTCAGCTTTGGGACCAGAAGCTATCCGAATGGAAACAAGAGCCTGCGTCTCGGAACTAGGAGATCGAAAAGAAGATGGAGGAGTTAGAACGGACGGTGAGCTGTCTTTCTTTTACCAATGCTGTCAATAAGGAACTGCATTCGTCGCCTAAATGTCGTTCGAACGGTGTTAGCGGCAATAAAGGTGCCCAAAACGTAGCAGCAAGGGGACAAGCTACCGATTTTCATCACATCGAGATGGAGGTGACACCGATGAAGGCTACAGCCTTACCGAAGGAGCCTAGTATTCCAACCACTGCATCGGGTTTTGATGCATCTCAATTTTTCCCCGAACGGCCAACTATTCCGGTGGCCTTAAAGCCGTTCAATGGTCCCGGTTCGTGGACAGATTACGAACGGCAATTTGAGATTGCCGCAAGATTTGCTAGTTGGACACCTGAAGAAAAAGCTAATGTGTTAGCGACGTAGTTAAAAGGAGAAGCACTTTCGGTATTGAGCGCTTTACCTGTGGACTGTAACCCAAATAGCAGATCTAACTTCACTCAGTTGCGATATCGTGTGCAAGCGTCCAAAGAGAGTTTCTCCGAATTTGCCTTAGCACTTCAGCGACTGGTAGCTTCTGCTCTTCCTGGATATCCAGCAAATGTCGTACAGGAGGTCATGGTCAGCCAGTTTATAGAGGGACTGAGGGATGGCTCCATCTAGGATTTAATAACTATCGGACGTCCTTCTACTTTGATGGATGCTGTTAATCTGGCCCAGGAACTGAGTATGCGGAATAAACGAAGGAAAGATTTTATGGTGGAAAGCAGTTCTTCATCAACGACATAAAAAAACTAAAGCACGGTGGCAACAAGAAGCGGTTATCCACCGTTAAAAATTCATGCGCTTCTAAACAAACAATGACGGACTTGGATTGTACAACGGACTATGAATACGAATCAACGAGTTACAGATATGAAGAGCAAAACCGATTCTAAGATGCCGCTGGCGACCTTAAGGAAGAACGTGATTTCCGCCACACTTTCATCGGCACCAAGGGGGATGCGAGTCTCTCTCTGGAAGGATTTATCGAAGGACGAAGAAGCTTTTTTGTTGTAGACTCTGGAGCGAATGTATGTGTGCTTGCAGCGAAACCTCTTTCCGACACGAATATTCCAAGCGGTTCTGCGATAAAGTTGGTAGGCAATTCCGGAGGAGCGATTTGGAGTGAAGGAATGGCACAGGTGAGATTTGTTATTAACAATAAGGAATATTCTCATTGTTTTGCTATAGTGCCAAATATTTTAGGGATCAATGTTTTGTTGAAGCAAAAGTGCAAAATTGACAATTGAAGTAAAAGGTAAAAAGCATCCTCTAAAATTGCCAGCCGGATCAGCGTCACAGCTAGTAACATTTGTAGCGTCCGAAACCCTTAGAGCCGAAAGCGAAGCCCTAGTTGAAGTAAACCGACCGACGACTTGTGAAGTCTGCGCCAGGTTTTGAACTGCCAAAAGGAGTAGTGATCGAAAGAAGCCTCATCGACCCCGGAGGCAAAACGTTCTTCGTAAGGATGACAAACGTTTCATCATATGATACTGTTCTACCTAGAAACACTGTGGTGGGAATGGAAATGGAATCGGTAGGGTTATGTGAGATTCCAAAAAACAGCAAAGTGGCAGGAATGAGTGATCTGTTGCAGGAAGAGCACCCCGATTTGTCCAAAGAGCAGCTGAAGGAGTTTGAGAAATTGTTGAATGAATTTCAAGAAATTTTCTCAAAAGGACCGGAGGATTTTGGACAAACGAGAATCGCGAAACATAAAATTGACACGGCGACAGCAAAACCCATTAAACTACCCGCACGAAGAGTACCAATGGCCAAACGAGAAGAGATGGAGGGGCTCATTAAGAATATGAGCAACAGGGGAATGATAGAACGCTCGAATAGCCCCTGGGCAGCGCCGATCGCTCTAGTGAAGAAGAAAGACGGCTCTTCAAAGTTCTGCGTGGATTATATTCAATTGAGTGAGGTGACTAAAAAGATTCCTACCCCTCCCGCGCATGGAGGACCTCTTTTCAACAATGGCAGGTGCGAAATGGTTTTCCACACCTTCAGAGCGGTTATTGGCAGGTAGAAATGGAAGGGACAAGGAGAAAACAGCGTTCACAAACGGCAGTCGGCTATGGCACTTCAACGTCATGCCGTTTGGCCTCTGTAATGTCCCGGCGACGTCTTAGAGGGTGATGGATGAAGTACTGCGGGGACTCACATGGAAGACTGCACTAGTCTACTTGGACGATGTTATTGTTTACTCCCGGACAATCGAAGAGCACCTGCAAAATTTAAAACAAGTATTTGAGCGGTTACGAACGGCTAAATTAAAGTTAAATCCAAGGAAGTGTAAATTTTTAAAAACTGAAGTTGCCTACCTTGGTCATGTTGTGTCTGTCAATGGATTGAGCACTGACACGCAGAAAATAAAAGCTGTTCAACTCTGGCCAGATCCAAATACCGAGCAACAAGTTCGAGGCTTCCTTGGTCTTTGCTCGTATCACAGGCGATTCATTCAAGGATTTTCGACACTTGCGAAGCCCCTCTCAGAACTCACGGAAGAAAAACGTTGGTTTGCTTGGAATGAGGACTGTCGGAAGGCATTCAACACCCTAAAACAGAAACTTACCAGCGCTCCAATCTTGTCATTTCCCACATCAGAAGATTTTTTTATTCTAGATAAGGATGCTTCGAACCTTGGTATCGGTGCTGTGCTTAGTCAAAAGCAAGGAAACTCAGAGGTAGTGATTGAGTTATTACAGCCACACGCTGAACCAAGCCGAGCGAAATTATTGCGTTACTAGGAGGGAGTTGCTTGCCGTAGTTTTGGCAACCCGTCATTTTCACCACTACCTCTTCGGACGGCGATTTCTTTTACGGACGGACCACGCATCGATTCGTTGGCTGTGCAACTTTAAGCAACCCGATGGTCAAATGGCCAGGGGGCTCGAGCGGTTGCAGCAGTTCGATTAAGAGATCCAACATCGTCCTGGTTCTCGACATGGCAATGATGATGCCCTTTCCAGGAGACCTTGTGGTGAATGTAAACATTGCACAAGAACGGAATTTAAAAAAAAAAGAGTGATGTGAAAATCCACGCTTGCGCATGAACAGCAAAAAGATCCAACATTAGCAAAAATCATCAAATGGCTAAAAGAAGGAAGGCGACCCAATTAAGAAGACATTAGGCATGAGGATCCAAATACGATGAGTTTGTGGGCTATTTTCTAGCAATTGAGGATGTGTGCTGGCGTAGTCAATAATATCTGTGAAAAAGACCATGAACAGAAGATGCTTCCGATTATTCCTACAAAGTTGAGACAAGAAATCTTTGAGCAGCTTCATAACAGCCCTAAGCGGGGGCCATCTAGGAGAGCGCAAAACTCTAGGTAAAATTAGAGACAGGTACTTCTGGATTGGTCGAACAGTAGACACCAAGCTTTGGTGCAAGTACTGCATAGTTCTGCCCATTGACAAGTTTTTCAAGTTCCTCATTTGTGTAATTGGAACTCAGACAAAAAAATTCAGCGTGTGAAGGCATATACTGACACGTAGATTTGGCTGTTGTAGAGTTTCAAGCACAAAAAAAATAGTGTGAATTATAACCTTCGAATCACTCTGAGTGAAGAAAAAACTCTTCGTCCTATTCGGTCTCCCACCCCTGGAGAGCGAATATCGAAACCAAATACACCTGAGTTTCAAACCACTACAAAAAACCAATTTTCCTTTCTCCTCCTTCTACCTTTCCGCCCGCGCCAGGCAACAATAAAAGGGTATCTAACCCCCTTACGCGCGTAAATTATAAAAAAAAAACAAGATTCTCACTAGCTATGTATGTTGAACTTCGGAAGAGAACTGCCGATCGATGTGCTGTTCGGATCGCCTACAGATATAGGACAGGAAAGCCAAACTTATGCGACAGAGTTAAGAAGACGTCTGCTTAAGGTACACGAGGTAGCGTGAAAAAACTTAAAAATAACATCCGAATCGATGAAGAATAGGTATGACCTAAAAACTAATGCTATCAGCTTTACTGTAGGGGATGGCGCAGGGTTTTACAACCCCAAGAGGCGCAAAGGTCTTTGTCAAAAACTACAAAGTGATTGGGATAGCCCGGTCAACGTAATAAAGCATCTGTCGGATCTTGTATACAGCATCCAAGTACCTGGTGAAAGAAGACAACAAGTGGTACACATGAATCGACTCGCACCGTACGTTAACTTACCTACAACTCAGTCGGAGCTTTAAGTCTTAAGGAGGGGGTAGTGTTGCGAAATCAGACTTAGAATCAAAAAAACATAAAAAAAAGAAAGCAACAAAAATTAAAAGAAAACGACTCCTACCAATGCTTACTTCACGTTTTGTTTACGCACCCGATTTTGACAGTTTGATGAGGTGGTCTGTTTGTCGAACACTGTTTTGCATTCAAGATGGCAAAAGATCAAGTTGTCAGCCATAGAGATAAGAAAGAAAAGTTACGAGTTAGCAGCTGAAGCAACAGGGACATTCAAGACAAATTAAAATTTAACGAACGAAATAAAAAAAACAATAAAACCAGAATTTTCGTAGTTTTATTATAATCTCTGATTAAATTTCAGTTGTTCTCTTTCGGCTATCTTAGTTCTGGGCGAATTTCGTTACAGTATATATAAATAATCATTATTTCTTAGCAATAACATTACCTTAATCTTTTTTATTAGCTTGAATTTAAATCTGAATTTGTATTGAACATATTAAAGCTTCACTAGTTTATAAGATAATTTATGTCTTAATGTGATTGCAAAATAAAACTAAAGTAAACTAAAAAAAAAGAAATATGAATATTTAAATAATGATTTGTCATTTAATATTATTTTTCTACAAAAATACAAAATGACACTATCCTATTCTCAAGCAAATGTAATATAGCCTTATGACGAATTTGTAAATGTACAAGAGAATATGAATACAATACAAAAGTAGGGTGACTAAAACTGAACTTTGTGGTATGTCCCATGTTTTCCGTCAAATAATATTCATATGATTGCAAATAAGGCTAATCATAAACATGTTCGTTTATTTTCCTCTATAGCTACGTGGGCTCTATTTGAAGAAATGCGATCCAATTATAGACTGAAATCAGTTATGTTAGATATGAGCTGCTTATTCTCCTTTGTTTACTTATCCTTCCCAGGCCTTTGGAAAATAGCCCTAAAAGCGATCATTTCACATTACGTATTAGACTTTATCACGTATTAGACTTGGTTGTTTCTATATTTTAGTCGGCTTCGTGCATCTTTACGTCGGTCTTGTGCCCACACAGGGTCTTCATGATTCCTAAATCATTGGTAAACTCTTTGCGTGACCAATCTTAATAGATTTTGGCAATTTCACATATTTCCCGTGGTTTGGAGAAAAATGGCTCCTATTTATGCTTCATTTAAAGCTGCTCGTATATGCGGAGCAACCTACATTTCGGATCTACACACAGAAATACTAGGAACTTGAAGAGGTTACGTGCGCCGAATAAGAAACAGAGGCCCTACCCCACCCAGGAAGTGCATTAAGATGGCGCGGAAGCATATCTCTGCAAAATCTGGCGTAATGAACGTTTCACGTCTTTATGAAAGCACGAAAATATCTACAGACCAAATTTCTACAATGAATCAAACCCTAGAAAAGACCAACGAATACGCAGTACTCGTATCTTTAATAAATCTGTCTAGCTGCTGGAACAATACTCGAGCGAAATAGTCATCATCGACCGCTGCCAAAAAGCTGTCAAGGGGCTGTTACAGCATTGGAAGGACAGGCTAGTTTAAACTTAAGTAAGGAGAAAACGAAGCAGATGTTGTCATTCAACTAAAAAACATCTTCTGCCGCCTAGGACGAAACATTACTGTTCAAGGAGTTTACCCACTTCGCAGTGAATCAAAACTCCTCAAAAACCTTCTCTAGCAAAACGCTGCTTTCGTCATACTTTCATTTGGGAAAAATAAGAATAATAAACTCCGAAGACGAACTGCATGCGCTACAAAACACTGATCCTATCAATTCTCCTATATTAGGCCGATAAGCGGAAAATTAGAACACGTATTGAAAACTTTCAAGAAAATAATTTTCGAAACATTGTCCTCAAGGCAGGGGTCCGCTGCGGACTACTGGCCCCCGCACCTTAACTTATACAAATGGACCTGGCAGTCACCTAATCAAGAAACTGTCAGCCAGATTGATCACATTGCCATCGACACAAGGCGCAGTTCTCGTACGAGTATTTTGAATGTCCGAAGGTTTCGAGGAGCCAACATAGGCCAAGAGCTATTATACAACCGTAAGAGGATGCTTGACCCTTTTCCGATTGAGAAGCCCTCTCCGGAAGTCCTATGATACGAACATCAACAATACATTAGAGGAACACCTCATTTGAGGTGTTAGCTTGCAACCGACCTCCACAATGAAACCATTGGTTTGACGACTGGTCTGTGTACAACGCGTCGCCACGAAGAAAGACCAAAGTTGCTCGTGAAGGCGTGAGCAATTGAGACGAGAAGAACATCCGCTTCTCAGATAGAGGCCATGGAGACGTGTTCTGCAGAAATGGAGATTGAGATTGACTATTTCTGCATAATGCTTAAAAGCGAAGTCGACATACACTGTCAGGCACAATAAACCATTCAACAACAACTTTGTTCACCTCAATACAGATATTGAGACGAATTATCTGCAGATTATTATTATTCATCAACTCATCGTTAAAATATAGTTAGACGAAAGTATGCTTGGGGGATGGAATTTCAGCATCGTTTGCCCGATACTTAAGGAGAGATTGAGACTTTCTTAATTAACTAAGCGAATTATAGAAGAATCAGTCTACTTAACATCGCATGCAAAATTTTATCGACTGTGTGAACGTTTGGAACTCTTCATCCACCATCTACCAAAAAACAAAACAACCCAGGAACTTTTAGTCGATACCCACCACCTGTTCATTGATTTGAAGGTCACATATGACATCATTTAAGGAGACGAACTGTTACGACCATGTCACGTGTTGGTATTGCTTCTATACTCGTCCGTCGACAACGTGTGCTCCTCCACGAAATTGGGTAATGACACAACCGCGGAACTTCATGCTTGAAAGAATTGTGTGAAGTTCACTTACCAATATCAGAGGCAAACGGTCTCAATAACTTGTCATGCAAGTTGATATTATGGGAAGAAATCAGCAAGCTGTTACTATATCGTTTTGCGGCCATTGAAGGAGAAGCAGCGAACATGAGTTAACGTCTTGAATGGCATGCCATAACAAGAAACGATGCCCTTCATGTGATAGAAAACTTTGTGTAACTGGCCTCCGCAGTAGGCTTAAACAATGATACCGCTGTAGAGATCAAGCCAAGTATCAGTTTTTCCAATCGCACTTTCATTAGACTAAGAAGGTAATAAGTTCCTTTGTATTGCTCGCGCTGAATGACGCGGAGGCATGGGCTTTAATAAAAAGGGGAAATGCATTTTTTTACCACAAGAAACAAATTTCTCCAACGATTGTTAGTCCTGTCTCCTTGGAGAAGTAGATACGACATCGAGCACTATATATAGCGACCTTGACATTGAGCTCAACCTTATCATAAGGGTCACGACAATTTATTGGTTCGGCTTGGTGTGCCTAACTCGAAATGATTAGCGACCACACTTAATGGCAACAGCCTTTGATTAAGACTCAGAACTACTACGACGTGTAAGTCTATCTAAGAATGCCAGAGCGCTTTGCCCAGAGAACTACAAACAGCGTGACCAAGATCGAAGAGGGCAAAGAATATTAAAGGATCAAGAGTAAGTAAACGTTCCATTCTAATAAAACAAATTACAACCACTGCACTCGTGTGAAAGAAAAGAAAAAAAAGCACAATCCACAATCCCTCGCGATCCATATCATATACCTAGTTTATATGACAGCTTAAAGCGCATTGACTCAGAGCGCATTGCTTCAATACGCTCAATTTAAACACCACTTCAAACCGCATTGAGCATTTAATTGCGGGTATCCCTCGCGACCCGTATCATATACCTAGTTTATATGACAGCTTAAGGCGCATTGACTCAAAGCGTATTGCTCATTACGCTCATATAAACGTATTGAACCAACGCACATTGAGTCAATGCGCTTTAAGCAGTCATATAAACTAGGTAATAGTGTTGTTGCTTGCACTCGGTCACTGCTGTTGCTGTATATGGCAAGGGCAATGACTGAGTGTAAGTAATAACCGATGGATAGCGGGTTGTGATTGTGAATCATGTTGGTGCACTGTTTCCTACTGTTGTAAGGGAATAATATCTACAACAATTTGATTCGGTAAACCAACATCAGAATGTTCACTTCGCAGCCTTGCTTAGCATCGTCGGTGCTTGTGTTTCTTTGTGATTATGACTCGCCAATACAAAGAGAACGCAGCCAGCAGGTCAGCTGTTTTGGTTCTTAGTAAAATACAGATAGATCCCCGACCACACCTTTCAGGTGGTTGCTTCACACTTTGCGGCCAGCTCAACACTTCCGGATAGTGCTTTGTCTCCGCCTACATTTGATCTTTAAGTAGATCTTAACATTCACAATATTCACAAGTGGTATATCTCCCCTTCTTATTAAGAGACATTCTTCTTCACAGGCAAAACCACTCTTTATGACACTTAGTGTTTAATGCTTCAAAAACACAATGCTGTCTGCTGTCGGTAAAGCTAAACTTTTAAACACCCAGCCATTATCCATGAACTGCACTTGCATCGTCGAAACCGAAAAACTTTCCATTCTCGGCATATGCATGTGTCAATGACATCCTACGTTGGAAACTTCTATGCCTCCAAAAATACTGCGAAATGTGTAGGTTTCCTGAAACGATGTAAGAAATATTTCAAATCCTCTGATCTGGCCTAAATATATAAGCCATTCATCTGACCAAAGTTGGAGCACAATGCCCACATCCGGTCAGGTATTCCTAAAACATCTCGGCACCGGCTAGATGGGATTCAAAACCGTGCGATAAAACTCATAGGTGACACTAATATCACTTAGTCAATTGTCACCCTCGAACGCGTGTCTCACTCTGTTTTATCGCTATTCTCACCACTATAGAAATTTTTCCATAGCAATCACCAGTAGTATTCCACCAATTCAAACCTTCTACGTCAGCACCTCTCTCCCTTTCCTCTGTGTGCAAACATTTTAAGGGTACCTTGAGCGCGCGCTAATTTAAAAAGGAAAATAAAAATAAAGCTCAGTGCCAAGCTTGGAACCTTGCAAAAGACACGGAAATTGTATATCGACACTCAGAATCTATTTGTGAATTTCAAAGCCGCATATGACATTTTGCCTGGGCCCGAGCTATACAACGCCATATTTAGTTTTGACATTTGGCATCGCTGACAAATCTGACTTGTCAGGTTGTGTAGGATGAGTATGGAAAATTCTTGCTGCTCAATCAAGACTGGTAATGAATTAACCGCTCATGAATAGTTTTAGGCAAGGCCCCGCGCTGTCAAGTGAATTTCCAACATCCCCCTTGAAACAATAGTCCAAAACTCGCGGTAATTGAGTAACAGAGCCCTCACACATAAGTCCAAACTGGGTTTACAAAAGCCTCTAATCATCGCTGGCCTGGTTTATGGACTGGGCCTTACACCTTGTCGAAAGCGGACGAAGTAGCACTTGACCTTTTCGAAAGAAAGATACTGCGCCTGGTTTCCAGTGCTGTTTGTATCGATATGGAATAGATGAGGAGATTCGACCACTACACATCAGTCTAGTCAGCCGTCTAGGTATCCAACTTCTGAAATGGCTGGGCCATGTTGAGTGGAGAACGACTGCACCTAAGGTGTCGCACGCAAGTGGAACGGGACCTCAACCAACTTGGAGTGGAGGGGCTTGTTGGTTGAGGACCAGGTTCACCCTGAACTGTAATGTCACCTTAGCAAGTAGGTAAGTAAAAACTAATAAGCAGCTTCTATTAGTTGCATGTAAGTACATGAAGATGTAGATCTATATATAAGCCACACCGAAAATCCTGTCAAAACTATAAATATTCGCCGGGTTTCGCCGCATTGTGACATTTATCTTCAGAATCCACCAACATCGCATCTGCATTCTTCAAATAACCGATGCAAATTACACTTATATACACTATACAGTTTAAACAATTTCATTGTTTTATTTCCTCCAATATAAGGCTTCCAATTTGAGTGCTAATTAAATACTCTTAAGCTATCTATCCATATCAGCTAAATTAATTTGGATTCCTTGTTCAAAATCTACCTAAACCTAATCTAGTTTTTGAATACTATAACGGGTTTGGTTACACCTTTCTCACTATCAAACTAAAATCACAAATCAGTGATTCTACGGCATTATAAAGTGCTTAATTGAATAAACACTCTGAAGTGATAGACAAATACGCAGCGCCTGCCTTATTTACGAGTAATATCAACACTCCTATTTACAACCACGGCCACTTTAACTTAATTAATCAGACTTAAGTTCTTTGCAGAATTTAATTTTTACGATTGCAATAAAACCATCAAGTGTTGGTGATATTGATACTACACAGCAGAAATATGGAAGTTTTTTTAGAAAAAAAAGCAGTCAACTGCTGAAAGTATATTGTATGAAAAAATGAGTTTAGTTCCAGTGTAGACATTGCTTGTTGTACTCAAATTGTAGAACTTGAGACAATAATGGGGGCGGTGTGTACTAAAGTAAGAAATACTCGCATAGTGGCGTGTTTCAAGATTATCGATGTGTCGGGAGAAAACGGCATCAATACAGGTTGAATTACGCGTTGTTGAGATGGCAAGATTGTTGTTCATTTCCAAACCAAGTTCGTTGTGCATAAATTATACAAACTTGGCACCATCAGGACAACGTCGTTCTAAATTGAGATATTGTAATAATGATACTGTTCTAGATTTTCTAACAAATCCCTAAACTTCGGATTATAGGCGAGCAATTCAGAGTAAAAACTATCACATCCTTTTTTAAATTACTTTTTTTTTCTATCCACCCCTGTTCTGACAACCCATTGTACACACAACACAAGGTATGAATGTACGATCAATCGAATAAAAGAAGAAAAACTAAACAAATATGTATTGACTTTTATAAGTCAACTACACACAACCCTTAAAACAAGCTGCATTTTCCATAAACAACGCATCATACTACATCTTTTCCCCCAATTGGATGCGTCCTTCCTATTAACCCCTGTTTTCAACAATAAATCGGTGTAAAAGACAAACTTATCCGCACACAGAGTACGATCACCGAATGGGACACATTTTGTGACGGACACATTTTTCAGAAAAATAAGCGGTTAGACAACATATCCATGTCAAAAAAGGAACAGGACCTACATACATATGTACATGTTGGGTTAGGGCAGATAGTAGATCAAAGTCTCAAAAGTTGTTTTCAAAACCAACATTCGTTTGTCATTCTCTTAAGTGCCCATCGATGATGGAATGATAAATCTGAAAACAATTTTCCTAAGTGTTAGGTACATGAGTTTAGATTAGCTGGAGCTGGCAAACATAACCCTAAGTATCCAATATCAACAATACCCACAACCTGCGCACGTGAAAAGCTGTACAAGAGTATCTGATTGATAGAGCTAAGGTAACTCAATACGACAAACATCAATAAATCGAAAAGTACTGTGCTTCTCGTTAAGTTTGTCAATAGAATCAAACTCAATCGTACTTATTGTTGTCAGTGTGAGTCTGACACTCTGTTTGCTTCCTGTTGGAGGCACCCGCAGATGCATCAGTTCGTGAATTTACGTGTACGGTACGTGTCTGTAAATTCAAAAATTAGTAACAACTTTGAATTAAATTTATTGAAATTTATTCAATTGTTTACGAGTATATTGAAGGGAGGCAGGTCGTAAGAGTGATTGATATGATTGATGTGCAATTGTGTGAGTCTCTGCATGGGGAGTAAGAATAAGAGTGCAAATACTTACGTTGCTCCATAGTCAATTGAAGTCCATCATTTGCTGTTGAATTTGTGGTGATATTTACGGTTGGGTCAATACTGATTTGCGGTAGAACGGGTGAAGTCCAGGCTAATGCAGTTCCAGCAGATACGGCACCAAGACACACTGCAAAATAAGATTTTCTTTTAAATAATATATTTAGAGAACTGATGTAAAAGAATTTATATATTGTAATAGAAGATTGTTTAGTATCCGTCGCTCACTATCATTGTGGAATATGGCCCTATTTCGACATGCGTTTCTAAGAAAACCCGAAATAACTGGCCAAAGTGTGTGTTCGTTAATGTCGTCAGTTCCGGCTGCTCTAATGTTGTCACTTATCTTCCGTGCTTTATGCTCAATTCTCGACTGGTTTCAGCAGATACAATCGAGAAGATTCTAACATTGTTTTGGAATTGAAGTCCTCAGATTTATATATAACAACTGTTCGCTCTCTGGCACGTAACAAACCTGAGAACTGCACTGTAGATAGAGATGGGATGTCTGAAAAACTACAGCTCTTACGCGGGACGTATTGCAAGCTAACTGATGGTTCAATACATAAGAGAATTAAGTCTAGGCCAGCAGCAGAAGTTTGGGGTTAAACCTAGATCCTACTCAGTCGAATACTATCCATCAAATAGTAAGACAGCAACGGTCGAAAACTGGTTCTTAAGCCCCAGCACTTAGAGCACCGCAGTATGACTTTTTTTTTTTTTCTTTTTGTCATAACAAAGAGTAAGCCCATTGTACTTCCTATGTTCCTTTTACTGAAATTTCTCAGTCTTTCGTGGAAAAATGAGTAAGCGCTTCAGTAAGTCAATCGGTTTCTACTAGATCGACGAAATTAAGCAGCGTTGGACCGCATGGGAGCCCGGTACCAGTCCCGCGTGCTGTTAGCATTTGGAGTACACATGGAGTACAATGGCCCAGTTTCGTGTCTGAGTGCTACCGTTCCGAAAAGGAAAAAGGATCTTGCGAATTATATGTGAGTGGAAATTTTCATTCGCATTTTTCAATATAAAAAAAAAATGCTCCAGTCCCTACAGTAGGAGAACCCACTATATCAGCGTCGAGTATCTGCAAACTGATGCAAGTGCATGCCGGACACTGAGGGAGGTAACTCTACGGTGTCGTCATTACTCTAACAGCAAGCGCCACAAGACGTTATATCACTGATGCCCAGTACACTTAGGTGCTCCGCAAAAGCGAAGTGCTTCATCACGACGCCAGACTACAGTGTCCCACAGTAGAGACAGCAAAAACCGATGACCGAGAGATGATATGAGACCCAACTGCCAATGGAAATCCTAACAGAGGACGCAGGCACACTTGATGGAGCTTTGCACTCTGAAAAACTCTCCTCGGAGTCTCGCCGAGCAAATCATACAATAGATCATATTGCTATCAGCCGTCGCTTTAGAAATTGTCTTCTAGACATCCAAAACAGACGCGGAGCTGACATTGGACAAGAACGCGACCACCATCTTATGTTAGAGCTCATATACGCTTTCGTACTGCATCCATCAATAGCAACCGCTCAAACTTTCTCAAAACAATCAGGTTCAATACCGACAGACTCAGGGATTCCCAAGTACGCGAACAGTGAGGAAGACTATGACTTTGGCATCATCCAGGAGCCCTGGATTAGTGGGCCCACCATTGGAATACTCCGCGACAACAAATACAACCTTTTCTACAAAAAGGATACCGGAAAGCCTAGAAGCCGTATACTAATCAAGAATCATATCAAAAACTTTTTACGTACCCATCTCAACACAAATGATTTAAAAGTCGTTCAAATGGTGGGTAAAGCAAACAGCAGCTGTACCTACATAGCATCGCCGACAAACGAAGCTTAGTACACGGTGTCTCACCTTCACGCCAAGAAGTAGTTCCTGCTTTTTGGATATGATGCCAACACAAAGCACTCATTATGGGAAAGAACTGAAATCAACAAATGAGGTCACTCTTTATTTGATTTCCATATGACCAATAATCTTAATGTGTGTACTCCAACTTTCGTGTTTCCAAGCTCGGAAAATACTCCAAATATAGGGTAGATAACTGGAGAGCACCCAACCTCAAATCGTTTGCAGACCATAGATGGATACTCTTCAATCCGGGTCTCTGGGTAGAAACCCCAGCCCCTTTTAGAAATCCCAAGCGAACTAACAGGGAGCATCATCGATCCTAACATTGAATCGGTGAAAGCACTGGAAGCAAAGATGAGGACCCTCGAAAAAGCTATGGAAATAGCCTTCAACACCTCGTGCCCTGTCAAGTTTAGCAAGAAAACTCTCCCATCGTAGAGGAGTGAAGATCTCTCCGATCTAAGAAAGCTGATTACGAACATTTTCAATATTTGCTACGAACACAAATTCTAGAAGCCTTACTTACCTTAGGACTGCCTGAAGATACACAAGAAAGCAATAAGCAATTCTAAGCCACAGGCTTGTGCAGAGTACTGCGGCTCCATTGAAACTCTCTAGTATTCAGCTAGGTTAAACAGAATCCTGTCCAAAGAACACTCTAATCCGACATTCATCAAACGACTTGAACATGGACAGATTCGATTGAAGAATCACTGGAACTGCTAATGAACATCCATTTCTAGCAAAAATAGCTGCGCTGGTGTGCAGCTGGTCACACAACCCACACCTCGAAATGAAATCAACTCATCAATAACCGAGGAATAGTTCTCCTTGGCCATCAACAATTTCTCTCACTACAGGTCACCAGGAGTTTGACGGGATTTCATCGATTGTATTACAAAAAAAACTTGGAGAATGTACTAGCCTAGTTAACAGGCACTTATCGTGGCTCCTTTCGATTCAATACACAACCCCCCGACGGCAAAAGAGGCCATGAGTCGGCTAAGGATGTTAGACCCATTAGCCTTACATGCTTCATACTTAAAACCTTAGAGTGTATCCTGGACATGCATACCCGGGCTTCCCACAAAAGATCTCCTCTATCAACCTCCCAACACGTCAATTGAGAAATCTATCCACTATAAACAGTACGCGTTAGCCACCTTCCTAAACATAGAAGATGCCTTCAATAATATGCACACTGAATCCATTCCAAATTCTCTCACCAAGTTTGGCACAGATGATTTCGTCAGCAACTGGATCATATCCATGCTAAAAACTAGAATCATTCTGTCACAATTGGGGAACAGCCTCAATCCGTAGGCAGAGTTACCTCGCAAGGTGAGTTATATCGCCTCTTCTATGGGTCCAGGTCATCAACAATACGAGTATCCTGACGTATTGTAGTTTGATAACATTAGAATAAAAGCAATCGCGTACGTGGACGACGTGGTTATTTTAGTAGCAAGGATGTGCCCCTCATGGAATCTGGCTTGATCAGTTTCTGTATTTTGGCAAAAATGTAGATGCTGCTCTGGCCAGAGCTAAAGGTGCTTTTGCCCTTACAAAGAGACTGTTTTATAGCAGCCAACTCGATGCGAGGGTAAAGGTAATCTGCTACATGGCCCTTATCAGGCCCATGCTGGTATTTGGTTGTCCCGTGTGGTTTAATGTACGAGCAAGCTTAATGGAAAAGATTCGGGTGTTTGAGAGGGCTTGCCTTAGGGCTTGCCTTCGCTTGTACAGAACACCAGAGTCGGAGTACAAAAAATTGTATCCTAATGAGGTCCTTTACAACAGGGCGAAACTAACGAAACAACTTCGTAATTAAGCTGACTCGAAGGCACATTGCAAGAGCAATGACCTCGACGAATAACCTGATATCTGGGGCTTACTACCCCAATTACCTTTACCACGAGAGTGTGCGCTCTGACGGCTTCGTTCCACCGGAAGCATTTCTCTACCTAGATCAGATAGGGTTGATCCAGGATAGATCAGCGGTGCCGTTAATCTTCCATGTCGCTCGGAGAGCTGGGGACAGGCGACTCAACTACCTCAGGTTCAGTAGGGCGGTGGGGAATCGCGATAAGAGGGATGTCGTTCGGCAGCACCAGCATTTCTGGTGGTTGAATGATGGGGAAGATGTTTCGTCGTCGTTTCCGTCAATTACGGACCAGCCTCACTAATGAGGTAGAGCTGACCAATTTATTTGCTCTGTGAATAGCGGTGGCCAGCTTACATAGGTTTAGGTTAGCATTTAAGAAACATATACATATATCAGTGCATACAAAGGTGTATACTGATATATGTATATGATTGTGTATAATGTCTATGTGTGTTTATGTGTGTATTGTGCATTTAGGTTAGGTAGGCTAAGGTTTATTGTAATTTAGATACTAAGCTTTTATAAAAAATAAAAAATTACATCCATAGGCTAAGTTTTTTGTTATAAATTTTTTCTTAGCCCTAAGTATACAAAATAAACATTTATAAATAAAATGTAAATGAAGTC
Source organism: Volucella bombylans (assembly GCA_949129095.1). Taxonomy (NCBI): domain Eukaryota; kingdom Metazoa; phylum Arthropoda; class Insecta; order Diptera; family Syrphidae; genus Volucella; species Volucella bombylans. The sequence goes on along the minus strand of OX422140.1, from coordinate 107,237,751 downwards.
GAAAGACATAGATATAAGAATTCAGATTAGCTTAGAGTGCCTGTGTGGGGCCAGTAAGTTAGTATAAGGTTGTTAGCATTTTTTGTTAGTATGTAAGAGTTAGTGATTAAGTAAATAAAATGCATTGAAAACTGAACTCCATATACTGTCCCTGGACATACATCATACATACATCGTTTCTTGTAGTGCTATCAGACTCAGAGAATGTGGATTCTGGTCCCCAAAAGCCAATGGTCATAGTAAAGCTCTTGATATGTTACCTAGGGATCTGGCTTCGACCATAACTGACTAAACGATACCTAAACTCAATTTTAATAGTAATATCCAAGTTCACACTCCGGAAAGTACGGAATGGAACAATAATCGACCACTATCGACACATACGAAGTATCGATCTTCGCCGATGAGTCCAATATGGAATGTGGAGTTGGAGCAGATGTCTTCTCAGGGGAATTGAACGTATCCAAATCTAAATAGTAACATCCTCCAGACTCTTCGAGTGTCTTGCAGGCGAAGGTACTAGCTATTTGAGAGGCCTGAAAGATACTTAGCCTCAGCGCTATTACCATAAACAACGTAGGAATCTTTATTAACTTTCAGGCTGCCATCAAAGCGCTACACTCACTTACATCGTCATCTAAAATAACTCCCGATGAGACTTATCAAAGGTAGAATTCTCCAACATTTTCTCTACTGTCAACTCTACAGTAGCCTGCCTACAATAAAAACTGGACGAATAATTTAATCAACAGAACTCGCACCGGGACAGCAAGAATCACAGCAATTGGGACGAGTCACTGGTCAACTGGCTCATATGCTGCTGAATTAGGCCTTAATTGTATCCCCACGAAAAGAAACCCCTATTCTCCTTGGGCTGTGAACAAGTCCTAGTGAAAGACCTGAGGTGCTCGTGATTTCTACGAGGATATGAGATGGAATGAACACCCAGAAGAATGTGGAATGGAAGAAATTGAGCCATAATACGGCAAAAATGTATTTAAAAAATAAAACACGAACTGAAGTCTCCAAAAGCGAACAAGGGTGCATAATAGTAGGATAGTAGAATCTGATGCGATATGTATGGACCTATTGTACTGTATAATGTCGACGAATTATAAGAATTCCTCTATGTGCCAGTCTAGACATGTCCGGATAGAACGACACTTTAGATAGATACAACTTTGAGATATTAAAACACAATTGTCGCTTCTCAAAGCTTAGAAGGCAATTGAGTAGCCATCTCTCGAACAATTTGAGATAACGCCCTTGTCAAGAACGGGTGGGGCCGCATTAAGTTATCTTGTTAGATGTGGCATGTGAAAAGCGGATGAACACCAGAGCTTCCGTTTGGAAAATCTTCAAGAACAGCACAATAGAGAAAGATCTCAACTAAGGTGGCACGCGCAATTAGAAAGGGATATTTAGCAACTTGCTTACTCGACTAACTACCTAACAATTAACAATTTCAACTACATAAGCATCAGCCCAGCGAGTCTCTAAAGTCACTCCGCAAGATTAATGCAGTATATAAAGACTGGTCTTTGAGGTGAGTACATATTTAAATTGCACAACTAGAGGCAGCTAGCTACAGATTGAACTAGCTGAAGCTTGTTATTTGAGCCCCTGGTCCACTGCGATCAAAGAAAAAAAGACAAGGTTCCGCTGGATTATTTAGGTGACACAAATAACAATTTGAAGACAAAAAAAAAGTAGAAGTCAATTTTAGTATGTATATATTTACGAGTATATATATCAGAATTAAATTAACCTAGAATACATATATGGACTGTTGGGTCCGTTCCAGAGCTGAAAAGCTGGTCCAGGAGTTTGAGAATGAATTTGTAGAAAATTCTGCCATCAGGAAATTAATATATTGAACAATATTTCACCAAACAGTACGAATTGAGCGCTTATAAAGGAGTCCATTGAATCCAATCAAAACATTTTGAAGAAAGATGATCTTAGGTAGATACAGCATTTAGACCGAATTTATATCTGCTTACATCTGGTAATGGTCACTGTGTGGCACGTTTAGAGAAAGCCCTGAGTGGCCTCAAATTTGCGTTGGCCAGTTCTGTGACTATGACAACACATCAATTGTGCTTACTACGTCATCGTGGTCAACTGGTCTCATTCAACCGGAGTTGACTTGCCAAAATGTTGAGCAAGAGAAAATAGCAACACTTCATGGGTCAATTGCAATCGTCATATGTTATTCTCACACAGGGCTACTGGCTCCGTAGTCCCCTGACATTTTGTACCAGGTTTGGCTATCTAGTTTGGAGCCCAGTTCCGTAACAACCCTTCTGTTGCGAAGCAAACAATAGCCTTGGATGCGGACGGATTCGCTGTTGACGATCTTGGAAAGTACGGATCGTTAATAGGTCACGTGCGGCCGAACAACTGCTGGAGGCTCTAGATTGGTATAAAGAAAGAAAATATCACCGCCATCAAGGTGAGATTAGCTAGTCAACACAAGGATGAAAAACTGTGAAATCTACAGGATGTGTCGTAATGTATGACCCTATCGGAAAGTGCCATACATTTTACAAATGGCGTCGAATGTCAGTGCAGTTTTAACGTTTGTGCAGCAAACAGAATTACAATTTGTGTGAATAGCAATAGAACGCGGAATGGCCAACTCCGTGGCACGTCGCCTGGTCGATGTTGATGGGGTCTCTACGACAGCGGCGATATTCTCAGCCGACCGAGAGGTATGTGGCCTTCTAGGGCTTGCTCGGCCTCTAGTTGTTCCAGTCTCTAAAAGTCGTGGGGTTAAACGCTAAAACGGGCACGAAATGCACGTTGCGCCAAAATCACTGATGAATTATTCATCAAAAACATCGTGATGATGCGCCATTTAGTGGAAGCCTTGAAAATGTTTCCTTAAGAAATGCAGACAGTCCATCGGCTAATGGTGTGCTGTTTACGTTAGAGGAGTCATTGGACTATATTTTTTATGAACGGTGTGGGCCAAACGGTCACTATGGATGATGTGTGCTACAAAGCCATTCTCAATGAATTTTTCATTCCTCAATTGGATGAATTGGGACGTATAAAGCAACGGCGCATGCTGCACGAGCCTCAACCAACATTCTAAAGCAAAGAGTCTTATAGGTCATACATTATAGCACACCCCGTACTATTGTCATTGCCATAGGGAATAGAAACAAAACTTTTTTGAATACGGATTTGTCATACGCTGCAGATTTATGCACGAAATCTCTCAGCATCTTGAAAGGACAACATAAATAGGTACGACGGACGGTCAAAGCCTCTAGGAAGAACCCCGCAGAGCAGGCGGACAGCCTGCCACAAGAGCGCAAGGAAAACGCTATAGTTTTGGTTGTTGTGCAAGGGTCCAACGCGAAATAGCCGACCCTTGTCCCAAATGTTGTTTTGTCTCCCCTAATGGGTAGTCTCCAGCCTTAAGTAGAGCTAAGGCATCTGCTCCATCCTCCCAGCTCCAAACCCCTTCACTTTTTGACCCGACTTGTTGTCGATTTGGAGGAACGTATTTGTGGAAGGCACCTGTGGATTCTTCCAATCCCGGACTTCTGACTTTACGCTCCTTGGAGGTGACAACCAGTAGGTCCACCCTGGAATGACAGAGCCAGGCGGACGGCCTGGAACACTCTGAATATGTGGCGGGCGGTCACGTTATTTGGACTATACGCCTAGAGCCAGATGGACGGTCTGGAACGCTCTGTGTAAATGAAACATCTGGAACCTACACCAGTTGCCTAGAGCCAGGCGGACTGCCTCCAACTCTCTTCAACACACACAACACAACACATCCATAAAAGCACAGGAGCAAACGAAACACAAGACAGAAACAAAAAACAACAAACTGTACAATGTAAAATAAAACATAATCAGTGTAAAGAGTGGGACGCTATCCGATATTCCCTTTTCCCCCCAAAATCTGCACGGAAGCCCAACGGGTCCACATTTCATAAGGGAATTTAATTTGAGAAAAGCTTCCTTCTTCCTTCGTCACTTTTCAAAAGTTTTAACCTAGGATCCCTAGATCCTGACTTGGTTCCCCTTTCGTAATCGCAAACGAATAGAAAATTAACTTTCTTTGTCGCTTACTTCAGGGATCAAATTTGGGGAAAAAAGGATTTATTTGAACACAAGACAATCAGGGAAATGTTCACTCAGGCCAAACAGAAATTTCCCCGAGGATCTGGGTAGTCAAAGTGGCACACTTGAGTGTATGAAGGAGCCGTCTAGCGGTACCCCAAGCCATGATTACACGCTCCAGCTAAGTAGCGGATCGCTGTACGCATATACCAGACATTGGGCCCGCTAACCGAGTAGTAATATAGTAGTAATGCACGAATGTGTGGGTGGGTGACCAATGGTCTGAGTGGACATAAGTCGAATCGGGGCAACCACTTCTTGGGTGACCACAAAGCTCGATAGAGGTTTATTATAGTAAACAAAAAAAAACAAAACCAAGATTTAAGTCAAAGTGACAAAAAAAATGAACAGTGAAAAAAAAAGAAAAAAAATACAAGTGTAAAGTCAAAGGAAAAGACGTCGAGAGATTTTTTTTAGGTTTCGCAATTCCTTTCCAAAAAGATTGCGTGGCTCCTATAGCCGCTTTTGGATATTTTTTTGAGATTTGCTACTACCGCAGATTCTTTTCATTCTTTTAATCATAAACCCATCCCAGCTGAGCACCCGAAAGTGGCAGCACTTAACTCGCTGCCTGTTGCAAATTTCCCATGGGTTTTCTTTGTTGACATCGCAATCCGCCATTATCGATCAAACCACCACCTGTGTGGTTCGGGCACGTTTTTTTTCCTTTGCAAAAAAATGTTTTTTTTTTTTTTTATTCCTGCCGGCAGACCGGCTACCTATTTGTTAATTGTAATTTGATTTACATCATTCCAACCCCGGGAAAAATACCGAATAATAATAAAAATTAAAAAAATTGCAACAATCTCCCGTCGGAGGACAAGGACGGCGCCACCAAGAAATATTTCTACGAGTTCCTCGATAAGACATATGAGCAATTTCTTAAGATAAAATAGGAGGAGATCTTTGGTAACAGAGTGGGTAAACATAGCCTAAACGACACAATGTCGCCGGAATGCCACTAGAGCAAGCACACGGTTTCTTCATCTCAATATACACAAGGGGACACGTTAGTTCTTGATCATAAAACGCTAACCCAAATTGATCATTTTGTAATCGAAATAAGGCATGCCTCCAGCATTGACTCGGATCACCCTCCTTTTTGCGGCCAAGAACAGAACACGGATCCCAAAATCTTTCAAAAACTCTTATGCCGCCAGCATCAAATACCGAAGACAAACGTGCCATCAGAGACGCCGTCCCTTTTTGATGAAAAATGCAGGCAAACAACTGCAGCTAAAGAAAATACATAAAAAGCGGCGCTGCAACGAAGGAGTAGAGTCTCTGGGGAACTCTAGGAGTAAAAAAAAACGCGAAAATAACATGGTCGTGCCATGCGATCGCACCAGGTACAAAGAACGTGTCAAGGCAACAAGATTCGCCCACCTGACCAAAACGAAGGAACGAGAGCAATACCTAAGCTTAAACCCAACAAAGCTGCTGAAAGCTCTTACCTGTAGAGGTACCCAAAACTGCTGGAAGCGACTTTGTGGAAAGCACACATCAACTCATTTCTCAGATATGGTCAAAAAAGTGTATGCCTGATGAATGGAATCTCATCATTGTTTACTCCATTCACAAAAAAAGTGACCCCCTCAACTGCGCCAACTGCGGTATAAAGCGCCCTGTAAACGCTAAAACATTGTACTGATAAACAAGTTTTAGCTGATGTTGATCGTCTGCGGGCTGGTACGCGTACCAATTTTTTGATCTCACCAACATCAGAATTTGGTCTCACTAAAATCAAAAGTGGTTTGATATTTGTCGATGTTTGTGGGCGAGGTTTTGTGTTGCTGATACTATGTTTGAGTGTCTGCGCTCTCATTTGTCAACATTTACTCGAGCAAGCCATTTTATCAGTGAATTTCGTCGTGTGAACACACAAAATAATCGGAAAAAAATGGCGAACATTCCAAATACAGATGTTTCGAAAGAATTTTCCGAGTGTCTTCAATTATGTTGGAGTGAATTGGCCTCAGCATCTGCAGGTTTTAGTGGTATCATGTTTACTAGTACCATGTTTTAGCATTTACAGGCCGCTTAAGTCGCATCAATATCGCATACGAGTTCTTATCTGCAAGATTGTGTGAAAGTCTGAAACTCAACTGAAAACATCAGTGCGCTTTCATGCCAGGAAATCTTCACCAATCCACCAAATCTTCACACTTCGGCTGATCCTGAAAAAAAAACTCAAGAAATTCAATACGATAACCCAGATCTTTTCATCGATTTTCAGGTCGCATGTGACAGCATTTATAGAAAGGAGCTATTTAGAGAAATGTCTGGTTTGGCATTTTTTCCAAACTCTTTCGTCTGTGCAAAATGACGATTTAGAACGCTAGCTGCTCAGTCAAGATAGGTAACGACTTAGCCGATAACTTTGATGTCACAAAAGGTTTTAGACCAGATGACGCGCAATCATGTGACTTCTTTAACATCATACCTGAAAGAATTGTGCGGAACTCACAAACGATCACTGGAGGTAAAATTTTTTAAAAAGTCTATGCAACTACTCGTATATTACTAGCGCACGCCCATGAAGTTCCGAAAATGGGTTTAGTGGTAAATGAGGGCAAAACTAAGTATATGCTGTCAACAAATGTCAATTACAGTCAACGGCTATAGTATATAGTGAAGGACTTTGTCAACCTTGGATCTGCTAGGAATTCTGCCAACAACACGACAGCAGAAACAATTCGAAGAACCAAGAAACCATTTGGGTAGTTAGGCTCTATTCTGAAACACTAGGCAGACTCTTGATAAGACCTTTGTCACCCCAGTCCTACTTTATGGTGCTAAAGCATGGACTCTATCAAAAGCGGATGAAGATATCTGAGTCATTTCCAAAGAAAAATTCTTTGAAAATATTCGGTCTAGTTTGCGTTGACGGGCTTTGGACGAGAACATTCAACGACGAATTATACGACATCGATCTAGTTAGAAAACTGCTCATCAGTTTCTTTGAGATGGTTATGACGTTTAGAGTGAATGTACACCATTGCGCAGTAGTTCAGCCGTAGGTCATAGGGCCGTAATACCGTGTTGCAAATATGATGTTATTTTACCGTTAGAGGAAACATAAAAAAACCCTTCTATTCACAGGTATAAAAAACATTGCAATTACAAACAATGCACAGTTAATTTTGTGCACTGGAAGTGGTAACATCTGATTAGTCCTCATTAGTTTATTTGTTCACATAAATTGGCGTTGGTTTTAAAGTGTGGTTTTTCCGAGAAATTTATTGTTTGTGATATAATTGTGCAATGGATATTCAAATTAAAAGTATGTACGATATTTTTAAAGTAATTATGTTTTCCTTAACAATGCGACTATTCATAACTAGATCCGTCAAAACACACTTTCCACTTTTTTTGTTTTTAACCATTTTCCATATTCAACTAAGCTTTTACTTATGAAGGCACGAATCGCCATAAATGAGTCATATATCAATATAATCTCTTATTTTCCTAGTTTTAATAACCGCAAAGTCTAGGTGCTCCTAGGTGCTCTGAAGGTCATTGTTACATGTCATTGAGGAGACTAGGTCCAGTACTAGAAAATATTTTTTTTTTAATTTATTGTGTTTTTCTTGTGCAGGTACAACCATTACGTGTTCTTTTACCCGAATGCTTGTTTCTTTACCGGATGCTGAAAATATCCAGACTGATTGCTTGAGAAATCTCCTTTTGAATCTCTGTAAACGGTTTGCCGCATATTGGAAGGAATTTATGAAATTAAAAAGTTAAGCTAGTGGCCAGGTACGAAAGCTGGTTAAATGAGACCGAAGTTTGCATACTTAAAGTATGTGATGGAGAAGTATGTGGAAACTGCAACGACGAGCAAAAGGAATCTCTTTAATCTACAAGTGGAACGCGATACAGGAAGGAGTTTGGAAACTGCAGCAAGAGTTTCAAACGTCGCAGATTAGCAGTTTTATCAGAGATGGACGATTCCGCTGTAACTACTTTACATAGCAGTAGCAATCAGAAAGTTCTTTGGAATTTAGCACGGATGAAGTTGTTTCATTTATTAATAAAGCTAAGCTTACTAAAAACCAATATTTATTATTAAGAGAAGTGTTTCATTCTAAAATACCAAAAAATGTTTTTCCGTCCTATCATAAAGTGCTGGAAGCCAAAAAACGTTGCTATCCAACTGATATTCGCGTGACAGAATCTTCTGCTGAAATCAATTTGCAATCATTGTTAGACCATACATCACGTCGCATTGTTGAATCTCAAAAAGCTGTGTTCGAAAGTCTTCACGAACCAAAGGATGGCTTAGTTTTAATTAGTAAATGGGGTTTTGGTGGCAGCACAGGCCATAGTGAATATAAGCAGAAATTTTCAGATTCAACTATCGAAGATTCGAGTTTATTTGTCACATCTTATATACCTCTTTAACTTGTTTATAAATCAAATACCTGTGATGAATCAATCATTTGGGAAAACCCACGCCCTTCTTCTACTAGGTGGTGCAGACCAATTCTTTTTCAATTTACAAAAGAAACAAAGGAAGTCATCTTGCAAGAAGAAGTTTATTTTAAAAGCCAAATTAACTAGTTAGTCCCTACTTCAGTGCTTATTAATGGCCACGAAATTAAAATCACCCATTCCTTACAATTGACGATGGTAGATGGTAAAGTTTGTTCTGCACTTAGCGACTTATCTACGAGTAGGTGTTACATTTGTGGTGCAACACCAAAAGAGATGAACGATTTAAATATATGCTTAAAATAGGTCCCTGATACTAGTAAATTTGAGTTTGGCTTATCTCCTCTGCTTTAGATTTGACGAGTATTTTATTCACGTTTCTTATCGAATTAATATTAAAAAGAGGCAATCGCGTTCTGCAGAAGATAAAGCTAGTCTTGCTCAGAGAAAAGAGCTAGTTCAACGGCAGTTTAGGGAAAAATTAGGGTTAATTGTAAACAAACCTCGAAGTGGAGGAAGTGGCACATCCAATGATGAAAACACAGCACGTACATTTTTCCATAACTCTGATATTTCATCTGAAATAACAGGTATTAGAAAAGATTTTATTGACAGATGTAGTCACCTTCTGTAGAGCCTTTCTTCTGGTTATAAAATAAATTCAGAAAAATTTAAGAGTTACGCTTTTGATACTGCCAAGATGCTTGTGGAGGAATACCCTTGTATACCTTGTATACAATACATAAAGTATTGATTCACGGAGCAGAAGTGATAGATAGTTCTTTATTATCTATTGGTGAATTATCTGAGGAGGCCGCTGAGTCTTGTAATAAATTAGTCAAACTATTCAGACGCAATAATACTAGGAAACATTCCCGAGATGTTACTAACATGGATCTCTTGCACAGGCTTCTTTTTAATTCAGATCCACTTATTTCTGGTTTAAGGGGTTACATACGCTCAAAAAAATAATTTTTTTTTTGCAAGAATTTTTCAAAAATTCCAATAATTTAGAAAGTTATGACCGTTAGACGTCGGACCGGGCGGAGCGTTCATTAGAGACATGAGCAGCTGCTTGCCTGCTCTGCCTTCCTACCTTCTCTAATGACGAGTCAGCGCCCTCGCAAATATTTATACCTGCTTAGCAATAGATTTAAACCTTGTATAAGAATATTAGAATTTAGAATATTTCAGAAGGCACTACTCGAGCACATTTTCAGTTTTGCTTTCGAAACCACGCAGGCAAGACACACTGCAGATTTTGCATTTCGTTTGCGTTTTTCTCGAAACAGTGTTTTCCGAGTCGGTACCTGAAATATCTCTTGAACCACTCGACCGATTTGCATTTAGCACGGATATTCTTAATACCATTATCTAGTCTCCTACGTAGGATTTTTTTGATATCTTAATTTTTAGATTTGTTATAAATAAAAATGTGACTCGTTTTTTAGTCCGAAATAGCCACGTACGTTCAAAAAGCTGCCATTTTTATGAAAAATGATAATTTTTGAAAACGGCTATGATAGAGACTAGTTTTATCCATCTACTTTAACAAGTTTTTTTTTTTGTTTCAAATGAAACCTACCAGAGATATTCCTGGTACCGACCAGCACGTTTTTGAAGAGAGGTTTTCGGAGATGGGCGAAATGTATACTTTATAATTGCTTTTCTTCAATTGTCAATAAAGTTTTGTATTCGTCAAGGAATACTTTATACAATGTATATTTTACTTTTTTATATTAATTTAATATCGTAGCGAAAAAAAATCTTGAAAAATGCTCCGTTTTTGAGCGGAGAAACGTATGTAACCCCATAAGAAAGTTGCAGTATAAAAAGAAGTCTGCCTTAGTAAAAGAAGTGTTGGATTTATTAAGTTTTTGAGCTTTATTGTAACTTTATTATATTATATCACTTGACATTTTTAATACTATGTAAATAGCACTTGTTTCATGTAAAATACCACGTTTTGATAAGATAAACAAAACTAATTTTATTATTATTATAACCCGATTTTTTTTGTGAGATTATGTTTTTTATATATGATGAATATTTTATGCATGAATATACTCTGATAAAAAAATAGCTTTTTTGTCTTGTTCTAACCCTCTAGTAATCATAACAACAATTTTCCAGGCCAAAATGATATGATTTCATTGTAAATCTGCCCAAAAAAAAACCCTATGACCGTCCTTCTTTGGAACCTGAACCACTGTACAATGCTCCGATCCCCACAGCCGTCGAATCTAACACGGAGACCTCGCGTTAGGTGGGGGGAATAGGTAGAGGAATACCTCAATCAACAAACCGAGCGAAGTAGAGGGGATTGTTAGTTGAGGTCCAGGTTGATCACAAACTGGAGCGCCGCTTAAGCAAGCAAGTAAGCTCAAAAGGTTCCAATTTTCTTTCATATCACCAAATATATTTGCACTACTTACCGACAACAGCAGCAAAATACTGCATAGTTTTCGATGTTTTGACTTGCCCCTCCGAAAGTGGATCGTACAGCATAGGATTTCTTGCATGTTGATCAGAATCTTCTTGGCTCACCGTCTGAAAATAATTATAAAAAGTAAATAAATATTAAAATTCTATAAGAAAATCGATTTTATTTTATTTTCTATTTTTTATTTATTTCGTACGATGTACATATAGAGTAAATATGTTAAATGAAAAATGCTCCCAATCAATAGACCTTTTATTTTAATTTCTAACTTATTGAATTAAAAAGAGACATATACGCACCGATGCCGAATAACAATGTGATTAACTTCTATTTAACTCAAAACATTAGCGCATCATTTTTTATAAATTTTCTAAAAATAAATTTCAACACAAGAATACTCTTACACACAAAAATAATCAAAGTCTCTCTATATGCCAACTTACTTAACTAATAATGTACAAATTTCTTTCTGCTATCTAATAGTCTTTAAAGTGCCGCGCCTTCTTGATAATTTAAAAATAGACTCTATGTATATAAAACACGTGCTTCCCCACAATGTTGCCAAAAAAAACAAAAAAAAAATTAAAATAAAACAACAAAATAAAAAATAAATATATATAAATAAAAATCAACGAATTTGCTGGCATTTAGATATAAAGTGATCTCACAGCAACCGGCGCGGCGTGGCGATATTGCGTCAATTTGAAATATGGGCAAAAGTTTGACGTCACTTATGCACATAAAAATGTCCAATTCATTCATTCTATTATTCGGGACAACCATAGCTTTTTTTCTATACACGTATGTTGTATGTGTATCCAAGACATAAAGTTCACTGGTTCCATAGTTGGTTTGTTTCAAAAATTCAAATATTTGAGATCGTCAACCTTACTAGTTACTTGAGTATTCTTTTTCACAACACGAATACCGTACTACGTACGTTACTTACACCTTTTTTTCATATGATTAGTTTTCGGTTACAGCTCTATTACCCACGGATTCAGATAAGGGCTTAGAAAATATTTTCTTTAGTGAACTTTGCTATTCTGTACATACTCGTATACTATACGTAAACAATCCTCGCATTTTCTTTATTGAAAATCTATTTCATATTTTATCAATTGTGTTTATCTTAGGCAAGGAAAATTAATTCAAAAATTAAACTTTGGAAAATAGTGAGTACACAAACACTAAATCAAAATTTTCGGCGAAAAAACTGTATATGACACGTTTCAAAATTGCTTATATACCTGAAGAGAGCGGAACAAATTTACAGCAATATTTTTCAATATTTTGAACTTGAACTCACTCCGTTGTTGTATGTATCTTGTAAGTACTGTACTGCACCAAGAAAATCACCATCAAATTCATAACCACATTCGGTAGCAATTTTATTTGATTTAAATGAAGCGTGTCCTCGAAGGGAGGGCGAGCGACTCAATTAACATTTTAAGTTCATTTTTCTTATTATCTTTATCCCTATTTTACAAATTTAATATTAAACATACAGCAATTCGTAAAATAATATTGAACTCATGGCATTCGTAAGAGTTATCTGTGGAGCGAACAATATATTTAGGATATTTTCCTAAGTAATTATAAATAAGTTAGGTTAAAACGAAGCAAGGATAACATTAAGCAAGCAGCCTATTAAACTTTCCCGGAGTGGACCCCTTCCTTGACCAACCGCCCTCTCCATTTATCGCCTCCAGTTGCGCACACCAAATTGACTGAAGCTCTTCTTCACTAGTAGAAGCCGAATGGGCACCTTAACTACCAGCCAAAACTCCGCAAACTACGTACGCCCAACTCGGTGGGTTATTTCCAATGGTGCTCAAGCACTTTATGATGGCACAAGCGTTGTGTATCTAACTGAAAGTAGGATGCCAAACTCCCCCCAGGACGTTATTGGCGACTACAGACAAGAGTTCTCCTTCATCAGAACGGTGGCGGAGGTATCCATCCCATATACGGATCAACAGCGGCACCCAAGACTCTAGTCAGGTTAAGCTATGTGCTTGGCACCTCTCTTTAGAGTTATTTTGACGTATTCGTAGCCCAGGTCTAAATGCAGCTCCACGGTTGTATTGTGACCCTAAGGTAAATATGGAGCGAAGAGCCCTGAATGGGCCAAAGGCGGATTGCATAACCTCAGGGAGGCTAATGACATCGGAACCTTTGTCCAGGGGCTTTATTAAGGACCTAGCCCAACAAGTTAAGAGGTGGCGCGTGAGAATAACTTTCCCACGGTGGAAAACGAACTGCTTAACCTTTAGTTGCCAACTAGAGGTTCCCAAATCTCAACATCCATAAAGGGAATTGGCTATCCCCTGATCAATCAGTCGTCAACCGGATTGATCATGCGATCGGCGCCAGACATTGCCTCCAAATTTTGAACGCACGAAGTTTCCGAGGAGTCAATTTAGACTCGGATTATTATCTTGTACGAATGCGAATATCACAGGCATAACAGAGTCAAGTAAGACCGGCAAAGTTCGACTTTGAAAAGCTGCAATCCCAAGAGACTGCTTCATTCTTTGCCGATCATGTGTCTCTCAAGCTCTCTCTAAATTCTAGCCCTTATACACAAACTAAAGAACACCAATAAGAATGTTGCCAACGAACCATTAGGGAAATATCATCTCAGATATAAAAGGAAGGAGCATTGAGAAACTTGCGAACCAGGAAATGGAGATATGTTACTGCATGAGCATCGTTTGAAAGTCTTATTATAGAATAAAACAGGCAGGATAGGGCTACAAAGAGAAAGTGGAAGCCACTACAACTGAGTAGTATTGTAGCAGAGTCGCAGTCGATTCTGAGAATAAGTCTGCAGATTGTATAACGATTAAAATACCGCTTTCAGGTTGAGTCAGCCTGGTCGAAGCCTACAAAGAACTCTCCGTTTCGTTGACCTAGATGAAGATAAGGTAGTAATATCGAAGATAAAATCTAATAAAGCTGTTGACACATACGGATTCTCTTCTGAGCTATTTAAGGTAACTAGAGATAATCTCATTAGGAATATGGACCAGCTCCGAAACATGAAATCTCAGTATCGTTTGCCCAACCCACAAGGAGACCGTTTTGACTGTGACAACTATAGAGGAGCTCTAAAATCCATTTCCCGCTTTGAAAAATTGGTCTTTGGTCTGTCGGCCTTGGTTATATGAAGATACCATCTGACGTAAGGGCACCGGGATAAATTTTGCAGCAATAATACGAAGTCAACATTGTACAACAGTATATAGGACATTATTCGCCCCGAACCTAAGGTAGATGAACAATGTTGTCGGAGTTTCGGCACAGAACAAAGATCTTGCGCTTACGCTTTCATGAAGGACAATAACCTTCGACTTTTCACATCGTTAGATAAATTTGCACCCGTCTTTCAAGCGGGGAGTTATACTCATTTCTTGTAGGAATGAATTATAGTATATTGCGAAAAACTGCATATATGTAAGTCTGTAGTGGCAGCCAAGCTGCATTTAAAGTCTTACTGGGCCTTCCACCACTCTCAAGTTAGTTTGAGACTGCAATGAATGCCACTCTAAGCACAGTCGTCTAAGTCTAGTCTATGTCACTGTGAGATAGCCTATGAATTTGATTGGCAAGGCTCAGAAGAGGACAGGATCTTTGATTAAAGCATTTATCAAAAGTTGCTTTTATGAGCATATGACACGATGATAATACGAAACTCCAAGCTAAACAACGATGTGGTAGTTACTGGTCTGAAAGGACTTTATACTTGAAATAATAGCTTAACTTTTTACGAAAGATAAAGGAGCATGCCAGGATTATAATGGACTATTTCTTTAGGCTGTTCGCAAGGAATAAAAAGACGATGAGGATCACGTTATCAGAAAATCACGTTGGATTGCCGTCTCCAACGATTTACTTATTTAATAAGAGGTGCGGGGTGAACCTGGTTTTCAACTAACAAGTCTCTCCAGTTACCCCGATCTTGAGCTAACTGCCTCCAGTTGCGCACTCCAAATTGGTTGAAGTACTCCTCTACTTGTGCGTACAACAAACGGTGAGGTCTTTCTCTGCAGAGTTGTCCCTCCGAGTTAGATTAAAAGACTCTGGGCGCCGGAGCGTTGGTGTCTATTCGCTCTACATGTCCTTGCAAGCTCAGCCGACTGATGCGCAATTTTCAGACTAGTTCGATGTAACTGTACATCTCGTATAGCTCGTTATATCTTTTCCCCAAGCCCGTCAACTCAACCGGGACAGAATATTTTTCGAAGGATATTTCTCTCGAATCGACTGAGAATATCTTCATCTGCTTTCAATAGACTCCATGATTCAGAGCCATAAAATCGAACTGGGATGACCAGGGTCTTTTCAAGAGTCTACTTAGTAGTTCGGAATAGAGCCTTGCAACTCAATTGCCTTCTTAGCCCAAAGACACAGAGATTGGAAAGACTGATTCTTCGTTTTATTTCTGCTGAGGTGTTTTTGGCAGGATTGATAGTAATTCAAGTCGAAGTTCCTTACTACCCCAAAGTTATAGCTATCGACCATGTCCACTTCGTCATCTATTAACCGCTAAACCCATTTTCACAGCTTCCGTTTCAATACTAGTGAACGCACCGGTGATAGCCCGCTGAGTTCTCCCAATTATGTCGATATCATCATCGGCGTACGCTAAAACTTGCACAGACTTGAAAGATTGTGCCTTCAGTGTTCGCTTCTACGACAGCTTCGCTTTTTGACATCAAACGTCTCGGTTGAATCTTTATCGACAATGACAAAGCATTGTCCATCGCCATGGACGAGCTTGGCAGGGTATCGATTTGAACTTGAGTTTTGTCCAGGATCTACCGGAGTGTGAAGATTTGGTCGGTTGTGGACTTTCCTGGTCTGAGTCCGCTCTGATAGACACCAATCAGGTTGTTGACCAAGGGTTTCAGATGTTCACACCATATGGCAGATATAATCTTGTATTCGATGTTGACGAGAATTATACCTTTATAGTTGGCGTAGTTGAGGGGGTCCCCCTTTTCGTATATCGGGCATACGGTGCTGAGATTCCATTCATCAGGCATACACTCTTCCGAACAGATCTGAGAAATGAGTTGATGTACGAGTATGTTCCCCACAAAGTCATTTAAAGCAGCTTTGAATACTTCATCCAGTAAGCCTTCGGGTCCAGCTGCTTTGAGGGTTTTCAACTTAAATATTGCAATACTTAATTCATTCTGTTCAGGTGGACGGAAGTGGAAGAGTAGACTGAGGTAAGTTGTGCTTCTTCGCCGCTAGCACATTAGCACGCCTCAGCACAGAATGAGATTTTCCCTTTACCTGTTGGTAAAACTTCCGTAAATTCTTCCTGTTATACAACCTTCTTCTTCTGGAGAAGCCAATGTTCTCCGAATTTCTTTAGCTCGTTGAGCTCATGAACTGCTCTCCTCTTTTCTTTCTCGGCTCTTCGTTGTAGGGTTGTTTTGTATGCTTCTTGTTTAGTTGGATGCGCTTCCGGGTATTGTTCATCAAATCTGGGGTTTTTTGGCGGTGGGCGGGTAAAATTCAGCACATCAGTTGCGGCTTATGTGATTGCACTTTGGTAGGGTTGCCACTGGTCTTCGGTAATTGATGCTAGCGACAAAGGAGGTGTGAGGTCTTGCGATTGCAGCTTTCCTACGTTATATCTTCTAATAGTAGTTCTTCTTTGTAGTGGTGCTTGGGAGATCAGCATTCCTACCTTGACTACAAGGTAATCCGTAATCGGTATCAGTGTTGATTGCCTGTACATCCACAGGAGGTCACGGCACCCAGCACTTATTTGCTACTCCACAACGGATCAACCACAAGTGGGAGAACCTTTCCTACATTTAAGTTTAAACCACCTCTTCAAATCAGGCCGGGACCGAAGTCGGAGAGGCTCCTGACCCACGGTACCATGCTTAATGTCCAGGTACCGACTACTGGTGGTTCTGCCACTCAACAGGACCTATCACAGGCAGCCTGTAACTGGTCAAATCGTAGCAACTTTTAGCGGTAAGTCCTGATGGAAGCAGCCTTTATAATTGGGCGGGGGTCGTGGCTGGCCTGAAGTTTCCTAAGTTCAGAATACTGGAGACATGTCCTACCTCGATCGCAATGTGATCAATTTTATTTGCGTTTCATGATCTGGAGACCGCCAAGTTCCCTTGTGAATATTCAGATAAGGAAATCGTGTGCCTGTTATAGTGACATAAGCGTGGTGTTGTGCAGACTACGAGTATGTTTACCAACTGTTAAAGGTTAAAGTATGTCAAGGAGACTTCTTTCGGTAAGTAAAGCAAGCGGGAGGGATCTATAAATGCTAACTCATTTTCAATTTCGTTTACCTCTAAGGGTATACCCGAAATTTAATAAATGAATGAAAACCGCAATTTCAGGAAATTGAAAGGCAAGTAGCAGAACTTGTTTTCTTGTTTTTCATATAAAATAAATAAATAAAAAAAAAAAAAAATAAAGATACGAGTATGTAAGCTGAAAAAGTATTAAAATTCTTCACTTTTTGTCCAACAATGTATTTTGAATAGAAACATGCATATACCACCTTGATCAAAAAGTTCCCGAAATGTATTCAGAAAATTAAAAATACAAGTGTATTCATCTAAATCTACATTGTCCCCTTCAAAGTAATCCCCATCGACTGCAACACACTTACATATGCCGACGCTTGATCCAATCCTCGAAACATTTTTTATATTCGGTTTTCGGTACGTATGTCCATCAGTGCTTCCTGCGATTTTTCCATTACTTCCTCTCGGCCGCTGAAACGCGTTCCCCTTAGTGGGTTTTTTAACTCGATTGAACAGAAAGAAGTCACAGGGGGCCAAATCAGGTGAATTCGGTGGCTGTTGGATGGTATTTGTTGCATTTTTCATTAAAAAATTACGAATAATAGTGGTCAACACGGTCTCTTTTTTGCATGAAATTGAGGTCTTTTGGCACCAACTTTGCTGCTACATGATGGAAACCCAAATCATTAACTAAAATGTCTTGGATTAAAAGATCCATAGGCAATGTTCTAGTCCTCCGCTATCTCTCTGATGGTTAATTTGCGGTTATTGACCAACATTTCTTTTACTTCATCAATGTTTTCGTCGGTTTTCGATGTCGATGGTCTGCCACTGCGTTCATCATTTTCGATTGGCTCACAATCACTTTTGAACCGCTCGTACCACTGGTAAATGACCGTTTTCTTTAGAGAATCGTTGCCGAAACACTTTTCCAATATTTCCAACGTTCGCGCACCATTAAACCCGTTTTCTACGCATAATTTAATACAAGTTCGTTGTTACATCCATTTCTAAAATTTTAAAAAATCGCCAACACACACAGAGAACTTTTGCAAATGTCAAGCTATGACGCTAAGATTTAGAGGGAATGAAAACAACAGATGTACCAACTTAACAAAAAAAAAAAAACAGAAATTAAATCGGAACAATGGGAGCGCCA
Source organism: Volucella bombylans (assembly GCA_949129095.1). Classification (NCBI taxonomy): domain Eukaryota; kingdom Metazoa; phylum Arthropoda; class Insecta; order Diptera; family Syrphidae; genus Volucella; species Volucella bombylans. Next base: position 107,219,273 of record OX422140.1, on the reverse strand, counting down.
CACGGTGGTTATCCCGGGAACTTTTTGATCAAGATGGTACTTACATATACGAGTAGCTCGGTACAGTGACGATAAAGAGCTTCTTTTTAAAGCAATTTCTGCTCAAAATTTTGTATACCAAAAGTACGGCACGTGCTTTCTGCATTCCATTTAATTTTTTCTTTTTATTTTGCGCTGTCCAATTAAATATATACGATAGCATTTAAATGATAATTACATACAGAGCATTCTGTTCATGAGAACATTGACCTTATACGAAAGCGTGTACCCCCTAACAATTTGTTAAATTCTTCTCATTAATTAAACCATCGGATGATTTAAAATATAAAAAAAAAACAACTAAAATAAATTTATCACTTTTTATCCTATTGTCATTAAAAACTAAATTAGGTTCGACGTGAGCTGGCAATTAAACTACTGCATACATGTGAGCCATAAGTCGACACGACGAATGGGGTATTAAAATGAAATAAACTATCTTCAGGTTACTAGATGATAAAAAAGATTATCAAAATAGGTACTATGAAGCTATAACATGAAACTTAACAAGCAGAATGAATTGTTTCGTTGATATGAGCACAATTACCTTAAAGGTCGTCATGCAAAATTTCCTGCTCCAACATTGAAGATACAACATATCATTCTAGACTAACGAAAGTCCTTGCCAAGTCAGAAGCATGTGATTTCAATGCACTCTGAGTGCCATGCGTGAAACTCACTTTCCTGCATGCACCCAAGGCAACAGCATCATTAGACAGAAGGAAAGATCTGCTCGCTCATTATCTTCTTAAAAATGTGCTGGATTAGACGCAGTCCTACCAGTCATGCATCAAACGTATGCTATTAAATATGGGCTACTGGAGGAAATTAAAAGTAGTTTTCATACCGAAATCAGCAACTGTGTACTACTTCGCTTCTAGACCGCAATGGTTGCTTCCTAGTGATTTTGGCATAAGCAGAGGCAGATGAACTTGCGACAATAAAGACAAAATTTCGTGAGGATGTCTTCACATCCACTGACTGTAAAGCTTGCAGCCGTCGAAATACGAGTAAAACCAAAGCTGATGTAGCGTTTTTAAGAGCATTGCGCCTAGTTTAGTATGAATCTCTCCTCTGTTCTTGGCCTGAGAGGAGCGGGGGACATTGAACCCATTATAAGCTTGCAATAGATCTACAAGTGAATCAGAACTGACGGCCTATCAATTGTAGTATTAGGTATCAAGTCTCCCTTCGTTAGTCTCGGGCTCCAGGTTTTGAAGTGGATATAGAATAAAACTACGGATAGACGAAGAAACCTTCCAAACACCTGTGAAATGTGCGAGCAATTATGAACGGAGTTCAATATATCCACGTTCACCAATAACCTCCCAAAAGAGCACGCAACAAAGCTGCCCTGAAATTGTGACGGCAGAGGTCGTACCATCATTTTTTTATGTCAAGCAATTTCAGACTGAGAACATAAGCGAGGTACTTCTTTAATGAATTCACAGAGCTACCTGTTGCTTAATCCATTAATCTTTTCTGGTTCTCGGATGCAATATGATGATCAAGACCCATTCAAGGACTGAAGCGGAATCATCAACTGCACACCACAACTAGATTTCCAATCCCATCTCCCCAACTTGAGCATTATAATTAATATATGTTCTAAATGCTATGACACGTAACGAATTCTTACGGCAATGAATAGCCCATCAGGCCACAAACTTAACCTTCACTAATTAAGTAATGTAGAGGGATCATAAGAGTGTCTCATAGCTCACGAATAATACTGATGGTAATTTCTGTTAAAGAGAACCAACAAGGAGAGCGAGCAACTACTGACTGCCTAAACCGTGACTTAGGCCAATATTGCTAATATTCCGAGTTTGCGTTAAGTGCCTGGATTGGGTGCTGTAGAGGCACTAAGAAGTGTCAACGTGGCGATATCCAGTGTTGCAACTGTTACTACACATCAATTGTGCTTTTTTTACCTCCAAGTCGTAATCACCGAGTACTGGTCGATGTCCGTCCGGACTCGAATTGCCAAACTTACAAGCGCAAGTGCTGACCAGCAGACAATAGCCGTGTTTTATCGGGAAGTAGCTACGCAGCCCAGTAAAATATCCCTTGGCAAACAGCAACAAAAACGAAAAGTGGCGATATTTAAGTCAGTAAATAAGTGAGTATAAAAGTGAACATAGAACTTAGGAATTCTGAAATCCAGGGAGCGCTGACAGGGGTTGTAAAAAATTTTATTTCATGAAGGTTGTCTGACTTTGTTTATTTAAGGATGTGTATTTTATATAATTTGTGTAAAGGTGCATTTGAGTTGCAAAAAGAAAAGAAAACAAAAGATTTGGGTGAAGTCGTTGAGAAAAGTGAGGGATGAATGTGGTTCATTTTCTTTTATTACAAGAGAGCTGCAAATTGGTGACGAAAAATCTTTCTTCAGTTATTTAAGGATGAATAAGGAAGCTTTTCAGTAGCTCCTTTTGCTAATAAAAAGACGATCTGCATAGGGGAAAAAAACCAGTAAACTGCTGAAAGTTTCTACACGACATGCAGATACATTGGTACATGGATATGTCTTATAGACATACGATGAGAAAACCTTAATTGTTTTACGAGTAAAAAATATATAGAATATATGGTGGTTGTGCAAAAAACGAGATGGTTTACAGTTTTACTCCGGTGTAAAAAAAAAACACAAGTTCAAAAATTATGTACATATATATGCATACTTATGGTATTACCTGTATGAAAAAAAAGGAGAAATCAAATGCTAAGCACTATACCAAAAAAAGAAAAGATACGAGGGCGGGTCAATAAGTACGTGACTTTTGGAATAAACACAGATTTTTTGATAAAAAAATAATTTTATTTTTCAACGTAGTCTCCCTTGAGCTCTATACACTTTGTCCAACGCTTCTCCAAATTTTTTATCCCTTCCAAAAAAAAATGATTTGTCGAGGTCCTCAAAATAGGCCTTTGTTTGCGAGATGACTTCATCATTGGAGTCAAATCTTTTTCCACCAAGCCATTTCTTCAGGTTTGGGAACAAGAAGTAGTCGCTCGGAGCCAAATCTGGAGAATAGGGTGGATGAGGGAGCAATTCATAGCCCAATTCATGGATTTTTGCCATGGCAACTGCACATGTGTGCACCCTTGCATTGTCTTGGTGGAAAAGAACTTTTTTCTTGGCCAAATGAGGTCGGTTTTTTTTAAATCGTCATTGAATCGGTCCAATAAGTTGGCATAATATTCCCCATTGATTGTTCTTCCCTTTTGAAGGTAGTCAATGTGGATTATCCCGCGTGCATCCCAAAAAACAGTCGCCATAACTTTATTGGCTGACAAACCCACCTTGGCCTTCTTTGGCGCCGATTCACCCTTAGAAACCCACTGTTTGACTGTTGTTTGTTCTCTGGTGTGTTGTGATGGATCCATGTTTCGTCCACGGTTACAAAACGGCGCAAAAACTCCTCCATATTGCGATTAAACAACGCCAAACCTTCCTGTGAAGTTGTTACACGATTGCGTTTGTGGTCGACTGTGAGCAAACGCGGCACCCATCTTGCGGAAAGCTTTCTCATGCCCAAGTGATCATTCAAAATTGAAACCACTGAGCCATGCGAGATCCCTACGGCTTCCACAATCTCTCGCACTTTCAATCTTCGGTCGGCCAACACCATATCGTGAATTTTTTCGATTGTTTCGGGTGTAGAGACCTCAACTGGGCGTCCAGGACGTTCGGCATCTTCAGTGCTTGTACGGCCACAACGAAATTCAGTAAACCACTTTTTTACCATTGAAATCGATGGTGCAGAGTCCCCATAGTATTTATCAAGCTTAGCCTTGGTCTCGGTAATTAAGCAAGAAATAATGCTTAATAAGCACACGAAATTCACTTTTTTCCATTTTCTCCTCAAATTAGTGAGTAGTCTGATAAAAATAGCTGTCAAACACAAACTAACTGACGCAGCAAGTTTAAATTTTGACAGGAGTCAACTGACAGATGCCTGTTGACAGGAGCAGTGTTGCTGTTTCAGTAAAGAGGTCAGAAATTCAAAAAGTCACGGACTTATTGAGCCGCCCTCGTATATGCACAAAGGATGAAAAGTATATTTGTAACACATACAAAACGTCGAAAAACAGAGCGATGACGATTCATGTGTCCATGTACAGACTGTTCTCCAATATCCCATTCCTTTGCACAGTTGATTCGTTGCGAAGCACACAAACCCAACAACAACACCAAATACGCACACAGAGTACGATCACTGAACAGTAGAAGGAAAGCAAAAAATGGGACACATTTTGTGACGGACACATTTTTCAGAAAGACAAGCGGTTAGACATATCCATGTCAAAACACCATTATGAGATCCGTAATTACACCAGAACAAAAGCTGGCAGCAACTCTGAGATTCCTGATTTCGACATACCTTTCGAACATATCCGTAAGCATATTCAAATTTCAAGAAGTGATTTTTTAGACTGGCACGGGTACCAACTTTGAAATATAGATTGAAAGTGAGTGAGTAAAGGCATTTTATTGGGGTTCAACAATCCTCGGATAGAAACGGATCTACTGTTGACAACGCTTACAAGCGAAACAAGGACAACGAACTTCGGATCTGCACCTAGAATGTTAGGTCCCTTAATACGCCACGAGCAGCCGAACAACTAGTGGAGGCCCTGGACTGCTGCCAAGCAGATGTCACCGCCATCCAAGACATGCGATGGTCGGACAAAAAGAGGATGAAAAACTGCGACATCTAGTACGGCTATTGCTATCAATGGAAAAATCAGCTCCTTTTTGAAACCGGATTTGTTATTAGAGGCAACTTAGGCAAGAAGTCTTGAGTTGGGTTGAGAACGAGCGCCACGCAGCAGTCCATATTAAGGCTAGATTTGTCTTATATGCGCGCACGCCCCCACCGTGGAAAACGAAGACGACACCAAAGATGTCTTCTACGAGCTCCTAGGCAAGAGCTACGAGCAATGCAATAGCTATCGGATTAAAATTGTTCTCGGTATTACTACCAAGGTAACGCATCTTTGGTAGTACGAGGGCGGGTCAATAAGTCCGTGACTTTTTGAATTTCTGACCTCTTTACTGAAACAGCAACACTGCTCCTGTCAACAGGCATCTGTCAGTTGACTCCTGTCAAAACTTAAACTTGCTGCGTCAGTTAGTTTGTGTTTGACAGCTATTTTTATCAGACAACTCACTAATTTCTTGCGAAAAAAAACCAAAAAACCAAGACAATGCAAGGGTGCACACATGTGCAGTTGCCATGGCAAAAATCCATGAATTGGGCTATGAATTGCTCCCTCATCCACCCTATTCTCCAGATTTGGCTCCGAGCGACTACTTCCTGTTCCCAAACCTGAAGAAATGGCTTGGTGGAAAAAGATTTGACTCCAATGATGAAGTCATCTCGCAAACAAAGGCCTATTTTGAGGACCTCGACAAATCATTTTTTTTGGAAGGGATAAAAAAATTGGAGAAGCGTTGGACAAAGTGTATAGAGCTCAAGGGAGACTACGTTGAAAAATAAAATCATTTTTTTATCAAAAAATCTGTGTTTTATTCCAAAAGTCACGGACTTATTGACCCGCCCTCGTACTATCGGAAAATATAACTTGTATGACACCACCTCCAATAATGGATTCGTGCTATTCGACTTTGCGGCGGGTCGAAACATTTTCGTAGGTAACACGCGATTCCCGCATCTTGATATTCATAAGGTGACTTAGAGACCTCCAGATCAATCAATCGTCAACCAAATTGACCACATTGCTATCGACGCAAGGCCGAGATTACGTTAAGTGCTCCAGTATTACGAACCTTCCAAGTCGCCAACATCGGCTCGGACCATTACCTTGATGTAGCCTAATCCGATATCCCGAACATCGCAAAGGCAAACTACTACTGCGAGGAAGTTTAAAGTCGGAAGGCTATTTGCAAGAGATCACCAAACCCTTTTTCGATCGAGTCTTCCCTAATCTCTTACCGCCAGCATCAGGTATCGAAGACCAGTGGCAACATTGCCAAAAAGCCATAGGAGCTACACGCTGCTCCACCAAGCTCGGTAAAGAACTCACCAAGACCTTTGATGTCAGAAAACGATTTTGACAAAGCGACGCACTGTCATCCGATTTCTTTAATGGGTTTAGCTGTCATTAAGGGCAGGAACAAGTATATGATGTTAACTAACACCGATGTCTCGAACAGAACGTCACCCTCGAGAGATATAACTTTGAGGTAGTTAAGGTCTTTGTTTACCTAGGCTCCGCTATCAATTCAGACAACGACACTACCACTGAGATCAAACGAAGAATTTAATAATCCCAGTCCTACTCTATGACGCAGCGGCATATCAAAAATAGATGAGGGTGCTCTTAACTGTTTTGTGGAAAATTATTTCGTCTACTTTCGGTCCAATCTTCATAGACGGTGTGTGGAGGAGGGGATACAACGACGAATTGTGCGGGCTGACCGGCGACATCGACTTAGCCAGAAGAGTGAAAGTCTAACGACTGAGTTGTCTGAGTCGGTCGTGTAGAGCGGATGAACATCAATGCTCCGGTCCGAAAAGTTTTCGAATCTGCCCCCGAGGGGCAGTGCAGTGGACGAAAACCACGACTCAGGCGGAGCACACAAGTGGAAGTGGACCTCGGCCAACTTAGCGTGCGAAACTGGGTTCAGCTAGTTAAAGATCGAGCTGGCTGGAGACGCTAGTTGGTTGAGGTCCAGGTCCATCATCGGACTATAGCAATACCTTGAGTAAGCAAGTAAGTAAAGTTTGCTTTATCTCTTCATGCTGGAGATCTCATGTCAATCCTGATTTATACAGGCTTAAATTGCAAGCGTGAGCCAGAACTCAATGTTACAACGGAAGAGCTCCCCAGATAGTATCAACGGTGTTACCTGTATCTATTTCCTTGACCTGATAACCGTCCTTCGAACCACTTTAACATATTCAAAGCCAAGGTCTGAGGGTTTTGGGAACCAGCCATCAGGGATTTTGTAAATGGCCACAAATAACCGAAAGACTTCGTATGCGAGTCTGATGCCACTATTTTGGTACTGCATCTAATGATATCCTGATGATAACCAACATTAAGCAGGACCACTACTTTATTGTGGACAAGATATGAATGCGAATATCCATAATGCTAAGAAAAGGGAATACTGTGAAGATGTTTGACATCGAAGGACGGGATCCGGAAGAAACCGCTAGAGACGTTACCCAATAACTACCAATAAGTTATCGGAGAGACCGCCTCGGATGTGCTCGGTTTGCTAGACCACCACTGCGAAGCGTGTTGTTTAACGATGAATGCTGTCTGGTCATTTAATAGAAAGTGGCACTGCAGGTTAAGACTAAAGCGGCTCATAGCTCAGAGAGCAAAAAAACAAGGACCAGCACAGGCTTCTTAGAAGGAAGAAAATAGAGCACGATTTGCGTGAGATCGAGGAAATTCAGAAATTTTACAGGAGGAAAGACTGTCAAACATTTTACCAGAAGGTAAAACGAACAAGCTATTTCAACAAAGTACGAACGGAAGAATGCAAGAACGAACGAGGGAACTTAATTGTAGATTTGCAGTTAGTGGTGCGTTTATACAGACTATTAAACGGTGATGACGATCAACATTCTGCTGCCCTGCTGAACAAACCACTCAACCTGGACGATGATGGAGAACGATTACGTCCACCCGACCTCGATAAAGTGAGAATAGCCATATCCAAACTTAAATTCAACAAGGCTACTGATGCTGACGGCCTAGCTGCCGAGCTCTCTAAGGCGGTGTGAGATGAGAATGCACCAAATTATTCTGAGGAAACTGATGTACACCAATTATGTTGGTGTTGTCGGATGTTAGACCAGTTTAATCGCGAATTTCATTAACCAAATTATGCCCGTACATAGGTGCATACATATATGTATATTAATGGCGACGAGCAATATTTAACCGGGCGTGTATTGGTTGATCAATCAAAGTAAAAACAGTAAATTAAGCGCTTATGGATTAGAGTGAGCACAGTGAAGCAAAAAATAAAAAAAAGCAAAACATTTAGAACTTTGAGAATTATAAAGAGCGCCTCCAACACTTGTTTTCCATAAATGGAGTGACGAAGGATGCAGAAAAAAAAATCTCATATTTAATCTTATAAAATTTTAAAATCGCATACTGGTCCAGAAAAAAAAAAGAAAAACCAAATAAAAAATCGTTCGTTGAATTGACCGGAATTTTTGAGAAATTTTTTAACAATGTTAACCGAACGGTTTAAATTGTGTTCTTGAACTTAAGACGTTGGCTTAATAATGCGATTTTAAAACTTTTGTTTAAACGACTCTCAGACAGACAAATTGGTGCGCGGTATATACCAAGAAAAAATTGAGCAAAAGCTTTTACGTATAAATGACAAAGCGTGCAAACTCGCAAAGAACATAGAGCTGACAAATATGCAGTCACGCCAGATGAGGCCAGAAGGTTTCAACAACATATCAACGCAAAATCACCAACATCAGCATCAGTATCAGCAGCAACGGAGGAGGAGGGACCAGTCGGGATCAAGATCTGCAAGCAGAAACAACAATTCTAATAGAAAATTTCATTTTCATTTATTATTATTTTCATTATTTATCATATTATTGCATTCATATACAAATGGGTTGTACAATAATTTAATTTAAATCTTTTTTTAGTACTTAGATACAATGTGATATAAAAAAAAAATATTACAATATATATAAAATACAAAATAATATAATAATAATAGTAATAAAATAATGTACAATATATACATATATAAAAATATAAAAATAATATACGGCTTAAAGTAGGAGGGGTTGGCTTTTTGAGCAGGAAAAGTGAAGAGGATTGCACTTTAAAGTTTGCACAATTGAGAAGTGCATACTTTGATTCGCGGTAGAAGTAAATTCCAAAGTCTGACATTATTTAGGTATTGGCAACGAAAAGGAGTAATATTAATATTTCTCATAGAACGATTGAAGTCAAGTTTGTTATACAAATACGATGGAGATTTAGTGTTTACAATTTTATGTAAAAATATACGATTTCTTGCATTTATGTAATGTTGCAGTGTGCAGACTTGTAGTTTACATTGAGAAAGTTAATTTAGGGCGCTAGAGACAACATCAGCATAACTAATGATGGGCAATATTAATGTTAGTACCAATTTACATCTACATACAATAGTTTCCATAGAGGTAAAATACGCAGTAATACACTACTTATAACTGCGTTAGTATGACTATAATCTGAGAGGTTGTGAGTACAGACGTATGAACATGCAAAATAATATTGGCTTAAGAATTGAGCCTTGAGGAACTCCTTGAGTTTCTTTTTTTTAAATTAGCGCGCGCTCAAGGGGTTATTAGTATCCTTCAAATGTTACCACACAGCGCGGGCGAAGAAAAATTAGAAAGGAAAGAAAGAGAATCACGATATTTTGGAGTACGTTCGAAAGTTGGCTTGAAGCTATACTGATGAGCATTCATAGCGAGACGGGTGTCCGGTTAAAGGTCTGAAGGGGCGGAATGTTACTGGCGATTTCTATGGAGTACTCGTGGTGGAAATGGCGATAGAATAAAGTGAGACAGGAGACATTACGTCGGTGTTCGAGGGAGTCAATTAACTGAGTGATATTAGCGTCACCTATGAGTTTTATCGCACGGTTTTGGATCCTATCTAGAAAGTTCAAGGAGGTATTTGGGGTACATGTCCAGATGTGGGCATTGTACTCCAATTTTGGGCAAATGAATGCCTTATATATTGAGGTCAGATGTGAGGGGGTTACATACTTCTCACATCGTTTCAGGCAACCTAGACATTTCGCAGTATTTTTGGAGACATCGAGTATATACTATAGTCACTCCAACGTAAGTTGTCATTGACACACATTCCGAAAATAGAAAGTTTATGGATAACGGCTGGGTGTTTAAATTTGGCTTTAACGACAACAAACAGAATTGTGTTTCTGAAGCATTAAATTCCACTCTGTTGGTGGTTCCCTATTTAGTAATGCTATTATATTGGAATTCTAAAGTCGAAGGGCAGGCGTGAGTCCGGGAACGAATATGAAAAGCAGAGAGTACTGTCATCAACAAAGGAATATATTGGATTAGAAGTATCAGACAAGAGATCATTAATGGAAATGAAAAAGAGTGTCGGAGACAGAATGGAGCCATAATTTCAAATCTATTGAAGAGGAGAGTCATCGATCCCAAAAGCACGTATTTTTGGCAAAAAAAGCTTGATGCCAAACTATTTCAAATGCCCTAGAAATATCAAGTGCAACTATCTTGCTTTCGCCAGTTTGGTTTCACTTTTCGGTGAGTCCAGTTTACCTGTTGCTACGAAAACCGTACTGCCGGTCATTGAGAAGTTTTCGCGTTTCGAGATATTTTATGAGCTGACGGTTTATCGGGGTTTTCATTACCTCCGAAAGAAAAGACGAAAGTGAAATGGATCTGTATTAGGAGAGAGAAGAAGAATCGCCTTTTTAGGGACGGACTGGACAAATGCCGTTTTTCATTTGCACAAAAGGAGTCCGAAAGAGTAAGAATGATGAAAAGGCCTACGCAGTGTTTTTGCCATCGAAGAAGAACACCTCTTCAGAAGAAGGGGAGATGTACCATCTGGACCAGCGGTTTTATAACGACACAACTGCGAAACTGGATTCGTCCCAGTGGGGACAAAGCACAATCTGGAAGCTTTGAGCTGGCCGCAAAGTGTGCAGCTAGCAGGTTGGCCTTGTCCTAAGGGCTGACAACTGAAATGTCATTATATTTGAGCGTTCGGATGGAGGATGAGACAGAATTTCTAACGTTTTTGATGAATGACTATCAATTGTTGTTATCCTTGGGACATTGTAGTATTTGTTGCCTCACTTTTTGGTCGTGTTGAAATTTCACACGATTCAGAAAGACGTTGCAGTCATTTATGGCTCATTTGAACTTTTTCCGGTTTTCCTCTGTCGAATTTATGTATCTATCTGGTTTTAAATAACACCAATTGCTAATAATAAACAAATAAGTAAATGAGAAGAAAGCCTTCTACCATATTGCAGTCACTTATTGAATTGCGATATTTAGTCGCTCTACAACACGATACACCGGATTTCATCAGTCTTTTACACCTTGAAACTACACAGAAGTCATGAATTTTGTATTACAAACAGATCCATATACTCAGAACCATTTGACCCACTTTTTTACATGAAGAGTACTAGTAGAAGGAGAAGCAACATACATCTTAGTCTCGTTTAAACTTCACTTTTTCCAATACCAAACCTGGCAACTATGTATGTATGTTTAACTTAAATTGAATAACTTAACAAAAAAATCCCAATGACCTGCTTTTAATTCTAAGACGGAAATGTTTACAAATATCTTTAGTAACAAAAAAAAAAAAAAAAAAAAAAGATGCATGTGGGTGTGTAGGAAAACTATTCAAACACAAACAGAACGCCAAGACAGTGTTACCACTCTCATGTACTTCTCAGTAAAAATCTATGAAATTTTGTAAACACCTTGTACTCGTTTTATATTTATCTTCAACGATAGTGATCAACAAACCAAAAAATTATTATTAACATTGTATACATATAATAATTTTTTTTTTTTCTGTTTGTCCTGCAATCACTGAAGCAAGAAGTCCTTAATTAATCTACGTAAAACCGTAGTTTCTTTAATGACGATTTATTGCGAATTTTATCACAATAATTTTATTTATAAAAACTCTGCATATCTAAGACGACTTTTTATAAATAAAGGTAAATCGAAATATTAAAACATTTGCAAGATGATATTTCGCAGAATGAAACAAATAAATCTTTTTCAACTTAAATTTAACCCACGGAAACTGAAAACATCCATCCCACACACATCTTTTTTATATTTCTTTTCATTTCTTATATAGCAAACGCACAGATAGATGCGTTTGAATTGTTCGAGAGAATTGAAAAAAATAAAATAAAAATAAATAAATAAGAAATAAGAAGAAAAATCGTTCATGAACTTGATTCCGTATGTATCGAGAAAAGTATCTATTGATAGAATGAATATGTTTATATAATGAATGCAGGCTCAACTATGCCGAATGTATTCAATCGAGATGATCTTATGAAGTTTGAGATATTTTATTTACCTGCCACCAGCGGGCCATCGCTCTAACAACCTTATCCGCATCCATATTTCTTCTTGGCTATTATATAACGAAAATGGCCGGAAAATTTAGATGTTTCGCCTTCTAGAGGTCACAGGAAAATTGTTTTAAATAGTTGTTGTTCTTTAAAGTATCCGAAGTATTTGAAAGTCTATCCGACACTTGTATGATCAGTTGGTTGTTTCCGATTAGCTTGCGATCAGTTTGCGATCCCCCGCTTTTGGGGAACGAATATCTCCTTCGAAAAACTACTCGTATCTATCCGTCAAAAGCACAACTGATAACGAAATGTGGTAAAGTTCTTTTGGTTTTGAGTTCTCTTGTTTTATTATTTGAAAAACGTCCGTTTTCCTCGAATTATTTACAAAGACTGCAACATTTCAAAAATTGTCGTAGCCATGACTGCCTGTTCTGTCTGTCTGTTATTGGTGGCGGTCCATCTCTTCAATTATATTTTTGTTTTGATTCTCAAGTTTATTTTAATTTTTTTAAATGCGAATTGTGCTTTTTTTTTCTTAATTTTGTCGAATAAAATGAGATCCACGAGAAGCAATAAATATGTACAAATAGAAGGAAAAGAACTTACAACAACAACAGCTGCAGATACAGATACACGCGCACTTTAGTACTTTTTTGACATTTTTTTTTTCTTCTTTTTTTTAGAACACTCCTTTGTATTTTTCCGACCGTGATCATGATGGGTGTGCATACTAAAGTATCTCCACAAAGCTGTATGCCAAAGTCAATAGTTTGTATTCCCAAGATGCGAACCAATTAAAAGAATATACGAGTACTCTCTTGTTTTACTTGATTTCATTGTTGTGGTACAATTAAGTGGCGTAGATACATAACATAAGAAAATAATTTTAATCGAAAAACAAGCGAACAAATGAGCACATTGCAATTAATGGACGTAAATTGTATGGATGCCAAAATACGTATCACGTGCGCCACATTTATCTAAGGTGCAAACAATTAGATACAAATCAATGCTGTTAGGTACTCTGCCGCAGGAAGTATCTAGTCGAAAGTTCACATTTACAGTGAACAAAAGCACTTCTTTTTTTCTTGTTTGTCATTTCAAATGACGACATTTGAGTCATTCAGCTTTCACGAGACTTATACCAGTGATCTGAGGTTTACGATCGATATAACCATGTGGTTTAATTGGATCATATTCCATTTGATGAGAATGAATATTCGAATTTAGGTTTGCGTGCCGGATTTGAATTACTGAGTCAATGAAAGTATCAATTGGATCAAATTTCCACAAAAGAGAATATTGCCAATAGAATCTCAAAATTATTTATGAGATTTTCGGAAAGATCAAATTTGGCGCCCAACGCGAAACCTAATTCGGCTTTCTACCATCTAGCGATAAAATTCTTTGTCGCTCTACGATGACAGGACAGTTTACATTAGACACTTAACTTCACATATACGAACTGGCATCCACTTTGGTCCTGATAGTAACGATATCACTCTCCATTTCAATATCTGGATGCAAAATCCTATGTGATGGTATAAAAGCATCGTCAGCTTAGTTCAGATGGAGATTTGGTGTACGAGTTCACTACGATTTTAGTTTTCAGTTCTCTTTGATAGAGCGTCGGGGAACATATCACTTACCAACATTAACTGCAGTCTATGTAGAAACCACTTAACTACACATGTTTATCCGGTGCCGATATTCGCTTTAATTCGTCGATTTCTCTGACATATGTCCATTGCGCAAAATTTTATATTTTGATCCATCAAGACTCGTAATTGGTATGTCATGAATTCCTCTATGGTAGACCCTATGTTCTCTAGGCTGCTTGAGATGAATCTATCTGAAGAGTAACTTCATTTAGCTTTGTTATTACATCCCTGTAGCCCCCTTCTCACTGTGTTAAATGTTGTGTTGGTGTAAGTTGGAGACGGAAGCTCTTGGTCCAATACTGACTGTCGCGCCAACTTTTTTCTATTGTATCCCTTTGCCACGACATTTGGAATGTCGAAATCATTATTATTGATTCGGCCAGAAGAATTAACATTCAATGTGCAATGTTGGAACCCTTCAAGTAGTCTGAATGATTTAGCCGGAATGCACCACTATCTTGTTACTTGATCTGTGAATCAAGGAATAAAAGCTGCAGATGAACGCTTTTCTGCAGCGGATACGGAGGGCACCTGTGAAGACTATGCTTTCCGTTCTTTGTACCACCACTAATTTTCTATTTTTTTTTTTTTTCCACCAGACCGGTGTGCTATATGTCCCATATGTATGGGTCTTACAGAAGCGTTTAAAGCCTTACATTGAAATTCCAATTTAGTTTTCTCCCAATAATTATTCCAAGATATTTCACGCTGGCTGACAGTGTCGCTTCTACTACATCCAACGTAAATATTTTAAATATTTTCTGCGTAAATCAGTGAGTCAAGACATTGCCAACCGGACGTAGAAAAGGTCAGTAGTGGTAACAGGACACTTTGAATTCCCCAATGGCAACTATACCAAGTTCAGCACTGAACCTCTGGGTACTTTTGTCGAAACTCCTTCTCCGGATGGACACCAACTGTAGATACTGATAATAATCCTCTGAACCACCAGAAAATTCCAGAGGAAATACTATAATAGAAAAAAAGCAGAAAGCTTAGCTCCTAATTCATTCTCTTCCTATAAATCTCTTGGATTTGACGGTATCATGCCAATCATGTTTCAAAAGACGAAGGAGACTTCGATGCCGCTCTTAAAACGATGCTTTAGTTGTAGTCTCCATCTCTCATCTCACCGATAAACCGATATAAAGCCATAATAATGCAAAGTGAGGCTCATCTGAAACAGATGGTGGGTGCTGTAGAAATAGGGTAAGCACTGACACTGATAGTGCTCTAGCTGTTTCTACATATCAATTATGCATATTTTACCTCCAAGTGGTAACCATCGGGTACTGGTCGACGTCCATCCGGACTCGAGTTGCCAAACTTATAAGCGCGAGTGCTGACCAGCAGACAAATATAGCAGCAATGTAAACGGGAGAGCGAATGAATTTTCCAGATAGTTCAGCGGTGAAGTAAAATCCCGGAACAAAAAAAATAAAACCATATGCGGCCTACTCCGACATATTTGGAACTCAGACCGGTAAGGATTTCCGACACTAAGTCAGGGTCTTATAAAAGAGATGGTGGCAGAAGAGTCCTCAATGAACCAACGGTAGCGCTCAATCCCCGGACGGATTACTGGTTTCGGTCTAACGGAGCGGAAACCATCAACCAGATTGACCGCCTCAACGAAACCCCTGGTTTGACGACGAGTGGCACATGCAGCTAAGCAGACGCATACAAAGCGGCCTGCATAGACGGGCTAAGGAGAAGCAGCAGAAGCGCGCGGTCAGAGCATTCCTGTTAACTGTATACCGGCGATGACGAACCAAATACCGCTCTCAGTCAGAATGAACGATGTTGGGACGATGTTGGTCTAAACAATTCCGTCCAGACCTGGATGAAATGAAAATACTAATAGCTAAGCTTAAGTCCACCAAAACTGCTGGAGCGGATTGCCTAACTACCGCGCTATGGGCGATGACTTGGTAAAAACATACACCAACTCGTGTGTAAAATATGGTCGGACGAAAGTATGATGAATGTCCGACCCTCAAGAAAGGTAACCCTATGAACTGCGTCAACTACAAGAAGACTACAGTCTTCTCAACATCGTCTACAGGATTCTCTTTGCCGCATTGTGTGAACGCCTGAAGCCATATCAGTGGGGCTTCAGGACAGGAAATTCCACCATCGACCAATTATTCACACTTCGGCAGATCTTGGAAGCTCCAAATCGATACACACTACCTATTCATCGATTTTAGGGCCGCGTGTGACAGCATATACAATATAGAGATGAGATCTACGGAGCACTGTCTAGTTTTGGCATCCCTGTCAAACTCGTCTGCTTTTGCAATATGACTATGGAGAATGCACAATGCTCCGTTGAGCTTGGTAAAAAACTCACCGATGCCTTTGATGTCAAAAAAAGGATTTAGACAAGGCGATTCGCTGTCATGCGATTTCTTTAACATCATTCTTGAAAGAATAGTGCAAAACTCAGGCGCCAACACAATACCCACAATCTTTCAAAAGTCAGTCCAATTGCTCACATACGCCGATGATATTGACATCGTGATGTCAGTGGCACTTTCGCGGGTATTGAGGCGGAAGATAGACAACAAAAACGGACACCCAACGCCGATGTCTCGGACACAAAGTCGCCGTTGACAGATAACCTTGAGGTAGTTAAGGTCTTTGTCTACCAAGGCTCCGCTATCAATTCAGACAACGATACTAGCGTTAAGATCAAACAAAGAATAACTCTTGCCAATCTCAAAGCGATTAAAATCGCTCCACTTGGTTTTCTCGAATTGTCGTACGGTTGTTTTGGGAGTCTTTTCTCTAATTATGTCGAGCCTAGTGTGAAGAACACACAACGGTTTAGTTGTTAGGGTGAGAAGTAAAAAAACAGAACAAAATATGGTGGCATGACTACCAACGTGTGATATTAGCGTGGGCTCATTTACAAGTCGAGTCGAGTTGTTTTCCACGCCGAAGCTCTTAACACACCGGTTTTCGGAAGGACGTCGAAGTCACCCATTGTGTAGAAATATTGAAATCATTCAATACGAAGATCAACGGATGCATTTTTTTGTATGGAATCAGGCAGCGCATTAGACTTATTGAAAATTGAATTCCTATGCAGTTTGTGGCTTCTGTCAATAGATTACTGTCAAATTCTAACAGTATAAACGAGTTTTTGTGCCGTTTCATAACCGTGGAGGAAACATGTATCCACCAGCATACACCGGGGACCAATAAGTGGGTCTGTCGGCCAACAAGGTCATGCCAACAGTTTCTTTGGGATGCACACTACATTATCCACTAAATCCTATCGAATGAACTGAATGAAATTGTATGCTTTAATACGGACTGCGTACTACCCCAAAATGATTTTGCTATATATCTTGCCAAGCAATGAGGCATGGGGAAGGAGTAAGGAAATAGTCGATCAAAAATCTAAATAACAAACGGTTATTTGTCCTTCCCTTGAATGTGTTTAATGTCAACATTTTAGTAGGTCGATTGCGACACATTTTTCAGAAAAACAGTGCAACAGCCTTGATCAATACTTTTTAAATAAAATGTAATTTTTCGGTAAAAAATTGTTTGTGTGTGTATTCAAAATCGCAATACAACAACAATTTATAATTATATCACTTTTATCAACCACTTTTACTTAAACCACTTTATCAGTACTTTTCATCAGCCCTAACTCACTTTTCAAATTAAATTTCAGAACTGACTTCACATCTGTTCGACGCCGAGGCCGGTATTTATACTCCATGCCATATTTTGGTTCCTTTTTGTACTAACCAGCTTTCCATACTTCTTAGTATATTTCCGGAACTTTCGATATCAGATGCCAAAGAGCTTTCATTATTCCTCCATTGTATGTGTATTTTACTATTCCTGTATAGGTGACGCTGTTCATAGTAAGAAGATACGAGTTATAACAATATGTGTGTTCTTTGGCATCAGTATCAGCGCTTAATTTTCAGAGCCCAAAAATTGGAACAAGTTTTAGCGTTCCCATATAAGTTATAGCTACGAGTAAGTATAGGTTAACCTCTTAGTGTAATTTACACACAGATTAGAAATAAGCGCTGATACCGATGCCAAAACACAGCACACCTAATAATATCTTAGCATAGTCTGCTTTGAGCTCCATAAACTTCATCGTTTCATATTTGAAAACTGGAAACTGTCGCTAAGACCACTAGCCCAATTCATGAAATTTCTTCGTGTACCGCGCATTGTCAAATGCTGTCGTCTATCCTTCAGATTGTGGTCGTCGTCTCCATGAACTTGTTGGCCAAGAGACCTAGCGTGGCCTTCTTCAGCGTCGATTCGGCCAACAGTTCTGCTCTAAAGCACACTCAAGTGGACACATATCCCGTCGACAGCACAAAACATTTACCATTCACATATTTTCTCAGGTTAGAAAATACCGAAGCTCTAGACTACGCCGGAAGAATGTGAGAGGATTCATTGACAGACCCGCAGCATCTAAGGGTTTTTCTCAACAGTAAGGAGGGGATGTTGCTTCTAAATGGTCCGCCATCTAACGTTTTTTTTTTCAACTAGTGCTTATTTCGTGAATGGTAACACTTAGCTCATATCCGATTTGACAGATAATTAGTTTTATCCTTCCGCTGAACGAATATGGTTGTGTATACGCTTGAACTATGCTTCGCTAAGTGGGCCTGCGATCGACTTAGAGAAGATGCCGATTTTGCCAAAAAAAATCATCTTTTCAGATGAAGCTCTTTTTGATCTTGGCGGGTATGTAAACAAGTAAAATTGTCGCATTTGGGGCACAGAAAACCCGCACGCATACATTTAAAAGCCTATACACCCAAAAAGAGTCGCAGTTTGGTGCGGATTTTGGTCCAGAGGCATAATTGGGCCATTTTTCTTCGAAAATGAGCAAGGAGTGGCCGTTACAGTCAATGGCGACCGTTATCGGGGCATGTTGAACGAATTTTTGTTCACAAAAATTGAAGAGGAGGATATTGGCAACATTTGTTTTCAACAGGACGGCGCTACGTGCCACACACTCGATGTTTTGCGCCCTGTTTTTGAAGATCGCATTATCAGCCGCAGAGCTGATGTCGTTTGGCCACCTTGGAGCTGCGATTTGACACCGTTGGACTATTATTTGTGGGGTGACGTAAAAGATAAGTGTTACGCCGACAAGCCAGAGACAATTGACGCTTTAAAGGACAATATTCGTGAAGCCATTGGTGCAATACAGCTGCACACAATCGATAATGTGCTTAAAAATTGGACCGATCGTGTAGGCTACTGCATGGCCAGCCGAGGCAGCCATTTGAATGAAATTATTTTCCATTATTAACCGGAAGGATAAAACTAATTATCTGTCAAATCAGACATGGGCTAAGTATTACCATTCACGAAATAAGCACTAGTTGAAAAAAAAAACGTTAGATGGCCTTATAAAGGGGCTTTGGCGTTTAATATTGCGAGCCAATAAGGCTACAGAACATTACTATCGTACGATGAAGCTCTCAAGATGTCACAATACTGATAAATGGACAAGGGTTTTACCTTCGTCGTTTTTAGAATGCTACGGCATATCGGCAGTAAGTACAATAGCATCGCTACGCTAGTAAAGTAGATTGGAATGATTTTTTTTTCTGTTAGAACAGAGCACACAAACAAAGAATTTGTATTGTATTACTTCCTTTTAATGGACTTTCTCAGTCTTTCAAAGAAAGATGAGCAAACGCTTCAGTGATAAAGCGCCTAAAGTACCAGCTACCTCACCGACGAGTACCTCTAGCCTGATGCGGGCATAAGCCGGAAATTCACAGAGGTGCTGTCATCATCAGGATGTTGTGATGCTCATGCCGATGACATTTAAGTTATTTGCAAAAGTGTAGTGCCGCATCACCACGTATTCTTGTATTCTCGAATTAGCTTGGAAATCATAAGAGGGTTCAGCAAGGCTCTAGATGCAGCTTGGATGTCGCTACAAATGCAAATGCTTCGCCCCCTCTCCGCTTTAAAGACAGTGGCTAGTATTCCTAACGATGAGTGAAATGTAACGTTATCGTCCTCACAAAGACCCCAGCGTCGCATTCTATATCGGTTTTGAAGTCATTCGTGAAGACACAACTATATTCCTTCGTGGGTCAGTTTCTAGCCGAAACCAGTCTTAAGCACAGACCAGAGTCAAAAAACAGTCGGCGCTGAAGGTCCTCAAAGCTCCAGCGCATGTTGTACAAAAGCCCACTTCCTTTTAAACGGAAGATGGATTTGAGAGTTCAGCCCGTGATATGAATATCAAAGGGAGGGAGATTCATCAATGCGTCTAGAGCGAAGCCAGGTGTGCTAGGGAAAGCTCCCATGCAGACGAGACAGACCGTTCTTTTGAGTATGGTAAAAGCGGTCATAACGTATTTTCGTGAGAGTTTGTTCCAACAGACAAACGACGCATAGGATATAGTTGGTCTTATCAGGGGACCGTTCTTGGTGACAGGCCTCACGTTTTGCCAGCACCTCATTTGCATTGCCAGAGGGCTGACAGCGCCTTAGAGGCTTTCGACGTAAAACGTTTAGTCCATAGAAGGTTGTTATCCAGGATGACACCGAAATACTTAGCTTCTTTGGAGAATTGAATAGCGATACCTTTAAGCACTAGACGAGCAGTAGTCAGTTTTCTCCTTCTCGTAAAGAGACCAAACTCCGCAAATTCATTGAAGGCCCATTGTCGATTAGAGCTTCCTGCGTTTTATAGCAAACAGTATATAGGCATGATCAAAACAGACAATACAGGTACATCACGTGCATTTGCTCGAGCATAGACTTCAGAACTTTTGAGAGCGGTAAGCAGTGAGTTCATCAATATGATCCATATCAGTGAGGACAGGATGCCCCCTTTCGGCCAACCTCGGTTTATCCTTCGTCATCTAATATTGGCAGCAGTCAGTATTCGTTAAGGTCTTATTCACCAACATTGCCTTTGGTCACAAAACTAATGATTCTTTCACGATGTGTTATCTGGCCGAATTACACATATCATCCAAAGTTGCGTTGTCGATGGAAATGCCCAGCTCGTATTACTTCTTGTCGGGTACGCCTTCAATTTTGTCTACCAAATTTTGAAACGCACTCTCGCAAGATCTTCCGCATTTGTCAGGGTGTAGCATCGCAGACAGAGGATGCATTCGCTCATGGATCTCGACCATTCTATCCATGCTCATCAACATGAAGGAAGTCAGGCTTATAGGTCTGAAGCTCTAGGCGAGTGTGTAGTCCTCTTTTCACATCTTCGATATAAACGCTGTTCTCACTATTCGTCAGGGTTTCAGTATATATGCGAGTGCCATTGATAAAGTGCAAGATTTTCTTCTGGTCTATTCTCCCTTTGTAACATAACTGCGTATTTGATACTACTGATTTCAGTTTCGATCTTTTCGCAGTCTTCATAAGAGGCGATCTTCGAAATGTAAATTAGCTTCTTATATTCTTTTTGCTTCGACCTGTAAAGACTCTCCAGTCTTCCTGCAAATTAGTCTTAGGTGACCTGCTTAAAAATTTTCTGGTTTCCTTTCTAGCTGGACATGCCAGTTCAAAATACTTGGTGAGGTTCTGAATAGCTTCCCCTAGCCTTTGTTCTATCCTGAACTTAGGGGGAGCACTGTTGAATTTGGCGAGCTTCTCCTTAAACCGCGTCTAGTCGGGTTTTTGTGGATTCCTCCTCTTCAACAAGGTCGAGACCTCGCATCCGATTCTGAAGTCGATGTACCTATGGTCCGCCATGGAGACCTCCGATAGAACTTTCCAGCCAGTAATCTCCTTAGCATACCTGATGGATGACATTAATTTTATCTAGTTGCTGTCTTACTCCGTAACAAGAGTGCTCTAAGAGTCAACTTTGTTGACATCCAGGTCAGACTATAGTATAAAATCCAGGAGACGATTGCCTCTCACGTTGCGTTTGCTACTGCCCCAAAAAGTATTCTGAACATTAGCATTACAGCATATGGCTTATCCCATCTTCCTGTAATCAGAGTATTCAATGAGTTCGGCTACCGCCTTCGGTTGTGGTGGTAATAACGAATTGTTTCTACCAAATTCAATGTAATGATGAGAAATGAAATTTTTTTAAATTTAATGATTAAATTTAGCGAATCTATAGTAATTTTGGTGGCGGCGCTCAAAACAGAATTCTGTCGCCCGCCTGAAATAGCCATCCACAAATTACACCAACAACAACAAAATTAAAAAAATAAGAAAGCACTCGTACCATGCCCATCTCATAGTCGTGTAGTTCGTCGCTGATGTAAATTAAAAATTACTCATTCTAAATATAGAATAGAACAGCGCAACACACCCTCTTTTAGATAGTTGAGCAACGTCACATGGGCTCCAAGCACCCCCTAGCGTCATTTACGACCAAAGAGTACGAGCACATCCCACTGTTTAAGAGAATTTCAATTCTGGCCACACTGCCTTATCGACCTTATTTATATACATACTCGTATATCTGTAGATACAAGTATGAATGAGCTTTCGATCGTTGGGGTTTTTCGACCACTCGTTTAGTCGTTTCATTGCCTCAATCGGAAATTTCCCAAGGATGAGGCAATGACGCGCGCCGAATGTACTCTAACATGTGATTGAGTTGGTGTATCCGTCTATACTCAAGGGAACGGGCCAAAACTAGTTCTAGTACGTTAAAAGTAATGTGAAACATGTTGATTGTTCATTCATGAATGCTGAAGGTTCCTCGAGAGTGCATCGATTTCCGTCATCGAGCAAATTGGCGACAACGGCATACCTTATAGGAATTTCATTCGAAATTGCCCGAAGTGGAATTCGAATTATTCTGAAACTAAAGAGATACATTTGATACAATAATAAATGAGCTATGTACGAGTACGTATATTCACTACAGTCGGACTCAGGAGTTAATTGTTCGTGGCTTCTTCCTATGGATACGAGTAGTTGTTTAGAATTCAAATGTCTGAACAAATTAAGATTTATGCGGATGCATTAGGGTGAATCTGGGTCAGACAGTAGTTCATGCAATCTGAACCGGAAATTTAATTGATGGCGCTTTCTTAATTACTGAAATCTAACACATAGTAACAAAAATCAACGATTGTTGTAACAGTAAACATTGACAATGGAGAATAAAGGAGTAGCTCTCTGAAACATAATAAGTTTGATATGTCAGGTAACTTCAGTTGTTCACTAATTTTCGTCGCGACAAGAAGTGCTTCAGCTTGCAAGCAAATTAAACTGTGAAAGGAAGCATATATTAGTACCTAGACATAGCGTGTGTTAGGCCCCAAGTAGCCTAGTGCGAGTGTTCCACAGTCAGGGTATCGGAGGTGGTGGTCGGAGATATCCCCGAATCGTTTTTTTTTTCTTTTGTTTTCCTCAATTTCCAATATAATTAAAGCACTGTAAAAATATCACGTAATGGAAACCAACCGGAAACCGCTCGGTCAAAGTGGATGACGTAATGTCATCGTTTGACTACGCAGCACATACTGCTAACCCAGCAGAGGGGTCAGGAAAGACGACAACAAAGAGGAGTAGGAAGCTAAAACGAACTCCCGGCCCGGCAAAGCGGCCTGTCCTATTGACATCAACGGAAAAAATGGCGCTTGATGTAAATAAAGGGGCTATAATATCTACATCAGTGTCCGATGAGGGAGGACCGCTACATGGGAGGAAGCAACAGTTTCGTCACACTGGCAGCCTCAGATTCAGACGACGAAGAAGAACAAGTCGAGTCGCTGCATAGTAGCATCAAAATGCTTGAGCAGCAGATAGAGCAGCAAGGAGAGAAAGGGAGCAGCAAAATCCCTACCAACACGAGCAAATGGAGAAATCCAAAAAACATTCGGAACAGCAACAACCACAGCTGA
The DNA here is from genome assembly GCA_949129095.1 of Volucella bombylans. Lineage (NCBI taxonomy): Eukaryota > Metazoa > Arthropoda > Insecta > Diptera > Syrphidae > Volucella > Volucella bombylans. Next base: position 107,195,586 of record OX422140.1, on the reverse strand, counting down.
TTAAGCCGCGAAGACTGCCGAAACAAAAACAGCAACCTAAGCCTCAGTTGCAACAAAACACCAGGAACAGCAACAGCAACAGAAACAAAAACAAAGGGTGCCACCAATCCACACCTTCAAGATGGAACAAGACACAAACCAGTTATGTAAGTTGGCCATAGGCAATCATTTTTTTATTAAGAGATTAAGTATAGATAGGCATGCGATTCACTGGAACTCAGTGGAGCGCTATAATAAGATAAAACAATTATTAAAGGACACGACGACGGAGTGCTTCTCCTTCACACCGAAGGGTGAAAAGCTGCAAACTATGCTGCTGAGGGGGTTAGAGCCGTCTACTGATCCGGAGGAACTCCTCGCACTGCTCAAAGAGAAGGAGTGCGCCGAGCTCAAATTCGTGGGGGATAAGCCATTCGTCACAGCTAGAGCCAAAAGGGAGAAGCGGAAGCTACCATTCTTCCTGGTTCAACTGACTCCTAATAGCAAATTGGATGGTCTAAGGAGCATCAAAGTCCTGGACTACCAGATTGTGTCATGGGAAAAAGTAAGGCGGAGCGACAACATTTTACAATGTGTTCGCTGCCAAAGGTTCGGCCATGCCGCGTCGAACTGCGAAATGCAGCCTCGATGCGTGAAGTGTGGAAAAAACCACAAATCCGAGGAATGCGCTCTAGGTAAGGACGGAGCGTCAGAAAAAAGCCAACTCTCTTGCGCGTTATTTAGGAACACGGGACACACCGCAAATTATCGGGGTTGTCCCAAATTCCAATACATCAAAAGAGTAAATCTGGCTCGGTAGCAGAAAGTGGAAGTTAAACGTCCACCCGTGCATACACAAACTCCAGCTGTTACTCCCCATGTTACCTACGCCCAAATGGCGGAAGGTAGGGGAAATACGGTACAGCAAGCGAAGGTTGCTTCTCAGGCCCTAGCGCCCAGAGCACCGGAACCAGTACCTGACATGCTAGCTATCTTGCTCTCTATACAGGGGCAGATGGCTCAGCTTCAACGTCATATAAGTGAACACACCACGGTGGATAAAATATACGCGCTGCTGCCTGGCCTAAAGCACCTTTTGTCGTAATGGGTGCGTACGTGGCGGAACAGACCCTGAAGGTCCTTACAGTGAATGTTAATTCACTGATTAGGTTAGAACGACGAGCCGCACTATTTAAGTTGCTTAAAGACCAAGCCCCTGATATGCTTTTGGTTAGAGAAATTAAGTTTACCAAAAGACACAAAATGAGGCACAGAAGATACGAAATAGTACGGAGGAACCGACCCAACTCCATTCAGGGAGGAGGCGTTGGGATTTTCGTAAGAAAGGTATACGTTTTAAAAGAGTATACAGTCGTGTAGTACGTAGGTTCCAGGTGCTGGAAGCATGCATCGTGTATATCCCCCTCCGTAGTGGAAAGCGATTGTACATGGTGTCTGTCTATGCACCTAAGGCTACTCAATCCACTTTATTCATCTCAGAGCTCGAGACACTTTTTCGACTCCTGAGGCTGAAATTGGAAGACAACTATTATATTATCGGCGGAGATTTCAACGCCAAACATAGTGATTGGGGCAATAATATACCAAACACTAGAGGGAACCTACTATTCAATTGGCGGGGTCAGCACAGTATAATGTATCGACGCGGGCTTAAAGCGACGGATAGTCCGTCGTTTCCCAGACACGGGTCCTATTTGGATCTCCTGCTGTTCGACTCACTAATACAACTGACGTGCACTAACCAACAAACTATAAACTGTCTACGTACTTTCGTGTATGACAGTGACCATTGTGGTCTCAGCACCGAAATAACTGTTCCCAATGAAATTGTGGAATTAGATGAGTTTGTCCATAGACATTCCTATAACTATAGTAGGGTGCGTTGGACACACTTCAACAGAACACCGTCCAACAGAAATCTGTCAAACGAGGAGATTGACAGGTATCTAAAACAAATGGACGAGGCAATGAAACGAAGAATTGACAAAACGATACCTCGGTACCAACGCACTAACGAAGAAGATTTATTCCGCAACGCAACTATTGACGCACTGTACCGACATAAAAGTAGGCTGCTGTCAAAACTAAAAACCTTGTACAGAAAGTTTACTGACAGACATAACCCGGAGATCATGACATTGAAGTCGTCGATCAAGAACCTCCAAGTATTAATAAAAGAAAATTACCAGCAATAAATACCAGCAACCCGAATATGTTCGCGCAAATAAATAAAATATTTCGGAGAAAAGATCAAAATGACCTTTCGTGTCTTAAAATCGCCCGAACGACGGACAACGAGAACATACTTATAGCAGCAGGCATCGATCCAAATGAGGCCGTTTTGTGAGCCGTCTTTGTGATCGAGGATCCGCAGGAGAAGATAGAGGCTATAGGAACGACTTTCCAGGAAGTGTACAAGGCGAATGTTATCATTGGCCCGAACCACGATCTGGATAATCGAGTCCTTGTGCACAATTTCTGCCTTCGAAATGAAATAGTGAATTGGCGATTCGAGAGCTCGGGTTTCACCCAGTTCAGTGACGAGAATATGGCAAATAATGTCATCACCAACGATAGGGTACTACCCCGGTTCATTTCGAAGGAAGAGCTCCAAACGATCTTCGAATCACTTAGAAGTAAGAAATCAGTGGAAACCGATGAAATACCGAACATTGTGCTTCGACATCTCCCTCTAGAAGCGGTGAACATTTATACCACCCTGTTTAATAATGCAATGAATAATGCACATTATCCAGCGCATTGGAAAACTGCGGTGGTACATCCCATCCCCAAAAGGAATAAAGATATTTCCAATCCGGCGAATCTCCGCTGATCAGTCTTCTTCCAAACATCAGTAAGGTGTTCGAAAGGGTGATCAACAGAGTCCTGACTAAGTGGGTTGAGGACAAACATATAGTTCCGGATAATCAATTCGGTTTCAAGGCGGGGCATGTGCACTGGTGCTTACCTGATTGACTTGGAGAAGGCCTTCGATACCGTATGGTTAGAAGGACTATATTTCAAGCTGGACAGGTTGGGCATTAGTAAACCACTGCTGTATATTCGTTTTGATATGCTGTCCAGTAGACAGTTCATCGTGAAAAATGGCGATGTGACTTCTGCTGGAACCTTTAACATTAAAAATGGTCTGCAACAGGGTGCGGTAAATTCGCCGATCCTATTCAACATTTACACAAGTGATCTGATAGGTTCATTTCACCATGTCATAGCGTACGTAGACGACTTAATCGCGTACAGATCAGGGCCAAAGATTGAGTCATTAATACACTTTTGCAACGTGACCTCGACACGATTAAGCGATATTGCGATGACTGGAAGTTGAAAATCAACTTTCAGAAGTCAGAAAACATTCTGTTTGAGACGCCTTTGTCGGGGGCCTCTTGTAATACCTCTTGTAATACCAGCAGCCAATTGCTTGTCGAAAGGTAGTCAGATACCTTGGAATCTGGCTAGATCAATATCTGTATTTTAACAAACATATAGATGTTGCTCGGGACAGAGCCAAAGGTGCTTTTGCCCTTACAAAGAGACTGTGTTATAACAGCCAACTCGGTGCGGGAGTGAATGTGATCTGCTGCATGGCCCTTATCCGGCCTATGCTTGTATTTGGATGTCCCGTGTGGTTAAACGTGAGAGCAAGTTTATTGGAAAAGATTCGGGTGTTTGAGGGGGCTTGTCTTCGCTTATACAGAACACCAGAGTCTGAGTACATAAAATTCTATCGCAATGAGGTCTTGTACAATAGGGCAAACTTAATAAGAGTGGACAATTTCGTCATTACTCGAAGGCACGTTGCAAGAGCAATGAGCTCGTCGAACAACCTGATCTCCGGGGCTTTCTACCCCAATTATATGTATCACGAGAGAGTTCGCTTTGAAGGCATCATTCCTCCAGAAGCGTTCCTCTATCTGGATAGTAAAGGTCTGATCCAGGACAGATTGGCGGTGTCGCTAATCTTTCACGTCGCTCGAAAAGCTGCGGACAGGCGACTCAACTACGACAGCGACGTCGCACATGGTAGTGCGGAGCGTCTCCGGTTCAGTAGGTCGGTAGGGAGTCGCGACATGAAGGATGTTCCTCAGCAGCACCAACAATTTTGGTGGCTAGTTGAAGGAGGGGAAGTTTCGTCGTCCAATTCCTCCAGTACTAGGTAGCTCCATAGGAAGCAAAGTCGGTCGTCTGTATGTTTTATTAGCCGTGGCTGGCTTACATAGTTTTAGGTAGGATTACGGTAGTTTTAAGAAAAAAAAAAAAAAATATATATATATATATAGATATTTGTATATTTCATATATGTAGAATAGTTAAGATAAGTACAAATAGGTATACAATTATTTTAAGTATTAACGTTTAATTTTTCCAGACTGCCGACGCGTCACTTTAACGTGATATCATTTATCGTCATGCAGTTCGTTCACCATCCTCACTTTGCCACATTCCAAGAGGAACACATGACTGCATCGAGTGGGTGACTAAGAGCCACACACATGCCAAAAGTACTGAGGTGCATTGCACTGCTGACTGTGCAGTGCAGATGACCCAGTTACAAGGGGAAATAAAAAGCGAAGGCGAATAGTATCGGCAGCGATTCTAGGAAAATGGCAAACTGGAGAAAGATAAGCGTACTCGTAGCGGCGGCATGTGGAGTCGGTATCGTATGGTCGTGGGTCGCCAGAGCATGGGCCTGGTACGAACTGCTGAGTGGACTGAACGTTTGGTGGATGTGGTGAGACAAGCTGATGGATGGGCGAACGAGCTGAAGACAGTCCCGTTTTGAACGTCGAGAAAGGTCGGTCGGCAGTCCGGATAAATATTAAAGTAATATAAATTGTCACGTTTTTTTTCGATAAATTAAAGTAATATTTATAAGTTGTATTGTCACGTTTTTGTAACGTCTATAATAAAATATTCACTTTTAAACATTAAAACTTTCCACATATATATATATATATATGTATTATATGTGAGTATGTATGTATTATATGTGAGTAGATTATGATTTATTTTTGGGTAGTCTGTAAGTTTTTAGTTTTAAATTTTATAATAAAATTAAAATCAAAAGAGTCTATATACTAAGTTTTTTCTATTTAAAACTGTTTTCTTAGTTTAAGCTGTATTGTCCTAACTACGAGTATAAGAATAAGAACAAAACCTGTTAAAACGTCGAAAGACTTAGTTTAAGTGTTAGGTTTAACTTAGAGTGCCCGCATGGGGCCAGTAAGTTAGAATAAGATAATTTTAGGTTAATTAAGCTAATTTTTAAGCGTTTTTTTGTATAGCATGTAAGTGTTAATTAATACAATATAATACAATAAAAATGCATATAAACTGCAACTGAACTGATGTCAGGTAACTTACTCATATGTAAAGAGTGTTTTTTTTAGAGGTATACAAATTCAATATGAAATAAAACACTTGAAGCTAATGTTAATGTCTATGATATTAGATGTATTTCATAGATAATTTTATGCCATTGGACATAAAGCATATGCACGCCACAGCTAGCTCGAAGGAAGCGCAATTGTGTGAAGTCCAATTTTCGACAACTTTATCGAGCAACTGGGGCCGTATATCAACAATAACACGGCGAATGTTGACTTCCAAATCGTCCAACGTCTCAAGTTTATCGGTATAGATAAGTCGGGCGAACCGAACCGTGGTTTTCAAAATAAGTTTGCACGCGTTGTTCTGATGTTGATCTACTCTATTCATGGTAAAATGGCAAAACGTACTAACCACAAATCAACTTTCAACTGTCAGATTGACAATCTCTAGAAACAGTGTTGCCAATTTAAAAACCAAATCTCTAAAAAAAAACACCTTTTATATTCTGCAACGTTATTATTTTTTTTATTTATTGTTTATACAGAGATTCGTTATAAAAATTCATAAAAAATACAAATACTCGTCCACTTTGTGAAAAGAATAAATCGGCATCATTTTGTAGCACTTATGTCGCTAGAGGTGAATGATCCTCAACTACTAATTTTAAATTAATTTGAATATTGCATGGTGTACATAATATTAAAATATTAAAATGAAGTAAATTCAATTAGTTTTGACTAATAAAGCGAATATCTCACTTTGCTTAGAAACAGAATGGGTGATCTTAAAATTATTATTTCTCGTGGCAATTTACTAAATAATTTGGATGGTGCAGTAAAGAATTTCTATTAAAGTGAGTTTTATGTGAAACTGGAGTGTTAACAAGCCCTACATTGTTATCGCTCAAGTTACAAGAGTCTGAGAACCCCTTCTTAACAAGAAAATTTTAAGAACCTTAAAGATGTAAAGATGATTTAATGGTAAAATGCAAAGATCACGAAAAAGAGGCAAACTAGGTGTTAGCATATTGACTCTCTATATTGAATCCCGAGAGTACAGAGAGTACAGAATGAACAGAGTGTTCAAGAGAAGTTGTCCCGCAATCGATAAGTGATCGTCATCGCAAGTATAAGTATAAGTATACATATGCATATAAGTATATTATTAAGTAGAGTTGTTTATCAGATTATCCTAATCCAGAAATCATGGATTGTGGAAGGCGTGGCTCGTGGACTTAGGACACCATTATATGCTCCGCTCTATACAAGAGACAAAGGTAAGATTACAACTTGTATAATTGGCCTACAACTTGCCTTAATGCAATTTTACTTCCTAATCTCAGCGACCCCGGCTTAACCGTTGAGAGACTAGAGACTGCCAAAGGGTACTACTGGCTGGCATCGGCATACCTTGGCCACGATCATGTGGGCCCTCTCCCTGGTGATAACCTAAACGGGTGGTACTGGAAGCTGGAAGGCAAAAAACTGGCCTCATCATCGGATGCGACACTAATGCTCTTCACACGATATGGGGCAGTACCGACACTTTTTGATTATATTATAAGTACTAACCTCATTGTTTGCAACATTGGCAATGAGCACACCTTTATAACAGAAACTGACAGGAAGTGCTAGATATCACTCTTGTCTCCGACAGCATCACTCACCTTCTAACGAACTAGATGGTATCGTCTGAAACTACTTTTCAGACCACAGATACTCCAATTCAGCCTGAGTGAGTTCCTACCAGCCAACCAACATTCTGGAATTATCGGAAAACTGATTGGCCAAAATACAGAGCAATACTGAAAGAAACAATATCCTTTGAACTCTCAAGTCTCTCAATCAGGCCCTATTATTCTACCTAGAGGCAAGAAAAAGCCGCACTGGTGGACATCAGCACTGGGAAACACTTGCAGAATACTTTTCAACTTAGCAAAAAGCACAAGAAAAGTGACAGACTGGGACTCATACACAAAAACCCTCAAATTATACAAAAAATAACTGAGCGACAATCCTCGAGGTCATTCTGTGACAAAATCCTCTCTACAAATCCTGTGATGTCTAGCTGTTTGAAAAAAAAGATGACTCTTAGACAACCTCAAGTGATGAATCACTCAACCTCAAGTGGTAGTGTATTGACTTCTCATTCGGACGGTTCGGGGTTCAATACCAGCCGTGACCGAAACACATTTTTTCAGGCAACTGAAATCTCGTGAGGTCAATGGTTGCCTAAATACAACACCAAATCAATTTACACTAATAATTTAGTCTCCCCATTAAATGTTGGATGCCACCTATGGAGCGAAATAACCACTGAGCCCAAATATCTTTCTCTCTCTCTCTATCCAATTTTCCGAAAAACTTAACACGTGCTCCGGCATTTTAAGAGTAGTCATACCCTCTTGAGTGTTAAGTTATAAAAAAAAAAAAAAACAAAAAAAAAACAACTGCTACTGGACACTCACTTTCCAGGTAGCTCCCAATTCGCGGCCAATAGAAACCCAAACAGGCCTACTGCAACCGAGACCAAAATTCATGGTCTGATCACAACAAACAAATTGTTCTCTATACAAATCCGCTGGTCCGGACGGTATAATACCTGCCGAGCTACAGAGGTCCTCAGATACTATTCTGCCTACGCTAGAAAATATTGTGAGGAGCTGTGTAGAACTTATGCACATTCCACTGTTATGGAGACAAGTCAATGTAGTTTTCATACCCTATGATGGAAAATATTCGCATGTTGTCCCAAAGGACCTCAGACCTATAAGTCTATCATCTTTCCTTCTGAAAACTCTAAAACAATTGATTGATATACATATACGAGCTAAAATTGATCCAAGACTTTTGTCAACGGCTCAACATGCCTACTCTAAAGGAAAGTCGGTGGAAACGGCTCTGCACTCTTTGACTAGCCACATCAATATAAAGAGTACACAATGGTTGCTTTCCCGGACATAGAGGACGCCTTTAATAACGTCGACACATCCGCAATCACGACTGCGCTGTCAACTCTGCAGGTAGACGACTCGTTTGGGGAGTTCTCATGCTAAAGAGCAGGATAATCAACTCCAAATTGGGTGAGACTTCTGCTAAAATATGTGTCAGCAGAGGTACGCCACAAGGCGGTGTCCTCTCTCCCCTTCTCTGGAACTTAGTAGTTAATGAACTACTGTTATACCTGGAAGCGGGGGGTAGAGCAGGGTTATTGCATATGCAGATGACGTTGCTATAGCCGTCTCAAGTAAGCATCTCAATACGATTAAAGAACTCCTTTAAGTAAATCTCAATAGGTTAACCCGCTGGGCAGATCGCTGTGGATTGGGAATAAACCCCCATAAAACTGATCTTGTCCTCTTTTCCAGGAAATACAAATACAAATATCTGGGTCTCATTTTTGACAGGAAACTAAACAGGAAACCTAACATTCAAGAAAGAGTGAATAAAGCTACAATAGCTTTATTCTCTTGCAAAAAAGCCATTGGAAATAAATGGGGCCTTCAACCTCGCATAACCCACTGGCTATACATCTCGGTCATAAGACCGATACTTGCTTATTGTCTGGTGGACGGCCTTGGAAAATACAGTCAACTGCATTAAACTAAGCAGAGTCCACAGAACAGCATGTCTATACAGAAGTGGAGCCTTGCGGTCTACCCCCTCTGCGGCTTTATATATTCTGTTTCATTTGACACCCCTCGACATTTTTAGCAGGCAAGTAGCTGCGACTGCAGTTATTCGCCTTAAAGCGACTAAGCAATGGACAAATAATTCATTTGGCCACGCCAACTTTCTTACATTAGAAATCTTCACAGAAAACATCAATTGCACCATACCTGAACTTTGGTTTGACAAAAACTTCAAGGCTCAGAGCAAAGTATCTCCAATCATGTCGTAGAAGATCTCAGAGATCCAGAGGCAGATCAGACTTCCAGGAACGATTAATCTGATGAAGAAACTTAAAGGCAACTAGTCTGACCAGTTAACCTGACCGGCAATGCTAACAACGATAATAGAGTATGTGGTCCCACGTACACTAATCACGAGGGATGAGATAACAGCATACAGCAGATCCCATAATTACATTGGAGGAACTATTCGAAGCATGCGGGGAAAATAAAAGATAACAAAGCAAATGTAGCAGACGGCATCCCAAATAAGGTAGTCAACGATGCAAAGGTACCTAGAAGAATGCTATCGTAATTACGTTATCTCTATAGATTTGAGGAAGTTGGTTCGTCGCATTCTCCAAACGAGGAGGAGGATACGGAGCACGCGGTGTTTTAATGCAGATGCTTCACCAAGCCCAAAGGAACTCGGTGATCACGTGACGGGCTTGAAAGACGACTGGATGGAAATTCATTTATAGTGAGTGTTGAGAACTACCTTCGAAAAATCAGCCCAAAAGAAATCTCCACAGGGAGATTGATTGACGACAGTAGGGGTGAGGTTGAGAGGCTTAGAAATATTTGATGGATGTACGAAACCCGAGGAGTACAGTTGAAAACCCGTCGGGTTAATGAGTGGACATTCGTCCAGCTTTCTGTAGGCTGTATAACGGCGATGACGCACAAATATCGATGTCAGGCAGAATGAGCCTTTTAACCTGGATGATGTATTGTATAGTAGATCACTAATTCCGCCAACCCGACCTGAATGAAGTGAAGATGGCCTAAGCTTAAGTCCAACAAAGCTGCAGGAGTGGACGACTTGGCTGCCGAGTTCTTCAAAGCGGAAGGCAATAACTTGGTAAGGAGCATACACAAACATACATCTGTAAAATATAGTCGGACGAAAGTATACCCGATGATTGGAACCTCAGTATCGTTTATGCGATCCTCAAGAAAGGAGACCCTCTATACTGCGCCAACTACAGTTTCTAAACTCAACGCCTCTGAAGGTTGCTACGATTTGACCAGTTACAAGCTGCTGGTCATGGGTTCTGTTGGTGGCAGGACGACCGGTAATACGATGACTTAAATCTCGATCTGGACCTGACTTATTTAGATAGGCCCTCTTGTGGGAGCGCCATGGTGGCTGTGGTTTAAACCCAAAATCGCGGGAAGGATCCTCCAGTTGGTTTAGACCCAATGTAGAGTTGCAATAAGTACTGGGTGCTGAGACCCTAAGATCTGCAAGAGGTTTAAGATTGGCCTTGACTCATACCAAGTGTGGAACTTGTGCCTCCAACACAGTTCCGAACTGGTACTCAGGAAGGCAGCAGTTGATGGCAAGGTATATCCTTGCTCCCATGGATGTATGGGTATCCTCTTAGCTTGAGTTTTTACCAGACAGGTGTTCACGTAAAACACGAGAGACGTTCTGTCCGATATCAGTGTGGCTTTAGGCCAGAAAAGTCCATCATCGATCAAATATTCACACTACGGCAGATCTTGTAAAAATCCCATGAGCTTTAGACAAGACCTTAAAAAGGCAACATCTAAAATGACGGCTTATCGCCAGATGATCATATGAGGACATCCAACCGACTTTGTCTCGTGCTCAAACATAGTGCCCCCTATTACTAAGAGGTTGACATTCTTTAAGTCTACTATAGTTCACCTTTATCATTCAAAGCCTTGTGTGCCAATCGCATATGTACAGCGTTGTTATAACCGCTTCACGTTCTCAGTTGCCAAAAATTGATGGAGCGTAGCACTCTTTGATTGTGACGTTCCTTACTTTTTCTTGGAAGCATCAAGCCTGCTCTATATTGGTAGTAACTATGACAAAATCACTATCGAAACAAATAGTAAATAACCATCAGTGTCAAAATAGGTAAGGAGATACGGTGTACAACAGCAGACTGGAGAATCTACGAACTAAGTCTGCAAGTACACACTGCCTTGTGAAGAATGACCCAACGGCAACCTTTATTTGATTACCAATTATCTCGTGTTGAACCGCAAATAACCTTCAATTTGTGAATAATCAAATACCATTACCGCTATTGTCTTAATAAAACTCGAGATATAAAGCACATGAATCCATTTCTGAGAGTCAGTTCTCGTATCTATGACTGTTCAGTTGGCTTAACTAATTAGCGTCTTTTTGCCGTAATGTCAATTGCACTGTGTATCATTAATAGATTGGAAATAAAGTCGCCTCATTGTAGCGATAAAAGTACTCGTACGTGTGTATATCGAACATCCCTCATTAGCCTTGACAATGAGGAAAATATCATATCGGTTGGGGGTCGATTGCATTTGTTTTTTTGTTTTCATTACTGAAGCACCAGCTCCTGTACGGTGGATGTTCTGAGATAACATTTACCCAACTAGTAAAAAAAACATTTCAACTGCCACACAGTTTAAAAGTATCTTAAAAATACCCAAACTACAGTGCCTTGCTCTTGTCAAAATAAGGAAATTTTCCAAAAAATCTTCGAAAATAAGTTGTCGGCTACATAAATCCTAGATATTGGGGTGATTTATCAAATTTATTATTCCAACTCGTAACTGCATTGTCAAAATATTTATTTATCGGCAGATAGAAATATCTAAACGATGGTGGCGGCGTAAAAATAACAAACAAATGAATTGGCGAAATGATACTGTCAGTTCAGGAAATGTGGGAAATTTAAACGTTGCCCAAGACGAAAGTGTGACGTTCGTATCTAAACGTATCTGTTGGATATCATAATTGAGTAAAATAAAAAATTATTGTAATTAGTGGGATGTGTTATGGAAATTTTACACAATGCACTTTTATTGAAATAAGTCATTAGAACATGGCTCGTCCATACGTCGATTGAACTATTTCATCAGAAGCGTTTGTGCCGACAAAGAAATTTGAAAAGATGTGATGAAGCCGCATACACTTACACGATAGAAATGTGATTAATTCAATGAAGCGTATTCACATTTGGTTTCCATTAATTTGAAATAAACAAAATCAAAGCTAGTAACTTGTGTAAATAGTAACAATACATACGAAAATGGTGCTACAGTATGGGGTGGATCCGGGACCTATAAACCTCTTCAGTTAGTGGAAGCTTTAGTCAACTATCTCCAATACGCACTCCAAGATGGTTAAGATGACCTTCCATTGTCCAATGTCACATGTCATGAGGTCTTCGTTTCTAGCGTTGTCTCTCTTAGTAGGAATCGAAGATTCTTTGGGACGGAGTGTTAATATTCATTCGCTCTGCATGTTCCAGCCTTCTCAGACCATTGAGGCGCACTTGTTCGATGTCATTGCACTACTCGTAGTGTTCACTCTCCCTACAAAGCCCGAAAATGACTGAGTGAATTCAAGAGGATCAAGGATATTTTTATCCGCTTTCGCCTCACAGAATTTTTCCGTTATTGTGGCGACGGAAGTACCCGTAGACATGCTGCAACTAAGTAGTAGTAAATTTTGGTTGCTTGGAATATGCGATGCAAAGATATTGATTGATTAGCCTTAGTCCGTCTCTGGATATGTTGCCATATAGCCTGTATGTTTATTCGTGGAGCCTATAGACAATTTTTTGGTCTTCTGTGTTCGCTGATATTGAAAAATGTAGCCTTGATATTGATTACCGCTCCATCATTTCCCATAGCTCAAGACTTTTTGTCTAAGACACTCACTTATAACAAATCTGCTCCAAATACTCGCAGACGCTTTATAGTCTACATTATACTTTCTTCCTTTTCAAGACTTCAAATTCAAGTCTCTTTTCTTCTGAAGAAGCTGCAGTCTGGACGACCTTCAATCGGTATCTGGTGATTGCCATATGCTGTAGTTTATCTAACAGATCACAGATCTATTGATTGATTTTCCTTCTATGTTGCGTTGCTGTCTGAATGGTTTGCGCAACGCTGGATCCCGAGGTCCATCGATATTCGCCTCGGTATTATACACGGAGGTGTACTTAAGCAACTTATTATATGACTTTACGCACCTCACTCGCAACTTCAGTTATAGAGGTTGGTTGTGATCCAGCTCTGATCAGTCTTGCCGAACTGTAATTGTTTACTGTGGGCCTCTACCGTTATCCTACTCTCTTGTTGTAAGCATGTAAGTGTGTTAGCAACACAATCCACTTGCAACAAGTCTTCACGAGTGAAGACAGTGATTGTGACAGGTAAGGTAAGGCTTGTGATCGGAGACATATGAAATTTAGAAGAATGTAACAGAAATTAATAAACTGTGCTTGTCCGGATAGCCAGTATACGCTTAAGGCCTTGCTTGACCAAAATTTAAGGGTTTCCTTCATTTAAACTTGCCTGAGTCGCAGGTCACAACGTGATTGTCGAAAATGAGATAGTCGATATCTCAATAAATCATAGATGGCGCTATTTTTAAAAATAGTACAATAAAGCAAGCGTCAATTAACCGACAAGCCTCCCCTGATCAAGTTGATGGTTTTGCCTTTACTGTCAGTTGTTGCTTTAGGAAGTAGCTTCTAAGTTCCTAAACAGAAGAGGAGCACATACGAATACATAGAATCATTGATATGCTGGAAATTATTGTCAATAATTCTACAGATGAAACTCCAAAAGAAAATCCTCATCGTATTGTAGTGTCAGGTGCGGACTTGTAAAGTAAAGTCGTAGGACAATCACTAAGAGTAACCGGCACAAGAAGACTCATTGCTTCCACGGGGCGACCGCAGGTCAATGGTAGTTATTTCACCTGTAAGCTTGTAATATTGAAAGATTTATCTCGGTGCACGTGTTTTAACAACGGCTCTTTTAGAGAACTCTAATTCCAAGGTGAAACAGCAAACGCCGAGGGATGCACCGCTAGTCTCTAGTTTGCGAACTTCGGATACTGGGCTACCTCCGATTTAAATCCCTAGCCTTATCTAAGCAAAACAGGCTTTGCTGTTAGTTGACTTTAATATCCCAATTACTCGTGGGAATCAAAATTGATTCAACAAAAGATTTAACATTAGAGACTGATGCCTTTTTAAAAGCATCAACTTCTAAGGTACACCTGTGCTAACTGCAGTAGAAACTCTCGACCGGACTGCTCTTACCAACTCGGACGCTGATATAAGAAGCGAGGAAGGGAATGTGTACCTTCTGAGCGACTCAGACTTATAAGCTCTGGGTATAGTCACAATCAGCATGCCATTGGATGAGTTATGTATACCATTCGTTATCACGAAAGTAGCCATAAATTATGTGAACATGACACTAAAATCTACCGGCTACATTAGATAGACACCTTCTGAGAAGAAAAGCTTCAAACAGGCCTTGAAAAAAGGTAACTCTAAGCAACGTGCTTTAGAGATTTCCCTTGCCAAAACCAACAACAACGGCACAGAGGATAAAAGAATCCGATCCGACGACTCCACTCCCCCCACATCAGAAGCAAAGACAGTCCGAACAGGAAATGCTTCAGTCGACAAAGTTTCATATAGCAATATACTGGGCCGTGTCAGCCTGGGTGTAGCCCCGGAAGACATTAACACAGTTAAGACATTAACAATTAGTGTTGAGCGAATGGCTCTAATACAGGAAGGAGTTATCGATGTTTCGACTAAGTTTCGGGACGAAGAGGTGAAGCCATTTTTGACTGCTCTACAATTAGGGCTGGCTGGGTTGTGTTTGATTGCTCTGAAGCCACTTCAAAATGGCTGAGGAGTAACTTCTCGAAAATAAACGAGAAATTCGGTTTGAATGTGATGTTAGTGGAGGTGGATTCATCTCCGAAACCATACATACCGCAAAATATCGGCCCAGTTAACGAAAAAATCCTAAACACCAGAACATGAAGAGTTGTACAAAGAGTGGAAGAGAAAGATCTCGTTCACATGGTCTTTGGTGTAAATGACAGTGCGATGAACCGGCTAAACGACCTAAAAGGTCATCTCGCGTACATTTTTGCTTAGCTGAGGCTCATTATGATGAGATCTGACAAAACTCCAGCTACCTAGACCACAACTAGCACCAATAGTCTGTCAAAGAGACGACAAATTATTAATACGCCTGCAACTGAGGGTGATAGAGCACATGAGCCATCCTAAACTAGCCGATTAACACAAGATCCAACTACTGCGAATAGACCCAAAAGTAAAGTTCCCGTACCTCTATCGAGAGATCAAGCATCAGTAAACGTAGTCCAACCTACGAGAGTGAGACCAAAAGCCCACTCCTTTGGAGAGGTTTCCATATCGCGCGGAAGAGATAATAAACCGAGCCGCATACGAAACCTTGCGTACAGCCTCAAATGATAATGGCTACGCTGAATTTTTTGCAGGGAAACCTGCCCCATGCTAAAGGTGTCTCGTACACCTTCAACCAATGATGCGCAAGAGAGAACATCGAGACATTTAAGAGAGAACTTAGGACATTGCTCATAAGTCTTGTCATCTTGTCCCTTCTCTTCTGTGGGACATTGAGCGCATATTAGGCTTATGTCAGCGAGTTTAGCCTTGATTTGGATTATGATAAGACCCTCGCTCACGTTTCGGAAGCTCAAGACTTTTTACCTAAGTCTGCACATATAACAAATCCGCATCCGAATAAGCGGTGATTTTGTTTCCTATAGCAATCACCATAGTACCTAGATGTCATAGCTTTTCATGCTGTTTTCATCCCATCGCTTTTCCTGAATGGCGGCGATATCTGCATCATAGCAGTCAATGGTTTCGGCTAATTGTTCAGCTGCACATGACCTATTTAAAGTCCGAATATTCCACGTGCAAATCTGAAGGTCGGTGCCCTTTAATCGTTTGTCCAACTTGTCAATAATGGATTCGTTATTATCCGTGCTGACCATAATTATTTTTTAACCCAAATGTTACTAGATGCCCTGATATAACCGTTATTTGTCCTCTTCTCTAATACCCCTGTCAAGTCTGATCTCTCTATTACATACATATATTGTATCTGTATAGCAAAGGCTTATCAGTTTCACGTTTCGGGCCTCCCCTGGACTGGCAATTTCAATTTCCTTCCCAATCTCGATTTGTCTTATCGTTAGTAAAATCCACTTCTAAACCCATACGACAACGCGTGGAAACATTAAAGATACATAGACATGTACCTACCTCTGTCATCTCTCTTATTGTTTAAGCACACAGATTTAATTACTGATATCCTTAATCAGTGATTGACGCTCTAATTTCGGAAGCGATAACGCATAATTGCAAACCTTTTGCATGGCACAATATCTAATATGCAGAGTCCATCCACTTATGTATTTGTATTCTTTTAAAATACGAATTCCTGCATTCTGCATTCTCCCATTCATAATCAACCGAATGCCATTCAACCGTACTTCGTGATTCCCAGCGCAACAAACTGATAATAACCGGATTCAAAGATTATATGTATATACATATTATGTAGACCTCCAGTATACTGTTAGTGACCAATATTTTGAAGTGCCACAGAGACTCTTGTGTGTCGTAATATTGAAATAATCAAAGACAGATACGATGTTGACCTATAACTACAATACAACTTGCACGCCTTCACCAAGTGATCCGCTAATGTTTTTTAAAACAAAAAACTTAAGTATTTACTAATTATCAAGTACCACTAACAGTCATAATCCACCGAAAAAGAAATGGCGTTCCCATCATGATTCACACGTAACATTGACAAACAACATGACATAAGTCAGTCAATACTTACTATGTATGTACCCTATCATCTATCGACACGAAATTATGCACCATGCCCAAAAATAAACCGAAAAGTGACTCAACTTACTACGTTCCAGGAACATAAATCTCTGTAACCAGTCTCTAGATACTCCACCGTGGGTGTTCATTTGTTTCGCATTCTAATCTTTCCGCCCGCTCATATCTTTTGCAAAACAAAACGTCATAATTATAAGACAATCAACGCCCAACAACCAACGCCTGACGACGAAGTACGCGAGTTAATTAAATAAATCAAACTTGTTCAGAACCATTCTGATTTATTATTCGATCGGTTACATAATTTTGGAATGAACAAGTAAACATCGATTGTTGGGATTGGGATTTACCTGAAGGCTATCTGATATGAAATTTTCGGGTAGCGTACATTGGATTACTAACCAGTTATCAGAAGCACGTAGTGGCTACATGGTCTGGAACACAAGGCCGATGCATGTTTGGAACAATACTGATAACGATACTCGTATTTATTTTCGGGGAAACAATTGTGGAATGCAAGATTTACCAAAAACTATTTACCAGTTCGTACTCGTAGATGCCGAATGTGAGGATCTACTCGTATATCGAACTGAATAATTTACTGTTTCTTTGATTTTCCTTATATCAGTTTTGGATGATAATGAGTTTATGAAATAATAAAATTTATTTGTTCACACTAGGGAATGGATCTTAATCGTTCTTTTATCATCAGATAGAGTACCGATTGTCGTAGGTTATAGCACTCAAAATTCGCATATTGCTTTGAAAGATATGTATAGTATATAAAGCAAATTATTTTCAATTTCTTTAAACATTAACAAAAAGTTGTTTGTTTTCGGCTGTCAACTTCTTTGCCAACAGCTGATCTGGCTGAAACGAGTCGTTGAGCCGCACGAGTATGTTACAATATTTACGATCAAAATCTTACTGCTGCATTTTGTTGAATCGCTTTTATATTACAGCTTGTAATTGATGATAAGTGCCCTCAGATGCGTAACAAAAGATCGTCAAAAAGAGGACGAGCAGCGGGGGAATCCGCTCGATGGAATCAACGGTGATGTCCACAGTCAGACTAGTGAAACCCTTATTTAAGCTACTCCGACATATTCGAAGCTCAGCTCAGTATGGAACTGAGGACTGAGGCCGAGTCTTGAAAATACAGATGGTGGAGGAAAAGCCCTTAAAGGACCAACAGCAGCGCTCGTATCTTCGAAATGGGTAACCGGCATCGGAGCATTCGGCCTCTTGTCTCAGGGGTTAAACCAAGAATCTGACTAGCAGGGGTTAATACATAAGGGGACACGGCAGTCTCCGGATCATATTACGGAAAACCAAATCGATCATTTGTCGATCGACGTGCCCGTATAGTATGCCGCCAATATTTTATCGACCATTTAACTTAGACGATGATAGCCAAAACTTCCATCCACCTGACCATAAAAAAGTAAGGATTGCAATATTTAAGCTGAAAACCAACAAAGCATCTGGACCTAAGGGCTTGACTTTGTGGGGAACATATTATACATCAACTCATTTCTCAGATCTGGTCGGAAGAGTGTATGCCTGATGAATGGAATCTTGGCAGCGTATGGCCGATCCACAAAAAAGGAGACACCCACAACTGCGCCAACTATAGACGCATAAGTCTCCTCAATATCAGATACAAGACAACTTTTAAAACCCTTCGCCAACAACCAGATTGCTTTCAGACCAAGACAGTCCACAATCGACCAAATTTTCACACACCACCTTTTCATCGATTTTAAGGCCGCATATGACAGTATTTTTAGAGATCAGCTACAAGTACATATATAGATTTATGTTTTGCTCGTCGTGGTCCGTCTGTCCGAATGACGATGTAGAACGCTCGCTGCTCCGTCAAAGTCGGTGACGCCTTGACCAAGACTTTAGGTGACTTTTTTAATTTCATACTTGAAAGAATTGTGAACAACTGGCAAGCCAACATCGGGGGAACAGTCATTCAAACGTGTGTGCAACTACTAGCGTGACATTGATATTCATATTATTGGCAGAACTCAGCGGGTAGTCACCGGTACCGTTCAATGAGTGCAAAGCCAACATCGACGAATTGGGCAGAGCGTCACAATCGATAGCTATAATTTCGAGGTAGTTAGGGACTTTGTCTACCTCAGCCCTGCTATAAATTCTGCCAACAACACACTCGTAGAATCACTCTTGCCAATCGTTGTTACTTTGGGCTAAAAAGGTAATTAAGTAGTAAGGCCCTATACCGAACAACTAAGAAGACTCTATATAAAACCTCGATCATTCCAGTCCTACTTTATGGTGTTGAAGCGTGGACTCTATCGAAAGCGGATGAATACATAATCAGAAGTTTCGTCTGAATAATCCTTCAAAAAATTTTGGGTCCCGATTGACGGGCTTTGGATCAGAAGATTCAATGACGAAATATACGAGCTGCACGGCTAAAATAACTAGGATATGTAGAGCGAATGGATATAAATGCTCAGACCTGCAGAGTCTTCGTATCTAAACCGGAGAGACAACAAAAGAAGAAGACCTCACAATTGGTGGCGCGCACAAGTAGAAGGAGATCGCAGCCGACTTGGAGTGCGTAACTGGAGGCAGTTCCAATTGTTGCCAATATCCTCCTCTTCAATTTTCGTGAACAAAAATTCGTTCAACATGGCCCGATAACCATTGACTGTAACGGCCACTCCTTGCTCATTTTCGAAGAAATATGGCCCAATTATGCCTCTGGACCAAAATCCGCACCAAACAGTGACTCTTTTTGGGTGTATCGGCTTTTCAATGTATGCGTGCGGGTTTTCTGTGCCCCAAATGCAACAATTTTGCTTGTTTACATACCCGCCAAGATCAAAATGAGCTTCATCTGAAAAGATGATTTTTTTGGCAAAATCGGCATCTTCTCTAGGTCGATCGCAGGCCCAATTAGCGAAGCGTAGTTCAAGCGTACATACAACCATATTCGTTCAGCGGAAGGATAAAACTAATTATCTGTCAAATCAGACATGAGCTAAGTGTTACCATTCACGAAATAAGTACTAGTTGAAAAAAAAAACGTTAGATGGCGGACCCTTTAGTAAATTTACGTCATTAAGTCCCGATACAAGTTGTGACGGGAGTTCGCGTTTGGGCTCTTGGGCAGCCGACCTTTGATTTTATCGAAGAATTGTGTTTAGTGCCGAGACTCACTGTTGACTCACAAGCCCATTGCAGACAAACAAAATTGCCTTTCCTGATATGACGTTAACCAGAAGAGACTCATGAGACCCAATTACACCTACAAAAGTGCACTGTTTTGTGTGGTCTTCACGCTGGCGGGATCATCGGTCCTTATATTTTTCAAAAATGAGGCTTTAGCTCGCTTAAATAATAATTTTTATTCGCTAAAATAATAATTTGCAAGTAAATTGCAAAAATAATATAGCGATGAACGCTAAGTCAATTTGCATACGCTATCTATTTAGCGGATAAAAAACAGTGCTTCCAGATAATGTTTTCGTCGTTTGCGATGAATGTTTGCAATGAATTTTCACAAATGTCAAACACTTGACATATCTCGCCAACAACTGACACATTCCGCCAACAATGTCATAGATACGAGTATTACTGTGCTACCATGTTTTTAAGATGCAGAGGTTATCGTTTTTTTTTTGTCATAATCTCTAAAATGCGTTCAAAAAAACACAGCTGATGTCGATGATGGTACCTGTGCTACTATCTGTTATATTTGTTCCAGTCCTAAATTAAAGAACTACGATACGAGATGTATTACGTTTCCGGTATACATTTGAAAAAATTCGAAGAAGCTGTTTTAAAAGTGTACACTGCATTGCGTGTCATGTCCGTGGGATATAGCTGAATGAGTGTTGACGTGATTCTGAATTTGCATATTTCTCTATGGAACTCAAGAGAATGAATGAAAACATTTTCTAAAGATGACCTGCTGGGCAGTAAACCACACTGGTACTTACTCGTACCTCACACAATACTTTGAAAAGGTTTTTATTGACAACAGTTAGCAGGCATATGCCTTCGTGGGGATAAGAAGACTCAAGTGTCACTGACGATAATCAATCTGTCAAAAATGTTGGTGCACAAAGAAAAACAGCCGCTGTAATCAATTTGGGTGTTCACACAAGCTCGAATGCTCCAAATAATCTCGCTAAGTACGAATGAGCCGTTTACCAGAATGAAGCGAATTTATTAAAATTAGGAATACTAAGTTACAATATCAAAGGCTTGAAAAATAAATTAATTCTCGTTGATTTTATTAATTACATTTTAAATTTTGATATATTTTTTATAATTAGGAACTATGTTAATATTATATTAGAAAATGAGAAAAATAAGTATGCAAAATTCTTCCCAGGCTTTGAACTATCATAGAATGGATAACTGCGGTAAAATCTAATAATTTTGGGTTAGTTATTTAGTTACCGTAAAAATATTGAAAGAGTTGCTGTTGCTTCTGCTCTGTGTTTATTACCGGCCTATTTAAACTGTAATCGCTGGCATTGCGACTTTGATAAACTAAAAAACGTCTTGTGCAACATGAAATCAACGGATGTTATCGCAACGGTTTATAGTATCTCAAAATAATTTTGTGAGTGGATTTATTACTTACGCTGACGCCCTGAATTGTCGTGTTCTGAAAGAAAGTTGTGAATGTGACTGCAGGTGAGATAACATTCATTCGCGGAACTCCACGTTCAGTTATTGATTGTTACGTTGTATCCGCTAACTGGTACATATTTTTAGAAAACTTTTAGTGATGAAAACGTTGTCGAACCACAGCTCCTAGAAGTTGAATGGTGACTGCGTTGCTCTTCGAATGAACCAAATACAAAAAAAAACTTTTACTTCTGCCCAAATTTTTATAGAATGACAAATTCGGTATCCAGTATCAGAATAATTTAAATGTTGAACTTCTCAAATTTCTTAAATCACACCTATAACCGCACATCTCACGGATATCATCAAATAAGCTACCGAACCACCACCAGTGCTTAGGGGCTAGGGAAAAGTCATTTGCCTACTTAAAACTCCTGAGAACATTCAACACTGACACTTTTAAGATACTCTGTGGCGAGGAAAATAAGAAACTCAAACATCTCTGTCATATAAAAAAGATAGCATTTGCACAAAACAAAAATTTCTGTCTTAATTAGTTCAAGATCCTCGGCAGAATTTTGGAAAGCAGTAAGATTGTTAAACGGACGTCTCTAGTGTTTCACGTGAACTCCTGTGTCTGTGAAGACTTAATTTCACGGGATGCCCATACATCCATGGGAGCAAGAATACGCCTTGCCATCGCGTGCATGTACAAAGTGTTACAAAAGTACTGTCATAATGTGAAATTGCCATAATTTTTGCAAATGGCTTCAAGTGTCATTGTGAGTTGACATTTATGTTATAGAAAGATAGGGAACTAGTTGACAATAAGCAATGGAGCGATACACACCTGAAGAACGCGGAATTATTGTTACTGCTTATTTGAACTATATCCGGTCTATTGTTTTAACGCAACGTGAATTTCGTGGTCGTTTTCTTCATTGTCCTGCACCATGAGTCAAACGTTCGAGAAAGTCCAAAAACATCGACGAGACAACATGCACACAATTTGTAGGTTCTAGCAGGACGGAGCAAGAAATTAGTTAGTAGCATTAAGTTCAAACATATCGATCTGCACAAGCCACCTGACTGTCCAAATTGATCACGTTTAAGAAACGAAAAACACGCTTCCAGCATTTTGGAAGAGCTTAAGATTCATAGTGTCAATATCATTGTGAGCAAGATGTGTTAAGCGAAAAAGAACAATTTCAAGAAGGGCGGCATGTTGGATGACATAAATAAGAACCGTAAATTCTCTAAAAAGTTAAATCGCCTTTTCTAATGGCCTATAATCGGGGGTCTTTTCCTGCAAAAACAGAAACAGAAGTCTAGTGGCACATGTCTAGAATATGCTATCAATATTGAGTAAATATTGTTTGAAACCACGTACTTCTTAAAATGCAGCCACTAGTCAAGCCCTAGATATTCTAATGCCCGAATATTAGACGGCTAAATAGCAACAAAGCTACAACTGGCCAACCGCCACTCGCATTGTCCAGCAATTATCCAGGCGATTATCTGCATGCAGAAGATGAAGATGAAGACATTCCAGCGGCTAGAATCTCAGAATACTTTCCGCAAGCTATTAAAAGGGGTAAGCCTTCTCAGAGTTGCCTTTAGAGCAAGGTTTTAGTGGATTGATTGAAGACTTCAACCTACCCTCAAAAAGATGACTTAAGTCCCATTTACAATACTGCGAGATGCGATACGATAGTCGCATTCGCATTCGAATGCGAGAGCTCTCGCATTCAGACATCGGACGTCTTTTACAATTATGCGTCAAAACACCACTCACAAATAACAAGCTCAAAATAAAAACAACAACAATTTAGCTGTCACGCATTGCGGGATGCGAGAGTTTTCCAGATTTTCGAAATTGACTGCGATGCTCGCTGGGAGACTCGCATTATTGTAAACGAACACATTGAATTACATGTTACGGAAATATTTTTGACAGTTCATGCGCTCTCATTTTCGAACAACGTATCGCATCTCGCAGTATTGTAAATGGGACTTTAAGTTGCACCAAAGCTTTAGACCTGATCTGTCCACCATTGACATGGCCTAAATCTTTAAAAAGACCTGAGAATAGCAGAACGATTCAACGGTACGGTAAGAGACCACTTGTAGCTCAATGTCTGAATTCAACTTTAGTATGATGCCCATCCTTAGCAACTTAGCAAGACGACACTGACCACTGGCACCAACGAAGTCATAAGTAATAAGGGTTTTCCCAAGCCAGGTATAGGTAGATTTTCAATTTGATTTTAGAGAGATAATTCGCAATGCAGATACCGTCATCGCCGGGATCATTTTTTATAAGAATGTACACAACATTGGCATACTCGTAGTATAGCACATAAAGTCCATCTAGCAGCTGACTCGATAACATCCCTAGAATCCTTTCATCAGTTCAAGTTTTGTGCGATCTAAGCTCTTCAGATAAGAACTACCTAAGCGAACCAACACGGGGCCCCGTTAAACGGACAGTCACATTTAATCACTCGTTCTCTGTAAGCACCAACGCTTCGTGACCATTTAAAAAGACTACTTAACTCTCCCCATCATATAGTAAGTGAAGTTAAACAGGGTATCGGAAATGCTAAAAGTTCTAGGAGATGACCGGATTCCTTTTGAGTTCTTCAAATACTTTACAATATAATTCTTAGTCACACTTACATACGTCTAAGCTCAATCGGATTTTCGATACAGGTGATGTTCCAAAGAATTTAAAAAAATCAATAGTATTTCCAGTTCATTGATTTTAGCGCGGCTTTCGACTCCATATCTCGTAAAGCTCTTTCTTATAAATTGAAATCTTAAAAAAAAGTCATTAATATTTTAAGATCGATGTATGAAAATAATGTATAACATATGTCTGGGATGGAGAGTGCACTTCTGATGAGTTCGAAACGTCTATGGGATTAAGCATGGCTGTATTCTACTACTACTTAATTCATTAATTAATGACATCATAGATGCTATAGGAGGTAGTATACAGCTGGTCGAATAAAAATTCTCAGGGTTAAGCACTCTGACAACATGGTATTCCGGGCCGATACAGTGGAATGTTTGCGGCTCATGATCAACGGGCTTGAGGTATGGTATACTGCGAATCTTAGAATTTATTCGTTAACTTCGAAAAATCAAAAATAATGATGGTGGTGGCAGTTATTCCCATTGCGAAAATGTACGAGTATGAAGAATGCACTGAAATTGTATGTAATTATAGATAATGGGTGATGTTTTAAGCATTTAGTTTTAATTGTCAAAAAAGCACAGGAAAATTTCAAAAGTGTATACTTTTTTTTTAAGTTGATAAATCAATGCTTGTCAGTTACTTTTTAAAGAATATTTGATGTAAATGTGTATCACGACTACGTTTTAAGTGGTCCATACGGAGAGTCCAATTTTGAATCACTTTTTCGAGCATATTGGCTGGTATCCCGCTAATAACACTTGTTTATCGTTTATCAGCACATACCCAGTTTATCCGACAGCTCAATTTGCGTTGAAGCAATCCGCATTAGTTCAATACGCGTAGAAATGCTGGTGTTTTTATGAAATTATCCAAACTGACACTTCACACTAACACTGATACATTGTTTTTATTTCTTTCTCTTTCCAAATATTTCGTTTGCAATCCCACATTTTAAATACAGATCTGATATCGGGCAGGTGATAATGGAAGAATACATTCTATCACAGATGCTATAGTTTACATAGATATTGCACGCCGAAGGAAAAACTCTAACCAGTTTTTAATTGCTTGTTTTTACATCGAACTTCAAGTTCTGAACAATTTGTATGAACGAAATGTATTCTAAAACCGAAGTCAATTCAGGGGATCGTATGTGTTGTATTGTGTGTACAGCCGACGAGCAGCCATGCGCCGCGCCGTGCAGATGTGGCTGTGGTTTCTGTTTTCAACCCTTATCTTCATACATAACACAACCACAGTTCACGGAACTGTGCGGCGCGTTCGCTGGCTGTGTAGTTGCTTTACCTCAATCGCCGTCGACTCTCGACTCGACCGATTTAGATGTACATATATTTATGTGACTGAACAATTTTTCAGCGATATAATATTTTGCAGTTTATTTTTCGACACCAATGGGTGACAAGAGATTATCTGGAGTTTCTTTTTCTGTTTGTAGGATAAATTTGAAAATTTTTAAATGTCCTTCTAGGGGAAAAAATGAAATTTTAAATAATTTGTGGATGAAGGCATGTGGTTTTAAAAATGAAAGCAAGTACTTTGTTTGTGGAGATCATTTTTGTCCCGAGTTTGTAGGAAAAAAATATCTTAAGGCGGATGCTGTTCCTTCCTTAAATTTAAATTCGGATTTAGATTCAAATTTGAATTTAGAAGATCTGAAGTCTCCTTTAACTAAACGAAGAAGAACGTCGAGCAGTTGCTGCATTTCGTGTGCAAGGTGCGATCAGTTATTGGAAAGATGTGCAAAAGAGGAGAAAAAAAATGCAACTTTAAAAAAAAAATTGTTAAGTTACAAACTTAAATTAAGAAATTTAAAAATAAAACATTATAAAAAAAACAGAGCGCATACTGCCATACAAATTTTTAATAAAAATAAAATATCTACGACCTCTCAAATCGAAAGGCTCAATATTTCAGACCATTCAAAAACATTTTGTAAAATGCTTCTGAAAGAATCAAAGACTACAAAATACAACAACCTCGAAAAAGAACTTTCCCAAAATATTTATTATATTAGATCACAAAGGGCCTACAAATTTTTGAGAGATAGACTTGGCTTTAAACTTCCTCACATTTCCTCTTTCTGTAGATGGGCTCCTGTAAAAAGATTACAACCAGGATATGAAAACAATGCTCATTCGTATCTTAAGTCAAAGTTCGCTTTATTAAACCAGCGAGAACGTTGTGTTGTCCTGATATTTGATGAAATTAAGATTCGTAGAAACCTCACATATAATATAAAAAATGATTTAATGATTAGTGTAGAAAGAAGTAGATTGTTTGCTAATAAAATATTTGTTTTCATGCTAAATGGTTTGTTAGATACTCGTAGTTGGAAAAGTGTTTTAAACTATTTTGTGTCAGCAAACAGTGTAAATGGGAATAACCTAGGCGAAATTATAAAAAAACAATTTGAAAATCTGTCAAGAACTTGGTCTAAAGGTATGTGCTACTGTTTGCGACCAAGGGGCCAATAATGGAAAAGCTTACAAAATGTTAGGTGTTTCTGAAGAAAACCCATTTATAATTTTTAATGATGAAAAAATATTTTGCTTTTATGATTTGCCTCATTTGTTAAAATCACTTCGTAATGTTGTATTGAAATCAGATCTACAAACTCCAGATGGTAAAGTGTCTTTTGATGTTATCAGAGAAATATAAAATTTGTAAGTTGACAACGTAGCTAAGATATGTTTAAAATTTAGAAGTTGTCATAAAGCACCAAATGCCTTCGAAAAAATGCATGTTCAACTTGCAACGCAAATATTTAGCCGAACAACTGCGACATCGATTCAAACTGCTTTCGAACTTAATTGCTTAAAAGAAAGCTCTAATAAAGCTGTAGCAACTAAACAGTTCGTACTAAAAGTGAACAATGTATTTGACTGCAAGGATAGTGGTTCACATTATGACAAGAATGTTTTAAGGCGGAGAGTTCAGCTTATAATGAGTTGAAATAGTTTTTGTCTTACTTAAAAGATATACAGAAATCAGTTAACCTTCCAAGAAACTTTTTTTTAAAAGGAATATAACAAACTATAAACGGGGTCTTATTACTTTGTCATGATATAAGAAATGCCTATATGAGAACGTGGATTATTTACTAACAAAGAGAATTCATCAAGACGTATTAGAAAATTTATTTTCTATTATTCGCATCAAAGGTGGTTACAACAAATATCCGTCGTCATTACGAATTTAATGTTTTGATGTCGAAAATTCTCTCGTCAAATCTTATTAATTTTTCTCCTTTCAGTAACTATGATAATGATGATGTAGAATTTTTAAACGTAGACTTATCCCCAACTCAAACTAATATTCCAAAAACTTCCTCATTGCTTAAGGATCGAAATCGTATGCGATGAAACTGTACGAAAAAATCATTTGTGATATGGAAATGGAAACTAAAACACAATGCAACAACAGCAATGCCATATTTTACTGGATATCTTGCTTTTAAAATGTTTTTAAGGAACAAATGTTTAAATTGTTCCAAACTATTTTTAAGAACTGATGAAAAATTAACATGTCCTTCGGAATTTTTCATCTTTGCAAAAAATTATTCTCAAAGAAGTGAGTTTGGAAGTTTGAAGGCACCAACTAATGAATTTTTTAATGTTTTTAAAGTTAACTTCAAAGTATTTAATAGAATTTTCAGAGAACGTCCACAAGAAAGAAATATAAGAGCTTGCTGGAACCACATATCGGCCAGGTTCAGCTCGTGCATTTTGGCAACAAAAAAAGTTCGAAGTCATTGAATGAAAGCGGCACCATTGACGGCAACGTTATTCTCACGGTCATTTTTGAAAAAATGCGGGCCAATGATTCCGCCGGAATAAAGCGCATTTTTCTGTATTGCATGGCAGCTCTTGTATTGCCTGCGGTTGCTCATCGGACCAAATTCGGCAGTTTTGTTTATTAACATACCAATTCAACCAGAAATAGGCTTCGTCGCTGAAGACAATTTTTCTATAAAAAAGCGGATCTTCATCCAGGTTTTCTAAGGCCCACTCACCGAAAATTCGACGCTGTGGCAGCACGTTCGGCTTTAGTTCTTGCACGAGCTATATTTTGTAAGGTTTTAGACCAGGTTTTGCGTAAAATTTTCCACGAAATCAAGTAACACAATTCCATTTTCTGCAAACGACGACGAATGGACAAATCACTGCCTTCATTAAGACTGGCGGACACAGCAGCCATACTTTCTTCTACGGGTTGATGTTCAATAGTCTGAAATTGGTGCGAAATTAGGTCACTATGGCTTAAATTGCTTATTCAGTATATCGGTTTTGATGGCCGTGAAATGGTCGAAGTGCACGAAAAACATTTTTCACAGAGCACGAATTCACTAATTTGTAATCGTTGTTCGGGTGTAAGTCTTCCCATGACGAAATTTTCTAACTGAGCATGCTTTATTTTGACACATGTCACGAATCAAGAGTGAGCTGTCAAAAATAGTTTGATGCAGTTGAGCAATTCGTCTGTTACTTCCTCAAACGAATCGTTCGGCGGCCGAGTAACACTTCCAACAACATGTTAAGTCTGGAGACAGGTGTAGCCCCTGTTCTTAAAAATGCATCGACTATATACAATAGTAAAAGTTATGAAGACGCGAACAAATCAGCGATTGTGTGTACATCTTTTCTGGATTTTTGATGTGTATCAGAGTTTATAGCGGAGCCTCAAATTGCCTCCATCGTCATTTTGCGCAATCTGAAAAGTTTGCCAGGCATCACAAATTAAACATGGTTTTGTATAGCACGTCTCTATAAATGCTTTCAATCGCAGCCTTGAAATGATTAAAGAAATGGTGAGTGTTGATATGGATTTGGCGTCATTCGAATGATTGAAACTGAACCGGACATTTGGGAGCGCATTCTGATGACCAACGTGGCTCATCTCTGGTGGAGTAAGTAAACATTGTCGCTTTTGAGGAACCGATAATCCTCACGTAATTCATGAAATACCATTGCATGATAAGAAAGTAGCTGTTAGGGCCGGTATTTGCTCCAAAACCATTACTGGGCCATTTTTCTTTAAAGATGGAGACACGGTCGATGGTATCGGTGGATGTTGGCGTCACATTCCTAAATCTATTATTTTTCTTCTTAAGGTTATTTAATATTTCTTCACCGATGCTCCTGATGTAGCACCCTGTACATGGACTAATTGGAAATTGAAAATGCTGGAGGAGTGTCTTTTTCGCCATAATCCTTTGTGAATATTGAGGTAAGAGTACCGCATAATGGTGCAAGTTAATTGGCTTAAGTTCGTTTCCAGACGGGACCATATACATACTTTTCGACTTGGTGAATTAAGGTGGGATGCCATTGTTACTATTAAAAACAAATATTTATCATCGAAAACGGCTTTATTGTTTTTCAAGTTATTCTCCATGAAGATCAACACACTTTTACATGCGTTTGAAACAATTTTTGAAGCACATTTTCCACTCCGAAAGAGATAGCTCCAAAACTTTTTTTTTATATAATTAGCGTTCGCTCAAGAGGTTGTTAGTGCCATGAATTATTTGCATACAGCGCGGGCGAAGGAAACTTAGAGAGGAAGAAAAGAGAGGTATTGATGTACGTTAGTTTTAAATGTTTGCAAGTTATTACAATAATGACTAGGAAATAGAGAGCTCGGCAGGGCATTCCAAAAGCGAGTGGTACGGCTTAGGAATGAATCACAATATTTCATAGTAAGCCCTAAAGTGGGTTTGAGGGTATACTGATGAGCATTCATAGTGAGACGGATGTTACGGTTACAAGTTTGAAGGGGCGTAATGCTACTGGCAATTTCGGCGGAGCACTGGAGGTAAAATTAACGATAGAACAAGGTTGGGCAATAGCCGTCATATGAGTTTTATCGCATGAACAGATATGGGCATTGTACTTAAATTTTGGCAAGAGGAAGGCCTTATATATTGAGGTCAGATCAGAGGGGTGAAATATTTCATATATTGCTTGAGGAAACCTAGACATTTCACAACATTTTTGACGACATTGAATATGTGGTCATTCCACACATTGTCGCTGACACACATACCGAGAATTGAAAGTTTTTCGATTTTAAACACAATGGCTGGGTGTTTAAATTTCGCTCTAACGACAGCAGACAGGATTGTATTTTGGAAGCATTGAATTCCACTCTGTTGATAGTTCCCCAATTGGTTATGCTTTTAATCTCGGAATTTAATGAGCTTAATATACGCTACAGTAAAATTAAAAAGAATTTCAAAGACAGAACGGAGCCCTGTGGCACACCAGCATTTATTTTGTGAATATCAGACTTGAAATCATCCAAGACAACTTGAATTGAACTTTCCGCATTATCGACAAAAGAGCCCGATGCCAAACTCTGTCAAATGTTTTTGAAATATCAAGTGCAACTATTTTCCTTTCACTGAATTGATATACATTTGTTTCCTCTTTTCATTGAGAAATTCCATCAAATTACCAGTTGGCCTGTTGCTACGAAAACCGTACTGCCGGTCATTGAGAAGTTTTCGTATTTCGAGATATTTCATAGCCTTAGAAAGGAGGGACGGGCTGGATAAATGCTATTTTCTATCTGCTCAGAAAGAGTCCTAAAGAGTAGGATTGATGAAAAAGCTTATGAAGTGGTTTTGCCAGCGTGGAAGAATACCTCAGAAGAAGGGGAGATATACCATCTGGACCAGTGGATTTGTGTATATTCAGATCTTTAGGTACACTTGATACTACACAAGTGCGAAATTAGATCCGTCCCATTGAAGATTCGACGCATTCAAGTGTAGGTAGACAAATCACAATCTGGAAGTGTTGAGCTGGCCGCAAGGTGTGCAGCAATCAGATTGGCCTTGTCTAAAGAGCTTACGGATGGAATGTCAGTGTAAATTGGCTTTGGAACGGAGGATGGAGCAGAATTTATAATATTTTTGACAAAACACCAAACATGTTTACTACTTTTGGGACATTGCAGTATTTTTTGCCACAGTTTTTGGTCGTATTGAAATTGTAGACGCTTAAGAAAGACGTTGTATTCGTTCCTGGCTCGTTTGAACTTTGTTCGGTTTTCCTCTGTGGATTCGGTCTTGTAGGATGCGTTTTAAACGCATACAATAATTTTAATTTACTTGAATAAAAGGAAGTCATTGGTTGCCAAATCTCGACTGTACGGGGGATGACTCATCAACTCGATGTTTTGAGTGCTCAAAAAGTCATTTATTTGAGTCGGCCTGTGAGAGGTCGCATTTTCGTGATGGAGAATGATCCGTATTCAGCGGTTGCTTTTCCTTATTTTTCCAAAGATTTCTGGCAAATAAATGGTGGTGTATCATTTTAAATTTACCATGCTACGTTGCTCTAATGGCACGCTGGAGACCATTTGCTTCGAAGTGCTTCGTGCGAGAATTACTTTTGTTGGATTTGGCTCGTCCTGGAAGACCCATACAGTCGACTGCTGTTTAATTTCGGGCTCATATGCATATGTCCATGATTCGTGGATCTTATAAGCATCTTTTGAAGCATCACGACTGAATTTGTTAAACATTTGTTCAGACCAATCGACACGAGCCTTTTTTTTAGTGATTGTCAAATTATGTAGTTTTCAACGCGGATAAATGTTCATGCAATATAAGATGTATGCGAGTAAAACTTATGCCCAAGGATACTTCAATTTTACGACAAGTCACATGACGATCTTGCAATATCAGCTCTCGCACAGCATCGCTGTTTTTGGGCGCAACAACCGATTTTGGACGACCTTCACGAAATTCGTAATGGAGCGAACGACGAGTACGATTGAATTCGGAAAACTAGCAAAACACGCTGGCCCGGGAGGGTGCTTCATCACCAAAATTCGAAGCGTGTTGATCGACGCAGTATTATTGAGTTAATCCACATCGAAAATCATAAAAAATGATCGCACGAAAGTGTTCACGATTTAACTCCATTTTCCAGATGGGATGAATTTTTCAATTCTCTATAAAACACAAATAGCACTCGTACAAGAAAACGTTCTGAGCACATTTACCATTAATAACGTCAAACTTTACGATGCTGATGTCAGATTTGACGTATATACATCGGTATTGATATATATCAAAACTTAAGTAGCACCACTTGTACAAGGCGTTCGTTCAATTGCCAAAATTCAAGCCTGCTTGACTAAGTCTGGCGGTTATAACAAATCTTCACCCAAATAGACGCTAATTCCATTCTCCGCAGCAGTCATGGCAGTAGCTAATTGTTCGTCACCACGTAGACCATTCAAGGTCTAATTATTTTATGGCATTGCCTTTGTCTCGCAGGATCGTCATCAATAAGTCCGTCGTTGTGTGAGGCTATTGGTTTCTTTGCAAAGTTTCTATATGACAGAGTAGTCAGCCTAACGTACAACTCTATGAGAGCCAGGCGCTTGATATTCTGGAGACAATAACCCAACAATAACGCTCTAAGTATATTCGCAGCATTAGGGTTTTTTTTTCAGACCAGGCCCTTTTTCAGTTCCCTAAGGTGAAATGGATATTCCAGAATCAGTAACCAGCTACGGGTATATGATAACTGCCGTTGACTATCTTAAGACTTTAGCCACCACAATCTCTATTTCAACACCCTAACTAGTCCTGGAATCCTTATTCGCCTAGAAGCAGTTCGATATCGTTTATGGTCACTAAAAGAGTGTAGGTTGCTTTTGTTTGTTGAGCTACAGAAGTTCAGAAGCACATTGGCGTTTTAAAGACAAAGTATATATGCAAAGTATATCTAGCTCAACTAGTCAACTACTATCGGGAGTTTTGTTTAGAGGTATAGAACCTTTATTCAAAATAAAACAGAAAAATGAATGGAATAATGGCTTTGTTAGCTCGCAGATTTTGTGACATTTAATGTTTGAAAACAGTTTCGGGCATATGGTTACTGCGGCTGCGTCTTATGAAGGCCATCTTATTGGTCCAATTTTGCACCACTTTTTGCAGCATAGCCGGCCTTATTTTGGCAATAACGAAAGATATAATAGGATATCGAGAGTCTCGTAAGGAATTTGCTCACAAAAATGGCAATTTCGCTTGTTACCGTATTCACCGAACGTACCGATATGGTCCATTGGCTTCAAAAGGTGCACCAGTTGGATCTTAATCCTGAAAATCTCCCACGTGATGAACCGCGTCGAATCAATAAATTTGGTTCCCCTGTCACACTCACCTCTACAGAGGCGATAGCTCCTTCAGAACGCACAGTATGAGCTCATGTGGGATTAATATTATCCATAAAAGTATATATAGACATAAATCGATCCGTAGTATTATGTATGAGCTGTTCAGATAGACGATTATGAGCACCGTAAATTGGACGTTCCATACAGAATTCGAATTTTGGAAAAAAATTCCCACGATTTTTAAACGTTCTTCGTGTGTAAGCCTTTGCATGGTAATTTGACAAAGTATACTGAACTTAAATGCCAAAAACATGTGCCCAGTCTGACAGCTGGTTTGACAGAAAACCCTATCGGAAATTCTATGCCCCTAAAAAACACACCATTTACTATTGAATGTTAGGGAAATTTTCTGTAATTATATACTATAAGCGTTCCGTGACAGAGTTTCAAAATAAATAAACAGTTCGCGCGACAGTCCGAAATAGACCAAAGCCTAGTCTCTTCTCTAAAAGCCACTTTGTTGTTCGCCTGCTGAGTTTTTCAGGACCTACAATTTTTGGCGACCTTGATCGGCGAGAAAATGAGAGACTTCTTCATAAGTATATTTCGCATTCTGAGGTTTGCCAGTGATCACCGAAATGGTAAATAACACAAACTACACAACAACATTTTCGATTTTTTATAATCATTAGTCATTTTATAATCATCGTCTGGCTTCGTAATATTCGTAGTCATTGGGTGCAATAGAATCATACTTCTCAGCGCCAGACGCAAGTAAATACTCGTAATTTTGTTTCCCCCAATCTTAAAGATCTACGGGTATGTATCTGATTTACGCAACCAGAAATTATTTTTGATCTTTTATAGTCTAATAAAAAATTCCATCCCCAAGTTTGATTGACAGGCAAATTATATGTATATATGTATGATGGTATACAAAATATCATTAAATTAAAAAATTAAAAAAAAAATACATAAAAAAATTACAAAAAACCAGTGATGACATCATGCCAGAATGGTCAATACAATTCTGTTTATAGATAAATCTTTATTTGCTTGAACAATTTTTAAAATTTTCTGCCACAGAACAAAAAGAGTTCGACAGATGCCATCTCCAAATGTCTCAATTCGTAAATATTGACTTCATATATCCATAGTAGCCCCATCCAAAAATATATATCTGCAATGGACTAAGTCTTCATATGTAGGCTACTCCTTTGAAACTCGAGGTTTTTTAATTTTTAATGAGGTGTCCCAATGAGAGCGGAAAATTTATTTGTATTTGATGTTATCATACAGTAGATATGTGGCAATAGCCTTTGCTGGTACATTTGCATACTTAATGTAATATTGGTTTGTCATAAATGTGACGGAATATCATTGGTACAGCGTTTAATATACCCCTTCAGAGCTTGGGTGGTCGTGGGCTTGTTGACCTTAAAAAGCCCAGGAGAGACATTTTTAGTTGTTTTTTTTTTGTTCAGTTTAGTTCATTATTTCTGATTTGGTTTTAAGGTATACAAACAAATACTTGAAGAGTTCATAAGGTTTTAAAAATAAAGAAAAGATAGAACTGAGTCTTCTCGCTGCCGTAGCAGAACCACATCTACAGCCCAGCTCCACTTTACAAATGTCCGCAATTTCTGAATTTAATGCCAATACAGCATTGGAGTCTTGTTAAAGAAAATAAGCTGTGTATCAATTGCTTGAGGTCCGGATATTTTGCCAGCAATTGTAATTCATGCAAATGTCTTAAGTGCCGAGAACAGGGCATCACACAACATTATATTTGGAGACGAAGTGTAGCCAAGCATCGCACAGCTCGACGAATAACAAGGTCGGATCACAGACATATAAGCAACCAGCAAGCCGCATTACCGATTCAAACCAAAACATAAACGTCGCGGTGAACGATTCACATCAAGCCTTCATTATGTTAGGAACTCCTAAGTTTCAAAGTAGTGGACTAAATCAACGAAAATGGGAGTGCCGAGCTCTACTAGGCTCTGGTTCCCTGGTTAACCACATCAGTCAAGGTTTAGTACAGAAACTTAACCTCAATCCAAAAACTGATTCCCTTGTCATCGAAGGAAAAGGACAGGGAAGGCAACGGCAACTCAACGGGTGAGCGTTACATGACAATCAAACGCCACTAACTACTACTCAGCTGTCGAAGAACTTGTATTAAGGGATATTGTTTCCCCTCAACCGGCCCAACTTTTGGAATATACCATCAAACATCAAAACCGGGCAAAATCGATCTTCTGCTAGGTGCAGAGTTATATCATTAACTGCTTGCAGTGAGACGAATCTGGCTGACGAACGAACTGCCAATACCCAATCTGACTAAAGAATTTCGCCCTCTAGCCCAATATGCAGAGTCCGCACAGAAGAGGAATCATTAGGTGACGTTATCGAAAGGTTCTAACGGCTGGAGTAACTTATGGAAAATCCTAACCATCTAACGCCTGCAGATGAAAGATCTGTAATGTTTTGCAATAAAACAATTCGGCGTGACCAAAAGAACGGGAAGTTTATTGTACGCTAACCGTTTGCATTACCACCCACAAATCGTAGTGATTCCAAGGAAATAGCTCTGTGAAATTTGTTGGCGTTGGAAAAGAGATTGGACGGAGATGGACAATTCAAACTCCTGTATCTTAAATTCATGTAAGAATATCTCCGATTGGGACACATGGTAAAAATAAATATAGAAAATGCAAATTTACCATTCCACCATTTTGCCGCGTCGCGGAGTTTTATTGGGCCCTACCACATGAAATGTCCGATTTTCGCGAAATAAGATTTTCTCGAGAGAACATCTACCAGAACGT
Source organism: Volucella bombylans (assembly GCA_949129095.1). NCBI lineage: Eukaryota > Metazoa > Arthropoda > Insecta > Diptera > Syrphidae > Volucella > Volucella bombylans. Next base: position 107,159,346 of record OX422140.1, on the reverse strand, counting down.
TAAATTTTCTTTTTTTATAAAATAAAGTGCTACGTGTGTTTGACGTGTCAGAATTTTAGGGTTCTTGTAGCTACGCTACTTGTAGCGTTATTTTTTTCTAGGAATTATTTACCATGCTGTCGGCAGTTCAAATTCGAACCCTCTTCATTTACACCGCGTCTCCACGAGACATCACTGGTGTTAAGAAAATGTTCATGAAATCAAAATGTCCAGTGGAGACGGGTAGTTTGCAGACAAGAAATATTTCAAGAAATAAATGTCTGGTTTTTATTCAAGACATCTCCGTATACATCAACCCTGAAATTTTTTTGAGAGCGCTTGTCAGTTTGACTTCGGAATGTGAAAAAAAATGCAAAGTGCGACGAAATTCATATACCACAATGCCATCTGTTGTTAAAAAAGAATGAGAAATCTACATCTGCACCGCCATTTTTCTACTATAATGTAGCTGCTTACAAACCAACTTACACTCATAGCATGAAATGTCATGCAATAATTTGCCCACCTAAGTTAAAAGAAAAAATGTCAGACGGAATGTCTGAAATTTAGTCTGACATATTTGTGTCTCGTGGAGACGCGGTGTTACGAATTTAAAATGGGACATTAATGACGCATTTGAGGATGTAGCGGTAAACGAACGCACTAACGACGTTGGTTTGAAAAGTTCCATTCGAGAGATTTCAGCCTCGAAAATGAACCACATGGAAAGCCGGAAGTTGAGGACGAGGTTTTAATAGCAACGGTGGATGCGGACCAAACGAAATCGGTGCGGGAGATTGCACAAAGCATGGGAATATCCCCAGTGACAATAAGTCGAAACCATTCTCTCATAAGAAAGGTAAAGAAAATATTGCCTTTTAAATTTTTACTATAAAATCGGACATTTCATGTGGTATAACCTAATAAAATCCGACAGTACTAAGACGAAATTAAGAGTGGTATTTGATGCATCCACAAAAACCACTGCTAACATCGGTTTAAATGACATATATAATTCTACCAGGTCCTACAGTCCAATATGATATCTTCTCAATTTTAGAACGCTTTCAAACCCAACGCTTCTTATTTACGGCTGAAATAGACAAGATGTAACGGCAAATAGTGATGACAGATAAAAATCTTGGCGAAATGAACCAGATCAAAAATTAAAATTCTGTAAACTTACTACCCTGACTTATGGGACAAATCCAGATCCATATTTGACCACAAAGTATCTAAACGAGTTGTCGAAGGAAAACTTGCAAAAATATCCATTAGGCGCACAGATACCGGCCAATGACTTCTACATGGATGATGTCATCACGGGTTCCAGTAATCTCTCAGAAGCCATAGAAATTTAACAACAGTTTATACGGACATTGCAAACGGCCGACATCATTCAGACATCACAAGGCATCTAAAGCAAATATGTACTCGTACTTTGTTTGCGATCATTTTAACAAGATGCGCACCATCAATTCCCCGAGAACTGTGGCAAATGCATTGCGAAAATATCAATGAAGACATTCTCAATCAATCACGCGAAATCGATCCAAATCAGCAGTATACGGACGACATTTTCAATGAAGCTCTAAAATTGATTGAGGATCTGTGCTTAACAATCGATAACAAAGTCCTTTGTCAATTTGGTATGCCGATATCGATACGAGACAGATATGACGCGCAACAACATTTTATGGAAACGCAAACAAGACTTTTAGTTGCTGACCAAAAAAATGCGTACGACAAAGTCATGTAACCTTTTGCAAACCGACATCTCGGGATTATTTTCCTATATGCTCCAGGAGGCACAGGAAAAATATTTCTGATCAATTTGATATTGGCGTCCGTCGGTCGGTTCGAATTCAGTATGGGATTGCACTCGCAGTAGCATCATCGGTGATTGCAGCAACGCTCCTCGATGGCGGACGTACAGCACATTAAGCACATTCAGCACTCAAGCTACCGTTGATATGGCCACAGTCCTTAAAACGTATAAAATTATAATTTGGGACGAATGCACCATGGCCCATAAGATATCACTCTGCGAGATTTCCGAGGAAAAAACCTACCGATGGGAGGCGTTCTGATTCTTCTTGCAGGTGATTTTCGCCAAACTTTGCCCATTTTACATCGATCAACGCCCACAGGTGAGCTGACCACATTCTTGAAAACATCATATTTATGGAACCAAGTAGAAAAAAATCACAATCTCACAAATATGCGTGTGCATTTGCTGCAAGATGCATCTGCTCAAATTGATCGCACAACAAATTAGACTTCGTTTTCGCCCAATTCAAGCCGTTTTGGACAACTACAAAAATCCAGATTGGCTGTGCGAACGTGCAACCTTAGCCCCCACAAATGATGATGTCAACAAACTAAACGAACAAATTCAATTGAAACTGCCGGCGAACAAGTCAAATACAAACCAATCGACACAGTAACGGATAGGGAACAAACAGTCAATTATCCAACCTAATTTCTAAATTCAATGGAGCCACCACATTACATTACATACTCGTATATGTATTGACATTGAAAGTTGGATCATCGGTGATGTTCATTGGACGCGCCAAAGCTGTGCAACGGAACCAGACTTACTATCAAAAAATTAACACAAAATTTGAAAAACGTAACAATCAAAAGCAGGGGAAGACGTGGTGATTACACCTATACATACTCGTACGTATACCGATAAATGCGAACAGTTTACCTTTCGAATTCAAGTGGCTTCACAATTCGAATCCGAATTCAATGATCTTTAACTATTGCTAGCTTAAACTTGGAAACTTTGAGTAAACAATGGTTTACATTTATACACCAAATAAAATAATTATGATAAAATAAAGAAATTTAATTTCATAGTTACCATTAATTTACATGTATTTTTTTGGGGGGATGCAGCAACGCGTGCCGATGGTTGAGTACTATAGAAATAGGATAGACACTGAGAGATGTCAACCTGGCGATATAAAGCGCTTTCACTGTTTCTACACATTAATTGTGCGTATTTTACCTCCAAGTGGCAACCATCGGGTACTGGTGGATGCCCATCCGAGTCCCACTATAAACCGGAGAGCGGATGAATTCCCCAAATGGAATCAACTGTGTAAGTAAGATCCCGGAGTAAAACCAGACTACTCCGACATATTTGGAACTCAGGCCGGTAAGGATTTTCGATACCACGTCACGGTCTTGGAAAAGAGGTGGTGGCGGATGAGCCTTTAATGGGCCAACGGCACCGCTCACTGGTTACTGGGTTCGGTTTAATTGACCGCTCGTCCTAGGGGTATCTACAATGGAACTGGCCTTTCAGGTTGGGGGTTGTGCCCGGTGATGGAAAAAAATCCATTTACGAAGCAACAACAAGCCTCGGATACGAACGGGTCTACTGTTGACAACCCCTGCGCACGAAATAAAGACAACAAACTGTGGATCTGCACGAAGAATGTTAGGGCTTGGACTGCTTCAAAGCAGATAAAAAATGCGATAGGATGGGTCATTCAAAAAGAGGATAAAAAACTGCGGCATCTACTAAGGCTATTGCTATTGACGGCAAAAGCAAAGCCTATTTGGATGTGGATTTGTTGTTAGAGCCAGACTTAGCAAGAAGTCTAGAGTTGAGTTGAGAAAGAGCGCGATGCAGCAGTCCATATCAGGGCTAAATTTGACTTATATGCGCACACGCCCCTACAGCGGAACACGAAGACGACCACAAAGATGTCTTCTACGAGCTCCTGGACAAGAGCTACGAGAAGTGCAGTAGCTATGGCATTAAAATTGTTCTCGGCGATTTAAATGTCAAGCTAGGAAGGTAAGGCATCTTTGGTAGTACTGTCGGAAAGTATAGCTTACATGACACCACCTCCGATAATGGATTCAGGCTAATGGACTTTTCGGCGGGTCGAGACATTGTCATAAGTAGCATGCGCTTCCCGCATCTCGATATTCATAAGGATACTTGGAGAACTCCTGATCAATCAACCAGACTGACCACATTGCGATCGACGCAACGCACTCCTCCAGTATTACGGATGACCGAAAGTTCTGAGGGGTCAACATCGGCTCGGACCATTACCTTGTTGTAGCCTAATCCGATATCCCAAACATCGCAAAAGCAAACTAATACTGTGAGGAAGTTTGAAGTCGGACGGCTAAAATCACAAGAGATCGCCAAACCCGTTTTCGATCGAGTCTCCCCTAATCTCTTAAGAGGTCCTATGCCGCCAGCATCAAGTATCGAAGACCAGTGGCAACATTGCCAAAAAGCTATCAAGATATGCGTGTCAAAAAAAATTGTACCCTGTTTGCATATCACCGGATGATTGGCCAGCTGGTAGTCCGGACCTCAACTCTTTAGATTACATGTTGTATTCCGTTTTAAAGGGAACCGAAATATTCAGTCGTTGAAGCGAGCCCTTGTCCACGCTGTCAACTCTTACATCCTTCCGATGAATGAGGTCCGTAATGCGATTGATGATTGGCCAAAACGCGTCAGGTCGTGCTTTAAGGCAAATGGCGGCCATTTCGAATGAAGTCTTTCATAACTTATAGCTAGGGATTTGACAAATAAAAAGAGTATATATTTGTTTTTAAAAATACCAGCGAGTATTATAACTGGACTAGGTATATGTGTCAATATCGAAAGCCAGCTGCACTTTATAATAGATTTTTCTGATTGCATTTGGAAGGTTTAATTCACTGTCCCCGTTCACAGTGGAATCGCGAAAAAAAAACTTAAAATGGACAACTCGAAGTAACTGAATAGCAACTAAGCCACTTCTAGCGGTTTGTATCACCTGAGGATGTAAGAATTGCGTTGCCAACATTTTCAGACCCACAAATAGTTATGAAATTGATAATGCAGCACCTGTTATACCATAATAAGCAATCCTTTGTACCTTGCGACAAAAATCAATTTAAATAGAGTAATGATAGTAAGCACCACACTATGATATTCAAGTCACGGTCGTTGTGATTTGCAAGGCTTAGAGATATCCAATTACCTAAAGGGATATCTAAAGGAATGCCGATTCATTTTGCAATTATTCATGCATACAAATTTCAATGACGGGAATTTCCGTCATCCAACGATCACCCTGTGTACGCCAACACATAGTGCATGCGGTGACTCACAATCAACAAAGTGGCAAGTGGAAAAATTCTGGATCTGGTGTTTCAATGAAGAATGGGCTCAAAGGAAGGAAGGAGGCGATTGAGAAGGCGTTCAAAAGGGCATTGCAACGAAAAACAAAGGCAAAGAAAAGAATATCGATACAGGAGAAAGGGAAAGAAAAAGTTCAATGAAAAGAGAAAAGAGCTCAAGGGACTTGGTCATGTTGTAGAGACACTGAAAAGGTTATAAAGATCAGATTCTCAAAAAAGTAGTGCCTGCCTGCAGTCGAGATGGACAGTGATTAGAAGAAGACTTACAAAAAAAACACATGCAGGACAGATTGCACGCAAAGTTATTATTCATCAATTGAGTATGGTAGGATGAATGCACGATCGATGAGTATCCTTAACGTGCACAATGCGTCAATAAAGTTCAAGATATTTTAATATTTTTTGATTTTATTCTCTGAGATAGGTTCATCTAGCTTCAATACACTCGTTACAACGACGTAATAAATATTCAAAAACTTTTATGGAATTGCCTCCAGTGCTTGTGTTGCAGCCGAAATGTCGTCCAAAAAACCTCCTTTCAATTTCGATTTCAATTCTGGGAAATGAAGGTAGTGGCAGGGTGCCAAATTAGGTGATGATTCAACACACAGACTTGATTTCGAGCCAAAAATCAACGAACAAATAGTGTAACAGTGACTAACTTTCTGGATTGCGACATTCGGGTCGAATACGGCGGATTCTGGCCATCAAATGCTTCAAAACTGCGAGATAACGTTCACCAGTAACTGTTTGACCAAGTGGAACGATTTTTTTTAGTTTGTGAATTTTGTTTGCTTCTTTTCTTCCGCGAGGTTATGATGCTGAGTAGAAAGATCACAACCCTACCACTTTACTGCATGCCTACTTGTCCTTCTGTGAGGTTTGCCGGTTTGACCTCAGGAAGTAAGTCATACATGTCCATGATCATGCGCACTGTTTCTGGAACTCCTCGTTATCAGATAGCCATATAATCTCAACGATCTTCATTGTGTATGGCTTGGCAGAACGGTAGTTATCGCAGTTTCGCCTATCGCCCTTTCCTTTGTGCAAAGGAAGAAAATAACTTTCCCTACACTGATTGGGCATTGGATCACCGCTCATAAGTTTGGAGCTAAGAATCATGAGCCATCTGGATCCGATTTCTCTCATCATTTCCTGAACTCAGAGGGTATCTCGTCTGGCCCATTCGCTTTGCTTTTTTGGGAGTATTTGACCGCATTCCTAACTTCTCCGACAGTAATGTCGGATACTTCGTTATGGTTAGGAGGGACTCTTCGCAAGTATACCCAGGGAAACTTTTCATTCCGAAGTCTTTCACAATACTCTCAACATCTGTGAAGAATTTTGTCGGCGTCCACAAGAAGCTGGCCTTGAGTATTGTTAATGATTTTAGGGGAACGAATCATCTGAGCATTTCTTCTTTTCTGGGTGGTTATTTTGAAGATATTTGTATTCAAGTTATTTTTTCAGACGCCGAAGACGATATTTCCTCCAACTACCGATAGAGGTTTTCCATACTTTTTGCTTGAAATTGAGTGCACTTCTTCATTGCAACATCTATATATCACTTCAAGGCGAGCCTTTTCATCTCTATTAGTAGAACAGCACTTTGTCCAAGCCTTTGGACTTTGCACTTTGTCGTGCCGTACCCCAGTCCTCCATGGCAGTTGTCATAGTTTTCCTTTGTCTACCCGACATGTCCGTTCAAATCTCCGCCAACAAACAAAAGCTATTACTTTGGGATTTTTTTGATGAGGCTGTGAAGATCTAGCCAGAATGCATCTTTTTCTCTCTTTTCGCATCCGACTTGGGGAGGATATGCGCTTACAACATTCCACACCTCACCCGGTATCACCAATTTGAGAGACATCAAACAGTCACTGGACTTTGAAATGGTCCAGATATTGCCAAGTACATCCGCCGTGAGCATGATAGCAATTTTGTTTACCTTTTTCCGATCCATAGTAGAACATCCTGTAAGCTTTTGTCTTAACGTCCAAGAAAGGGGTACGATTCCCTGTGTTTCGCCATTTCGTTTCTTGTACACAAAAAATGTCCACTCGCCTTCTAATCATCATTTCCTCAAGTTCGTAGCTGTGACCACTCATTCTTCCAAGGTTGCAACTCGCGACTCTTCGATTACGCCTAAGCCATTGTATTATTTTGATATCGCCCGAAAACGGAATAGCTCTGACCCGAGCATTTCTACTTGCCCCAGGATCACAACCATCCGTAGCAATGGTAGTGCCTGGCGGGATAGTGCTTTTCTTTTTAGAGTACTTTTCCATAATGCTAGGATACGAGTATATGCTATTTTGACACGTGAATGCTCCCGAATTAGATATTTTTATTTAAATTTAGGGTTAATTTACTTTTTTCCACTTGAAATGAATCACTGAAATATTTTATTATGTACTCTGATGTGCAACGAAATAAAAATATTCTCTTTATATACACCTAAAAAAAATATTTAAAAAATAGTTCGTCCACTTTAATTCACCACTGTTTTGCTCGGATTAGCTTATAAACACCCTACTATTACTTCAATCATGGACTTGTGAACGTTTTTGAAGTAAAATATTATGTTTATCCCCTGTGGTGAGAAAGTCCTACTTCAGTAGAAGATTCTGAAATACCCTATAAAGCATTTCTCTCAAATTGATTAATTTCATTGCCTTTAAGCAGGAAAGGAACACTCTCACGATATGTTTATTCGTTTAAGAGTTATGATTTTTGCAAGCAAAAAGTCAAAATAATCAAGGCGTCAGATGCTTTCAGAACTACTCCAATTGAGGATTTTAGGGTTGAGGCTGGATACTCAACGGCAGAACATCTGGGAATGAAAAAAAGAATTAATTTAATCAGCAAGGCTCTAGTTGCCTGCACCCACCTATTTCATAAAGAAATTCGCAGCACATCTCTGGGAATCAAAATTAAGCGCAAAACTTGTGTCTCCGCTCTTAACAATATTGTGAGACATTTATTAAACATACCTTTCTCACTGCCTGAAACTAACCCATTCCTTGTCGTTACCCTCCTCTTTCTAAGAAACGAAATTTATTGTACATTTACACCAGCCTTGTCAAACAGAGAAAAGATAGAACTCCTAATAAACAATTTTATGCTCTTCATAAAGAAATGATTAAGAGTGCAGACAGTGATTAAGTTAATCAGACAGGGTTCTTTTCACGGATTGTTCTCACAAGGATCACAACTCCACTTATGCTGTCATTGAGCTGAAATCAAATGGACAAACAACAACTATCCACCAAGGTTTCCTCCCAGAATTAGCTGATAGCTGCTATACTGCACAGTTAGCTGCTATTCATAAAGCTACTACATCTCTTATGCTCAAATTTTGAGTGTACAGACTTTTATTTTCACCGATAGCTTAAGTATTCTCTCGGTACTCAGAAATGGAAATAATAAATGTTTCTCTTTCGAAAATATAAGAAACTCGTTCGCTAAACATAACAACATATCATTGACATGGGTCCCTGGCCATGTTGGTGTTAAAGGGAATGAATCTCACAGTCGTTTCCCATCTCTTCTCATAGAGAGCGGTCGGCTTTGTTATAGTTCATATCAAAGTTAAAAGAGAATTGAGTGGTGAAATAAGCAAGTGGTTGTCAAATAACAGTGTGGCTCAGTGGAGCGGTTGTTGACTCGAAAAAAATATATATATATGTATATGCATATATACATATATTTATATATTATGTATATATAGATATATATATATATGTATGTACGTATGCATTAGATGTAAGTAGGTTAAGATTTATTTTTGAAGTAGTTTATAGGTTTAGTTTTAATTTTTATAAAAAAAAAAGTTTTTTTAATTAAAATTTATTTTCTTAGTTTTAATAAATGTAAAAAGAAAAATAAAATTAGACTGTAAGATTCGTCGAAAGACATAGTTTAAGTGTTAGGTTTAACCTAGAGAGCCCGCATGGCGCCAGTAAGTTAGTATAAAATAATTTTATGTTATTTAAGCTAATTTTTAAGCATTTTTTGTCTAGCAAGTAAGAGTTATAAAAATAAAAATGCATAAAAACTGAAAAAAAAACTGGTTGTTGAATCGGGACGAGATTCCTTAGTGTTAAAAGTAAAAATAAAAGCTGGTAGTAGTGCCGATTAACGATAGATACCGATCAGCCGGGGGTTCGGAACCGGTATCGAATCGGATGACAACGAGAGCATGTGAAATGCAGCATCAGCAAGCAACAACAATTTGCATCAATGCAAAAGTCAGATGATGACACGAAAGTGGAAAAGAGACGGACGAAAAATAAAACGTCATCGGAATTGTCCACATAGACAACAATCAAGGAAGATGAGGACATTACAGCTGCCGGAAAGGAGTACTCTTATAAGTTTGAAGAGGGTGAGTGCCGCTACATTGGAGAGGGGAACTCATTTACAGGGTTGTCAGATACTGATACTGAGGAAGAAGATGATGAGGATCAGCTTGACAGGCTTTTAAAAGAGCTTCTAGAGAAAAGGGAGAGGCAGTAAAAGCAACACAAACAGCAAACTATCAAATAGTTGCCGATGCAACAAAAACAGAAGCAACTACTAAACCCAATGAAACAGCAACAACAAAAACAAGAACAACAACTGCAACAGAAGAAGCAGCCGCAAAAATAACAAAAAAACAACAACAACAAATAGGGGTACAATAGCAAACATCGCAGCAGCAGCAGCATCAACATCAACAACAAAAACAGCTGCTTGATAACAAGGGGAGGGAAAGAATGCCTCCCATAAATATAAGTAATTTAGAAATCAATGACAGTATTATGTTATGTAAGCTAGTAAATAAGAATTTTTATGTTAAAAGATTAAATGCGAATAAGAATATTATTATGTGTAGTAGAATGGAAGAATACTGGAAGGTCCGTACCGCCTTACAGAAAAGCAAATACCGAATATCTGTTAAAAGGCATCGATCCAGTAATAAACACGGTGGAGCTCGAAGAGGAGCATAAAAAGTTAGTAAGCGACTGCCTTAAATTCATGGGGGTCATGCTGTTTACCACGGCCTGGGCAAGGGATGGTAAAAATTACCATTTTTCTTAGTACAATTAACGCCCAACAGCAAATCTGCAAATCGGTAATCTGCGAAAAGTCAAATTCCTGTATTATCGTGCTGTAAGAGAATATCCTTTAGGCAATGATAGAGTAGTGGATACGGGTCAACTCTTCTGTGTACTCTGCAGGAACTCGGGGCATCCTGCTAATTTCAGAGGTTGGCCTAAGTTACAAGAGCTGAAAAAGAAAGTTCAGGCTCGAAAACAGTTGATCGAACAAGAGAAGCGTCAAAAGAGTCGTGTTTTCTCTAATTTTATGGCACCCAATGTATCCTTTGCCACAATGACGGAAAAAAATACGCCAATGGTAGCCGAAAAAGCGCCGGAAGCGGATCTGGATTTGAAAGCGATCCCTCTGTCCCTACACAGAAAAATCGATCATTTTCAGAAACAATGAACAAGCGGCTCGAATTGACGTCAATTATTTAGCAAGTCTGGCACGCCGATACTAATGTATGCTGCCTTGAATGTGGTTAATCTGAAGCTCCTTGCGTTAAATGTTAACTCACTAATCAGAATTGAAAGAAGGACCAACCTGCAACCTGCGCCCCGATGTGCTTTTGGTAAACGAAACTAAGCTTAACCAGAATCACAAAATTGGCTACAGTGGCTACAATCTATATAGACGGGTATCTTATTACGCGAAGGCATGCACCGTAGGCTCATATATAACGGGGATTTAATGAGGTTCCAGGTGTTCGTATGCAATCCGGTTCACCGTAATCACGACATTGACAATAGGGCCTACGTAAATAACGATTATCTGCGCAACGAACTTCAAAATTGGCGATCCGAGAATCATGGTTGCACTTTGAGACTCTAAAAAACCAAAAGTCGTCGGGATTAGACGTTCTTCCAACGGTCTTCACCTGCCCTTGAAGGCTGTGAATTATCCCACGCATTGGAAAACAGCAGTAGCACATCCAATCCGAATATACAATAATATATATACAATAATACAATAAGAAGAAGACGGTTTATTTTGCAGTTGGATTTGGGCCTACGTCCATATAAGATTGTGCTGACTCAAAAATTAAAGCCGGACGACCATAATTAACACCGTGAGTTCGCTAATTGGGTGCTGGAAATGTTGACCGGAGATCCGGTTTTTGGCTCAGCGGCTATGTCAACAAGCAAAATTGCCGTTATTGGAGCGAACACAATCCACAAGTCCTCGTCCAAGCATCAATGCATGCACAAAGACTGACTGTTTGGTGCGGTTTATGGCATGGCGGCATCAACGGACCTTATTGCTTTCGAAATTACTAAGCAGACACTGTTACCGTTAATGGTCTCAGGTATAGAGCAATGTTAACCGCCCCTTCTGTGGTCAGAGCTCGACAACATCGATATATCCGAACTGTGGTTCCAATAAGACGGAGCTATATGCCATACAAGCGCAGCAACGCTCGAAGTTGTGAAGGAGAAATTTAGCGACTGGGTCATCTCACGGTGAGCGTTCATCAATTGGCTGCCGCGGTCACCACTCGATTAGTTTTTCCAGGCCTACTCTAGTAAGCCAACCACTTTGGGCGAGCTTGAGGCCAACATTCGACACACTGTTGCCGGAATAACGCCGCACATATTGGACCCAGTTATTAAAAATTGGATCGACCGCTTGAAGCACTATTTGTTCTTCCACACATAATGCCACGAACTTTGCTTGAAAATGAAGCTAGAATCAATTTTATATCTCGCACCTTTGTTGTTTTATTTAATTTTTTCTTCCTATCGTTCCTATCCGGTCACTTATCTGGAATTTATTTCCTGTTGAGTTTAGGTCGGACCCTTTAGGAGGTTTTTTTTAAACTGAACCTAAAGACTAAAACGTGCGCCGGAAATAGTGTTTCAAAAAACATTAAATTAAATATTGTAGTTTTCAAAAAATTATACAAAAAAAAAAAACAACTGCGATTATTTCTAACCTTACAAATGAATAAGTACCTCAATATGTACAATATATCACACAAAACGAAAGACTATTGATAAATTGTGTGATATATGCCAAATTGCCAATTTTTAAACTCAAACCTTAAAAATTATTCAAAATTACTGGCTCTACCACAAAACTATTAATCCAAAAGAAATAATTTTTTCGATTACCAGAGTTCCAAACATTTGTTAATGTAGTGAATTTAAAACAGTTGCATTATAGGCCCACCCTAAAATTGAATTATGCAGGCGCTTTTGCCGAAATGGACCATTGTGCGGCGCTGTAGCAATGCAGATACGTGGGAGATATCATTATACGGGTTACATATTTCAACAATTAATAAAAAAAAAAAGAAAAGAAACAAAGGAAAGTAAGTGGCCCCTCTGATTACAGCAGCGCTACTATTTACATACAAGTATGCTATTATTGTAAAATCGATAACAAAATTTTCGAGGGTTTTTGACGTCATGGTGTGGATTTCTTCAATTCCTTCAATACTGTTTTTTTTTTAGCTTTACCTCAGTGACCGACATCTAGGTGATGCTAATCTGTCTGGCTTTTGAAATAAAAGTTTCTGTTAATGAGAAATTTTTCACAGATCAGTCTTGTGTTTCCAAACATCTCTACTGTATTAAGGAGTTACAGAAAAAGTTTCGGGATTGAATTAAATCCTGAAAATGAAATCACAATTCGAAACTTCTCATGACGACTGTGGTACATGTCACAACCTTGAATGTCTAAACCATCCCTACAATAACTTACGACGAATCAGGCGCTTTGGCTACCCAGAACAGCACTGTTTCGAAATTCTTCCCCTTTTTGTTTAATTCATGAAATCAAACTTGTTTTTGTTTATTCGTTTTGTTTCTACCCTTTTTTCACATCAAGTCTAACAAACTTATCCCCTCTTCATACACAGTCTGGTCAATGTGCCAGGGAATTGCTTTTGAAAGTGAAAATCCCTTCGCACAGATACGAGTATAATACAATAAAAAAAACTAAAACCTGTTTTTTTTTTTTTTTTTGAAGAAGAAGAAGAAGAATAAAAAGAAGACCCTCTCACCTTTTCATTAACAGGCGCTGTAGTCATCGTCATTTTGTTCGATTTTTTGTAAATTTATAGTCTCTTTATCAAAAGATAAACTTTTGCCGATTACCGTTCGAGCGCGCGTAAATATGTACTTTCGTTTTCTTCAGTTAACTTTGACTCAACTTTTAACCGGCTTTTCAAGCGAATTTACACGAGTGTGTATTTTGTATTTTTGTTTAAATGATAAAACTGCACGCGAGTAGTTAACCTTCGGTTATGGATGATAACACTGAACTTCGTAACACAATTGAGACATGGAAAAGAAAAAGAAAAACACCAAACGACAAACTCAAGAACAATATTTAAATTCGAGTCCGCAACGTGAAGATATACCCGAACTATTATTTACGGATACAGTCTTTTTGTGTGCTCTGCTGCCCGTATTGTATGTAATGCGTGCATGGAAGCTAAAGTCGTACTAATTCTAATTCCCTCAAAAGGAGATTTTTTCCATAATTGGGAGGCGCGCTACTACCTCATTGTGGCAGATAAATTCTATACTCGTACATACCCGTGCTCGTAGTCGTTCTCGTACGTTCCTGAACGGATACTCACTATTCTGTTCTGTTCTTCTAACCATATTGATTCTATTGTACATACCTATAAAAAAATTCGTTCGTATCGCGATACATTTCTCTGACTTGAAGTCTCTCGCACTGGTCGTGGTGCTCGTACTGTTGCTCAAATTCTAATGTTTTTGGTAGTGCTGGAGGTGATTGCTGGAACTAAGAGCTATGCAGCATAGATAAGGGCACGGAGTGGCATTGGACGCAAATTTCAATTTTCAAACTTTGAATTGTGATATACATAGGTACTCTTAGTCAAACGGGCGGCATATATCTAGCATATATAGATAAACCAACCTGGCAAAGTAGGTAGGTTGCAAGAAAGACAGTGTATTGGGATAGTAGTCGTACATATTGTGTAATAGGGGAGCTTCATAGAGTAGTTGACTTAGATGATATTGAGTTTTGTCTTGCATCTAAAAATATGTATATATTTCCACGATTAGTATCAAGTTTTTTTTGTGGTTTACTTATTACTCGTAATTCGCTTGGGGGTTGGTTTTTATTTGCCTGCTAATTACATGACTTGTTTGATTGTCACTTGGGAGATTGGTGAAACAACATTTCTATACTTGTTATGTGATTGAAAATAATACATTAAAAAGCAGAATATAAAGTGACTGGTCGGGCCCCTTTATGTAAAAGACTCTGTTTGTATTAAGTTACCCAAAATTTGTTATCAAAAATGACTTCCCTATCGGTTTATGGGGAAACGATAGCACTGTGTTATCGCCTTTGTTACTGTTTCGTACAAAGTATTGAACCTATAGTCTGCTATTCATAGTCAACATTTTGAAAAGAACCCAGGTGAGACATGGAAGTAAGCGCCTAAGACATTCACACTAAACCTTAAATTATTAAACAGGTGACCCAAATGGACTTATGTCCTCCAGATGGTACTTACAAAATCAATTACACGATAAAATAGAACGCATTACGGTTAAACTCTATTAGAATCTAGAGGTATTTGATCAAAGTGATGGGTTTGGTTTTTCTGGAAAACCGAAAAAGTCGAACGGGCTGTAGAATTGGGAAAGAAATCGTGAGGCAAACCACGGCTCAAAGACACGTCAAGCGCTGTCGATGGTGCAAGTGTTAAAAACCTCACTCCTCCGTCAGCAACGAAAAAGGGAAGCAAACCAATGTAAATGACTAAGCTCCCGCAAATTAAACTGCATCCTTTTCTTTCATCTCGAAGAGGGTCGAGAAGAAGAAAGCTTCTGGCACTCCCTCTGTGGATGACTTTTGCCGCACATCCTGAACGGTTAAACCGGTTCTGCAGCCGGAAAAAGCTGAAGTTCAGGCGAAAACCAGCAATGTAAGAAGCTATTAGAAGCGCTGGAACGAATTGGTATACGTGGAGTAATGGCTGACTGGTTTAAGGATTACTTACACCGCAGGCAGTTTTGCGTCAAGATTAAGGACGCAATGAGTATTAAAAAGAAGCTGCAGTTTGGAGTCCCTCAGGGATCAAAACTAGGGCCGATTCTTTTCATCCTATACACGAATGAGCTTCTTCGCGTCTTCAAGCAGAGCATCTCTTTTGCCCTTGCAGACGATATGGCGATTGTGGTCAGTCACAGGTCATTAGATACGGTGACGAAGATAATGCAGGAGGAGTTTGATGCTGCAGTAAAATGGTGCCACGACAACGGCTTGATTATTAATGCTGCAAAAACCAAGATGATGCACATCAGGAATCCACAATTCAAACCAACGCAGAGTAAAATATATTTAAGAAACCAGGGCTGTCCGAACACTGCAAACAACGCTATTGAATTAATTGAAAGCTATAAATATCTTGGAGTTATCATTGACTGTCATTTTCTATGGAACAAGCACATTGACAAGCTACGCAATGATCTGAAGAAAGCTTTATACGCACTAGCCCATTTGCGATACCATGCCACGGCTCCTGTTTTAAAACAAGTATACTATTCGTTAGTTGAGTCAAAGTTACGATATGGTATACTTGCTTGGGGCAACGCATCAACAACCCACATTAATAAGCTACAAAAGCTGCAAAATTCAGCTCTGAAACAAATATATCAGAGTTACTCACGGAACGATGAAAGAACATTCAAAGTTCTTCACGTGGACAAAATCTTCAAAATGACACTATTACTGGAGTACTTTAACGATAACCGTTTCATTCGACCAATTGATCACGCAATCAACACTAGAAGACGTGCCCAAAGTATGCTTCAATTGCCCAGAAATTGCAACACATATGGTAGACGACAACTACAATACAGCGTTCCTTCAACAATCAACCAATTACCCCGAGAAATAGTAAACATAGAAAATTTCAAAACTAGAAAAAAACACATAAAATTGTACTTATTAAACTAAAGTAGTCAACTTATTTTTTATTTTTTTTGTCTTTCTTTTTTATTATTTTATTATTTTGTTCATGAAATCATCTCACATTTTTTTTTTGTTTAATATTCAAATCATCACTTTAAGCTTACTTCAATTATAAAAATTTAAAAACACAATCTTCTGCAGATAAGCTTATAGCTTCGCAGAAATTATAAAAATTGTTAAGTACTTTTAAAACTATCAATAAACTTTCTAAACTTCAAAAACTTCAAACTATGTCCGGATAAACTGGACCAAAAGACATCTTAGTTCATAAAAAAAAAACAATCTTGATCGGCATTTTTTCCGCGTACAGGATCCAAATAAAACCGGTGTTGTAACCAGTAATGACTGCAGTCTGAGTAAACGAGACATGGGGGTTGCCGGAAAACCTCAAAACATCAAAGAGTATAACGCTGTGCCCATCACTTCTTTTACTCTTCGACTAAGGAAGGCTGGCAATAACAACAACAAACACTGCTTTAAGGAACTGCAAAAGGAGATAATGCAGGGTTCCACACATCAAATTGTTGGAATGGCTACGCAAATCTGTGACGAAAATCATCTTCTGAGAAGTAAGAACTTTAAACTTTTCAGGATACCGAAACTGGCGCATGTCCTCTTTTGAGGTTTGGGGCAAATTAGGAAAATTAAGGATATGTTGATGCATTTTTATAGCCACAACTATGTATATAATCGACACTGAAATGTTGACAACCTATTCTCACTAGGAAATCAAGAATCGGAAAGGAGAGTACAGCTCTTCTCTCTCTATGGGGAAATAAATCTAGGTCTGACCAGCCCCTTGGAAATTTTGATTTATACTTTATTTCCAAGAATTTATATATCATATTTACTTAAATAACCTTCAACATTACAAGTTTCCTACCGCACCCTACGTAGGAGGAGTGAATGATTGAGGTTCACGTGCGGAAAACTGCTTTGAAACTGTGCACCAAAATCTGGTGGGAGGAATTGGAGACTCACTCGAAAAGGTAGGAGTATGCGTTGGGTATTGTCAAGCACATTGAGAGTGCCTGTGATAACACAACTTTTGACTGATTGTGCAACGCGGCCAAATAAAACGGCGTAGACGTTGCTGATGGTGACTGCGACCACCAGGGGTACTTCTAACTTACTGCCTGTCTGTTGGATCATGCCTAAGGACTGCCTAAGGCAGCCCTAGGCGTGAGAAACGCACTAGCAATGGACGTTCAGTCAATCCTCATAAAACTCAGGTTGTTCCCTTTACGAGTAGAAGGAAGCTAGTTAGTCTGACTTTAAATTATGAGCACCCATTTTTCAAACGAAGCTAAGTATTTGAGTGTCATCCTGGATAACAAATGTCTTCAGACCAAACATGTCGCGTCGAAAACCTCATGGCGCTGTCAACTTTCTGACAGTGCAAGATATTACTGATTACCGAGGAGGGTCCTTCGAATCTTCACGGTTGTTTTGTGGAACAAGCCTTATTCCAAAGAATATTCTGTCTCGGAACCATGCGGATTTTCCCTAGGATACCTGGCTCTGCTCTAGACGCACTGCTGAATCTTGCTCTCCGTAATATTTATATTATGGGCTACACTCTTATCGCCATCTTCCGGTTAAAATAAATGTTCTTTGGAATTTTCACTATGTGACCCCATATTTGCTGTTGCTGCATGAATATGATATAAACTTTTCCTGCATTTAGGACTGCGGTCAGAATCTGAGCTATAAAAGTCGAATATAGTGCTCGAAAAGCAATCTAGGATCTGGTTCTGAGGTTTCGACTACAAGCTAAGACTTCACTCCTCGTAAGGTTAGCTTGCAACTATCTTTCAAGGCATAAGCAAAACCTGATTGCACATGACTATATTGTGAAGTACAGATAGAGAATTAAAGTGTCTTCATCTGTAGCGCCAGCCAAGCTGAGCTCAAACCTCTCACCACTTTCAAGTTAGTTTGAGAACGCAAGGCTTCTCTGAACCCAGTCGGAAAGCTAAATTTATTGAGTCCTGTTTGAATTACATGTAACAATGAGATTACTAGAAATAAGACCGACGATAGATTCGCTAAGAGGGGGGTTTCTAAGAACCCAAACGTAGGTTAGGAATGCCTGTGCTTTCGATTACATTGACAGTTGGATTCGTGTTGGCATAACTGTTATGACGGTGTGATAATCTAGGATGGCGGCAGAATGCTTCCCAACGTGTCTAAAAGGTCAGCTTTCCTGTTAAAATCTCGAAGAAAAATGAAAGAATGTTGTAAAAATAATGCTCGATATGTCGAGAAGCTTGCTCCATTTATAAAGGGTGATTCTATTAGAGGTACTTTTTTCAAAAATAAAAAACAATCAAAAAATTCCATTTTATCGGGTAATCCTTATTATCATACAAAATAACGTTTACATTTATTTTTCGAAGATTATTTCTTTCAAATCTTGGCCGTAACTGCGGCTAACATGGTCCAATCTAAAGTTCCAATTTTTTTATGTAGCGTTCGATCATTACGAGTGGTGTTTGACCAATGACTCGAGCAATGTTGGCTCCACGCAGTCTTTGGACTTTACGTAGCCCCAAAGGAAAAAGTCTAGAGATGTGATATCACATGATCCAGGCGGCTAATTAACCACTCCTTAGCGTGAAATTAAGTTCACCGAATCGTTCTGGCAACAAAGCCATAGTTTCACGGGCTGTGTGGTCGCCAGAAATTAGCCTCATCGTTGAACAAAATTGTTGGATCTTCTTAAAGCTTTTATAGAGCCTAAAAACTTCAGATGTTGCACTGTATGCAAATTGAATTAAATTTTGTATGTTTTTAAACCAAGATCCAAGTAAACTACGCCGATTATGTGGCGAATAATAAAACGAAACAGCTGAATATTTGTAGATGCTGAGCCGAACCACATAAGTCTCTCCATGACGAAATGTCAAACTATACAGAACAAAAATACCGTATCAATGTGACACGATATTGAGGAAAAAATACCTCTAAAAGAATCACCCTTTACGAGTATAAACGAACTTGATATTATAACGACAAAAAGAAAGAGGCGGTAAAGGACAAAAGATAAGCCTTTTAAACGTGGACTAAGTAAAGCGGGAATTGCAAAATTTATAAAGTGTATCTTAATTTAAATTAAGAACGGTTCAAAAGAGCACCGAAAAAATCAGTAGCGCGAGAACGCACGGAAACCCTAGAATCAGCTTATCGGCATCTGAAGGATATTAATTCGCAATAAATAAATAAGCGACAAGCTCATTTCAAAGTTAAATAAAAAAGAAAGAAGATACTGCTCTGGATACTCCAGTCAGTAATCCATAACTTTATAGATATGCAAGCTTTCGTTGTCCCTTAGTTTGCTATAGTGTCCCAACAAGAGAGTTTAAAGGTGTTACCGTAAGTTTCCGTCAGTAATAGCTTTCTTTCTAACAGCCTGAAAGCGTCTCGCTTAAGTGCTTCTCAGTTTACCCTTAAATCTATGTTCGCATGTACTCTGAAGTATTATGATTCTCAACATCCATCGGTACCTCCCTTAATTTCCTCCCTGTGTAAACATTTTATGAGTACTCAAAATTGTTTGAGCACGCGAAGGTTACTACCAGAGACAGCTAAGTTTCCAAGTTCTTTTAAATTAAACGACGTAAGGCTTATGTGCCTGAAGTCTTTTGCATTATTGTGGCTGGATTTAGCTGCGTTGGGTATGGCTATCTTCACTTCCCTTCAGCATTTTGGCACAAACCCGTATTTTTGTTAGTAGTGCTTCTCCTCAGATAAATATGATATCATATTTTACCACAATAGCGACCCGTGTGTCAGCCATTTCCCATTCAACCTTGTAGACCAAGAGCCGACAGCAAATTTTGGGAGTGGAGGTATAACCAAAATATATGTACATATACGAGTATGTGTAGGTATTAGCATAGTGATATCGAATTCCACCGTCTGACAGTTTTTTTTTCAGCCGTGGCTGAGGGTGAGGGGTTGAAAATTGTAATTTTTTCGATTTTTGTATCGGGAGTTTAACCACTTGAATCAATATATAAACAGTAGAGTATAATGCATTGATTCCGAATACCTAGGTCTCATACGTTTTGCTTTCAGCTTTCCCCTTAACAGACACCCCTCAAAGTGGGCAAAAAATCACTTTTGATGTCAGAGGTATAACCACACAAGCGCTACGTCAAAAAATCAGAAAAATTCTTTTGATTACGATGTCCCAGACATTTTACTTTCAGCTTTCACCCCGCCAGACGCCCCTAAAAGATGCAAAAAATCAACTTTTTAATTTTAAAGTATAACCACATGTGTTATACACCAAAAAATCAGAAAAAATATATAAGTCATAGACAAATTACCCACAGCTTACCCCCCAACAGACGTCCCCCATCTAGTTCTGGCCATTGATTTTACAAATCAATTTTCTACCTTTTAGTGTCGAGTCAAGGGTTCTAATTATGAAGACGCAACATCAAATTCTCCGTTTCCCTGACTTGCCTCGAGATCTTAGTTCACAAGGACAGATTTTTGTCACAACCTTTCTCAGCCATTCAATTGCTACGTGAAACATTTCACCCTGAAAATTCCGCTTACTACATCGCAGATTTCTGATACATTTACAAACATTCTCTGTCTTAGCTAGCTCTCACTGTTGATCTCCGTATTGTTCAAATTGTTTTCATTGCCAAACTTCGTAATTCAAAGTATTAGAGAAGTGATGGCACCTTTTAAGGCAGGTTGCACCCCATTTCCATCCACCTTTTTCTGATTGCAGCGACAGTCTCATTCTGTCCTTGTGGGTAGAAAAGGTCACGCCCACGGTGATTTATCTGGGTGGTTTGACGGCATCAACCGACTTTCCACCACCATAACTACGACCTTTCCTTATGTATTATTCTCTTTTTCAACTCTCCTTTAGTCGGTGGTACTGCGGAACGTGCCTCTTCTAGAGCTCGATTGGTTTCCCAGGACAAGTCAACAAAATAAGCACTTTGACTAAATTTCTATCTGCTCTAACAGATTTAAATCGTAACAAGTCTGAACAAGTCTCCTCAAGCTGAACACTCTCCATCGTTCCAGCGTACCAGAATCTAAAGATCCAGAAAAATCCGCGGATGTTTCTTTTAGCATGTTGATTAGGGCCACCAGATTCTATATCTCAGTCGCAGGTGGATTATCGCTATTACGGGTACTGCCTATTGTAATAATCTTGTGGGGCAACCTCCATACTTTTGAACAGTTTAGCATCATGCTGGTGTTTGATGTCTCTCGTGGGTTCGTTTTACTACACTGTAAGATCTTTGACTGCTAAGCCTCCCGCCACGACAAGACAATCAAAAAATAGGAAAAGTACTTTTAATTGTTGTTCCCTTAGTATGTCCCCTTTTCCCTCCCGAGCGTCTTATTTTGAGTGGATTTCTAGCCATTCGTTTAAATTTAAGTGATTTAATTGTATGGTTCTCTTATTGAATTTTGGATTTATATTTTTATAGAAATTGTTGTCTGCGCATTATTAAATTATTATGTTACCATTAATATGCGTATTTTCCTAAATGCTTATTGCTATCACTGCCGATGGGCCATTGTTATAAGCTGGCAAATTTTGTCAATCGATCTTTCCAAAGTAGGAGCTAACACTCTGTGTAAAACGGCTTTTAAATATTCTGCTAAGGACTCAGACATGACCTAAAATAGGAACAGATTAAACACAATTTGCTTACAGCATGGCCCAAAAAGTGCACCGATATTTCATCATGTGTGATGCCAGCTTTTGTGTGTTGCATTACTACTGGTGAGATAATTCCATGCATTTGCAGGACCCCATTCAATCCTAGAAATATCATTTCCTCTAATGTATGAAAAATTGTAATCGAATGTCCATGCAATTCATCCATCACGATCTCGCCATTTTGATCTCGAAATCTATTCAGAATGCCTTCGTTTTCCGTAAAGAATCTAAATCATCAATAATGAAGTCTATATGTTACGAATCCATGCTTAACTCACGACAAAAAGAAGTCCCGCGCATGAACATGCAAATCGGGAGATAAAATCTTCCAGGCATTTCGTAGAGCAATCTTCTCAGGCATGGTAAACCCCATTTCGTCCGGAATGTTTTCTAACACCAAACCAGGTATAGGCAATGGAATCTCCGCCATTCTCCCGGAAAATCTTCTTAAGTGTTAACAACAACGAATTTATGCCTTAAATTATGAATTTAAATAAAAACTAAAAGAAAAATCACTTGAAAACTACAAGACTGCTGAAGTACTGACATATTTGAGTGTTTTTGATGCAACTGTATTTCCAATGTCCACCAACATGTCTTCAACTTCACTGAAAAGAAATCCCAACACACTGAGCAAGTCCATTGAACTAAAGAAAGTGTCAGCCCTGCACTTGTTTACAAAAATCACCGGCACAACAATGCCCCGAACCCAGCTGATGTGCCTGTCAAATAAGTGACAACTCGGCAAATGTCAAAATATTTTCGTTTGCTAATTTATCAACTACATTAATTTCGTGTTAAGGAATTTTGCCAAAATTTACAGATATCCTTGCAAAAATATGAAAAACTAAACAGCTAATCGAAAACTATGAAAAGTCGCTAAATTGGTGATAAAAATTCTTTCTGCAAAATAGGAGATATCCGACAAGACTATTCGAAATGTTCAAATTGGAGTCGTACATTACCCCGATAATTCTAAATCATGTTGCCAAGTATGTGAAGAACATTCGTCCCGAGGATTCACAGGTACGAATGTGCCCTTCATTTAAATCTCATCAAAATAATTGGATTTTTTTTATTAGGTTTCTCTGTGGGAAGGTGAAGTGGCATTTCAAAATCTAGATCTTCGGTTGGACGTACTCGAGGAGGAACTTAATTTACCATTTGAATTCCTTTCGGGTCACGTCCATGAGCTATCGATACAAGTACCATGGATGAAGATCGCTTCAGAACCGATAAAGATCACTATAAACACGATCGAATTTGTGCTGAAGTTGAAGGATTTGAAGGCTGAGGCAACCTCATCACCAAGAAAAACGGAAAAGAAAAAGAAAATATCGAAGATAGAGGATGGTAGTCAACCGCAGGGTTATATGCCCGGATTGGTTAACAAAATCATCAACAACATTGTGATCAATTGCCACAACATTATCCTAAAATACGTTGAGGAGGACATTGTTGTTTCGATGAACATTCAACTGCTGTCGTTTAGCTCTGCGGATGAGTCATGGAAGCCGGCATTTACCGACATTCATCCGGTGAGAGTGTTTATGCGTAAGCTGGTGCAAGTGTCGGATCTAACTATTTGCTTGGATAAACGGAATGCTGCGGGCCAAATTGACGTGTGCCAGGAACCTATTTTGTATCGGTAAGCTAAATACGACCAGTTACTACAATTATGTAATATACTCCGACAAAAGGGAAGATGAGATATGTGTTTCGTTGCAATGATTATACATAAAGTAGATGTCGACAAAGAACAAAGACAAAGTGGAAATCGCTGTACTTGCATCGTGTCTAGCGACTATCTGCTCTAAGGCGCAGGCAGCCGTAAATAATCGACGGTTGGTGCAGTAGAAATGGGCTTTCAGTCAATCCTCTCAAAACTGAATTTGTTCTTGCAAAGTATTTGGATAACAAACTTATATGTACTAAATATGTTACGTCGAAAGCCTCTAAGGTGCTATGGGCCTTCTGGAAGAGCAAAGAAGCTATCGGCAAGACATGGGGCCTGTCACCGAGAAGGGTCGTCTGGGTCTATAAGGCTATGATAAGACCAATTATATCTTATGCGACGGTTGTCTAGTGGAATAAGCTCTCACTAAAATACGTTTCCCTAGCATACCTGGCACCGCTCTAGACGCATTAATGAATCCTCCCCTTGATATTCATATCATGGGCTGCACTCTCAAAGCCATCTTCCGTTTAAAAGGAACTGGTCTTTGGTAAAACACGCACTGGAGTTCTGATTACCTTGTGCGCCGACAGTCTTGTGACTCTGGTCCTATGGACATGCCGGCTGATGCAATGGCACCAGAACTCCTGCTGCGGAAAAAATGTGAAATCAACTTTCCCTGTGCCACGGGCGGCTCCAAAGCCGATATAGGATGTGGCACTGGTGTCTTTCTGGAAGACGACAACGTTCGATTTTACATCTAGTTAAGAAAACTTGCGTCTGTCTTCCCATCGTTTATATACGCAATCCTGATGGCAACGAACTATATTGTTTAGAGCCGGTGGAGGGGGCGAAGCATTTGGATCTGTAGCGACAGCCAAGCTATGCTTACAGTATTGTTAAATCCTCTTACGACTTCGAAGCTTGTTCAAAAATGCAAAACATCAAGCAAGGTTCACAGGAGAGTTTTTCAGGACCTGAACCTGTATTGGGCCTGCCTGTGTCCTCGGTTTAGGCTTCCATTGACAATTGGGTTTCATATGAGGACAACTGCAGATGGCGTGACTCCTCAGATAACAGGTAGACTGGACGAATGCTCCCCGACGTCTCTAGGAAGTCAAAGGTACCTCAGCAGGCAACACCACAGTGTGCTTACTGGTATCGTGGCAGGCACTTCACTTTTGCTAAGCACTTGAATGTGCTGGGCATAAGTAATACAATATCCTGCGACACTTCCTGTGAAAGTGATGACGACACCGCGGAGCACTTTGTGGCAGTGGTCACCTTTGTGAATGTCCGGCTTACGCTCACATCAGGCTGTTGGTACTCGGCGATGAAGTGGTGGGTGCTGGTACTATAGGCACTTTATCAATGAAGCGCTTACTCATCTTTTTTCGAAAGACTGAAAGATTTCATTAAAAGGAACAAAGAGTACAATGGACTAGTTCTTTATCTGTGTGTTTCGACAGAAAAAAAAAGAAAAAAAATGGTAGTCAGGCTCATGTATGTGAGCAGTAAGAGCCTGGCTGAAGAAATGGACAAAAAGATTTGAATTTATTGGATTGTACCACATGAAATGTCCGATTATCGCTTAGACGGAAATAAGAAGTTCTCGAGTGAGCATCTGTGCCAGAACGTTAAATTTTCTTTTTTTATAAAATAAAGTGCTACGTCAACTTGTGAGAATTTTAGTGCTCGTTACAAGTACCGTTATTTTGTTTTTTTAAATAATTTACCATGTTGTTAGCAGTTCAAATTCGAATCCTCTTCCCTTACGAACTTAAAATGGGACATAATGCGTCATTGGCAATGCAAATTATTAATGACGCATTTGAGGATGTGGCGGTAAACGAACGCACTATACGACGTTGGTTTGGAAAGTTCCGTTCGGGAGCATCGAAAATGAACCACTTGGGAAGCCGGGAAGGTTAGTTTAAGAGCAACGGTGGATGCGGAGCCAAGGAAATCGGTGCGGGAGATTGCACAAAGCATGGGAGTATGACAATAAGTTGACACCTTTCTCAAAAGAAACTCGATAAGTGGGTACCCCGTGAATTGAACGAATTCCAAAAGCTACGGCGCCTGGAAATCTGCGCATCGCTTATATTAAGAAACCAAAGTGAACCCTTTTTGCACCAGATAGTCTCCTGTGATGAAAAGTGGATACTGTATGATAATCGTAAAAGATCTGGGTAGTCGCTGGATGCAGATGAAAAACCAAATCACACCCCTCATCCCGATCTTCACCCAAAAAAGGTTATGGTGACAATTTTGTGGACATCACTTTTCATTTCTTCAACCAGGAGAAAGAATAAACGCCATCAAATATTGTGTGGAAATCGACATATTTCATGCCAAATTGGCTGAAAAGCAACCTGCGTTGGTCAATATTCACGGTCCGATCCTTTTGCATGACAATGCTAGACCCCATACCTCACACTTAACGGTGCAAAAACTGTTGCAGTTGGGATTTGAAATTCTTCCGCATCTATCGTACTCTCCTGATATTTCCCCAATGGATTACCATCTTTTCCGCAATCTGGATTCATTTTGCCGGCAGAAGGTATTCCAGAACCGAGCAGAGGTCATAAAAGCCTCAAAAAGTCGGCACTTCTACGAAAAAGGAATATTTGACCTTGTATCACGTTGGAAGAATGTCATAGATGCTAACGGATCCTATTTTGATTCAATACAAATGTACGGCAAAATAATATTAGCTTTTAAATATTTATCGGACATTTCATGTGGTACAACTCAGTACTTGCGGATAATTGGGAGATTTGTCCAAAACATTTATGGGGGGGCAATGGGTAGTTATCAGGCTTTCATCTGGTGTTAACCAACTTAAAGAATCAGCTGGTATCGGATCTGAGGGTGTGACCCATTTGGTTCAGGTATTGAAGGTAGAGAGATTGACAAAGTTCAGAAAAGTCAATATAGACAGAGTCATAGTTGAGGAAATCAGTAATGGAGCGAGATTTAAGATATTTGTACCAGAGTTTGTTTATTTTATCTCGAAGAGAGCGTAACGTTTTGTTATAACCGGGTAGTGAATATGAGAGGCTTTTCTTTGCAGTTGAAAATCATTGATTGTAAATCCAGGGTTATCAAAGATGAAACTAAAATTGGCATCACTAAGAAAGTTACATAGTTTGCTAAAGTTTGCTCTATGATAATTGAAACTGATGTGGCAAGGGAGAAGCTGGGAGTTAATGTATATAGTAAGGTTTTTTTGGAAGGCTTGTGGGAACGAAAGATGTATTCAGAGTTTTCGATTTATTAGAGGGGGGTTCTATGAAAATGGGAGTATTCTGGTTTCTAGGTAAATATAGGAAGACGAAAATGGATCTGTGGAGAGAAAAAAAGGAAATATCCCTACCTTAGAACATTTCTTTGAATTAAGATTTATTTTTCTTTTATTATTTCTGGAAACCTTATTTTTCTTCGAATTAATTTTGGAAATTAGCATATTGTAGATGTGAATGCCATTACCATTTGTTGATTTTGGGGATGCTTAGCTTGAACGAAGAAAACTTCTTGGCGCTTGCAGGGGAGATCCTTTTGTAGTTTCTAATCCTAAAGTAGAATTTTTTATGGAGAAATTTAGTCATCCAAGTTTGATCAGCAGGTGGCGGTGCCCGGTTAGAAATCCAACCGGTCTTCTGATGTCATCCCTTTTAAATCGTAGGGATTTTTAGATTTTTTGTGGAAGGGTTTGTTCGCTATTTTAGCCTAACGAAGCCATGGGATGTTTTCCCAATGGAATATACACATTTTGTTCTCTCAGCTCTTTATTGTTGAGTTAATTGTTGAATTCGAAATATTATAGAACGGTTCAGGGCCAGAAAAAATCAAAATCAGAAAGAATCAACCGAACTGTTTCTAGCTAGTTCGTCGGTTATTTCATTTCCGACAGTAACTTTATGACAAGGCAACCACCAAAGTGTTACTTTGTCCTTATGGAAGAGTTCTTGCAGTGCATTGAAGCAGTGCAAGACTGATTTAGAGTAAATGAGGTTAGAGCCTAATATTTTAACGGTAATTGCGCCAAAAATTGCAACAATTTATTGATCGATATTTTATACTTCACTCTACAAAATCTCAAAGTTATTCTTCATCCATCCATACACAGTCTAGTAAAACTTTGTAGGTTTTGTAGGCTCACATACACATTATTTTGAATTAAATAAACAGAAGAATTGACATAGTTGTACATTCGTTCGTTCATCTATATTGCTTTGGTTGAAATTGAATTAAAAAATATCATTTCCGACCAGCGATCAAGTCATTTCAAGTTTTACAATATTAAACAATCAATATTAAAACTTATTATTATACTTTACTAACAAAGTCTCTTTCATGTTCTGAATCATTTTACAGATGTTCAATGGAAGTTCGTATCGTTCGAAAGTACAACACCAACACAGCACATCTGAGCAGCACAACAAGAATTGCTATTTTTACGAAATTAATGGAAATGAATGTCTCCTCAATGCAATTTCCTATGGCAATGCGACTTTTTAAGCTCCTGCTAGCTCTGAAAGCTGGTGAACTGAAATCAAAGTCAACAGCCGATGTTCATGATGAAGAAACCGATATTCAGGAAGGCAACGGAAATGCTTCACAGTCCTACTTCAGTTGGGCATGGAATTTAATTCCAAATTTTAGTTTTCCTGAACCAGAAGAAGATGAAAATATTGAGGAAGACACATCAGGTCAACTGTTGGACATTGGAATCTACATAGAAGCCTTAAATTTCACACTTAAGAGTTCGGAATTTATAACTGACTCGATAGTAGGTGCTACGAAAAAAATCCGCTACTCCCCCATTGTCAAGCTGGTCTTGGGCGGTATATATTCCGAAACAGTAATTGTGTCTAATAAAAACTGGTCGAACACAAAAGCCGGTTGTTCTAGTATTGCAATTGAACCACTGGATGCTTACAAAGATGAAGAATCCGAAATTAGTTCATTACTGACCACTGCCACTTTGGGTCACAAAACTTTTCTTGACCGGGGTCTCTTTGATGAGACGTCTGTGGAAAAAGATTGGACTCCCACCAGCATTAACGAGTACAACGATCGAGTGACTGAAGAATATTTACTCTACCGTAGCCCTGTGATTGCGTTTGATTTAGTGGAGTGCAAAGTAGATCCAGAAGACGATTCTTCTTCCACAGAATTAGAAGAAAATGATACGAATCGAATTCGAGTGGTTTATCGTTTTCTAGCGTCCTCTATAACGTTGCGCTACAGCCAAACATACTCTCGTATCGCGGCTGTTATCAAAGATCTGATTGGCTCATACGACTATCCACCGTACACCCAAGATAAAACAGATGTAAATGGTTCTCCTAAGCTTCACCCACCCCTGTTAGATGATTTTGATTCTTTGATGATCGGTGTTCCTCTTAAAACTTACAAATTCTACCTAAAAGCAATTAAATTTGAATTCCATCCGAAAACAGAACCTCCCAGTACGAAACCGTTGAAAAAGAGTTCAATTATTCCAAGGAGAATACTTCCTCATTTCAAACTTTCCATTGATCACGTCGATGGAAAATGGGCAACACCTCTAGACCCAGACAAACTCGTTCACACCACTTGCCAGTTGCCAGATAAGCCCATTGAACTACTGAATGCATGCTATGAAAATTCTCAAATTCGATTCAAGAATATATCTCTTGACCTCGAACAAGCAACGAATTCGTCAAAGCTATTTAACATTCCCAAAGGAAGTGTAAATTTCGGAAATCTTATACAGCCAACGTTGTGGAAAAATGAAGAGGTTCCTGTCCGAAAATTAGACATTTCTTTCGACAGCGTCATGTTGGAGTTCTCCAAATGCGAGTTAGTAACTGCCATTCGACTGATGAGCTTGCTAAGTGAATTCAACGATCGAACTAGTCAACTCATTACGCAGCCACCTTCAATCAAAGAACTTGAATCGGTAACACTTCGGAACCAGTTTACAAAATTTAATGTAGAAGTGAAGAAATATTTTCAAACAACAATGTTCCGTGGAAGTTTAAAACTACTCCAATCACAAATATTAAGAGCTGGTGATCAAACGGCTGGTATTCGTCCCGAAAATGCTCTCCTAGTGACGACTGGTGGTCCGAGAAATAGATGGTTGGAATGGTACTTGCAAATTCCAAATGACTGCCCGAATAATGAGTGTACAAAATCTGTGATGGCATTATGGATTGAGAAATACAATTTAGTCGTAGATGAGAATCTAGTGGATTTTCTGAAGCATATGGAGATGGAATTACCCAGTCATAAAGGTAAATTGAAGTTTTTTTCACTCTTTCATAAAGCACGTAATCAATTTGGGAATTCACTTGTTGTCACAGGAGAACATTATTTATCGTATCTATGAATCATTTAGCTGTACTAATTCACTTTTTAATATGTGCTTTGATCCTGCGTTTGAAAAATTCACCTTTTTAAGATAGGCTCAGATATAGATGACTTTACTGTTGACGACCCTAAAGCAAAGCGTTGGATAACAACCTTCAGCTAGGTGCATATAAGGTTCAAACCCTAGTTGAAAACATGCAGTCGCAGAAGTGGCATAAGTCGTAAATTGCTCTACGGTGGATATCTTTGCAATCCAAAATGTGAAAAACAAACGGCGGATAAGAAATTGCGACATCTATGATTATGATCGGTAAAGAAAGAACCAGTGCCTCTTTGGATGGTTATTTCGCGTCAGATAAAAACTTAGGCAAGAAGTTTTTGGTTTCAGGCATGTATTCGCTTACCTGATTTTTGTTTTAAATATTGCTACTTAGATCTTCTCTACGAAAAGAGTGTTGTAGAACTATTTTTTAATATCGACAGGAATTGAGTTTGAATTAAAAGTTTTTACTCATTATGAAAAATGGTTCGTGACATTATATTTTGAACACAACTTCAAGCATATAGTTTCCTTGATTTCCTCTTTTGAGCTGGGGCATACACAGGCCTTTCCAAAGCTCCACTAGAAGTAATCGAGTGATGTAAAATTGCAAGATCTCAGTGGCCAATTCATTGGTCCATTATAGATAGAATTATGACTTATCAGTTTCTACACTTCAACATCTACAAAGGTGCCTACTAGCCCCAAAAAAACAAAAACTTCAGATTGGTCACATTGCTATTGGCACCAGGCTCGGCTCCAGCATTTTAGATATCCGGTCGTTTTAGGGAACCAACGATTACTTAGACAACGTATGTCGCAGACCTCAAAACACCGTAAAATGTTGCAATTTATGCTTTTCTGACAGATTATTATCTATGGTACGCATAAGGTAGTGCTTTCGGAACGTAAGTTTTTGAAGCAGATCAGTGGGTGGACAGCCTCTTCCGCTTCCAGATTTATAAGTTTGTTTTTGTTTTTTATAATCTGACACACTTTGATGGTTGAGGTCCCCTTCCACTTGTGTGCGGCACCTCTGTCGTGATCTTCCTCTACTGCGGTGTCCCTTGGGAGCGCATGCAAAGGCTTTTCGGACCGGAGCATTGGTGTCCACCCACTCTACATGACCAAGCCGTCTCAGTCGCTGTACCTTCACCATCTATGCAGGCAGGACCGAAAATCACCCAAAGAATTTTCCTCTCAAAGCAGCCAATAGCACCCTCACCCATTTTTGATAAAACGCCTCTGCGCCATAGAGCAGAATTGAAGTTATTAGGGTCTAATATAGGGTCACTTTTGTTATTCGAGAGAGGACTTTGAGAGTCAATTGCCTCCTTAGGCCAAGGAAGCAGCGATTGGCTAAATTCATAGCGGAGCCTAGGTAGACAAAGTCCTTAAGTACCTTAAAGTTATATCTGTTGAGGGTAACGTTCTTTCTGAGTCTTCGGTGTTGGGTGCCCCTTCTTGTTGACAGTATATACTTGGTCTTGCCTCGTTTAAATTTCTTCCGATTATGTCAATATCATCGGCGTATATGAGTGATTTGAAGATTGTCTTATGTTGGCATGTGAGTTTTACACTATTCTTTCAAGAATGATGTTATAGATATCTCATGTAGGCACGTCGCCTTGTCTAAATCCTTTTTCGACATCAAAGGACTTGGTGAGTTCTTTACCGACCCTGATAGAGCAGCGTGCATTCTCTATCGTCATCCTGCGCAGGCTTACTAGTTTGACAATGGCTAGACTAGACATTGCTTTGTGTAGCTCATCTCTATAGATACTGTCACACGCGACCTTAAAATCTACGAATAGGTGGTGTGGTGTATCCTCTTTTTGTCCGGTTCATCTCGTCTCATTTCTTGGATGGCGATAACATCTGCTTTGCAGCAGCCTCCGCTGCCTTCCAAGTTCAGATCCGATGTTTGTTGTCCTTGTTCCGTTTGTGGGGGTTGTCAACAGTAGATCCGTCCTTATCTGCTTCGTAACTTAAGTTTTTTTTTAATGGCCACGCAGCTACCCCGTCGCGACGGTTGGCACAACCCCTAACTTGGAGGGCCAGTTCCGTTATACGTAGATACCACTAGAACTAAAAAAATTGGTGATAATTTCGATGAAACTATTCGAGAAATATAAAATTTTAAAATTTTCTCGGTCGATGCGAAGCACCTTCTTGTCCAGCAATTCCAAAATTCGTTTTAAAATTTGAGCTATTGAGACAAGTTAGTGGTACGAAGAACCAAAATCGTAAGAACAACTATGAATATTGCTTCTTTGGCCGAATTTTGACCAAAACCTGCGTTGAACTCAGGAATTCGCCATAACAAAAACAACACTGCACCGATTTCTGGATAAAGACAATTGCACAAAAACTAATTCTACCGACCATCGGTAGACTCGTATCTTTATCAATTGGCTGTTGGAAATGTTCGGTTTTTGAAGACTCCACTACTGTAGATGTACGAATATTCTGAGCGGCCAATATAGACTCGATGCACTTGCAGTCAAAGGGGATGTCTAGGGATGTCTCAAACGCCACAACACTGGAAAAATACCTAATGTTGAAGGGCTCCAATCTTTCTCTTTGCCAGTCAAGTATCCCTCAACTTGCATGAAATGCTATAGATCATTGGCATCGATACCAAAAAGCTGTCACAAATGTCGCGCTGATATACTAGATTTTATCCGACCACATGCCCAAAACGTTTGGGGATATATGTAGCAAAACAACTCATGTATAAACTGGCGCTTCATAGAGGAACATCGTGTGCTCTATGAACAAAAGAAAAGGAAATAACATCGGCTTCTTCAAAGAAACAATATGGATCGTGAGGGACAAGCACCAGATGAAATGGAGAGGTGCTACTCTAGAAGCAAAATTCGGAAGTTTTACCAAAAAGTAAAAGAAAGCAGATGATGACTTGGCAGAGATCCTACTCTTTTATTTCAAAGATTTTGTCGGAGGATAGAATGCCAGACAATGAAACCTGATCTACAAAATAGGAGATTCTGCAAACTGCGCCAACTAAAGAAACATCGCGTACAAGAACTTGTCTGCTACTATGTGAATGCCTGAAATCACTTTTTAATGATGCGATTGGCCCTGTCTTTAGAGGTGAGCTATTTGGAGCCATGTCCCTGCCAAATTGTGCGAAATGACGATGGAGAAAGTTCGCTGAATGTAAAAGCATTACAACGACTAGGTCGGAGAAGTGTGCGTCATACGCCTGAAATGGTTAGAATATGTAAAGCGAATGAATTTTGACGCTTCGTAGCGAAAAGTATTGACTTGATTCCTACCGGAGAAACAACGCTGTTGTGAAAGTGCGTAACTAAAGGCAGTTGACCAAAAACCGCACTAGTTAGAGAGGCATTACTTTAACTCTAATTTTTGGGAATATACACTTTCGGTGCATTACTGTATGACCCATAAGGAAACATTGCACAAACCAAAGGCATATTTACTCGTAAGTACAATCACATCAAAAATTAGGCACAGTGAATTAATTGTACATCGATAGCAATGAACATATTTACAATTTAACTTTAAAATTTTCCACATTTTTCAAAAAACTTTGCAAATGGAATTGGGTTGAATATTTTCTTATTTTTCCTTTCAGAATCAACACCAGATATAAATCAACGTCCGCCGCTGCTAAGGCCACCTTCAAAGAAATCCTTGCAATCTGAAAGAGTAGCACGAAGAGTTTGTTGCCCGGAAGAAACAATTCACGTCAGCTCCGAACGGGATGAAAAGAACAACATCGAAGCAAGTCGTGAAAAGGAGTTGCAAGAGAAGTTTTCCTTTAGCAAGATGTAAATTTATTTTCGTGATTCCTTGTGTCCTTTTTTATATGGAATACTATTTTGTAGACTTCCCTTCATCCAGACTATGGTCATGAGAATCGAAATTGCCAGGGGAAATATGCGCATTACCTCTGGATTGAACAAAACTGGTTTTACTGAGATAGCGTAAGTTCTTATCATCATCAGGGAACATCACTGTCTAAGCATGCACCTTTTTCCAGGGTGCCGAAGTTTCTTTTCAGTTCATCATCAGCCGAGCACATTGATCGTTACAACGTTCAGAATGAATTACAGAATCAAAATGGAAAACTTCTCAAAGATGCGTTCCCATGGACATGTGGCATTTGTGATTTTGGAATTCAAAACACATTGAATAATACATCCCGAGCTATCATCCATCCGATTCAAACATCTATCACGGTTGCCATGACACATAAAAAAGAAACCGTGAGTGTAGGAAAGGTGGAGCAACAGCAGCAGCAACCCCCAAAGGCAGTGGAAGAAATCGAAGCTGAAAAGTCCAAGCAAACTCAGTTGGCATCACCCACATTGTCACCACCTGAAACTGAACTTAGTTTAAGAGCTGCAGAGGATTACCGCCGCAGGACACCAGTCGGAGGTAGTATATCGGCACGAGGACGAAGTCCCTCAACAGACAGTGAAAAACTAAACAAACCCCCTGAGAAGAAAAAGAGCTACTTACAAGAGGCTGTAGAAACTGTTTTCTTGGGCCGAAGAAAATCCCAAACCAGAGAAATCGTTGCAATCAGTCTGCACGCCGATACATCGCCAATACACCTGGAGTTTGACTCTGAGAGAACTCGCCTTACGAAAGATCATCTATCGTTACTTCTCAAAACAGTGGGACTGCTGGGGATAGTTCAGAAAAAAGAAACTGCTCAAGAGCAAGATGAAATACAAATTATAACCAACGCCGAAGAGAACCCTAACATCAAGGAGTTCCTCGAGATGGACACCAACTCCGAATCATCGTTGCTGTCTCTTGATAAATCCACTAGTAAATTTGTTACTTCCATTCTCCTTCAATGGACTATTACAAGATTCACAGTGGAACTGGAAGCATCACAGAAGACTCGATGTAAACTTGTACTCGATATGGAAGATCTAATATCATCAGTAGACAAACGAGAAGAATTCACCAAGTTCACAAGCAAAATTGGAACTTTCAACACACGACTCTTTGAAGCAGGTGCAGAGAATGAATTCATTCTCAGCGATCGTTTGAGAATTAAAATGCAATCAGACTCTACACAGTCTCCTCTATTCAATATAATAGTCACCACTGTTGGGGTAAAGGACTTTTTCAAACGAATCGGTGCTAAACGAAAAGAGGCCGATCTATGCCGAGCTATATCAGAGGTTATCGTCAAAATGGAAGCAATAGAAATGATCGTTGACATGGACAAAGTTGCCATTCTTGCTCCATCAATCACTGATCTATCTGGAGCAACTAGCCGAGGCAAAGATGTAGAACTAAAAAGTAAAACAGTACCAAAACCCTCTACTGTATGTGAGTTGCCAATGTTTCATCTTGATAGCAAAGGCTTCACCATCTACATGCCAACAGAAACAAAAAAATCCTGGTGCGACGTTGCAATTTTGAAAGTTGGTTTGATAAAAGTTTCTCCAAATCTAGAGAATCCCCTCCAACGATGCCCTGTACGAGCAGATGTGTATCAAAAAGCTGCTCAAATGGGCATCTTAGGCATCCCGGGGTCGATCATAGAAGACCGACAATATGAAATAACATTGCAAAATATATCAGCAGCTACAGGTAACTGGAATGAAATCCTCTCACACATGAAGGAGCACGCTAATAATTTTCATAACACCAATCCAGCATTTGAATGGAACAACCAAAGCCGTCGAACGTCGCTCGAACTGAGGAATATTTTCAGTAATTTTACTTTTATCATCACCTATGCACCCTGTATCACCTGCAACAATGCGCTAATATGCGGTCAAGCCATCGAATTCAACTGCTCAAACGATTTAGTACTTTCACTGACTTCAGATCAATTAACCCTGTTAAGTTGCATTGTCAATAAACTGGAAACCATTTCAAAGTCTTCAGGAAAACAAAGAAAAGTCATCAAACCAACAACTAAGAAACCAAGTAAATCCATTTCTCAAACCACACTCAGACGGTCTTCAAAGCCCCAAGTGACAGAGGTCAAACCATCAGCGTCATATCGTTCGATCGATACGATTTTGGATTCCAATCAACACGCTCTTGAGGATACTTCTGAGAACCCTGTCACTGATTCCGGTTTCTCCTCAAGCAAAAGATCAGTAACGAGAAAAATTACAAGTTGTAGCCTGCAAACAAGCGTTCGTCAATTGCCCCACACAACGTCTTTCGTCGCTGGTGTGTTTATCATCAATCTGTACAAATACAAACGAGTTATCGATAGCAATCTGCAAGATGGTGATCCATCCGTAGTGGAAACATTGACACCCCTCATAACAATAAACCTTAACCAACCGAGTTTTCTTATATCCCAAACTATATATGAAGTAACGAAGAGATTTTCTCTCTTCAACTTAAGTGTGAGTTTGTACCCAGCCACAGACCCACCAGAAGAAAGTATTCTGCAGGATGAAAACATAGAACCAATTCCGGAAATTCTCTTTGACACGAAACGAGGTGACTTAGGTTCTTCAGGAATTCCTCCACCATTGTTTGTGTTGAACTCACACATAACCAAATCAAAGAAACTCGAAATTGATTTGAGTTTTTCAAAACCAGGAACTGTCCGGCTGTCGGAGAACTCACTTGCAAATCTAACAAAACATTTGATTTTCTACTATGAAGCTTTGCTGGAGAATCCCTGCCTTAACGTTCGATCGGAGAAGCCAATAATACGAGCAACAAAGATCCAAATGATGAAACATTTGTTGTTCAAAACTGATCGCTTCAGCTTGAAGATCGACATGTTTTCGTTGAAATTCTCGGAAGCAAACAAGTACAACTTTAAAGCAAGCTTGGTGGATGTAAGGTGGTCTACAAAGTTCCTAAGTCGACCGGAAAAAATGAACGCGAAAGGTTCAATTGGTGGGTTTTTCCTTCGATCGGACAACAGAATAATATTTCATCCGATTGGAGTCAAATGTAATGTTGACTTTGTTCAAGAATCCTGGAATCGGTTACCTCTTGTGACAGCCAATGTAAAATTAAACGTTATCCGTTGCGATGTGGGAGTTGAGGTCGTTAGAAACTATTTCGAAGGCATAAAGGCACTCAACACGACGATGGAAGTTTCAAATAGTCTTTGGGAGGCATTTTTGCAAAGACGTTGCGGTGATGCTGAGAAAATAAATCGGGAGCGACTGTTGAAAATTTACTTACCCAATGTCGAGCCGAAAAAGATGACTGAACCGAAAGAAGAATTCTATCAGGACGATCTGAGGTGGATAGTTTTTCTTTTTTTAACTTACACTATAACGACTTTTCTTTATAGAGCTGGAGCCTTTCAATTTGTTGAGATGGTATCGGACACATTTTTGCCCACGCCGTATCAAATACAAATTATCAAGAAGAACTATGGTATTATCTGCTGGCGATATCCACAACCGAGGAAAATGAACAAAATTCATATCTTTCCGGTTCCAATGGCGGTAAATTTTTTAAGTATTTATATTGCAGTGTGAATCGGATTCTTGTAAACATAGGTTTCCAATCCAATTCGCATCAAGTGCCGAATGGAATACTTTAGTGATGCACATGAAAGTTTCCTACATTTCTGTGATTTCTGGCTCTCGGAAACGGTTTCGAAGGCGGTTGAACTACCCGGACGTGAGGTAACAGCAAACATTTGGAGAGTTGTTATATTACAGTCGCTGGTGTCGATAAATCGGGAGTGTTTCGATACCAGTGAAGAGGATGAGGAACTACGTTCGGTAAGTAAAATGACACTGTTTGTTTAGTTTAGAAATTAAAAAATATTTCATGACATCATTGTCATGTACCGATTTGTATATATCCAGTACCGATTTGTGAAGATTCTCTCCTTCGTTTTACGTCGATGTTCAAGAGTGTCAATTGACTGTGCAATATTGGCATCCACAATGAGTTTCATTGCATAGTTTTGAATCTTATTTAGTAAGAGTAAAGAGGTCTAAGGGGTACCCCCCGACCAGATGTGGGACATTGTATCCCAATTTTGGACGGGTGGATCGCTTTTATATTGAAGACCGGTCAGACGGGATGAAGAATTTTTTGCATTGATAGAGGCAGTTAAGCCATTTCGCAGCATTTTTTAATGACATCGAATATGCGGCCGTTCCAATGAAGGTTGTTGCTGACACATATACCAAGAATGGAAAGGTTTTCGGTTTAGACTATGCAAGTGGCATCCATGGATAATGGTTGGATATCTTAGTTTCGTTTAAACGACGCCATACAGCATTGTATTTTGGAAACATTAACTTCCACTCTGTTGGTGGTTTCCCATTTAGCTCAACATACGCTGCCGTTCCCGTTCTATAGCTGAGGAACAGGTACGCGAGTTCGACAACAAATATGAAAAGCTGAAAGTACTATCATTAGCAAGTGAATATATTTGATTGTAAGTAGCAGACAAGATATAATTAGTAAAAATGTAACAGAGTTGCCGGAGACAGAACGAACCACTGGTCCACACCAGAATTTATTTTGTGGATATCAGACTTGAAACTATCCAATGGACGTGTTGATACGGAATCCGTCTTGCCGCTCACTGAGACCTTTTCGCATTTCGAAATATTTCATAAGCTGACGGTTGATCTGCATTTCCATGTCATTGGAAGGAAGACACGTAAATCTAATATGTTTGTAGGAGCACAGCAAAGAAGATTTTCCTCTTTTAGTCCAGCACTGGACAACGTTTTTTTTACTCGTCGCAGAAAGAGTCCTAAAGAGTAGGACCGATGAAAAATCGTACGCAATGTTTTTTTGTCAGCGTGGAATAAGAGGAAATGAAAGTGAATTCTCCTTATTGAAGATTAGAAGAGCTCAAGTGTATGCACATTCTACAAGTGTTGAGCTAGCCGGAAAGCGTGCAGGCAGAAGATTTGGCTTGTTCAAAGAGCTGACAGCTGGAGTGTTTTTATAAATGAGCGTTGGAATGAAGGACGAGAACTACCAAAAGTTGTTGCTGCTTTTAGAACATTGTAGTATTTTTTGTCTCAATTTTTAATCGGATATAAATTGCCCGCGCTTAAAAAAGGGGTTGCAGTCATTTCTCACTCGATTGAAGTTTTTCCGGTTTTTCTCTGACGGGTTGGTCTTGTAAGATCAAAAACACAGCTATCTAACCCTGGCGGCCTCTTTACAACTCGAGTCGTGCCATGCCTTTTTTTGATGAGGAATAAAGCACCTCGTTCCGAAGACAATTGTCTTTGTGATCATATAACATCAGCATTCACGTCGTTATCGGGAAAATATAACGACCAGTTATAATTTTCAAATAAACAAGGATATTCTTCTATGACACCATGGTCCGCCGAACCTAGAAGGGACGCTGATTCGCTGTCCAGTTTGGTGCTTCTGTAAATATAGCAGTAGTAGATATCCCATTTTAAGAGAGAAACTGCTGAATATAACATCACCGCCACTTTGCAGTGTGATGAGTCTGTAACTGAACACTCGGCACCATAAAATCAGTGTCCATATAAGACACAATATACAAATTTTGGCAGACAAATCTCCTAGTTTGAGTCAAAGTC
Source organism: Volucella bombylans (assembly GCA_949129095.1). Taxonomy (NCBI): domain Eukaryota; kingdom Metazoa; phylum Arthropoda; class Insecta; order Diptera; family Syrphidae; genus Volucella; species Volucella bombylans. The sequence continues at coordinate 107,119,834 of OX422140.1, read as the reverse complement.
GACCTTAAAGATCCGTTAAGTTGTAACCTAATGTAGCTCCTTTGGTATACTCGGGACTCAGGTTATTTGAGTATTTTTTTTAGAATTTAGCTAGGGCTTCGAAATAGTGATGTTAGTGGAAGAGTTCCAAATGAACAAACAGCACCAGTCATAACAATATAGTTAGCGACTACCACTATCCTTTATCTGGTGGATTCAGATTATGCCGCCGGGTTTATTAATTGACTACGTGACATTGGCTTTAATGACTCCAGCAAATGGAAGAAAGATATTGACCTTCGACAAAGCGCGGTAAATGTTCGAAATCTAAGAAAATCATGTTCTGTTGAACCGCAAACCCGATATCACAGAAGAAAAAAAAATGTCGCTTCTACTATTTGAGTGCAAATTTGCACTTTGTTTTAAAAAATTAGGCAAGAAATCTTAAGCTCCTGGCATCTGACAAAACACCTTATTATAAGCCGCTTTTTACTAACATACTAACAATGTTCTAAACATAAGATTGTAATTGATGATTTTAACCTCAGCAGCAATGAAGAACAAGAGATACTTGCGCACCCTTTGAACAATGGAGGTGGGAACTTCATCGGGTTCCCCCAAAAGAAAAAAACAAAAAACAGAAGCTAGATAAGCGTTTGATTGAGGTCATACTTATAGGATTATTTTGCAGTCTGTTTAACATCAAAGATGCAATGGTTTCAGTTTTCGGGCAGAATGAATTGATCAATAAGTTTGCTGCTGCAGATGGACTGTATGCCAAGCGTCATTTGCCAATTAAGTGCGCCTACTAAAAATAGATTTAACATAGTACTCTGTGGAACACTATATCAAGAATCTGATAGATCCCTATCGAACATCAGCCAGATTTTCGACTTACCTATTCCAAGATCTACAAAACTACTCAAGAACTTAAGTTTGATATTCACTCATTCAACCGATTTATTAAAGATGCAAACGACATGGAGAAAACGAGGCATTTTCAATACTCTTTTAAATACCTAATCTTACATTATATCATCTAAAAACATATACTCCGCTTAATTATTTACGTACTTAAAGCTTAATTACTTACTGGAGAGTTCGACGTGCACTTCTAAATCCCTCCAGTTATCGTAGTCTTTAACCAAAACTACATTGAGTTGCGTACTTCAAAATATAATAGTTGTAGTCAATTTTAGCTCATGCGCTCTACCTAAAAGTTGACCCTGCGGGTAAGAAACGAACATTTTTCAGGTCAGAGCTTTTTTATTTTTACGGTCCAATAAACTTAGGTGGCTGATGCGCAATTTTTAATCATGTCGATGTTGCTTTACGCTGGTAGAGTTCGCTGTAAGGAAATTCGATCAATCTTGCGTTTAAACCGACCAACAACATCATGATCCGCTTTCGCTAACGTCCATGTTTCTGCGCCATAAAGTATAGCTGAGATAATAAGGGTGTGACATAAAGTCAATTGCCTCCTTAACCCAAAGAAACAGCGATTGAGGTGTAAATCTTCGTTTGATTTCCGATAAGGTGTCATTATTAGAGTTACCTAATAGCGTACTCGAGGTAAACAAATACTAACTACATCAAAGTAACTGTTTGTTGACCCGTTTTGTCGAATTCATCGAGATTAGCTTATTTTTATCGCTGTTGTCTCAATACATTCAAACGGTCGCTGCGTTATGCCAATGTCATCATCACAAGCAAGTAGTTACACAGTTGGAAAAATGTGCCTCTGGTTTTGTCTTACGGTTTTCCTATGCCTTTCTCGAGTATGATTTTAAAAAAGGCACATGATAGAGCACCACATTCCCTAATTAATTTTTTGAAAACGCATCGGTATCTGGCGATTTATTGCCATTGAAGCCGTGCGGAAGCTATAGTAATACTCCGCCCTGCAACAAAGTCAATTAACTAATGCCTTCCGACACTATTGCCAAAGATGTCCTTCTTTCATATTTTAGCGCTAAAATCACCTACAACAATTTTAAGATCACACTTTTTTTTAAGTTTTTTCGAGGAGCTCTTAAAAACATTCTTTGGTAACATTCCCTATTTTTTCTGTGAGGGCGTAAGCGAACATCAGGCTAATTTCGGTGAATGTACCCTTGATGCGGATATTTACTATACGTTCCCTCAATTTGGGTTGGTCCTATTCTTAGTGCTTACAACAAATTCGAATCTTCTGTTCTCAGTTCCAGCGCCTCCACTAGTCCTAGGTCCGAAGATTCCATATGTGACATTTAATGCCGATCAGTATCGAACAACAACCAACCACCTGAATGTTTTGGTAGCACATGTACATATTTACCCCGCTAAAATGAAGTCTCCCCACGACTTAAATTAAGTTATGTCTCATATAACTTTTATTAAAACACTGTCTATTATATTTTTACTAAAATTAAATGTCTCATGCTCTGCTAGAAGACAACACAGCTGTTTTGCTTGTACTGGTATATATCATATAATATACTATAATCTACTAAAATCTTGTTGAAATGTTATTTCTTTTTAACTTGCAGATTGTCAGCATTGGCATTGACGAGATCCTAAATTCGGTGAAAAAAGAATCAGACTTCATTTTACACCCGAAAGTCTTAGTCGGTTGCATGAGAATTGACACAGTTTTCAAACCGTCTGTGATACCGAAATTCCAGATACTCCTCAACATCACCGACATACAAGTGAACCTACAAAACCATCAAAACATGCTTTCTAAACTACCGAGCCAATTGAAAAAGTTTAAAATTGCTGAAAGCAACAAACCAATCAATCAAACATTCCTCAGCCTAGGCATCGAAAAAATAAGCATTCATGCATCATTCCATACACTCAAAAACTATTCTGTACATTCCGAGCTAACGATCGGTGTAAAATGCCTAGATTATGGTTATCTAAATCTGTTTCATATTATCGAACCAAGCAACATTAGTGGTTATTGTAAGATTAATGGTGCTGTGGAAAGTAGCATTGTTGCTGATAAACTAAAAGTAAACCTAGGTCCATCGGTTCTCCATAATCTGATGTGTGCCAAACATAATTGGGAAGGCTACTTCCGAAGTAAAGAAGAAGATAGAAGATCTTGTATCATCAGTAAATTCATAGTGGTAAACCGAACGCAAAAGAACATCAGTTTTGGACAAAGTAGTACCAGTGAGCGCATTTTGCTGCAGCCTAGGGAAGGCTGTAAATATTCTTTCCACAGTGTTTACTTTGAACAAGATCTGACTTTTTATACGTTTGATGGAGAAACAGAGCATGCGAGTAGTTCAGTTGCAATTACTCTGGATTTCCCAGCAAATTCGGATAGTATTTACAAATACACAGTTGTCAATTGTAATTGTTTAATTGTGAGGACCAAAAGACTTTCGTCTACACAGTATTATATTCTAATAAAAGGCCAGATAGAAATGATATCGATGGTAGATGAGTCGTTCTTGCTGGAATTTGATCGAGATGATAAAAAGACTGAAGATGGCGAAACGCATTTGGAGAAAAAAGGTCGAGCATCGTTCATACATAATGTGTTTTGTGATAGCAATATTTCTATAAGGTAAGACAAAGTTATTAAGTAATAAATAAAATAAGTATGTAAATTGAAAAATACAAAATCAGTTAAACCTTGGAGCACCATCACTATCCATATTAACTTCAGAATGTGGGTGGTAGTCGGTAGTGTTATTATTCTTTCGCCCTAGGACATCAGCATAATTTCATATTCATAGATAAACTATCCATAGATAAACAATTGTTTGACGTAAGATCAGAATTTTTGTAAATTTTGTTCCTGTACTTAGAATGAAGATGGTCCATATTATTGATATCGTTAAAATCTAACATTTGTAAAAATACCCACGTCCACGAAGAACACAGCCCCGAATTCGTTCCAATCAAAACCAAAAGATAAATGTGCAGATGTTTGTGAATAACTTTCGTTTACTTTACTCCTTTTTTCTACCACACGGCTTTACTACTATCCACTGCTAGCTAGGCTTTAATCCATCCACAAGTTCATTTTCGTGTGTAACTGTAGGAGCGGCTGAGTTAACTACCCCTAGTGTCCTGTTTTTATTATTTTATTTACTGAATATTCTGTTAACATTTACAGAGATTTGGTCTATCCAAAATCTGCCGACATACTTAAGAGGCAAAACCAAGAAAAAGTCACACTAGAGGCCTCCAGATCGGGAGAACCTTCCGAAGCCTCAAAGTTAAGAAAACTCCTACCAGTTGTGCCCAACTTTTGGAAGGGAATGGTTATTTTTTATGCAGATGACATTGCTATTGAGGTTTCAGAAAGAAACGCCGTACAATACGCTCTCAATAAACTAACAGTATGGGAAGAGATCTATGTGCATTGGATGTAAAACAAACTGAACCTCTTACAAAATTCTATACATTTTCCCTCCTTCCATAAATTGTACATGCTTAACATCTTCTGATGCAGATAAATATTTGGATTTTACTTAAGGCAGACATCATTCAAGAAAGAACTAAAAATCTATAATAACACACTTCTTTTGCAAGGATATAGAAACAGGCCCACTGGTGATCTGATGGCATGTCTCACCGAAAAGTGGAACCAAAGCGTACATCAATCTGGTGAAAGCAAGATAGTTGCACTTGATATTTCTAAGGCATTTGACAGAGTTTGGCATCGGGCTCTTTTGTAAAAAATGTGTGCTTTTGGAATCGATGACTCTCTTTTTCAATGGATTAGAAATTACCTTTCGAAACATGTCTGCTTTGCATGTCTGCATGTTTCAAGTCTGATACTCACAAAATAAATGCTGGTGTGCCTCAGGGCTTCGTTCTGTCTCCGACACTCTTTTCAATTTTCATAAACGATCTCTTGTCTGCTACTTCTAATCCAATATATTCCTTTGCTGACGACAGTACTCTCACGTCCCTGCTCTTTGGATGTAGAACGGGAACGGCAGCGTATATTAAGCTCATTAAATTCCGATATTGATAGCATAGCCAATTGGGGAACTATCAACAGAGTGAAATTTAATGCTTCCAAAACACAATGCTGTCGTTAAAGCGAAATGTAAACACCCAATCATTATCCATGAAACAAAAAAAAACTTTCCATTCTCGGTATGTGTGTCAATGACAATTTACGTTGGAATGACCACATATTCGATGTCGCCAAAAATCCTGCGTTTCCTCAAGCGATCTAAGAAATACTTAACCCCCTCTGATTAGGCCTCTATATATTTCTTCGCCCGCACTGTGTACAAACATTTTAATGGCACCTTAACCCCTTGAGCGTGCGCTAATTTAAAAAAAAATTAATAAATAGCCTCGTATAACTCATTGGCTTTACGTCTTTGTCATAAAAGCGCTACAAAGGTTACAAAGGTACGGGGTGGTTGTATAATGAATACCTCGGACAAATTGAGCCAATTACAAAATGTTCATTAGTGGAGCACTACGAACTACTCTCTCCGCAGCACTGGGTTTTCCGTTTCACCTGATAATCGTGCGAGATTTTTAGCAGGCACAGCCTTAAGGCAACTTCACAGCGGGCCAGCAAGGCAATCCCGGTAACAGTTCAATAAAAACTTCCATATCACCATTCCTTCAGGTTTTTCACGTATGAAACATCATTCATTTCATTTACTATTTAAATTCATAATTCTTTAAAGCTAAACAAATAATGCTTACAAATTAGTTTAACTGCCTTTATTTACTTTATACTTTCTTGTACTAAATCTACATAAACTATGTAAGCTAACCATGACTTGAATACAAAGCAAAGAAACGCAACGGACTATCCTCTCCTTGTGCAAACTACCAACATTTCTGGTACTGCCGAGAAATATCCCTTTATCGCAACTCCCTATACAAATCCAAAGACGCTACGTGTGCGACGTCTCTGTCGTAATTGAGTCGTCTATCCCCAGCTGCTTGAGCGATTCTAAATAGCGGCATAACGCCGCTACAGTGCACATTCTCGTGCTTTAAATAATAATGCTATCAGTCTATCAGCGTTAAAAAGATTGGCTTCCGACCTCAGACTTATTATTGAAGTCAAGTTGCAGGAGTATATTTATTTGTTGTTTTTTTTTATAATTTGCGCGAGCTCAGGGGATTTATGTACCCTTTGGACCTGAACCTGTACGCAACTAAGATTTATGTGTACGCATTGATGAGCTAACAAGACTGCTTATATAAATGTTGAATGTGATCGACGAAATAACCGCACCTTGTTGCAGACAATCTTTGATATCAAATATTTTAGCCGAAGTTACATCGTTTACAAACTGTAAACTGTACAGCTGTTCGGCTTGAGGAATTGTTCTTTAAACCATAAGCTATCGAAGGCCTTTTCCAAATCAACAAAGCAGACACCCATGCATTTTTTCATACTTTTTTGCACTGGATATCAAATACCAGTTTAGTCTTTGCATTTGAGATATCAAGCCCCACCTTAAAACCGAATTGATTATCCGGAACTATATTTTGGTTTGCAACCCACTTTTTTTTGCATTCTTCATATCTTGATGATATTCCGAAGAAAACTTATCGCTCGAAAATTTACCAGATTAGACGTACCATTAAATGTTGGATGCCACCCATGGTGCGAAATATCGACTGAACCCAAACTTTCTTCTTTCTCCCTCTCTGTCCCATTTTCCGAATAACTTAGCACATGCAACTATTAGACAGGGTGACGTCAATATCCACTGTTCCTAGTGGGAGATGTCGAAACTCAATGTTTAAAATCCCATTGCTTCCCATTGATTTCCAACTTCTCAGAGATTCGAAGATTCCTTCGAAATGAATAGGGGTATTTCACACAGTAAAACATGAAACAAGGATTCGATTTTTCAAGTCACGATGTCTACCTGTTCCTGCGGATCTTCGTTCACAAAGTAATTGTCATCATCGACCGCTTCTCCTGAATCTATACCTTCTGTGAGCAGTATTAGTTCATTTTCCGTTCGTTCGGGCGATCTTTATACACGAAATGTCATTCTGATCTTTCCTCCGAAATACTTTATTTATTTGTTAGAATTTACAACCCGAATTTCCTGCAATTTCCTTTCATCAATATTTACAGGCTTTTGACCGACGACTTCAGTGTCATGACCTCCGAGTTATCCTGGTCTCATTCACCTGTTTGAGCTATCCATATCTCTTCCTTTGACACATTTTTACTGAACAGGGGGTGAAGCGAGTTGGAATAAAGTTCTTTTGTTAATGTTCTGGAAATGTAATGCATGTTCGCTCCGAATTTTCGTATGCATAACAACTGAAGGTGAGACAGGCAGCAACGCGTAGTTGTGGTTCACGCTGATAGCACTTCCCCTACCTGCTGTTATTTGGGCCCATGGGCCCAGGTAATTTGGAAAGTGACGGTTTAACTTAGTACTGATGATCGTTAAACTTCCATCTTTTGCGGCCAAGGCAGATTTACTTTTCTTACATGTTGAAATATAGAGCAATTTGCTGTGTGGCCCATACTCTTACATAAGCCATTCAAGAGAAATGCGTCCATTAAGGTCATGATTCTCATAATTGAGAAATTGTCCGACATTAAGTAGTAAAAAAAGAAGATATTCGAAGGAGCGTCTTTGCGAAATCATGACTACCTCTGGAAACATAAAGTGAAATATTAAGCCAGCTCTAACAGCTACGGACAGGCGACTCAACTACGACAGAGATGTCGCACACGGCAGTGCGAACCATCTCCGGTTCAGTAGGGCGGTATGGAGTCGTGATTTAAGAGATGTTGCTCGACAGCACTAGAAATTTTGGCGGCTTCCTGAAGGTTAGGAAACTCCTCGTAATTTCCCTCTAATTAGGGATTGGCCCATCCAAAGGTCGGTATGCTTAATTTTTAAGCCATGGCTGATTTACAGGTAGTTTTAGCTACGGGTTGGTCTCAATACGTACGGAAAATTATGATACATCGCTTTTATTATGACGTATGTCCAAATTAGTTACTATTAAAGAGTTATTTAAATTTGTACAAGTTTTTTCAATAGGAATAGAAGCAATGCACGCATTAATCATTTATAGTATGCCTTGAGCAATTCCTTCTCTATCGAAATAGGACTAGTGTTACCGTATTAGCTTCAATTGACTGTTTTCTTTTCTCTTTCATTTAAGACTGAGACTGGAAGGGGATCGAGGAAAAGGTCAAACTGGCAATATACCTCTTAAGTCAAATAAAAATTATCCCTGGCTTGTCAAAGGTAAGATTTATCTATTTTGAATTTTTTTTTTTTATTACATTTTCTTTTCAAACAGTCCCTGTAAAAGGTTCTGAAAAATTCATAAGCTTCTGGGTACGAATCATACGGGAAGATATCTCAGACCTACTAACAGATACATTCCATCCACAAAGAATACTCGTTACTATTTGGTCAATCTTCGAAATACGTTCGATGATGACCTGCCCTGTGACAGCCTTAGAGAGTTCAACCAATCGTCAATTTCATCTAGAACCTAAGGGAATGGTTCGTCAGTTAAGTGTTCCAGCAACACATCAGACAGATCATCGGATATCCTTTATTAATGAGTAATCTATCTTTAAAAATTATTTTCTATTTAATTCAAAAGAAAAACAACAGCAAATGTTCTCTTAGGTTTCAGTCTGCGTCTGATTTCAATCTTACTCTAAAAGCCATCGACTGGAGTAAGTTCTTTTGGTACGACGAGGAAATATGGACTATTGACAAAGCCATTTCCGAACTAAGCAAGCCAGTACGTCTTAAATGGCCGTTACATGACGACGAGGAACTCCTACTGACACGAACTTGTATGGATTACAATCCAACATCTCTTCTGTTTAAGTGTTTTCCCAGTCGAGAGTTTTCCTGCACTCTTCGACTTGAGGTAGCGCCCTGGGGAACATTTATCAATGCAACCGGACAAGCAATAGCAATACAACATCCAACTACCAAAGAATCAATTGAGATTTTCCCGAATGCCATAGCAATGCTGCCACTGATTAAGTCAGAATTCACCATTGCCATCTTGAATAATGACAGCCGAATTCTATCTCTGCCCATAGTCTTTGATAAAAGTGTAGAAAACTCGAGAAGAAAGTGCTACCGTTTGAATGAAAACGACTCTGTTGATGTTGTTGTATTCAAAGGCGAACGAATTTTGAAGTTTAACTTGAGGTTCCGTACAGAAAACGAGAGGAATATCTTTGTCTTAAAGCCTAAATACGTAATAGCCAACATGACAAAGCGATCTATACAAGTGCTACCGTTCGCATTGGATCATAAAGAAAGCGTTTCCCGAAAGGATATTGTTGCATTGGCATCAAAAGCAAATAGTACGGTGAGGAATATCACAACTTCAGAATACAGGTGAGTAACAGCAAATATTTTCACAATGAAGTACTTTCTTGACTTTGATCTTTTTTCAGCATTGGGATATGCATCGATGGGTTTTATGATTTGAATGTGGGCAAAACCAATCGATCAACTGATTCAGCTTTTGTTTTCTTTGTTTGCATAAAAATGCAAGGCAGCTCAGAGATAACCATTCCAATAGCACTGATGCATCCATTTAATCGAAAGTGCTTTAGTCTTCAGCAAAATGAGTCATCTGTATGTGTACAAATGTTCACGGTTTGCTTATTAACAAATATATCTTCGTTTTTTTAGATTCCTTTTGCAGCTTCTCTTCTCGAGAAAGATGGTCAATATTTCATAAATCTATTTGAAGACACTTCTCCATTGATATTGGTTAACAACCAGACTGATTTGACACTGCTCGTAGCGCAAACAAACGCCTCTGAGAACAGTCCTGTATCAAATACTATACCTGAATATGATGGTAAACATTTTGAATGGTATCAGGTATTAAGACAACGCAGTGCATTGTATTACACACCGCCGACAACGTACGTGAATTTCCCAGATGTTGAACTACATTCGTGCAATCTTAGTGTAGCTTTGTATAATGGTGAGTCTCCGTTCTCTCCTTTTTATGTAGAATAACAAACAGCTTTATCTCATTTGTTTTGTTCCAGATAATCACAATAAGAAAAACATAAAATGGTCTAAATCAATACCAACGGAAACATCGTGGGAGAAATTTCTCCATGTTCCTGCACATGGAGATGTAAAAATCGTTGTCTGCCACAAGCACCGAGTGATAAGAGTGTCAATACTTTACATTGCGCAGGTACGTACCAGTGAAGGCAGGTTTTCAAAATATCCTTATTGGGGATTCTATTATTTTATGGGAGGTGTCGTGCTATGGTAAACCACTTTTTGCGAACGCATGTCCTCGACAAACAATTTTTTTGTTCAATAGAGTAGCCTGGTAAAGTGTAGATCCCTTACTTAATGCTAGCGCGAATCGACTACAAAAATCGTTTAAGGCTTCTGAGATCTATTCCCGCATTGAAAAAATTAACTAAATCCGCAAAGAAGACTGCTTTGAGAGCTATTGCAAAAATGCAACACACAATCCGTACGGGTCTCTTAGTCCTTAGTGCTAGTGCCAAAACACTTAGCGAATTTTACAAGCATCACAGAAGCATGGCAAGTCTATACTTATGTATGCTTCAATTGGTATTCCAACGCTTAAAAAAATAGAGATATAAACCACTAAAGCCGGAAGTCGTGTAGATTTCAAAATAAGGCCTATTCTCCTGTTCTATTGGCGCCACCTGAGAAATATTGAAGGTATGCAAAGCGGGGTACCTGTGACATAAAACAAGAATAAATCGTTTTGGTCTGTGGCTTATAGTCATATAAGACCGAATTAATTCTAAAACCGAAACAATTCTTTCAAATACGAACTGAAACTTTGTTCTCTGCTTTCTTTTGACGGCTATATATGTATAATAAATTGATTTTGGAATACATTATTTACCTACTTAACGGTTTCTCAAGCTATTGAAATACACTGCTTAATACAAAGTCACCTTTCAGTTTTCTAGACTGCGGAAACGCAAGCTTCCAGTACCTATCACCAACTTTTTTGCCTTTACGGATTGCTTGACCCTTGGAGTGGAAATCCGGTTTTCTTTTAGAGCTTAAACAAAGTGCTTAGGATTAGCCGGAGCGTTGTCGTCCATTCGTTTAATGTGCCCGGGTACAGTTAGTATTCGTATCACATCTTTTTGGAATAGATACACCTCTAATAAGTAAAGCACATTAATTTTGCGGCGTTGCCCTCGCGTTCATTATCACTCCTTGCTCAAGTGATCTTGAATGAGACTAAGTATTTTCCTTTCAAAGGGACTCAATATCAGCATCTTCTTTCTTCCTAGAACTATCAGGTTAAGAGCTTTAAAAAGCATCAACTTGTTTTTTCGAGTTACTAGTTTTGAAGTCAGTGTTTCGTCAAACCAAGGTAGTCATAGATGGCCGAGACTCAAGCAGACAACTAAAATCACCGAAGATCAGTGGTTGCCTAGAATACAAAAACACGTGCCCAAGCATTTTAAGAGTAGTCGTAAACGTCATCTGCATCAAATTGCTTTTGCAAATGTTCTTAAACGCAAGCTGCGAAAGTCATTTGTTCGAAAACAACATCATAAATCACACTACATTTGTAGCATGTTCGATAATGCAGTGTTTGCAGGGCAGATGTTCATAAACGTCAACTGCGCTGCAAAAAAGGAGCCACAAATCTGCACTGTGCATTAAAAAAATGTTGCTCTTTTCGAAAACGTCAAATGATCTTGCAAGAAAAAAATCATGTAGATGACACAGATCAACGATACCAAATGACGTTTGCAGTTTGATTTGATGTTCGCAACCCTTAAGTATTGCAAATGACAATCAATTTGACGATCAAAATGACGATCAAATGACGTTTTCGAAAACGGCCACGGTTTGCTATGATCCATTTTCATCGGATCTCCACCAGACTTTCAATTGTGGGATTAACATTTGCACTGAACTTTACTTCTTCCCAGTTACAGCTCTCTATTTTTGTATTGTATCTTTAATGTATGAGATATATTGGTATTAAAATGGAACTACATGAGTTTTAAGGTTTTAATAAAGGGTCCGCCATCTAACGTTTTTTTTTCAACTAGTGCTTATTTCGTGAATGGTAACACTTAGCTCATGTCTGATTTGACAGATAATTAGTTTTATCCTTCCGGTTAATAATGGAAAATAATTTCATTCAAATGGCTGTCTCGGCTGGCGATGCAGTAGCCTACACGATCGGTCCAATTTTTAAGCACATTATCGATTGTGTGCAGCTGTATTTCACCAATGGCTTCACGAATATTGTCCTTTAAAGCGTCAATTGTCTCTGGCTTGTCAGCGTAACACTTATCTTTTACGGCACCCCACAAATAAAAGTCCAACGGTGTCAAATCGCAGCTCCGAGGTGGCCAAACGACATCAGCTCTGCGGCTGATAATGCGATCTTCAAAAACAGGGCGCAAAACATCGAGTGTAGCTTCGGCTGTGTGGCACGTAGCGCCGTCCTGTTGAAACCAAATGTTGCCAATATCCTCCTCTTCAATTTTTGTGAACAAAAATTCGTTCAACATGGCCGGACAACGATCGCCATTGACTGTAACGGCCAAAAAAAAGAAAATGGCCCAATTATGCCTTTGGACCAAAATCCGCACCAAACACTGACTCGTTTTGGGTGTATTGGCTTTTCAATGTATGCGTGCGGGTTTTCTGTGCCCCAAATGCAACAATTTTGCTTGTTTATATACCCACCAAGATCAAAATGAGCTTCATCTGAAAAGATGATTTTTTTGGCAAAATCTTCATCTTCTCTAAGTCGATCGCAGGCCCACGTTGTTCAAGCGTATACACAACCATATTCGTTCAGCGGAAGGATAAAACTAATTATCTGTCAAATCAGACATGAGCTAAGTGTTACCATTCACGAAATAAGCACTAGTTGAAAAAAAAAACGTTAGATGGCGGACCCTATATAAGTTTATCAAAATCTCACACTCTGGTTGTTCGATGATAGCAGTCACAGTGTTATCTGTAGGTGCGATGCTGTTACTGGCATTTAGCCTCGAGTGGTAAGCAACTAATTCTCTTTTGTCGACCGCATATGCTCGTATTTCCCCATTGCCATAAACAATTCTGCATCGGGACGAACAATCCATGATGTGATGTCGTCAGCAGCTTTTCAGCAGCGCACCGAGAGTTTTATAATTATACGTGGCATTTCTGTATACAAGTTTTGGGATCCTGCAATCAACCTCCACTTTGTGTAAGTCCTTACAATTAATGCTCTCATGTACGGTCTGAAAGCAAATAGCTTGAAATTCATTGTTCCTTATTATCAGTGCATGATACCCACCTGAACACTCGACGCTCTTATTGTTTTTCAGCCCCGTAATTACCTTAAGGAGAGGGACATTGTTGACAATGACCTGTGTTTTATTGGCACTCTATCGCTCTTTTTTTCTTACTTACATATGTAGATGACATATAAGTCCTTGATGGACCTAGGTCCCAACCAATAAACCTTTTCAGCTAACGCGGTATTTATTATTTGTCCAACTCCAATGTCCAACAATGTTCTCTACTGTGTTTTGATTTAGTTAATAACGTTGTACAGCTCGTAGAGTTCGCTGCTATATCTCCTCTTCCGTCAAGGCAAATGGAATCAAAAATAAATTAAAGAATCTTGGACACAAAACGACCAATAATATCTTCATCTGCCTTCGTGTTCGTCCATACTTCTGCACCATTAAGCAGGACAAAGTCTTCTCAGACCTCATTACTTAACTGCCCCTTTAGGCCATAGAATAGAGTTTATCTTCGTTTGATTTCTGTTGAGGTGTCTGTACCAGACTTAATCCCAGAATTGACAAAATCAATAACTACCTGGAAGATAGCTAGAAATGCTGTTTAATGCGGTTTAACCCAGCTACCTAGATTTATTACACATAATCTGGATTGTGATTCTTTTGCGGTAATACTTATGGTTGGGATACTGCGTAGCTTCTTTTCTTTTTTTTGCAGATGCTTCTGTTTTTGGCTCGATACTCTTCCGTCGCTGCACAATTTTTTTATTTTAGCGCTTCTTATGGACCCCTTCTTTCATCAGTGCTTTCTGCGCGCATTTTGCATCGTACAACTTTTTTTTCTCTCGAAGGTAGTTGGTGGCCCAAAGTGATATTGACTGCTTTCCTCATAATTGTCATAATTGTGTAGCACTGGATCCACTGCTCATTGGCATTCGTGAAAAGCGCATCGTCCACCATCCATCGATATTTGCATTTCTGTGTTAAACACAACTACTAGTCCTTCTGCATGAAAGTAGTCATCTGTTATTGTTTCACGAAATCTATACTGGCCAACTAGTTTGCAAAAGTCGTCCAGCAACAACATAATCGCTTATTGGTTTAAAGTTCCCCAGCGAATAGCAGTCGGCACAGCCATTGTCTGAAAAACTACAAGGCTACGGGCTCAGAAGAATTACCAGTCTAAGCTTTTCGAGGCAAATGGCGGTCTATTGGTAAGCCACACGCACCAGATCAGCTGTAAGGTTTACGAGGATAAACACATGTCCAAAGCTGGAATATAAGCTGTATTTATCCCACCCTTATCTATACCTAGCAACAATCACCATGGGATATCCCTGCTGTTTAATACGATAATCACCGATAAATCGAAACTTCGAACTGTGGCAATTTATAGAAAAAATACGAAAGTTGATACTCACTGTCTCTTTATGGACACTTTAAACCCACATACGAAAATACATATCTCACGATGCTATATAATGTGATAGCCAAATTTTGGATCCCGGGAAAAATCATTCGATTGTATCGCTCCACGTCCGAGAACTTGCAGTGCACTGTGCTGCCAAGCAGAGCCTGAATCACTCCAAACATTTACCGGATTTTGGCAAGCAGACATGTTATTCCGTGATTTTTTTTCAATACCGTGCTAGAGCAGCTATCGTGAAAGGCCAGCATAACCACAAAATACGCTTTATTCAACAAAATGCGTCCGTCGAAAAGAATATGACAATCGGCAACTATAATTTTGAGAAAACGACATCCCATTGGATAACCAAGGATGACTTGCTACTTCCGTTTGTTCAAATAACCTGGTTTATAAAATTCTGTCTTTTTTTATAATTTACGCGCGCCTAAGGGGTTAGATACCCTTTTACTGTTGCCATGGCGCGGGCGGAAAGGTAGAAGGAGGAGAAAGGAAAATTGTTTTATAGTGGTTTAAAACTCAAGTGTATTTGGTTTCGATATTAACTCTCCAGAGGTGGGAGTCCGAATAGGACGGAGAGTTTTTTCTTCACTCAAAGTGATTCGAAGGTTGTAATTTACACTTTGTGCTTGAAACTCTACAACAGCCAAATCTACGTGTCAGTGTTATTGCTTCACACGCAGAATTTTTCTTACTGAGTTCCAATTACACAAATGAAAAACTTGAAAAACTTATCATGGGTAGGATTCGAACCTTGACCCTCCGAGTGAGAAGAGATTGCTAGTACCACTACACCACGGCCACCCCTTGCTTGCTTTATGGAGCTGAATGCTGGGCGAAAGACAGCAGAGCAGATATTGGAATCTATCGAAAATATTTGCGAGGAGGATGAATGGAGCAGATGCAACACCGAGCAATATAAAGATGTGGAACAAATCTGTAAAACAAAAATCCGTCGACTACGCTGATTCACCCACATCGGGCCAAAACGGAGAATGCTGAAAACCGGTGGTCCCAGTTCAGGCTCGTCCTTCCAAGGGTCGCTGGCCTAAAAAGTAAATAAGTAGAACTCACCAACTGATGCTTTTCGCCTCTCGAAAAATAGATTAGAAAACTCGGCGACAGCTATGGCTTTTTAATTTTATATTCCTAGACTTTGCAAATTTTTATTTTCGTTCTTACGGTAACGAATTCTAGTATCCTTGATCACAAAATAAATGCTGGTGTGCCCCAGGGCTCTATTCTGTCTCCAACACTCCTTTTAATTTTCATTAATGATCTCTTGTCTGCTACTTCTAATCCAATATATTCCTTTGCTGATGACAGTACTCTCTGCTTTTCATATTCGTTTCCGGACTCACGGCCCTACTCTTCGGCTGTAGAACGAGAGTGGCAGCGTATGCTAAGCTCATTAAATTCCGATATCAACAGCATAACCAATTGGGGAACTATCAACAGAGTGGAATTTAATGCTTGCAAAACACAATGCTGTCTGCTGTTTTTAAAGCGAAATTTAAACACCCAGCCATTATGTATGAATGGCACTTGCATCGTCGAAACCGAAAAAATTTCCATTCTCGGTATGTGTGTCAATGACAACTTACGTTGGAATGACCACATATTTGATATCGCCAAAAATGTCTAGGTTTCCTCAAGCGACGTAAGAAATATTTTACCCCCTCTGATCTGGCCTCAATATATAAGGCATTCATCCGCCCAAAATTGGAGTACAATGCCCACATCTGGTCAGGTGCTCCTAAAACATCTCTGCACCTGCTAGATAGGATTCAAAACCGTGCGATAAAACTTATTAATGATACTAATACCAGTCAATCAATTGACACGCTCGAACACCGTCGTAATGTCTCCTGTCTTACTTTGTTCTATCGCTATTTCCACCACCAGTGCTCCACTGAAATCGCCAGTAGCATTCCGCCCATTCAAACTTTCAACCGTAACACCCGTCTCGCTATGAATGCTCATCAGTATACCCTCAGGCCCATTTTCGTACAACTCGCTTATGGAATGCCCTGCCGATCTCTGTATTTCCTGGTCGTTATAACTTGCAAACATTTAAAAGCAATGTAGATCGGTACCTCTCTTTTCTTCCTCCCTAAATTTCATTTGCCCGCGCTGTGAAAAATCACCTTAAGGGTACACAAACCCTTGAGCGCGCGCTCATTATAAAAAAAAAAAAAATTATGCGGTTACCCCTCTTATCTATCGACAAAATCCTACTAGAATCATGTGCAAAGAAGGATCTCCTTGACGGTTAATTCTCGTGAATGAAAGACTATATGGCCTTGTGGGTTGTAATAACGATGTTGTAACTTTTCAAATGTCCCCTTATTGTTTTGTCGTTATTAAATATTAAGGAAATTTGCTAATGTGTTATCTGAAAGATCGGCGGTAGTTGTAATTTCGCAGCTTCTGATTCACAATTTTATAAATGTAGTCCAAAATTTATATTTTTATTTAAATTTGTGTCAATCTTCTTTCTTTCTTCTATTTTTTAGCAACTGGAGTTCTCTGTGAAAGACTTACGTTCTCGGCTACTAACGCCTCAACAAGACGATTGGCCAGAAAATGTTGAAAGTAACACTAAACTGTCACCGTCTGCCACATTCGAAGATGAGCTACTGCAGCGAGTGAAACCCACCATTTCATCAAAATGCATTCACCAACTGTCCAACCCAACTTCCGTTTCCAATTCATCTTTAAAAGTACGTCTTTCTATAAACGAAATCAACGTCAACATCTTTGTAGAATGCAAGACGGTAGACTATCTAAAGAAAGAGATCTTTGCACTTTGTATTGATGACTTTCTGGTGACTTATGATAACACCAATAGAATGGTTAAATTAATTCTAGCCAATCTTCAAATCGACAATCAACTCTTTTCATCTGGAAATTATGACTTCCCAGTAGTAGTCTGCTCACAGCAATTGTACAAGCGCTCATCAAGCTGCCCATCATCGGTGTATTTAATGCAAAGATGCAACGAGGAATGCCGCCCAAATCCTATGATCGAGATAAGCACTATATTCTACGATGACGAAATGAAAGTCCGTTCAATTGCTTGTCGAATTACTCCGATCAGAGCTTACATTGAGGACACCTATTTGAATGATTTGTTGGATTACCTGGTTGAATGTGCGCCGAGCAATGTGGTCTGCTCTCTAAAACCTGAGAATTACTACGTGAATTTGGAATCAGGAGAGTTTCTAATTCCCAAGGACATTGTCGCCCAAGCTTTGTATGTGTCGGAGCCACTGAAAATTCAATATTTCCGAATCGACTCAACGAGCGTGATGCTTTCCGTTCATACTTGTGTCCGCCTCTACATAGCTCTGGATCACAGCCCTCTGCAGTTCTCTACATACGAACGCAGAGATGTATTAACGTTGCCGCTTCGTTTTGGGCATACACTTGGTATGCATTATCTATCAGGAGCACTGTTTGGTGCCGGTTGGGTTGTAGGCTCTTTAGAAATGCTAGGCAGTCCCAGTGGATTAGCTCGCTCCTTCTCATTGGGTTTGAAAGACTTTGTATCAATGCCAGTGCAGGGACTACTTCGGGGTCCATGGGGCTTCATTGTCGGAGTAACTCAAGGCTCAGCTTCGCTGTTACGAAATATCACAGCTGGTACTGTGAATTCTGTCAGCAAGTTAGCCGCATCTGTTTCACGAAATTTAGACCGTCTTACACTTGATCCAGAGCACATCCAACGAACCGAAGCTTTGCGAAGATGTCGACCACAAGGATTTACTGAGGGCTTCACTCAAGGTATAACTGGTCTTGGAATCAGCATTTTAGGAGCAGTTGGAGGCATTGCAAGACACACTCTAGAAGCACGATCTCCCGCTCAGGTTGTTGCCGGAATGGGCAAAGGCATTTTTGGTGCATTAGCAAAACCAATTAGTGGAGCCGCTGAACTACTTGCACTTACCGGGCAAGGTGTCCTCCATACGGTGGGATTTAATGCAATGCCTCTTCAAAGAGCACCATCTGTTCCACGAAATATTGCTGCACAAATTTCAGAACAAAAAGTATGGAACCTCCTGCTCAGTATTCTCGCCAATGTGCTGGAAAAAGATCAAATCCTCTTCTACCATGAGGTGACATTGGTTGTAAATGATAAAATGCGCTCAGGATCTGTTTTCCTTACGTCAACAATTCTAGCTCTCTTTGAAGCGGAAAGCAATAAGTTTTCGTTTATCCATCCAACAGATAAGTTACAAATTTCGTCCGATGCTAATGATAAGACGCTTATGAACATCAGTATTAAATATCAATACGAAGAGGTGAGTTGTTTTATAAGGAAAACGTAAACTTGTTTTAAAAATTTGTTTCATATTTTTTAGGGTTCCTTTTATACAATACAACGCATAATGTCATTTCTTCGAACTTCAGATTCTTTCGACGAAATCCTTACGAAAGATACACCGCACTCGTTTTACATAAGTGAACATCTAGGACAATATCTAATTGAATATCTTAGAATAATAAATTTGACAACATCTTAGGATCTCCAATTGATCGAGCAGAGGACACGTTATTTTTTTATCGAAACTACAATAGTAGGGATTTAACTTATTTTGCCAAAATGTTATTTTGTATATAAATATTTTTATACCGTTTTGTTGTTTAGATGAAAACAAATACTTATAAATTAGACCAAATAAATTGTATATAATGAGTTGATATACGAAACTGGTTTTTGTTATTTGGCTGGAAGCTGTACAAATAGGGTAGAAACTGAAAGCTTTTACTGCGCATATATTGTGGTTATCTTATCATACTTCCAGGTGGTAGCCATCGGGCACTGGTTGGCTTCCATTCAGACTCGACCTGCTGAACAAGGAAAAAATAGCGAACGGATTCCCTAGATGAAGTCAACAGTGGTGTTGATGACATCAACATAAAATAGTTCTTTTCCTTCATTATTCGCTTATGTTGCTTAGGTTAACAATATTTGTATTTTTACATGTCAACATTTTTTTTTGGTATTCTTTAAACTTGCACTTTGTCGTGCTTAGACAGCAAAATTTTTGTATAAATTAAGTTGAAATAAAGTTACTCAGTTCAGTCTTGTTATTTAATCGAACCAAGCCTTTTTACTACCTAATTAGACGATTGAATAAAAAATATAAAAATTCTAAATAGTAGAATTTACAAGTAGTGTCATAACTTCAATACATACACCCTTTGAGGGCTACACCTTATCTGGGTGCACAAGTCCCTAACGACGAAGCTTAAGACTATAACAAGGAGGAGATCTATGAACTTCTGAACGGAAACTACGGCACATGTTCCGAGTATGATTACAATATTCCAATGTATTTCAGGAAAGCTAAGTAACTAGCAACTGACCTCAAACCCGGAAAGCAAGCTCTTCGAAACAATTAAGGAAACCTAGTCACTGAACCGCAGGGAATATTAGATGTGTTTAAGCAGCACTTCCAGCAGTTACTCAATGGGTATCATCATGAAAGACGATTATATGTCATGTAAGAACTAACAAGGCATATCCTTGCTTAATATTGCATATAAGATCCTGTCCATTAATCGTCACGGCAAACCGACGATCGACCAAATTTTCACACTGAGGCAAGTCCTGGAAAAGAACAACGAATTTCAATTGGGGAACCACTATCACTTTATCGACTTTAAAGCGGCATATTCATTGTCTTAAGCTCTTTAAGCCAATGCCCAGCTGTGCCGCGGTACGCTAGAAAACACGCAATGCGTGCAATTTGAAACTATTTTCTTCCGGTTTTTTCAATCTAGTTCTGAAGCAGATAGTGCATATCCCAGATGTTAACACGAAAGGCACTATCTTCTACAAATCTGTCTACTGCTGGAATGCGTAGAGGATATTGACATCCTCTGCGGGAATTTGAGAACAAGCAAAACTAATGACCTTTAAGTAAATCAGGGCAAAACCAAATACATACATACATATATGTTGCCAACAAACAAAGAAGCATCTGTCTACCGTCTAGAACAAAACGTCACTGTTGACAAAAGTAACTTCAAAATGGCTAAGGAGTTCATGTATCTCGGAGTAAACATCAACTCTATGAAAGATACCTTAGTAGAAATATGACGAAAACTTACACTAGGGAACCGCTGCTACTTTGTTTTGGCGGAACAAATGAATTCAAAAACTCCTAACTCTAAAGACGAATGCTCCACAAAAAATATGGAGCCGAGTTCTGGACGATAAGTAGGAAAGCAATGCAGATATTGATCACGTTCGAGAGAAAAATGCTTTGTCGAATATTTGGTACCGTACTCGTATACGAGAAAAGCGAAAGTAGGAAAGCTACTCGTACAACCACGAACACTATGAGCTGTATTAAGATGTAAGTAAATGTACTCCAGAAAGCCAAAACACATCGATTGCACTGGCTCGGCCACACCCAGGCACCCCATAGGTTCGGGAAGACGAGGAAGATTGAACTTCTCAAGGTATCGCGAATAACTAACTGCGTACTCGGGATCGATGGGGCTGCCATGTCTCAGGCGGACAATTTTTTTTTTTTAATTGGTAAACTATTGGACAGATCGACTAAGTACAATACACATATTTCTTTCGCTATTAGTCATAAAATGGCACTCCGGTCCAATAGCAGAGGTGACTTAATACGTCAAATTGTAGAAGTACAATAGGCTGGTTAATTACACTATTTTGTGAAAGAAATGAGCAAACAATTACAGTGTATTTTTCTTGCCACAATAGTTCAAAACGCGAGCTGTGATAATAAATCGAAAAACAAAGTTAATTCTTTTTGTAAGAAAGTCGCACTGTTCCGCCATTTGGAAATGTCACCAATTCCTTACAAACTTCATGCTGTGGCTTTCTACAAAGAAACCATTTGGTAACAGCATTACTACATGAAAGTAAAACAAATTTTAGTGAAACCGTTAATATGCATAGTCTTCATCTTATTTACTAATGAACTCACACTGAGAATACATCGAAAAAACCAAGTCCGTTGCCAGTATTTTGAATATTCGCATTTCTGAGCTCAAATTTAATATTCTCAGCATAGCGGAAAAGGAGTGTTCAGACCAATCAGTCTGACTTCAATTATGAGCATAGAGAAAATGGTTGAGCTACATGTAAGTAAAACTGCTTTTCGAATGCATTCCCTTTCCAAAATGTAACATGCCTACCAACGCGGAAGATCCTGCGAGAATGCGTTCCAAAATCTGGTGGACAGATGTGAGGCATACTCGACAAAAGCACGCTGATTATTTTCAGAGATATTTAAGAGGCTTTCGACAAATTAACTTTTGACGGCATATGTAACTCGGACAGATTACATGGCATAGACGAATCACTCGTAGGAGCAATGCTGGTGAACAAGACCTAATAGCGGTCCGCCGATCGGCGTTCTGCCTTCTGATATAGTGCGTGTTGGTCGACTCACTGCCCTTAAGTCTACGATCATGCATATGCAGCTGAACTGTATGTTGGATCATGCCTAGCGGCTGTCTGCTACAAAGTGCAGACAAAAAACTTTCAAAATTGAGGTTGTTCTCGTCAGAAAAAGGAGGAAACTGACTGGTATTATTAATTAATTTACTGCTTAAAGGCAAGAACATTTGCTTTCCAAACGAACCTAAGTATTATGGGTTACCCTGGGTAACAAACTTATTGCGTTTAAACATGTAAAGTTGAAAACCAACCCAAGAAATTGGGTCTGCCACTGTGGAGGGTCCTTTGGATCAGCACGGCTAGAAAAACACGTCGGTTGTCTGGTGGAACAAGCTTTCACGAAAATATGTCACTGCTGCTTTTACCAGACTTCAACGAACGGTCTGTCACGGCTGAATGGGGCTTTTCCCTATCAAAAATAACATTGCTCTAGACGAAAAGATGAGTCTCTACCGCATTTTAAGAGAATTGCTGTGGGTGCGAAAATGATATATACTTTCCTTGTGCCACGGATAGCTCCAAAACCGATATAAGGAAATTGGCTTTTACCAAAGCTTCCCTCAACATTGTTGCACGTCTTGCTCGACTCCCAGTTTACAATGGCATTGTGCTAAATGAACGACATCGCGAAGGCCAAGCTCTGTAAGTGTCGGGTCTACGAGCTGATGTGGTGCGTGCTGCTACAGAAGACACTATGACTGAAACGTTTACTCATCTTTCTAAGAAAAACTTTTTTTTTTATAATTAGCGCTCGCTCAAGGGGTTTTTAGTAACCTTAAAATGCTTGCACACAGCTCGGTCGAAGGAAAATCAGGGAGGAAAAAAAGAGATACCGATGTACGCTGGTTTTCAGTGTTTACAAGTTATGATGAATAGGAAATAAAGAGCTCGGCAGGGCATTCCATTAGAAAGTTGTACGGCTTAGGAAAGAATCACGATATTCCAGAGTACGTCCGAAAGTGTGTTTGAGGGTATATACGGATGAGCATTCATAGCGAAACGGGAGTTACGGTTGAAGCGCCGTAATTCTACTGGCAATTTCTGGTGGTGACATTACCGACTTACGTTGGTGTTGAAAGATGTTGATTGACTGTGTAATATTAGCATCACTTATCAGTTTTATCGCACGGTTTTGAGTCCTGACCGGATGTGGGTGTTGTACTCCAATTTTGGGCGTGGAGTTTTTCGGTTTCAACGATGGAAGTGCCATTCATGGATAACTGCTGGGTGTTTCGATTTCGCATTAACGGCAGCAGACAGCATTGTGTTTTGAAAGCATTAAATTCCACTCTGTTGGTGGTTTCCCAATTAGTTATGCTGCTCAAATCTAAAATTTATGAGCTCAACATACGCTACCGTTCTCCTTCTATACCCGAAGAGCAGGGTCGCGAGTCCGCGAACGAATATGAAAGGCAGAGTACTGTCGTCAGCAAAGGAGTATTATTTACAGTAAAAGGAACTATAAGGAGTGCAGTTTACTATAATAGTTCTTTGCCTACGTGCTCTGTTCCAAGAGCAAAAAGACAAAAATATTTGCATTAAATGAATAAATTATTGTTGCAACAGAGATCTGCTTCTTTGGTAGTTACTCACATGGATTAGTTTTACCTCGTCTTTAACTATCCCATAGCAAAACGTATCTTTCATAGGAATCTAGAGAATTCATATCGTATGGATCGAATGCAGTTAACGATTTAAGAAAGAAGTTAAATTGCATTTTAGAAACGTATTTTAGTATCAAAAAAAAAAAACTGGAAAGGCAACCCAATACTTACCTCACCAACAAACGAAAGAAAATAAGAGCCAATTACCTGCTAGGGCTGGTAATTTAAGTTACCACCAATCTGCTCACAAATTGAGGTTTAAATAAAACGCCAACGTTATACATTTTGTAAAAAAAAAAAAACTTTATATTACAGTTAGGGGTTATGTTAATGGTCACATTTATGTATTATAATCATTATCAAGCAAGTGTGTTTAAAAATAATTTTTTTTTATATAAACACATTCACCTTCTTAAAAAGAAAAGGATGTATATGTATGTAATAAACCAGAAGCTCCACTGCTAATGCAGCCGAACTAAACTGAGATAAAAGTTTCAGTCAAAGTACGGGTCATGAATATATGCATTTGGATGGTGAATTTGTTTTTTTTTTTTTTTTTTTTTTTCATTTTTCATAATTGACGATTTAATACGTCTTTTCTTCCTATCTAAAGAAAGTGATTAATTAAAACAGAAAATAATAATAAAACACTTAACATGAACATTTTAACTGAAGAGAGATGTCGAAAGAGAAACTCTATCGATGTGCTTCGATATGTCAGCTTACTGTCTTTTGACGATCTTCTTCGGACAAGCTCCTAGATTACATTGAACAATAAAATACTCAATTTTACATAATACTACATTTTTTCTTGGCCTGTGATTCGGTGGTCCTGATAGTCTCCTTAACTTTAATTTCATCTTCATATTTTAGTTCATCGACGGCGGGTTTATCAGAGTATTCGGCATGATCGCCGCTCTCCGGATTATCGTCATCATCGATGGTAATATTGCCGACAGTACTATCTGGATCTACCATTAACTTTTCGGTAGGGGTAATATCCTCCTCTATGGATATGCCGGAAACATTTTCGACAACATCTTCCTCAACGGGAAGTTCGACATCATTCTTTTTCGGTGTACTCTGAACATTTGCTCGGGATAAGCGAGCTCGCAGCATTGTTATTGGACTTGCCATTGCATTGAAAAAACCAGTCATGCCGAATTCAATTCTTGCACGTTTCGGACTTTTGGAATTGATGTCGCCTTGGACTTCCACGTTGGATGGGCGACTTGGTGATGATCTGTCCCGTTTGCGTGAACGTGAAAAGAATGAGAACGAATCGTTGTTTGGCACCTCAGATCCAACTGTGACGTTCATGCTGGAAGTTGTGAAATCCAATTCAGTATTGATTTTCCGATATGATTCACGAATGTTCAAATGGCCACTGAAAGTGTAATCGCCAATTGGTCGAATACTGCGACGACCTGAGATGGAAGAAAATGTTCTCGGACATGATTTTCTATCCGGAGTATATGTTGGTGGAACTCGTGGTAGCTTTACTTCTGATTTTGGAGTAACATCAATACGTGTAAAGGTCAAGTTCTTTGCTGGAGTAGATGCAGCAGAAATTTTTGATGACGGCGGCTCTGATTCAAAAGTCAATGGTTCCATCATTTCAACATCGTCTAACTGTGCGGCTGGAACTAGCTTTTGATTCGGCTCTTTTTTTGATTGCCTTTCGTTTTCCTTTGTGGGGCTTTTGAGAGTTGTGATTTCTTCGTTTTTGTGTTCCTTCACCGGCAAAGATTTAACTATGGTGGCTTTCTCCTCCGATGAAGAATCTAAATTTATTGTTTCTACTGCTTTATTGCTCTGTTCCTCTTGCTTTGCAATATCTGCTGTTCCACCAGTCTTCTCCTCTACCTTTATCTTCTCAGCAGCCCCCTTTGTGTCTGTCTTTTCATCCTCTTTCTTCTCATCTAGCTTTGTATTGCTTTCCTCATTCGGCTTTTGTTTTTCTTTATTCTTTTCATCAACTTGGTTTTTATTGTCCTGTTTCTGGGCTTCTTTTGGTGCTATGTCGGAGGCGGTTTCTTTTTTCTTTTCATTAGATTTTTGAGATTCTTTTTTGGGAGTTGCACTACCCGATGAGGCACCTCCCTGCTTCGGTTTGACAGTGGCGCCTTCATTGCCGTTCTGTGTGTCTTTTTCCTTTACTGCATTTGTGCCATTTGTACCATTGGTGCTGTTATTAGTACCGTTCGTACTAACTCCATTCTGGTTTTTCTTATTTTCCTCTAGTTTCGCTGTTTTGACTTCCTCTGGTTTCTTTGTGTCGGAGGATGCAGACTTCCGTGTTTCAGTCGAGGGTTGCTTCTTATCTGAAGTGAACTTTTTCTCTGGTTGAGAGTCTTTTTTGGGATTATCAGTCTTCATGTTGTTGAAATTGGTTTCCCTTTTACCGCTATCGTTTGATGGTTTATTGTTCTGCTTTGGGCCTGCGTTTAGGGAAAGTGGTGTACGTCGTCCAGGCGGCTGCGCAGTTGTTGTTTTAGTGGACATGACTATTAAGTATGGAAGCAACGTTTATCTGCAATAATAAGAAAAGTGAAATTAAAAAGAAGTAAACATTTTTTATGGCTTTAGATGCAAAAATAAAGTACCGTTTAACTGTAAAATATCAATTCAATACGTTGCAAATTAAAAAAATAATTTTTTTTGTTTTGAAAGAATCACTGCTTGAGTGATCTCGTCCGCATTTCGGTGAATGGGTAAGAAGAACGTGCAACTATGAGCTGTACAAACCAGTGAATTCACTCTATTTGAAAGAAAATCGAATTGAACAGCATCTTGACGGGGACATGAATATTAAATGAACATTACTGCTCTGATCTGAACAATGCTAAATTTAGACTGGAGACCTTAAAAATAAGGAACCACAGATGACTGGCTTAAACCGCTAACCAAGCATTCAATTTCCAGCAAAATTAATGACTTAGAAAATAAAATAAATAAAAAAACAAAAAAAAAAACCAACAGGGCAAGATTCGATTCCTTGCGGAAGATTATTTTGCGATAGGTGGGTGGTGTGGTACCATATTTGTTAGGTGTCGATGCATGGTTATATGGCTTACGCTGAGTTCCCTTACCGTAACAGTGGGATTTCTTTCGACGGTGTACTTCAGTAGCTTATCATTTAGCTATTCTGGCCTACCCGAACGAGGTTCATCCTTTACTAGGTGGGGTGAAAAGTAACCTCATTGACCGCCAGAATGCGCTGCTACTGCAAATCCTTGAAGTCCGTTCATATTTAGGCAAACATGCCAAATTTCAGTGCGCTACTGTATTTAGTTTTGTTTTGACAGCTGATTGTTGTTGACGTGTTTGAAATCATGTTGAGTATGGACGAAAACGATTTTCGTTCTCTCATAAAATATTATTTTTTGAGAGGCAAAACGACTAAGGAAACAAAAGAAAAGTTGTATAAACATTATGGGGCTAACGCTCCGTCAGATTACACCGTCAAATATTGGTTTCGTGGTGGCCGCAACTCCACTACCGATCAAGTCCGCAGCGGCAGGCCCTCCGATGCGGTTACAGAGGACAATATCAAATAAATACATGAAATGGTGTTGGTTGGAAAGTGAAGGTGCGCGAGCTAACAGATACCACAAAGATTAGTACTGAGCACACACGCCATATTTTGGGCAATATTCTGCATATGAAAAAGTTATCTTGCCGTTGGGTGCCCTGCATGCTCACTTCTGACCAAAAACACGAACGCGAGAGCACTTCGAAAGAGTGTTTGGACTTGCTGATGCGGAATCGGGCGGATTTTTGGCCTCGATTGGTAATTGTTGATGAAACTTGGATCCACTATTACACACCAGAGAACAGAATGTATGTCCGGCAATGGATTGAAGCCGGCACGAGTCTTCCGAAGCGGCCGAGAGAGGCTCGATGGGTCGGAAAGGTTATGGCGTCGGTTTTCTGGGATTGTTATAGCATACTCTTCGTCGACTCGAAAAAGGAAAAACCATCAACAGCGAGTATTACTGTGTATTTATTGAAGCGATTGAAGGCCGAAATGGCTGCAAAACGGCCTCACATGAAGTGAAAAAAAAATTTGTTTTTGCAAGACAATGCGCCGGCGTACAAGAGCATCGCAACCACGGCTAAAATCAATGACTTACGGCTCCAATTGCTGTCGCATCCACCGTATTCGCCCGATTTGGCTCCCTCGGACTATTATCTCTTCCCAAACCTCAAAAGATGGCTAATCAATAAAAAATTCAGCTCACGAGAGGAAATCATGGACGCCACGGAGGAGTATTTTGCAGACCTTCCGAAAAATTACTTTTCGGACGGGATCAAGAAGTTGGAAAATCGCTGGAATAAGTGTACCAATCTAAAAGGGGACTATATTGAATAAAATAAAAAACATTTAAAAAAAATTTTTTTCATTCCCAAGGAGGTTACTTTTCACTACACCTAGTAGGTCACAATTGCCATCTCTAAAGTTTGCAAACCAACGACACTTGCACTCACTGAGAACACCCTCTCCACACTTTGGAATTCTCTAGTGACTCCACTTCCATCCTGGTTTTTCCGGAACAAAAACAATAAAATGTACCGGATATGATCCAATTGATCAAAATTCAGTTAAAAATGCTTACAATGATGTTAACACAATGAAATTTGCTGACTGAATGAGCAATATACTCGTACATATCCCAAATAGCAGCACTAAATTGGTTTTTTGCATTTGATGGCAATTGGAAAATAACCACCGAGAAAAACGCAAAATACTTATGTTGCAACCTGATACAACCATTTATAGCAGTTAGCATAGATTATTTTTAAGGTAAAGTCTTTTAGGATAGATTTAGTAAATAAAAATTAATACAACTATAAGGATGGGTCGTAAAGGGCACTGTAAGCAGAAGAATGAAATTTAGTACAAAAGCTAAGGACACAGGGCAAAACCTACAAATAAACTACATCAACTATAAATCTCCGCACAGTGCTATTGGCGGTCTGCGATGAAATTGGCGGATCAATTCGGAGAATACTCCGAGATGCCAACCTTCGGGACAGAGTTGCAAGAAAGGAATTTAGACATTCATAAGCAATTTGCTCCATCCACCGTCTTTGGAGGGGTCCGGAAGGTATTAAAAAATGGCGTAATATTCTGTGGAATGGCGAAACTAACTAGAATTTGTTCTCCTCGGACTGCGCAGGCAACGTTCGAAGACCAAAAGGAAAGGAATTTCACGAGTACTATACGAGAAAGACATGGTGTGGGGTTGTTTTTCTTGGCGCGGTGTTCATCCCATTTTTCGAATTCGTGATACTATGACGATTACAGGGAAATACTGGAAAATGTCATGTTTCCTTACGCTGAGGAAAACATGCCCCTCATATGGATTTTCCAGCAAGATAATGATTCGAAACACACATCGAGTCTTGTAAAAGACTGGTTTCGATATCAGAAAGTGTCCATAATTGCGTGGCCAAGTCAATCTCCAGATCTCAATCCAATTGAGAATTTGTGGAATAAGTTAAAGAGGAGATTGGTGAGTGAATTACCACTTCCAAGCCAGAAAGCAAGACTTCTCTTATCGCGGTTGAAATTCACTGAGATTTGATTGGTTTCCAGGCCCCAATAGTATCATGGAAAATTGAAAATTACTAGCCAAGGCAGTTGGGCTTCATCGAAGTATAAACGTCTGTAAAAGGTTTTTAGACTGTAGCAGATAAATTTGCGGCATTATGCCTCCGAACTTGATACGTATCCATCTTTAAAAAGCTTTGGAGTAAGTAGTTCTAAATATGAAATTGATGAGAATACATTAAATAACTTCTTCCTTGGAAACACAAGTAACTGATCCGCTTTTGATTTGTCAGAAAACCATCATCCATCCTTGTTTCCTAGAAAATACTTTGAAATATTTGCAGTGAATGCAAACGAAGTTATAAACTGTTGTCAGGAGTTGAGTTTATGACAATGCAAATATTCAGGCCTAGGATGGCTGATTCGAAACCCGTTATCTTCTAGCGCCTTTACCCAATAATCAAAAGTTGCCAGAACGTTTATTACATTGTTGCTTATTTATGATAGCGCGAAAAGAAGTCATTGCAGACTCTCAGATTTTTAGGATATAATTCCCGATGCTCTGCTACCATTTTTTTTTTTGCAACGTATAGTCTCACGTTCACGTTCAAAGCCCTGCTGTCTCATGTTGTTCACCGCCATTTTCGCCTAATCTTTAAATCATATTATTTGTTTATACCCGGAATTTTGAAACACCGAACAGAGTTTCTGCAGTCCCCGTCGAAATTGTTTCCATACCTTGTGCGCTTAGTTCTTCCTTTTGATTTATGGCATTTCTGAGCTAAATTAGCGCCCAGAGATGGTGTGTGTACCAGTATTTTTATTCGCTTGATGTCGGTCGTCGAGCTCTGATACGAATGTTTCTATTCGCTACGGGATCACACCTGCGCTGTGCAAAAGAAGTGCCCAGGTGGTAATGTATTCAAACGAATTCAAAAAGCTCCGGGACCGATTTTATATAAAATGTACAAGTGGCGCTATACGTTTTGCCATTGGAACTCCGTATTTCCATTATTTATTTTTTTTGCTTACAGCGCGATTTTTTACAATGGAATGTCTTATATTGGATAAAACCCCTACGGAAATGTTTCATATGATGAGTATTGTAGATGAATGTTTAAGTAGAAGCAAGGTATTTGGTTGGTATTCACGGTTTAAAAATGGTTGCCAATCGTTGGAAGAAGATCGAAGAAGGTCAAAGACAGAAGCGATCATTCTTCTTCTAATCCATGAGCCATGGTTAAAATGCTTAATTATTAGTAAAGGAAGCATTATTAGAAACAACGGAGCAAATGAGCGGACAAAGAGTAGCAGTGTACGATCATTTCACAAGCCGCTGAATGGTGCAGTCCCAACGAAAGGCGGCAGGTTAAAGTCCGCGCCTCAAAAACAAAAGCGCAGTCGATGCTCGACTCCTAGGAAATTGTGAATAACGAATTCGTCTTCCCTGGCATGCATATTCGTCGTTATTGTTACACAGATTTTGGCTAAAAAATCAGTTTGTGTGACCATTACACTCACTGGGTCTGCCTGAACCTGGATCCCGGCCGATGTTTTTCTATGTCTTTAGCTGAAGGCTGCCATGAAAACAGAGTGCTCTGATAATGTGGAAGGTATTCAACTAAATGTGATTTTTCGACACTATCTTCCCGGACTGACCAGTCAAAAGTTTGTATAAAGACTCAGTTTTTAAGATCTGAATGCTTCTCATATTTGGTTTTAAAGATATTATTTTTTTACCCAGGCGGCTATTCTACAAGAAGTAGGGAGTTGAAATTCGCACTATTCTATATCCCATTGCACACGGCATTAAAGAAGAAAGTAAACATTGTACATATTCCAAAAAAGATGTATCTAGACGTTCACTAACTTTGAATAAGTTTAAAGGGCACAAGTCTTGTGACAAATCATTGAATGCTGCTTGGGTGAATAAATTTAGTCAACTGATATTTTCCTCTCCTTATCTCATTACCATATTGTATTATACAAGTGCGCATGGAATTTTTATTCCGAATAAAGATAACAGTACACATGTACTAACACATTCAAATGTACGTCACGGATTTGACAAAAATAAGGAGAACAATAATAATACCTCTACTGTACCGATATCAATACAAATGTAATGTGTGAATGTCTAAATTATAGCAGGCCCACTAATCAAGAGAGAGGAATGTCGTTTATTCATTATATTCCCCTAGTTAAACAGTATACACTCGAATGCCGAGCAACATATCATGACGATAACTCGCTCTACATCCCCATGGTTCTATAGTTCTCCACCATCACCTAACAAACACAAAGAAAAATATAAAAATGAAATGAAAATTGAAAATGTTGATGAAAGAAATATGAAACACAAAGCGTACTCATATGTAGCTTATAGTGACGCGATGCATCCATCGAGTAAGCATTTTGCCATTGACTCGCTTGTGGCTCAAAGAGGCGAGAAGTTGATACAAAACACATTCTTTCCTGTTCCCTGATTTTTTATTTTTACATTTTTATTTCAGGTTTGTTTACGTTTTCTAAGAATTGGTTTTTACCAGAGCTCATAATTTATCACCACAAATTGTTTATTTACTTTGGCCATCCCACATAAGCATAAAAGTGGGTTTCAGGTCCATTTGTTTTCCAATCACTCCACACTATTGATTGTAACTGGGACACAACAGATTCAAGTGCACCCAGTAGTTCTGTTATTAAATACATACGACAAAACGAGTAATAGTCACATGCAAAAAAGGGTTTCACTTGATTGGAATCACGTCGCAATGCGGAGTCCAGAACAACACAGCGAATATGTGTATGTACATTCATATAGTGAGGTGATTTGCCTATCAAGACTTGTCAGATTTTGAGGGAGTCCACTGTAGCATAGCAATCAACACATAAACTCAGATCTACACACACTTGGACAAGCAATTAATTTGCGAAAATTCTCAGAATATGATAAAAAAAATGGTGTATGCCACCACATACGTGGTACATGGCAATTGTACCACATTAAGAATAAAACACAACAACTGCATTTGCAATTAACTGCGCAATGTTAGACTGACGGTATCTCACCAAATTCTATTTCGAAAACTAATGCATAACGGTCAATGACTTTGAACGCAGCAGCATACACCCATATACAACATAAAGTGTACGAGGAAAAATAAGAAAAAGCAACTGGTGGAATCTATTTTCGTAATCAATTTTTTTTATTTTGTGGACAACGCGTGGAATAGATAAAATGAGCACCTTCACATAGTTCGTTTATGGGAAATTTTTGGCATTGGAGAACGATTTCTGGTGTATTTTTCTTTTTTTAAACCAGGTCTTGAAAGGTGTGTGCCGTGTGGCAGCGGCATATGTCGCATAATATTGTCGCTGTTCAATTCCCTGCTTGTAAAAGCCATTTACACCGAAAATGAGTCTGTGGAGCAGCATAAACATGAAATAAGACTACCCGAATTCTGTATACCAGTGCCACGCGGATGAAGGGAGAACAGTACGAAAGTACATGTATGAGAAAGAAAGTCGTCCACTGCAAGCATTGATACAAATTTTATTAACTCAAAAATATCGAGTGTAACAAGCTACAATCTCCTAAACTGACACAAAGCCCTTTTAAACGCCCTCGCTATGAATGTTCATCAGTTTCACAAGTCCACATTCGAACGTACTCTGAAATATCGTAACTTTTTTCTAAGCCTTTTGGAATGACCTAGCCTGTTTGGTAAACCAATATCAGAATTTTCACTTCGCCGCCTTGCGTAGCATCGTCGGTCTTTGTTTTTTTTTTGTTTGTTCTTTATTTAGTATTCGCGGTTTAAAAAGTAATCATATTTCTGCGTACGTCCAAGTTTGAAAATAGATGTAGCTTACGAAACTCCACCAAAATGTTCCAATCCGGAATTATTTTTCATGTGGTTAAAATTCCATCTCCCTAAGGAAATTATCCATTATTACTTTTAAATAAAGAAGCCCCAAACTGGGGTAAACGATCCACGTCGTTATCACAGACACTATTCTTTTTGGAATGAGATTCTTTATCAATCATCGAATTAAGATTTTTAGACAAAATGAAAGGGCATGGTTAGACTCGAGCAGTAAAGAGCCTCTCACGGTTAGAGAGATGTTTTTTTTCTGTCCTTAAAGACCAACCCGACAGAGGAAAACCACAACAAGTTCAAGTTCAGCAAATGAAGTCTCAATTCGAGCAAAAGCTGGGACAAAAAATACTACAATGCCCCAAATGTAGTAAAAATTGTTGGTCGTTCGTCAAAAACATCAGAAATTCGGCCTCATCCTCCATTTCAACGCTCATTTACTTACAATGGCATTCTAGCTGCCAGCTTTGGAAAGCCAATCTGCTTTCTGCACTTTGCGGCCAGCTCAACACTTCCAGATTGTTGTTTTGTCTGCTTACACTCAATGGCACGAATCCACTTCCGCACTCGTGTAGCAGCAAGAATATTTAAAGATCTTAACATGCACAAATCCGCTGGTCAAGATTGTATATCACCCATAATATTTTGGGAAAGTCAGTTGGAAATGATACTGAATTTGTTTTAACCGAATTCTTAAAAAATAATGTTAAATGTTTGATAAGTGTAGTTTATAGTCCAAATCGTAATTGTTCTTTTGACACATTTTTCTCTCGTCTTCAACCTCTCACCGCATGCTATGAAAATATAATACTCTGTGGTGACTTTAACGCCGACTTGCTTAAAAATGATAGCAGATCTCGTATGCTGCTAGAAAATGTTACTACATTAGGGTTAATGGTCATTAACTCCTTTGCTACCCGCTTCGGATCGGATTCTCCACCGAGTCTTCTTGATTTGTTTGTTGTATCCGACCGCTCTAATGTTTTGCTGCAAGACCAATTGTCTTTTGAGGGAATGTCAGATCATGATATGCTCTTTTGTAAATATGATATCAATTTTTCTTCGGAATTCCTGAGAGATTCTTTTGAATTTCGAGACTTTGCCTCCATTAACCTCAACAGCCTCCATTACTATGCTGGCATACTCCCCTGGAGTTCTTGTTATCTCCTGGCGGACATTGATGAGAAAGTTGACTTTGTCCAAACATTGATAAATGAGCTCTTTAATACGCTTGTTCCTCTCAGAAAAATAACCATTCGCAACAAAAATGCCCCTGGTTTACAAGTGAGGTGCTTGACGCAATACGGAATAGAAGAAAGGTTTATGCAAAATGGAAAATTGAACCTACAAGACATAACAGAGAGGTTTTCTGTAGAGCCAGGAATTTTGCTTCCATGATGACAAAAAGAGCCAAAAAAGATATTTCTTCTCCAAAATTAGTGCCGACCAACCACCAAAAAAACTTTGGAGAAACTTGCGCTCAACTGTCATAACCAAAAACCAAAATTCAAAGAGTATTCCAAACATCAATGACTTGAATAAAGCATTCCTATCTCGCCCCTGCAATAATACCTCTTTTCACCTGGACAACCTTATGTTTAGATCCCTGCATAATTTTGAGTTTAAAGTGGTCACCGAAAGTGAGGTGATTCTTGTATTTCAAAGCATTAAATGCAATGCAGTTGGTGAGGATGGAGTACACTTGCGTTTTGTGAAAATGTTACTGCCCTACATAATTTGTTGTCTCACCCATATTCTCAATTTTTGCATAGCTTCTTCAACTTTCCCTAATTTGTGGAAAAAAGCCAAGGTTGTTCCTGTCCCTAAAAAAAAACCCAGAATTGCCATCAGATTTCCGTCCTATAAGCATCTTACCTTGTTTGTCTAAGATTCTCGAAAAAATCCTTGCAAAACAAATAACATGTCATCTAAGTGGTTTTATTTTCTGACGTCAGTGCAATCAGGCTTTCACGCTAACCACAGCTATTCAACAGCTATGATTAAAGTACTTGATGATATCAGATTAAACTTTGATAAAGAATATCTAACGCTGCTTTGCTTACTCGATTTTTCAAAAGCTTTTGATTGTGTCAATCATGAAATATTATGCACTAAATTAAGATTTTACTTTGGATTTCATGAGCGTTCAGTTAAATTAATAAGGGACTATCTTATTAATCGTTCACAAAGGGTAATAGCCAATGGAAAATATTCAACGCCGATGAATATAACCGCTGGTGTACCTCAGGGCTCGACCCTCGGCCCTATTTTATTTTGCATATTTATAAATGACCTACCACAAGTCTGCCAAAATGCTACGGTCCATCTTTATGCTGATGACGCACAAATTTATCTATCCCGCCCCATTGGGCTTGTGGAAGATCTTGTGGCTAGATTTAACTTAGATCTAGCCTCAATCCTGGCAAAAGTCAACTGGTACTTATATGAAAAAAACATTTTTGTACTGAATGGCTTGAACCTATTTATCTCCATTCAACAAGACTCACTTTCTCCAATACTGTGACTAATCTTGGCTACAAAATAAATAGTACACTTTCTGCTTCAGACCACGTTAACTTCATTGTCTCACGCATTTACTCAGGATTACGAAAACTCTGGATTTTTTCTTGCTTTACACCAAGAAGCACCAAATTAAGATTGATCAAGACTCTATTTATTCCGATTTTTAACTATGCCATTCCTATCTTTTGTAAGCTTGATTCGATCTCTCAGCACAAACTACTCGTTGCCTTCAACGATATGGTAAGGTATATATATGGAATAAGAAGATACGAACACATATCCCACCTTCATAAGTTTGTGCTGGGTTGTACATTTCAAAATTATTGGGAATTACGGTGCTGTATCTTCTTGCACAAAATAATCCAAACCAAATCATCAGAGTACTTATATCCAAAACTCCAGTTGGCTCAGTCACAGAGAACTTTAAACTTGGTAACACCAGCATCTAACTACCTTAATACATCGCGTCTCTTTCTCGTTTACACCACCAGACTCTGGAACAATCTTCCTGCCACTATTAAGCAAATAATAGATGCAAAGCAATTTAAAAGTGCACTACTTGCACACTTTCGGTAATCAATGCATTTTTCTCTCTCTATTTTCATTATATCTTCATTCTTCATTTGTCTCTTTTCTTTTTTCCCTTCTCTTTTCCTACTTCTTCCCCTTAGCTTTCCGCTTTCTTCCCCATACCATATACTTTTTCTTCAAATACTTTTACTTAATTAAATACTAAATATTATTTAATCATTACTTTATGTATATTTTTTTTTTCTTAACGCCTTATTATTGTTTAGTTAATATTATTATAACTAAATTAATTTCTCCTTTTTGTGCTCATAATGCGATAATAACGTTAACTAATAATTTCTAAATTGAGCTACATAAATATACGAGTATTATAAATATGTACTAAAAAAGACTCAGTTCTTACTTGTACTCCCGGATAAATTGAAATAAATAAATAAATTCTTCTGAAGAGGTATTCTTCCACAATGGCGAAACCGGCAGTACGGTTTTCGTAGCAACAGATCCTCTGGTGATTTGATGGCATGTCTCAAGAAAAGTGGAACTAAAGCGAAAGCAAGATAGTTGCACTCGATATTTCTAAGGTATTTCACAGAGGTTGGCATCAGACTCCTTTGTCCAAAATACGTGGCTTTGGGATCGACAACCCTCTTCTTCAATGAATTATCCTTCGGAATGTTAAATTCAAGTTGTCTTGGATGGTTTCAAGTGTGATATTCACAAAATAAATGCTAGTGTGCCTTAAGACTCTGTTCTGTCTCCGACACTCTTTTTAATTTCCATCAATGATTTATTGTCTGCCATTTCTAATCCAATATATTCCTGAGTTGACTACAGTACTCTCTGCTTTTCATATTCTTTCCGGAACTCACGTCCCTGCTCTTCGGCTGTACAACGGGAGCGGCGGCGTACGCTAAGCTCATTAAATTCCGATATTAACAGTATAATGAATTGGTGAACTATCAACAGAATGGAATGCTGTCTGCTGTCGTTTAAGCAAAATCCAAACACCGCTGAAACCGAAAAACTTTCCATTTTCGGTGTGTGTCAATGACAACCAACGTTGGAATGATCACATACTTAATATCGCCCAAAATGCTGCAAAATGTCTACGCTTCCACAAGCGTCGTAATAAATACCTTTCCCCCTCGGATCTACCCTCAATATATAAGGCATTCATCCGCCAAAATTGGAGTTCAATGCCCACATCTGGTCAGGTGCTAGATAGGATTCAAAACCACTTCAGCGCGCTAATGATAAAACAAAAAACATTCAAACCACAAGACGCATACCTAAGGAAGACAAAGAGAGGCGAGCACAACATAATATCAAAGCTCGAAGATAGCATGAGATAAGTTGTCGCGAGCTCTCAGTTACCTCGTCATCTAATGGAAACATGACGAGGACAAACAGACATTTAAACGAAACTAGGGATCAACAACACAGACTCGAGTTTCCTCCATACGACATCAGGAGTTACACTTACAGTGAACGTCGAAATATGCTGTCGACAGAGACGGACAGGTACCACGACACACCTGGATACTACTACCGAGACGATCTCCGGAGAGTAGATACGGCGATTCATAAGTGGAGGATCAAATTTGACGGACGTCCGGAACAATGCTAGTAGAGCTTCGTCTTCCGTAACTCTGAAGAGGAAGAATAGCATGACTCCTGACCTGCTGCTTGTCCAGTTCCATTACATAGTTTCAGGCTCTGCTAAAAGATGGTAATGGGAATATTTAAAAGAAATCAGCTCGGATGAACAGTTCAGCTACCACGATCTTAAAGCTGAGTTGATCAAACAATTTAGAGACGCACGACGGAACCACGAAATTCTGGAGGAAGAAAAGAGAGGTACCGATGTACATTGTTTTTAAATGTTTGCAAGTTATAACGACCAGGAAATACAGAGATCGGCAGGGCATTCCATAAGCGAGTTGTACGGCTTAGGAACGAATCACGATATTTTAGAGTACGTCCGAAAATGGGCTTGAGGGTATACTGATGAGCATTCATAGCGAGACGGGTGTTACGGATGAAAGTTTGAATGGGCGGAATGCTACTCAGTGGTGGAAGTAGCGATAAAACAAAGTGAGACACGAGACATTTCGTCGGTGTTCGAGGGTGTCCATTGATTGACTGATATTAGTATCGTCAATAAGTTTTATTGCACGGTTTTGAATCCTATCTAGCAGGTGCAGAGATGTTTTAGGAGCACCTGACCAGATGTGGGAGTTGTACTCCAATTTTGGGCGGATGAATGCCTTATATATTGAGGCCATATCAGAGGGGGTAAAATATTTCTTACATCGCTTGAGGAAACCTAGACATTTCGCAGCATTTTTGGCGACATCAAATATGTGGTCATTCCAACGTAAGTTGTCATTGACACACATACCGAGAATGGAAAGTTTTTCGGTTTCGAAGATGCAAGTGCCATTCATAGATAATGGCTGGGTGTTTAAATTTCGCTTTAAAGACAGCAGACAGCATTGTGTTTTGGAAGCATTAAATTCCACTCTATTGATAGTTCCCCAATTGGTTATGCTATTGATATCGGAATTTAATGAGCTTAGCATACGCTGCCGTTCTCGTACTACAGCCGAGCAGGGCCGTGGGTCCGGGAACGAATATGAAAAGCAGAGAGTACTGTCATCAGCAAAGGAATATATTG
The DNA here is from genome assembly GCA_949129095.1 of Volucella bombylans. Classification (NCBI taxonomy): domain Eukaryota; kingdom Metazoa; phylum Arthropoda; class Insecta; order Diptera; family Syrphidae; genus Volucella; species Volucella bombylans. The sequence continues at coordinate 107,080,981 of OX422140.1, read as the reverse complement.
GATTAGAAGTAGCAGACAAGAGATCGTTAATGAAAAGTAAAAAGAGTGAATATCAGACTTGAAACCGTCCAAGACAACTTGAATTGAACGTTCCGAAAGGTAATTTCTAATCCATTGAAGAAGAGAGTCGTCGATCCCAAATGCACGCATTTTCGACAAAAGAGCCTGATGCCAAACTCTGTCAAATGCCTTAGAAATATCAAGTGCAACTATCTTGCTTTCGCCAGATTGATGTACGCTTTGGTTCCACTTTTCGGTGAGACATGTCATCAAATCACCAGTGGACCTGTTGCTACGAAAACCGTTCTGCCGGTCATTGAGAAGTTTTCGTGTTTCGAGATATTTCATGAGCTGACGATTTATCAGTGTTTCCATGACCTTGGAAAGAAGGGACGTAAGTGCAATGGGTCTGTAGGAGGAGAGAGAAGATGATTCGCCTTTTTTAGGGACGGGCTGGACAAATGCTGTTTTCCATCTGCTCGGGAAGAGTCCTAAAGTGTAGGATTGATGAAAAAGCTTACGCAGTGGTTTTGCCAGCGAGGAAGAACACCTCTTCAGAAGAAGGGGAGATATACCATCTGGACCAGCGGATTTATGTATGTTGAGATCTTTAAGTACTCTTGCTACTACACGAGTGAGAAAGTAGATTCGTCCCATTGAAAATTCGACGCACTCAATTGTAGGCGGAGACAAAGCACAATCTGGGAGTGTTGAGCTGGCCGCAAAGTGTGCAGCAAGGAGATTGGCCTTATCCAAAGAGCTGACAGCTGGAATGTCATTGTAAATGAGCGTTGGGATGGAGGATGAGGCGGAATTTCTAATGTTTTTGACGAACGACCAAAAATTTTTACTGCCTTTGGGACATTGTAGTATTTTTTGCCTCAGTTTTTGGTCGTATAGGAATTTCACACGCTTAAGAAAGGCGTTGCAGTCATTTCTGGCTCGTTTGAACTTTTTTCGGTTTTCCTCTGTCGGGTTGGTCTTGTAGGACCGAAAAAAACATTTCTCTAACCCTGACGGCCTCTTTACAGCTCGAGTCGTACCATGCCTTTTCTTTTGGTTTGATACTCTTCATCCGATGAGGAATAAAGGATCTCATTCCAAAGAGAATGGTGTCTGTAATCATATCAGCAGCGGCATCCACGTCGTTATCGAGGAAGCATAACGACCAGTTAAAATTCCTAAAGAAGCTGTTAAGACCGCTCCAGTTGGCTTTCTCGTATTGCTATACGGTTCTTTTAGGAATTTTTTCTCTAACTGTGTGGTCGGTGTACGAGAAATTAGCTGATATGACACAATGGTCCGACGAGCCTAGAGGGGAGAGCACATCAATGGTGTACTTATCAGGGTGAGAAGTTAAAAACAAGTCCAGGGTGTTGGCGGTATGACTATCAACGTCTGGTATTCGTGTGGGCTCATTTACAAGCTGCGTTAGGTTGTTTTCCGTAGCGAAGATCTCAACACACCGTCCTGCGGGTGTTGTCTGTCCAGAATGTCGAAGCCACCCAGAATTATGTATATTGAAGTCGCCCGTAATAACGATTTCAGTATGAGGATACAGGGATACAATTCTTTGAATAGAGTCAGACAGCACATCAAACTCGTTAAAGGTTGAATTGCTGTCCAGTTTGGGGCTTCTATAAATAAAGCAGTAGTGTATAATTTGCTTACGGAGATGGAATTTTAACCACATGAAGTTGAATTCCGGATTGGAACATGGCACATGAAACATGGAACATGACAAGCAAAAACTGAGGAACCAAAGAAAATTGTTCGTGAGCGAAAATTTATTATAAAAGCTGGATGTGTGAGTACTAAAGATGGCAACACCACTAGACGATTTTTCCGGAACTACAAATTATCTGCTTCAATTATTGGTGTAGACATAAAAGTCATAAGAAGGTTCCATATTATTTTATAAACAATATCAAGTGGTCATGATAGACATAGTGCTATGCAAATTCAAGGAATATGCTTTACATACAGCAAATCTTTTTGTTTCAAAGTATGCGTTTGTTTCCAAGTCGCCTTCCATTCACAAGGTCTTAATTCATGGTACTGAAGTAAAAGCTGCAGCTTCACTGTCTATCGGAAGAAGATCAAGAGGCCCGAAATAAAGATATTAAACGCACACAAAAAATGCAAGATATTTTTAATCATTTATTGCTTTCATCACACCCTAAATTAACGAGCATGCTCGAGTCCGATGATGAAGACGGTGATCAAGTTAAGAGGACTGTGCGTAATGATTTATAATTTTAATAAATACAAACAACTTAAGCTGTTGATGCTTACACTCGCATGAACAATTATAATACCCTTGACTAAAAAAGTAGTGGGAATCAAACAAAATATGTTTGCATCCGTTCTCAAATCCTTTCATGTTTTGTACCAAACAGTATAAGACTGACACCAAATTGATGTGCGGCACTAGAGGCAGTTGTCAATAGATCATGCTTGCTAGATAGCCGTGTTGCTTAATAATAAGAAAGGACAAATATTTTCGAATTGTAACTTACGAGTAATTTAAATATTTTAACCCGTATTTTAATAAACCTACATATATATTTCATTATACTATGACATTTATATTTAAATACTGTTATAGTTTATTCTAGCGTCTTAAAAAAATTAATTCATATGCGTTCTTCAAACGCATTTTTTGTACATTGCCTCACAGCCTTTGTAAGAGTTCCATATTTAAATGCGGAAATAACCGCTCACAAATTTATCTCACTGCTTTAACAAAGATTATGCGCGCTGATATGGTTTACACCTATTCAAAACATTTATAAACACTTCCCCCCACTGCAATTAACTATCACTATCAAACGCATAATATAAATCGGTTTCTGAAGATAAAAACAAAACGAAAACAAGATCTTATCTACGATTTTATGGCTCTACTCAAATTAACAAGCAATTTCAAACGCCCTGTAATAAAACACTCACAAGCTCAAGTACAATACATGCCAGTGAATGAGTACTTTTACCGCCAAAAACTAACTCGTAAGGAACACAAATCAAACAAAGGAAATTATATGCCCTATGCACGAGAATGGGTAAAAACAAAAGTCTTCCAAACATTTAACTACACCATACAAAGAATTAAATTAATAATCCAATTTAAGGACTGCAAAGTATATGGCTGGCTTTACACCTCTACTTTTCATTTCTTTGCTCCAATCATGCGATAAGTGCACGTAAAAACAGTCAAGACTATAGTCTGAGCAGTCGGGACCTCAATCTTATTGTACATAGGGCATCGTACATGAAAGACTTCTTAAAAAAAAAAATTATATCTTCCAATGTTAAGGGTCATTAGTTTTTTCCGAGGCAAATGCGTCCGGTTTATAAACACTAGGTAATTTATTTTCAATACTTTTAGGGTATTCTCTGCCTCTGCTGCTGCTGCTGCTACTGCCTACTCGTAAAATATTTGTAGGTACCAATGCTTAAACTCCTATGTACGAGTATGTTTCCCCTCCAGAAATATGCTGCATCGAGAGAAAATCCTACGAGTACAAGTTTACTATTCTCGTAGTAGACACTGCTGGCACATGGCTTTAATGTTTGCAAAAAAGTAGAAAGTGGAATAATGTTTACTGGCACAAACCAGAAACAAGTTTCCAATTCCGAATACCGCTTATTTAGCTTTTCATAGGGGATTGTTGGGAAAATGGAAAATTCTTGCAATTATATGTACAGACCCACGAGGTGGAACTCGTCATACAATCTGACTGAGTGGATAAGGGGAACCAGAGTAGGAATGCATTCAGGTAGAGAAGTTGAGGAGGTATGGCGCAATGTACTCGTAGATATCGAGATATGCAACATCAATTTGATGTATTTGCTATTGGAATTGAACATTAAGCAATAAGTATTTTCGCACCTAGAGGAGATTCTGAAACATGGTCTGATGACATGGGAAACTTTGATTTTGATTTTGCGGCCCGGGTCAATCCCGGACAGATTTATTAAGCTTATTGCAAGCAAACATATACTTAAAACTAACATTTTCACTTAAAAACTAAAGGGTGGGAGCGGTTAAAGAAAGTTAGGACGTGAGGCATAGGTGGAAATAAGTATGTTCTTGAGGGAGAGTTTGCTGAGATGGTAGTCGAGGAGAGGCAGAATATCGTTAACTTCGCGAAGCATCCTAGACATTGGCTCCAGGTGTCCGTAATTCGTTCTGTGAAGATTGAGCCGGAAAAGTGGCACAGACCTAAGATTGCGGGGATTGGTGTTAAAAGAAATAATTTGAAGTAAGGAAGGACAATCGATATTACTTACTAAAATTTGATGAATAAAGAGAATGTCGGCAACTTTTCGGCGTATAGAAAGGGGTTGTAAATTTATAAGTTTCAGCCGGTCAGTGTAAGGTGGTAAGTATTGGCTATCATCCCAGGGAAGACCACGTAAAGCAAAGCGTAAAAACCTGCGTTGAACAGCTTCTATCCGGAGGATGTGAGTTCTGTAGTAGGGTGACCAAACTTGGATGGCATATTCTAGAAGAGGCCTAACAACGGCTATGTAAAGAGATTTGGTAACATAAGGATTGGAAAATTCCTTAGACCAGCGCTTGATAAAACCAAGGGCAGAGTTGGCTTTTTTTATTATACTATCAATGTGAGAACGGAAATTGAGTTCCTTGTCGCAGATAACACCTAAATCACGCAACTCATTCACTAAGGGAACAGGCAGATTAAAGATTAGATAACAACGAGGTGAAGTAGGGAGGCGTTTACGGGTATAAGTTATAGCCTGACACTTATTGACGTTAAGCTCAAGAAAATTCTTCTGACACCAAGTACAAAACCTGTCTAGATCTTGCTGCAGAAGTAGGCTGTCTGAGGAAGATGATATATATCTAAATATTTTCATATCATCTGCGTAAACAGATATGTATGAATTTTTAATGATACAAGCAACATCATTAATGGTCAGAATAAATAATAAGGGACCAAGGTGGCTGCCTTGGGGGACACCAGATGAGGCTTTAATTGGGTCAGAAACCATGGACCTAAATAGAACATAGTAAAGTCGTTCATTTAAATAGGATTGAACCCAAGTTATAAAGTTTATCTGGAAACCAAGAGCCTTTAATTTTAGAAGGATTATGTCATGAGCAATTCTATCAAAGGCTTTGCTGAAATCGGTGGCAATCACATCAACTTCATTTCCAGATTCCAGTGCACATAAAGTGCTTGATACGAATTCCGTTAAGTTGGTGGTCGTAGATCTGCCTTTGAAAAATCCGTGCTGGTTTAGGGAAACAATAGATTTACAATGGAAAAGCATTATGTCATAGATAATGCTCTCAAAAAGCTTAGGTACGCAGGACAACTTAGCAATTGGTCGATAGTTGGAAATATCGTCTTTTCTACCTTTTTTATTTAGGGGAATAATAAACGACCTTTTCCAGGTTGATGGAAATAATCCCTGGGTGATAGAAAGCTGAAAGAGAGCTGTAAGAGGTTGGGCTAGATGCATTTGACATTTCTTTAAAAATATAGGGGGAAGATCATCAGGGCCAGCAGAATAATCATCTTTGAGTTTTATTATTTTATCTCTAACTTGCTCTAAAGTTATAGACACCGATTCCAAAGTTGTTTGTGGGCAGCTGTTTAAGTAGGAAAAGTAAGAATGGTCTGCCTCTTGGGAATGGATGGCGAACGCTTGGCCAAAAAAGATTGCGAAGAGATTTGCAATAATTTGGGGATCGCCCGAGGACCTATCAAGAAAATTTAGGGATGATGGATAGTTATCCGATTTGCTTTTAGTTTTGATGAACTGAAAGAATCTTTTGGGGTCGGAAATGAGTGTGTGGTCCATTCGGTTTAAATAGTTGTTATAGAGAGTTTGGCAAAGTACAGAGAAATTTATTTGGGCAGACTGGTAGTAGAAGAAATCGGTGTCGGAACGCGATTTTAAGTAAGAATACCAGAGCTTATTTCTCTTGTTACGAAGAGATCGCAGCTCTTTATTATACCAGGGTGGTGACGATGAGGGATTCCTTTTGGGTAAAAAAGGCACAGATTGGGAGAGACATTTTAAAATTTCGGTATAAAAGGATGCAAGAGCATCGTTAACCGTAAGGTTAGGGTTATTGTAGAGAAAGTTAAAATTGACCATACTGAGGAGGTTGTTCAGTTTGGCGTAGTTAGCCCTATGAAAATTAAAACTGTAAGAATATTCATAGGAAACGGGATTAAGACCATTGTCATATGTCAGCGTAAGAGAAAGGGGAGGGTGGTAACTATCCAACTTCGAAAGCAGATGTTTACTTTCTAAAACGACGCAGTTATCTGTATCAGTGGCGAAGACTAGGTCGAGTTGTCTGCCGATGTTATTGGTGACACCACTTAATTGATATAGACCAGAGTCAGTTAGGCGATGAAAAGATTTTCTTTATCAGAGGTAGGATTTGTTGCAGTATAGTAGCACTGATCAGTCTGAGTCCATAGAAGCTTAGGTAGATTAAAATCACCTAAAAAAATAACAACGTCATTGGGATCAGCAGCATTAAAAATGCAGTCGATTGCATCAACAGCTAGCTGATAACCTTGAATTGGTTGAGAGGGGCGAATATAGCAGCAACAAATATATAGGTTGCGTTTGCAAATATAAATTCTAGCGCAAACGAATTCGAAGAATGCAGTGGACGATTTTTTAAAGGGTCTAGACTCGAGACGAGAGTGTATAGCTAGAAGTACACCACGGCTCCTCTTTATCTAGACCATCGTCACGGTGTAAATCGAAATCTTGGGAAAATAATTCATTATTCTTAATATCAGGGGTGAGATTGGTTTCTGTGAGGGCAAAGATGTCGTATGGCAGAATCTGCGAATTAAGATATATAGTTCGTAATCCTCTTACGTTTTGATAATACAGGGACAGATATTTGGGAGGCTTCGGCAAAGAATTGAGTGGTGGGTTAGGAGCGATGGTAGTTTTTGAAACTAGACCGTGTTCTCTGGAGGTGTAGTATCCGTTTGGAGCTAACATGAGACGCGAAAGAAGAGAGATCATTAGCCACGTCATCAGGAGTCATATCTAACTGCTCATGAAAACGTATAAAAAGTTGCCGCAGATCATTATGATTAGTGGGGAGGCCTTCTTGCAGAATGGAAACCATTGCATTGGTTTTCGTTATACCGTCGATACAGACAGAGTCAGGCTTATCATGTAGGTAGGCGAGATATAAGCGAACATTATCATATAATCGGCCTATAATCACATATCGGCCATCTTCCCCAGAATCGATAAGGTGCTTGGTTAACTTTGCCTTTGGAGGAAGAATGGGGTCTAAAAAAGAAGGTGGTGTGGTATTAGGGTGGGAGTCTAGCTTAGAACATGGGGAGGGATTTAAAATATGGGAGCGAATAAAGTTGGGGTATGCCGTTTTTGTATGAGTGGAATGAGGAGATGTTGGGTTTTGTAAATGACTGGGAGGAGGATCTAGATTGAAAGATATGCGCTTAGGAATTGAGTTGGACGCGGTGGAAGAACGTTTTGTGTATACGCGATTGGCAGTATGAATTGAAGGAGGAGTGAAGACAGGAAATGTCCCAACTTTAAAACTCCAATTTGCATCAGGAGTTTGTTTGTTAGGAGTTGGGGTTTTTTTGGAAGAGTTAGGCTTCGGTATAGGGTAAGACTTAAAATTAACATTATTCTGTTTTTTAGATTTAGTGGATTTGTAGTTTTAAAGTAAATCCATTCAGCAAGGGCAAATTTATAGTGCTAACCCTTTTTAGCTGGCCCCAACTGCTATCGAAAAAAAAATCAATATTTATCGCCCTTTAATTGAAGAAAGAATTACAAAAAATAAGTGTACAATTATTGAAGCCACTAATCATTCCAATCATCTTCTGTGATACAGAGATTAATACTAACATACCTAAAGTAAACCTTTTCAGTGGTCACTTTAAGCAATAACTCGTCTCAACTATACTCATATAACATATCAATATTATTATTATTATTATTTAGAAAACTAACTTATAATTGAAATTATAAGTTGGCTGGATAGCCAGAGCATCAAAGGCCTTCGGCTATGTAGATACATATATTTAGATAACGTTGTATAAATTAGTCATTTTGAGAAAACCTATTATAGTTTTTATATTTTTGAAATTCGGGTTAGAGAGCAGTTCTTTGGGATTGATTTGGGAAAGGAATCTGAGCCTGGAATTGTGGAATGCGGAACATTTGGAGAGGATGTGGTGAATGCTTATTTGTAATTGGTTGCAGTAGGTGCACTGAGATGATTTATTTTTGTTTATGTAGTGCTCGTGAGTGAGTTTGGGATGACCGAGACTAATTATTTTAGTTACTTCGATGCGAGTAATTGTAGAAGGTTCTAATTTTTTTGCGCAATCTTTGACGGACAATTTGTTTTTATTAATGGCTTTTTTTTATAATTTACGCGCGCCTAAGGGATTAGATACCCTTTTACTGTTGCCAGGGCGCGGGCGGAAAGGTAGAAGGAGGAGAAAGGAAAATTGTTTTTGTAGTGGTTTGAAACTCAGGTGTATTTGGTTTCGATATTCGCTCTCCAGGGGGGGGGGGGGGGGGGGTCCGAATAGGACGGAGAGTTTTTTCTTCTTTTACTTCACTAGAGTGATTCGAAGTTATAATTCGCACTAGTTTTTTTTTGTGGTTGAAACTCTATAACAGCCAAATCTACGTGTCAGTGTTATGCCTTCACACGCAGAATTTTTCTGTTTGACTTCCAATTACACAAATGAAAAACTGACTTGTTATGGGCAAGATTCGAACCTGGACCCTCCGAGTGAGAAGCGATTGCTAGTAACACTACACCACGGCCACTCCATACCATTCAGAACTTTTGTCCCAGAGGAGTAGTTGGTTGGAGTTGGCTTGTTTTTTAATAAACTTGTTGAGATCTTGAGGGTTGAAGTTCTAGGAGAGAAAGGATGGCGTTCTAAGGGTGCCTGGGACCCATATTAGTTTAATCTTAGGAGATTGGTGGTAGAGAAGGTTACGGATTAGGGAAGGGTAATAGGATTGGTTATTGACGATGAGAATTGCGTCAATAGATGACAGTGCGTCAATGCAGATAGCAAATTTTTTGTTGAAATTATTTGTGTATTGCAAGGCTTTTAAAATTGCAATTATTTCGGCGGTAAATATAGAGCTGTACATCGGGAGTAGGAAGGAGTAGGTCGTCTCATTTTCAAAGGTGACACTAAAGCCTACGTTATACTCTACTTTGGAGCCGTCTGTATAAATGAAGGAGTACTCGCTTAAACGGCTTGGGGTGGCCGTGGTGTAGTGGTAGTAGCAAACGCTTCTCACTCGGAGGGTCCAGGTTCGAATCCTGCCCATGGCAAAATCAGTTTTTCATTGTATAATTGGAACTCAGACAAAAAAATTCTGCGTGTGAAGGCATAACACTGACACGTAGATTTGGCTGTTATAAGAGTTTCAAGCAATGAAAAAAATACTGGGAATTATATCTGGAATCACTCTGAGTGAAGAAAAAAACTCTCCGTCCTATTCGGACTCCCACCCCTGGAGAGCAAACACAGAAACCAAACACACCTGAGTTTCAAACCACTACAAAAACAATTTTCCTTTCTCCTCCTTCTAACTTTCCGCCCGCGCCCTGGCAACAGTAAAAGGGTATCAACCCCTTAGGCGCGCGTAAATTATAAAAAAAAAAAAAAAAAAACTATTTCTCAGTTCCATGAAGCGTGCTCGGAATATTTCCGGGGGGATATGGGATTTTTTTTTGGGTTCTTAAAGATGATATAACGCAGGAAGGTAGAAAGAGCCAGGATCGGGGTAAGGATGGCCCTTTGTGTATTCACAAGGCTTGGTTGTAGGTGCACAGCTTTGTTTTTTAGATGGTGTTAGATTTGGGGAGCAAGGAGGGTGGAAGAGTTGTTATTGGAATTTGATGGGAGAGATGTTGCTTGTAAGGTATGTGATCGAGAAGATTTTTTGATTATCGCTGAGTATGAAGTGGAAAGTATGGATGAAGGGTTTTGGGCTCCGTAAATTTTGTTTGCTTCAGATATGCTGCATTTATTAATTACTTTTATTTTCAAAATTTCTTTTTGCTTAATGTATGCCTTGCATGACCTTGAGGAGGCTGCATGTTCTTCAGAGCAGTTGGAGCAGAACATGCGACTACACGTGGTAAGGTCATGAGGGGGCAGATTACACTTGTCACAACGGGGTAGGTTGTTGCATCTTTTGGTGGTCTGGCCTAGAATTTGGCAGTTACAACAACGCATAGGGTTGGGGAAGTATTCCCTAACTTTCACGTTATACCAGCCGATATTTACTGATGGTGGGGGAAGGAAGCGGTCAAATGTAAGGAGGATGACACCGGTAGAGCATTGCGAGACTTCTTGATTTTTTTTTTAAATTTGAATACTTTGGTGACTCCCTGTGATCTCATTTCACTGATGATTTCTTCTTCAGCCACTTGTATGAGGCAAGGAGCGTATACAGTACCCTTGGAGGAGTTTAGAGCATTGTGAAGAGAAACTTTGATGGGGCAGATATTGGACAGGGATTTTTTGGATTTAAACAGATCCGCAATTTTCTGAGACTTGACCAGCACTAGCAGGTTTCCGTCCCGGAGTTGGGTTATAGATTCATAACCTGTACTTAAGAAAAGGCTTGTGTAGCAGCGGGACTTCTTTTTTTTTTTGTTTTGCGCGCGCACGCTATTGATCAATCGATAACAACTCGATGATAGCTGTTGACTGTACCACGGTTAATCGACGACTGTGATAATATACCAATAAATTTCAGGCTCTTGTATGTATGAGCTAATCAAGGACCAATTTACATTAGGAACGTAAGCAATCAGCAGGCCTAGACACACAATTGTGAACCACCACTGAAGATCAATGGTATGGTCGATAAGAGGCAAATAAACTACAGCACATGACTATGAACAAATATGTGGAGATCGAGAAACGAATAAAAAGGTCTAAACGTTCGCGTTCAATAGCCGGTGAAAATAAGGAAAGCAAAGCACAGTAACAGCAAGGCTATAGTTGTCCAGGCCTATGATGCAGCAAACCAGTGCCACAGTATTACTGTTTATGCTGTGAGCAAACAGCTTAATGGGACACCGCTCAAAACAACAGCCTGTAAAAGGCCTAGACGATTCCTTGCTGATATCAGCTCAAGAAATCGAGGCAGCACTTCGCGCGGTTGAAATATCATTCCAGAAACGCCGCGAAACATTCCAGAATATGAATGACAGTTTTGAAGCAGAAAACTCCCGAGTATGTACAGAAATAGAAATACAGAAAATGCAACGGTGGTTAAATCCTTGTCGGTGAGAAACCAGTAGGCTGGTCAAAGTCATCAAAAACGGAAGATCAACCAGGCTGGAATCACTCAGAAAATCTTATGGCAACTACGCTCAGTCGAAATAAGAGACTCTCCGCCTCATGCTTGAGGATCGCTTCATAGGTAACGCACTCAGAATCAGTTCCTATTAACGAAACTGCTAGTGAGTTGAATAACACAACACGCCGTAGCTGGAATGTTTCATCGGTTGTGGTGGCGGATGAGGCCATTAAACATGCTGTTGCTCCCTTTGATGGATTCAAGTCGCTTGGCACAGATGGCATATATCCAGTTATGTTAGGAAAAGGTATAGATCAGCTGCTGGTAACTCCGAAAAGAATCTTCGCCTCTAGCCTGGCACTGGAAGATACCGAAAATCGGAAGAGAGGTCTACAGCTTCAGACCTATCAATCTGACTTCCTTCATCTGGAAGGGCATGGAGAAAATCGTCGAAATCCATGTGCACAAAACTGCCTTGCATTTTCATCGACATTGAGGGTGCTTTCGACAACTCAACTTTTGAGGGCATGCGTAACTCGGCCAGACCACACGGTGTAGACTAATCACTAGTTTTATGGACAAAAGCAATGCTGGTGAATAGTGCACTGATTGCGGATGTTGACTGTGGGGTAAACAGGAGTTGCACGCAAGGGGCTGTTCTGTGTCCAATACTATGGTGCATGTTGGTTGACTCACTGCTCCACGCGCTTAACAGATCTGACGCCTATGCACAAGCCTACGCGGATGATGTAGCTGTACTGTCTGTTGGATCGTTCGATAGCCCAAATCATTCATGGCAGCAGCCACACCCGCTTCATTTTCAAAGAAATAATCCAATGATGCCTCCTGCCATAAAACCACAATCCACGTAGTGGACAAACATTCTTTGATTTTTCAAGCCATAAATGCGGAAATTCCGATTATTAACAAGGGTTTGAAGACTTGAAGATGGAAATGTGATCTATCGTTCAAAATGATTTTCAGTTAAAATCTTGATTATTTAATTGACAAAGCTAGGACCGATTGCGGATGGTCGACAGGCTTAAATTCGTGCGTCAATTGAACCTTATAGGCTTAATGATCCAACATTTTATGCAAAATTCGGTGGAGTGTTGTTTGAGATATGTCCAATTACTGAAAACGACAAACTTGTGTTTTTGGCTAGACTACGTTTTTGACATGACAGGTGGAAAAATACCGGACTATTACAAACAAAACCTTTTATTGAATAATCCGGTACAACATCCATATGGTCAGGCGCAAAATCAACAGCGTAAGGAAAGCTGACTTCCACAAAATATCCAACTTCCACTAGAACAGTCAATCAACTGGAAGTTTAACCATCGGCATTGACCGCACTGTTTTGTAGGAAGCCTTTTTTTAAGCCAAACTACTCGTAATTACGTTTGTGCTCATTAATGGTTTCGGCTAAAATCAAAGCCAGGAAATTAATGTAGTCGGGTCAACTCTTTTGTTTGCGATCGCTGGAAATGCATCGCCGATGAGCTAAGGAGAGGGGAATGTCTCAGGACCTGAACAAGAATTGCCAGCTACTTCGGTTTTTTTTTCTCCTTTCATCGACAGTGTGAGTGGAACTGCAGATGACATTGCCCTCCAGTATGCTAGCAGCGACTTTTCTGCCCTTCAATAAGTAGACATGCTTACTGGCATCGTAATTGGGCACTGGGCTTTTGAAAAGCACCTAAGTGTGCGTAAGTGACATAACATTCTGCGACGCTTCCTGGGATGACGACACTGTATCTGTGAATATTCGGCCTATGCTCACATTGGGCTGCAGATACTCGGTGCTGATGTAATTGGTGATAGAAAAAAAAACTTGCATTTGGCATAAGTTACATTTACCTTTATTTCCAGTAGCGTCTAAACTATATGCTCCTCTTTAAATCACGTTCACACTATGCTTTGTAATACACAACCTAGTTGCATGAATCCCATGTGGAATAGTGTAACCTTGCTTTCTTTTGCTTACTGCGCATAGGGTCAGTAATACGAATATAAACGAGTGTTTAATCATCAGCTGACCAAGATTATTTTTCGATCAAATTCAATCAATTTAAATCTTATAGATATGGTTTATTTTTTGTCGGATACGTGCGCCATTAGGCCGCAAATACGATTGTAACATAAACTCATTCGATTGAAAGTGATAAAACCAAACCAATGTGGGTAAACATGTTTCTCGGATCTTGACAACTTTTTTTTTTAAATAATATAAACTTGGAAATTCGATATGTTCTTTGTAGGATTAAAATAAAAACAATCGAGCGCCTTATCGTATGAAATCAAGTATTTGATACCTATAACCCCTCTTCTGAAATACTCATCGAATTCGAGTGAAGAACTCAGACGGATTGTTACTGCAACAACTTCTACTAAAAAAAATATTTTTTTTCATTTAGCATAGACGTTAATGTCTTTGGCTTATGAATAAACGCAGAACATTGTAGAAATTATAAAGACATGGCGTGTGTGTAAACAGGCTGTAGATTATTTGTTTCAAGTTATCGTAACGAAACTACACATGCAAGGATCAACTGTTTTCTTAGTAGAATTCTTTGAAATATAGTCTTTTAAAATTTTTTTAAGAAAGAATTTATGGATTATTTGCTTTACTGTTCATTGTCAACTGACCGCGGTTAACTATACAATTTTATTTCAACCAATTTATGGTAAACAACAATATTTAAATATTTAAATATTAAATATTCAAACATTAAATATCGCCAAGCTTATCCCCTGGTCAGATATAGCAAATTATAAAAATCAAAAGCCATGAATAAGGCAAAATTCGTATCGTAGAAATCCAGCAGATAAACATATACGGACAAATATTACAATAAGTAAGCTAGTGAGTAAAAATGACCAAATAGTGAGAAAATATAAAAAAAAACTTGAAGGAACTGCCACGATGTCTATGCAACACAATAAGACCAGGTTAACTGTGTTTATTTATTTATTTTTGAAGTTTACTACTGTAAATAAAATACAAAAAAAAAAAAATTAAATCCTATATATCCCAAATTAGAGGGATTGCATTTCAAATATCACACAAAATGGGGAGATCACGGCGAAAAATGTCGAAGATTGAATATCTTGATTTTTACTGCTGGCAAAATCGTCCACGTACTAAGGGGTCGGCCGCGAAAATCATTACTAAAGTATGACTCTCTAATCAAACGCATGTCTTAGAGAGACTCTTAAATTTTAACTGCAGATATTAAACGTAAACTGGAACTGCTAGTCCGCTCTATAACAATGTAAGAGAGAAGCATAATACCTACCAAAAGGCACCAGAAAGGCTCGAATCCAATTCGGCAAAGAACATCTAAATTGTACAGAGCCAAAAACCGAAAAAAAATTTACAAAACATTCTTTGTTCCGATAAAGCGAAAATAAATGTCAATGTACTCGGAAGTAATTTTGTTTTTTTAATGTGGAATACAACTCTTTTTCCTTTTAACAAAGAATACATTTTAATCAACAGGGTGTTTCAACAAGAGGTATAGGATTTATTTTTTGAATACAACGAACAATTGTTGAGATATCTCTGAAACCTTTATTGCTCTATAAAGTAGACACATGGGGATTATTTATGGAACACAATATCTTCCAAATAACCGCCTCGAATCTGCTTACGCTCATCCTTTTCTCGAAATTTTCAAACACTTTTTCACATAATTGCAATTTTTGTTTTCGGAGTTGGAATTGTTGGCGTAGACCTTGCTTTTAACATAGTCCCAAAGAAATAAGTCTAACGGTGTTAAGTCACACGATCTTGGCGCCCAATTGGTGTCTCCGAAACACTCCGAAATTACGCGGCCAGAAAATTTCGTGCCTAACAACGTGGCACCATCCTCTTGAAAACAGAGGTCGTCCGTATCCATATCCATTGTTTAGCATATCTCGGTAGTGCGCTCTATTGACCGTAATGACTTTTACGGTCTCATTTTCAAAAAAGTACGGCCCTATGACAACTCCGGTCCATAAACCGCAAAAAACAGTTACGCATTCTGAGTGCATTGGCATCTCCTGAATCACTCGTAGATTCTCGGCGACCCCAGATGCGGCAATTTTGCTTGTTAACGTAGCCATAAATGTGGAAATGGGCCTCACCCAAAACCACGATTTTCTTGCAAAAACCAATGTCAACATGAATGTTTTCCAGCACCCAATCCGAGAACGTACGGCACTGCTGGTGGTCGGCCAGCTGCAGTTTTTGCATTAATTGGACCTTGTAAGCCAAGGTGCAGTCTGGCTGTGGGGAGGTGTTTGGGTAATTTTCGACACTTTCCTTTACACCGGCGATATTTTCCATGAAACATCCGGAGCGAATCCGTTCCGGCATCTTCACATCTTGTACTGAGCTCGTCTCCTAGTATTTTTGATTACGTTGCCCACACACATCTCGTAAGGCAAATTTTTCGCATAGTTACCGCGATTGAACGCGAATTTTCGGAATAAAATTCAACGATTTGAATTATTTCACTGTGTAACATTCCATGAATCCATATTTCTCAAATTAAAGACGACTTTTGTTGAAACACCATTTATCTATTGTATTTTAAAGTTTTTTGGATAACCGTCTGACATCTTTCTGCCAACTTCATGATTCCGCATTAGCATATTTAGCACAAAACTGGACCAAGCCCGATTTGAGATCATTATCATTGGTTAAATTTTTAACATACGAGGGGCGTTCAATATATTCTCGGTATCGGGGTGAAGCTGTGGTTTTATATATAAATTGACTTATTTATCAAGTAGTACTATTATTTTAGTGCATTCATGTAAAATTTCATATAAATGTGATTATTAATTCGCGTTTTATCTCTAGTTGAACAGAATCATAATGGCAACTGAGACGATGATGGTGAAAATTGAGCATCGCGCTGTAATTAAATTTCTCACTAAGCAAGGAAAAAGTCAAAAAACTATTCATGAAGAGATGGTGGCTGTTTACCAGGGTTCTGCACCTTCATTATCAACTGTGCACAAGTGGTCAAGTGAGTTCAAGAGAGGCAGAGAGAGCATTGAAGACGACCCCCGCTCCGGCTACTGCTTGTACGGGAGAAAGCATCAAAGAAGTCGAAAAACTTGTTCTTGAGGATGCCCGAATAAAGGTGAAAATGATGGCAGAGATCACCAAGCTTTCAATTGGTACCATTCACACTATTCTTCATGACCATCTTAACCTTTCAAAGGTCAGTGCAAGGTGGGTGCCACGAATGCTCACAGCGCCTCAGAAAAAAGTGAGAATCGCATGCTGTAGAGAGCTTTTGGAGATGTGTAGTGAGAACTCGGACGGTGTTATGGATCTAATTGTTACTGGGGACGAAACATGGGTCCACCACTATGACCCTGAAAGCAAACAAGAGTCCATGCAGTGGCATAAAAAAGGAACAGACCCCCCGAAGAAGTTCAAAGTCACTCCGTTTGCCGGGAAGCTCATGGCCACAGTTTTTTGGGACTCAAAGGGAATCTTGCTCATTGAGTACAAAAAAAAAAGGTGAAACCATCAACGCCACATCCTACGCTTCCACTTTGCATAATTTGCGGGAGGAAATTAAAAAGAAAAGACGGGGTAAACTCGCAGCGGGTGTGTTGCTTCTTCATGACAACGCTCCTGTTCACACGGCGCGAGTTTCTAAGGCTGCTGCGCGAGATAGTGGTTTCGAAGAAATCCAACACCCACCCTATAGTCCAGACCTTGCCCCTAGTGATTATTTCCTGTTTCCGGATTTGAAAAAATGTCTTCGTGGAAAAAGATTTTCGGATGATGAAGAACTCAAGTCGGCAATAAATAGGTATTTTGCAGAGAAAGAGGAAATTTATTTTTTTGAGGGTTTAAAAAAGCTTATCTCAAGATGTAACAAATGCATTGATGTTAGGGGAGATTATATTGAAAAATAAAAACAATTTAAATTGAATTCGCATTTTCCTTCATATCGATACCGATAATATATTGAACGCCCCTCGTATAAGGAGTTTTGTAAATTTAGAAAGAAAGAAAAATCTGATTCAGATTAAGGTTGTGGTTAAGCCCCCACGGGGTGTCCATACATTCATGTGGGCCAGGAAACGCTTGCCCATCGCTTACCATCTTTCGGTAATACCAAAGTCGTAACATTTGTTGGGGGCACAAGCTCCACCCTTGAATTGATCGGTTGGTTCCTTGGAAGCAGCTCCAAATACACGACAACTCTATAATCCCATCAAATTCACAACATAACATTTTTTTGATGATGTTGAGTTTCCCATGTGGTTTCTGCTGGTTCATCAGTTTAGTTCAAACCGCCGCTGTATTCAGTCGCCCTCTTACTTTACTCCATAATTTGTGAATTTCCTCTTTCGCTTATTCCAGTTAAATCAATCTAATAACCTAATTTCTTACCCAATAATTGTTATCGCTGACGCGCTTTTTTTTTATTGTTGACCTACTAGTGTGTTCATTTCGCGACAGTGCGTTTAGCGCATTTTTAATTTTTTTTTTCTCCGCATTTGCTTTTTGTTTTCCTGGTCTTCGTCATGTCTTCTTTTGGATTAACCAACTGCTCCATTAATGACAATAATGCTGACTTTGTTGCCTGTAAGGGGATCTGCGGCAAAATATTCCATGCTATTTATGTCGGCCTAAATAAAAGAAACACGGTCTTAAAGAGTTCTCCGAAAATCTACTGTTCTTCTGTGATGAGTGTATCAGTATTTCTCTCTCACATGTGCTCCTTGCAATCAAGTGCCTCAGTGACTCCAATGAATCCAACCATAACTCACTTGGCAGACTGATAACGAACAAACTACCAATCTTTGAACAAAGTGTAAGATGTGCGGAAGACTTTGGTCATAGCATTGAAAAACAAGTTGCGCGTTTAATTGAGCCAGAAAGTGCAAGATCCAGAAATGAAGAAACATACAAGCGCCACCTTGATACAGTCTTAAGTGAATTTATATCAATCGGATCCGCAATGATGGATTTAAACAAGAAAACATGTAACTCCATCAACTCTCTCCAGGAAGACATCGATATTCATCTCCAATCATCCACATCCAATCTCCATCTCGAACCTGCAACAAACAATCACAAACCCTCAAACCATTGCGGGCCCATGCTTGATATCATATTCGATAAAATCAGTGAGCTTAATGATGAACTCACCATGAATAGAACAGTAGAAACTCTCATTGGAACAGCATGCCACAAAATTGATGGTCTTCCAACCCATCCCCCACCGCATAACAGTTACAATACTTCAATGAAAAAATCGTGATATAATTGCTCCAACACCAACCCCTCCTGTCGCCGCCCCACGGAGACTTCTTCAGAGTGGCAATGCAGGCTAGACCGACTCCGCACAACGAATCAGATGTTCACCACCCTACTTATCAAAGGGTGCTCCAAATTATGCAGATGTTGCTTGGATTTCAGAATTTTTCAAAAAGAGGTATGGCATCACCATTAGCCAATGCACAATATTCCCAACATCTCTCCACAAAAACAAATGGAATTTCAAAATTAATTTACCGACTAAATACGAATGGTTATTTGTTAACTCATCCAACAACAACCTTAAGCTAGGAAAGATGCGGGTCTCCAAATGGACGGATCCAATAAACCAACAAAAACGTGGAAAAAAAAACTAAGCAATCAAAAGATAATTATAAATCGCCCAGATCCATTCCCCATCTACATCCTAAACCTGACCCCAACTGGAGCCTTAAAACCAAAATACTTCCCATTTTTTCGCCCTCCCTTTGATCCCCTCTCGCCACCTAACGTTAAATTGACCCAAAACGATAGACACCACAGAATTCCGTTACGCGCTCTCTAGGCTAAGGGATAAAAAGATATACGAAAATAAACGTCTCTTTATCGCATATCTTTACGACAAATCCGACTCTGTTTGCTTTGAGGGAAAAACCTAAACAAGTGTCATAGTCTCCATCCAACAGGAAGGGCTTCCTACGGATATAACTAGTCTCAGAAAGCTTTACAACAGGTACAACGAAATCTTCGACACACCTCCTCAAAAGGTTGCGGATGACCTCGCTGCTTTCGGCAGCTATGTACACTCTAAAAGAGTTTCTCACCTTCAAAGCAGCCGAGCTGACCACGACAAATTTTTTCGTTCCTAACTTGCCTCCTTTGCACCTCATCTACATTCCCCTACTCCTCTACGCAACAAACTACCTCTTACATTTTACTACCAAAACGTAAGAGGCTTGCGCTCTAAAACTCGTTCAGTCTTGTCTAAATCACACGGTCTCTCTTTCAACATCTATGCTCTTACAGAAACCAATCTGATCAAAACGAGCCAGGAGCTATTTCCATCTTCTTATAACGTTTTCCGAGATGATCCTGCCATCCCTAAAGTTAATTCTCCATGTAGAGGTGTCCTACTTGCCATTGACAATAACCTCAACTCTTCTCTCATCGCTATCTCTTCTTCTGTTAAACTTGACTTTGTTTCAATTAAAATAACACTTCCCAACAGGTCCCTGTACGTTACGTGTTGCTACATTCTCCCAGCTCAACTTACTGAATCCTACATTCTTGCTAATAAAGCAATTGACAAACTAATTGACCTAAGTGATTCCATCGACGATATCCTTATCTTTGGTGACTTTAATCTGCCCCTGCTAAAGTGGATTCCATCGGATGATCACTTATTTTTTACCGCGTCAAACGCCAGTTCATCCAAGGAATGTCTTTTCATGGATAGCATAACTGACCCAAGCCTGTGCCAAGTGACGTCCCTAATTCAATCGGTAGGCAACTAGACCTTATTTTCACTAGTGATCCTACTAACTCCACAGTAACGTTGTTCCCCTTTATCCTATCAACTGTCGACAACTTTCACACCCTCTTCTTCTCATTTTTCCCAGCCCATTTTCTTCAAGTACCATCTCGTGGTGTGTAATACTAGCAATCGCTTCTCACTCGGAGGGTCCAGGTTCGAATCCTGCACATAGCAATTCAGTTTTTCATTTGTGTAATTAGAACTCAGACAGAAAAATTCTGCGTGTGAAGGCATAACACTGACACGTAGATTTGGCTGTTGTAGAGTTTCAAGCACAGAAAAAAAATACTGTGAATTATACCTCAAATCACTCTGAGTGAAGAAAAAGCTCTCCGTCCTATTCGGACTGCCACCCCTGGAGAGCGAATATCGAAACCAAACACACCTATAAAACCACTATAAAACAATTTTCCTTTCTCTTCCTTCTACCTTTCCGCCCGCGCCCAGGCAACAGTAAAAGGGTATTTAACCCCTTAGGCGCGCGTAAATTATAAAAAAAAAAAAAACTTCCATAAACCTAATTTTCGCAAAATCAAAACCTATCTTAGCAAATGTTCTTTTGATTTTGCCAACCTATCCTTATCTGATGCTGTCTCCATTTTCTACAGTGAAATATTTAATTCCATTTCCCTCTACGTCCCCTTTTCACGGCATAAAACATCATCTATTTCCCCTCCATGGTACAACAGAGGACTTCGCACTTTACGAAACAGAAGAAACAAATTATGGGCAGTTTTTCTTCGCACCAATTCTTGTTATGACTGCTCTAACTATCTTGAAACTTACCTGCAATTCACCCAGCTCTATAACTGCCTCTATCAGCGCTTTCTCGACACAGCGCAGACCAAACTCATTAACGATCCTAAGACATGTTATTAATTCGTCAACTATAGAAGAAAATCAGACGGTTATCCCCCTCTTTCTCTAATATAATATCATCGACCGACCCACATATTATTGCCAACTATGTATTTTGCAAACTTTTTTAAAGTCATTTGCAGACAACTTCTTTGTACCCGACTCAACTATTTCAAGTACCTTCCCAATTTCTCCATTGGCCTCTCTCTCTCTCAACCTTTTGATCCCACCCTTATCGAAGAAAAGTTACAAAATCTCAATGATGAATTTGTATCCGGTCCAGATGGGATCCCAGCAATATTTCTCAAAAAGTGTGCCTCCAATCTTTCGCACCCACTTTCCTCCCTCTTTCACCTGTTCCTCACACAAGGGGAATTCCCCCAAGTTTGGAAGACCTCTTTCATAAACCCGGTTGACAAAAAGGGATCAAAGAATGAAGTAACCAACTACCATTGCTAAGCTTTCTCACATACCTAAAATGTTCGAAAGTTCTAAGCTTTCAGTGCAAGTCACTTATATCACCCAGTCAGCACGGATTTCTAAAAGGTAGATCAATTACTACAAACATGGTTGAATTCGTATCATTTGCGTTTTCAGCCCTAGAAAATGGCAACGAAATTGACGTTATTGCTACAGATTACGCTAAGGCCTTCGATAAAATATCACATCAACTGATTCTTTTCAAATTGTCTTCACTTGGTTTTGACACCATATTGTTATGGATATCTTCTTATCTGGAGAACCGTTACTATAACGTTCGCTTTAGGTCAGCCTTTTCAACCCCGTTTTTAGCCACTTCTGGTGTCACACAAGGCAGCCATCTAGGAGGGGACTTTTTCATTTTAACTATAAACGATCTTGAGAAGATTATCAAACACTGCTCCGTATCCATTTACGCCGACGACACTAAGTTCTCCAAAAATATTTCTTCACCCCAAGACTCTATTCTCCTTCAAGAAGACCTCTATAGGTTTTCTACTTGGAGTATAAAAAATTGCTTTGAGCTTAATGTCTCCAAATGACAATCTATGACTTTGTCTCGAAAGTCCAATCAATCCCCCTCTCGACTTTATTTTCTGCATGACTAACCTGTACCCTAGGTTCAATCCCTTCGCGACCTTGGAATATTATACGATATAGAGTTAAACTTCCGTTCGCATATTCGTGAGATAATCCTTAAAGCCAGCTTATCGCTCAGTTTTATCAAACGTTGGTCTAAAGAATTTTGCAACCCTTATGTGACAAGGTAACTTTATATTAACCTTGTCCGGCCCCTCCTTAAATATGCCAGCCAAGTATGGTCCCCCTTTCAGCGAATTCATATATCCCGAATCGAGAACATTCTACGTCGTTTTCTTCGATTTGCTCTTCGTGGACCACCCGCGACCGCCTCAAACTTCTTAACCTGAATACCCTCGAAAAACGCAGAGACGTAGCTGACATTCTCTTCATTCATTGATTGCTCTCCGGTTCTGTGGACTGCGCTTCCCTTTACAATTATATTTCCTTCAACACTAACCCTCGTAATTTACGCTGTCCTCCTCTCTTCTATCATGCTCCGTAAGGTCAACTCAAACCTCCCCTTTTTTGATTTTAACCTTGATTTTAAGTTTGATCTCCTCCACCATTCACTTACTTCCTACGCCTTAACTCTTGTTAGTTTTTAAGTTAGTTTAAGCCTGGATTAAGTGAAATAAATGGGGGCGTCAGCCCCCACTAAATTAGACCGTGATCGTTTTCGACCGATATTGTTGTAAAAGATAGTGAAATAGTCTAATGGTGGCGTAAAACCCAGAAATGGAGGAGACTTATAGGAGAGAATACAGCAGTTTTTTATGCCATACCGACAAGCAGTAGCAGTAGCAGCACAACGGTCGAGTTTTTGAGTAGAGAATATCTCTCCAGTGATAGAAAATTGGGGATGCTACTATTAAAGTTTACTAAATATTATGAGTTAGTTTTTTTGCGTTGTTACCGCCGTATTGCAATGGTTTATAGAATACTGCCACAATTCGTCCCCCTACTTGTCGTAAAAGGTAAATGGGAAAAATTATATTCGTTCATAATAGCAAGTCACACGATGACAGGCAACGAAATAGAGGTTCAAGCGTCATCCGAGGTTCGAAAAAGGGTACGAAAACAAAACAACTCAAATGCAAAAAAAACATCAGCAAACTTTTGGTCTTATTAACCAACCAGGTAATCCACAATAGAGCGATCTATGAAATTATACGAAATTTAGCCAGCCCCACAGACAAAGATCGCCTGAATATTTGGTTAAATTGAATTGAGTGCCCAGCGACCACAAGTCGATCTAGAGACCAAATAAACAAAAATACCCTGAGAGCAATGCGAAGACTATGCCACATTCATGTTTAAAATATCAACCAATTGACCAAATCATCCTTCAAGAAACAAAACAGGCTGTGATACCGTTCCTACAAAGACTTCAGTAATAGCATCAAGTATGAATAAAGGTAGTTTTGGTTTCCAAGCCATATTACCCCAGTGATACCCATTCAAAATGAAGGAGCGATGCTCACTGTTTTCATGAATTACAATGGTGTGGTGCATCATAAGTTTCTTGAAGAAGTCCAGGCTGTCAATAAGGAGTGTAATTCAGGCCTTATGAGACGTTTCCGTGAAGTAATTCGCAAAAAGGCTTCAATCAGATTAATTTGTGATTATCTTGCCAAAAACAACATAACTCCAACCAACAGCCACCAAATTTACATGTTCTGGCACCTTGTAATCCTTTCTGTTTGCCCTACTCAAAACACTGATACCGGGAACGCGTTTTAACAGCTGATACCCAGTTTATCCGACAGCTCAATGTGCGTTGAAGCAATCTGCATTGGTTCAATACCCGTAGAAATGCTGGTGTTTATATGAAATTATCCAAAATGAGCGAGAGAAAATTGAGATAAGTTTAACAAACAGCTGATTGAACTGACACTTTAACACTGATACATTGTTCTTATTTCTATGTCCCTTTTTACATTAGCGATGGGATGAAAGTCCTCACCATGAACGTCGTGTTCACATTTTCATGAGGTTGAAAGACTTTTTAACAAGTGGAACACTTAGCATTTTTATTTTTTAAATTTGAGCAGTTCGCCTGAAATATACCTTTCTTCCTATTCTTCACACTTCCTTCCTCATCAACGAACAAAACTAAAATGAAAAAATGTCAGAAATGGAACGATATGGAAAAAAACATGGTGAGGACTTACATCCCGTCGCCAATGTGAGCAGGCGCTTACCCACATGCAGTGTGAATTTGGTTAATTGGGTATTTTTTATTTCATTATCCCTCTCTTTTGCACTCATTTGAATCTTTCAAAATATGCGCCGTGTGAAAGCGGTCTGGATTTTCGGGTGAAGCACGTCGTTTTTTTCCATATCGTTCCAGTTCTGACATATTTTTTCATTTTAGTTTTAATCATCGATGAGAAAGGAGTGTGGTTGAAAGACTTTTTGACAAGCGGAACACTTGAATCGGAGCATTTTTATTTTTTAAATTTGAGCAGTTCGCCTAAAATACATCTTCTTTCCTATTCTACATACTTCTTTCCTCATCAACGATCCAAACTAAAATGAAAAAATATGTCAAAAATGGAACGATATGGGAAAAACGACGTGCTGGTGGAAGTAACCCTTCCTCTTCCCACTTCAATAAAAAGCGTTCCCTCTCCTTAGGACAGGACTTTCATCCACAGGCACTTTGTCTATCCAAATATTTCGTTTGTAATCCCACATTTTAAATACACAACTAATACTAGCCCGATGATGAAAGAATTATGAGAGCGCGAGAGAGTAAAATGTTTCAATGCGAGTTGAAAATGTTTATATGATATATCAAAGCGGTTACACAATTTTAATGCGTTTTATGAGCAGGAATGAACGTATGCGTGTTGAATATTTCAATGCGGTTTGAAGTGGTGTTTTTTCGAGCGTATTGAACCAATGCGGATTGCTTCAACGCACAATGAGCTGTCGGATAAACTGGGTATGAGAGATGATGGAAAAATCTCTGAGCGCACTTATCTAGGATTTACACACGCGAGTTAAACCAGTCTATATGTGTTAGTGTGTCTATACACGAGAGAGCGAACTGGTAACCAACATAGGAGCTTTAATAGCAGACGAATTTGGCCTGCGAGTAGGCTGCTAATTGGCCTGCTAGTAAAATTAAAAAAATAACAACATAATAAAACCCTACTAGTTTAACTCGAGTGTGTAAACCCTAGGTGGTTTAGGTATTACTTTGAAGCAGTCGATATCGATTTATGTGAATAAATCTGTATTTATCATTTTTAAACAAGGTGGTATTGCAAAGTTAATTTCCCGTTGTAATTAGTGTATTGAGGTGAAGAATTCTTTAAAATTTTTATGACTTTGTTCTCACGTTGCTACGTCTGACCGAAAACTATTTCGTTATATGTATTTGAAATATGGTTGTATCTGTGCATAACCAAAACAAAAATAATTTAGCAGAAATAGGTCACGGCCCGCATCGTGTTTTATCGCCAATGTAAAATTCTTATCAAAGTTCAATGTGTATTCAGATAATCTCCTAGATCTCCCCAAATAAAAAAATGACGATTGTGGATTGAGTTCATTATCTGTAGAAATTTAAAGTAAACCTTTGCATTTGTAACTCAGTAATGCTACAACTGTACAAAGAACAAATCCTAAACATACCTCACGCTCCCATGACGTTCAAGACGATAATGACCCTTTTTCACTGCCGCTTTCGTCATCGAATGCATTTGGGCATAACCAACAGAAAAAAACCATAAATGGAATATTAAACGTGAATAGAATTAATTAAAATCGTTTGTTGCATTCCTTAACGTTGTTCCTCAACATAACAGAGACAAAATAAAAAAACGAAGACTGCATCGCACGCACGCAAACAAGAATCCGCAGTAAGGAAATTAAGAAACCTTTTATGTTTACAGAATAGTGATTGGAGCTTGGAAATATATTTTTTTTTTCTTTTGTATAAACTTGATCTCCACAAATGAGTACGCACCAACGCAGATGCATAGACATTTCCTAAATTAAAATGGGCGGTAAATGATGTTCTTCCCGTCAAATTAGGATATTCACCTATTTATATATTATGGGATATTCATCCTATTCACTTGGGTAGCATCACCAGACACCATCTCCTTTCAACGCATCCACACAAACCCGTTCTCCTTCAGTTGCATAGTTAATCCTGCAGTATTGCGCTTGCACCTAGTGCCATGCCAGGCACTAAAATGAACAGGTAAACACAATTTATTTAGAAAAAGTCAATGCCAAACAAACTGATGAAAAAGCAAACAAACGAAAAATCAAAACACATACATACACGCGGATACAGAAAAACAGGAAAAGAAAAAAGAAACCCTGAGGCAACCAATTGCGAGTGACTTTTATTACAGCCACCACTGTTGATAGGGAGTCGAATTCATTTGAAAAAATGGCGGTTTACAAGGGACAAGTGGAAAAAATTATATTTATTCACAATTACTTCCGATTTTCGACAAATTCTCATACCAAATATTGTCCTTATACATATTCAAAGGACACCTTTGAAAAGTTAATCAGAGACACGAAAGAGTTTCTTTTTTCCAACGGAATTGCTAATTGAATTCATGTTGGCGGGGTGAAAATATGAAAGAGTACTACCCCAAGAAGACGCCGCTTTTATGCAACCACACAAAGAAAATTTTTTTTGAAAAGCCGCACTATTTTTCACAATTCCTTCTTTTAAGAGCACAAAATTCCAAAATATTAACTTAAACTAACCTTTAATGTAATTGTAATTAATTCCTTTTTTCTACACAAAACACGGAGATTTAATTAAAAAGCGATTAAAGGAGATGTTGCAATTTTTTTACACAATTAGAGTGTATTTATGCTACACGCAAAAAACAACAAAGAACGAACAAACGAGGCGACGAATCAAACTGAACTAAACGCATAGAAAATATCCAAGCATACTCCGTTACAAAAAGAAGGGAAATTCTACCATAAAATAACGACAATAGGGAAATTATGTGCATTTACATCGGAAGGAGAATTTGTATTTTTTTTTATTTCGGGATGAAGGTTTCCCTGGTAACAGGGGTGCCACTTTGGTGAATTAATAGTAGTTAGTTAGTTTTAGTTACACTCATTACATCTGCATAAATACAAAGTCTGATTGGTCTGGCCTATGGTCATCTACGGGATTGACAGTAATATTTATGTTTGTTTTTAAGTGAAATTTTGAATAATAAGACATTGAATTCAATAGGAAATATCGGTTATTTATAAATTCATCTACATATCGGTCTTTTTAATAAGGACATAACAATTTTGTATATAGGTAAATAAAACACAGAATAATTGAGATATCGGGCTGAAATTTATTCCAGGTGTAGTACACATGTTAGACTTAAGTACGGAATTCAATCTCATTCATATGACCATCGCGAGCACGTTTACACCGATCGATTCTTTGGAGCCAATTTTCCGCCATTTTTCCACTTATAACGGACAGAACGCAATTTTACGTTCGCTATTGTTCCGGAGCTCCGCTAATGTTGCTGGCTTGTGGACATAAACTAACAGCTTAACGCAACCCCATAAAAAGAAATGCAAAGACATTAAATCGCATGAGCGAGGTGGCCATTCAAACGAACGATTTCTAGAGTTTACCTGATTACAAGTTGATGACAAGTTTATTCAATTCTGGTTAAAAATACTCTTCCAACATAGCACGATAGCGAACTCAATTGACCGTTACATGGCGATCATTCTCAGGTGTTTTTCGCACACCTCCGACATGAAATCCACACCAAACGGTCACTTTTTGTGGATGCAATGGAGTCCCTTGAAGCACATGTGGGTTTGTTGTGGTCCAATAACGCATATTTTGACTATCGACAAAGTCATTAAACCAAAAATGAGCTTAATCGCTGGAGATAATTTTTCGATAGAATTCGGAGTTATTTCGGCGCTTCAAATGATCAAGATGTTTCAGTTCTTAAGTTCATTTGATCCTGCAGTTGTGTAGGCTAGCATATTTAAGCAAAATTCGCCACAATTTGGACTGAGAGATTCCCAATTCATGTGTACGGCGTGGAATCGACTGATTTGACTCATTTTGAGTTGAAGCACGGTTGCGATAGTTTCTGTACTTCGACCAGTGTGTGGCCAGTGAGACAGACACAGGAAAATTGGAGTAATTTTTAATAATTTCCAAACGTCGCTCGTTCGTTAACTTCACCATCATAATAATGTAAACATTGACTGATGTTTTGACACTGACAAATCATAAAATAGTTTAAGGGTGTGTTTGTTGTAAACTGTAAACTGTAATCACCATTGAGGATGCTGATTGCTTCATTGCTGCTGAACCAACAAATCTCCGGCGGAATTCTTGGAGAATTGGACTAGTCACAATAAAGTGTGCAACGTCTTCTCTCTCCTTGAGGTTACAAAGATCGCTTACAATTGGAGGGCCTGGTCGATGTGGTATAAAATTCAGGCTGGCTGATTCTCCTCACATTTTGAATATGGTACTAATCTTATTGATCGAAAAATGATTTAAAAAGTAAATTTTCTGTCGAAGATTGTGATTTATTCTGCTGCAATGCGTTCTACGAGTACATTGTGATCCTTCCGCTTTACATTTTAATTTTCTGAAGCATGGTATGGCTTGTTTCCTCCAGGATAACGTTGAACTTCATTCTTAAAGATGTAGACTCCTTATCGGAATATCGGATGTAAAAGATAAATTCAATCCGCAGTTGTACGCTAGTCTCTCCCACTCTTGAACAAGGTTTCCTCTTGATAATTGATCGTGCAAAAGTACTAATTTCGGCAACCTCTCCCATTTCCATGCCATAATCCTCACTACATACTCGTAGTTACTATATAGCTTTAGGGTATCCAGAAATAAAGTCTCTACATTGCAGCATATATTGTACAATATTTTGGAGTGCCACTCGGCAACTGAAAGATCCTTTTGAGGAAGTAACGAAGATACGAGTATTTTTTCACAACTTCAAAGCAGCAGTAAGCCCATAAACCACACCAAACTGTTGTTTAACCTGAATGTAATAGCAGCTCTTGGACCTCTTCGAGTTACTCCGCACCTTATATATGGCTATTTTGCCTGTTGACGTAGCCACTAAGCCAGAAATAGGCCTCATCGCTGAACAAAATTTTGGTCGAACAGTGGATCTTCTTGAAGCTTTTCAAGAGCCCAGCGACTGAAACGGTGACAATTCGGAAGGTCGACTGGCTTCAGTTCTTGAACGAATTGAATTTTGTACGCTTTTAAACCAAGATCCAGTTGCATATTACAAGGCAAGATGTTGAGAACGGCGCCGAACGGATTCATCACTGCCATCGCGCTATATGTGATCTATAGAATTTGGTCGCGTATTATCCAATAATGAAAACTAATTTTCAAACTCTAACTCTAAAAGAATCACCCTTTATGAAAGTGTTTTATTCAAAGTTTGACCCAAAGTAATGGCGCATGGGCACGGGAATAACTGGAGAATTCTAGGGTAAAGTTCGTTGCATTTTAATGTTGTGCAAGCTTTGCTACTCAAGCGGCATGTTAAGGAGTCTGGAATGACTTATTTTCCTTTCGCCGGTGTTGTAAATAACAATGTGCAAGCTTTTTAGAAAACTCTAAAAAAAAATTATAAAAACGCTAAAAGATAAGGGGTTACAAATTGTACGCGTTACTTATTTCAATTATATATTGGTATTGTCATCATCGTTTCATCTAAGTCATATGAACGGTAGTTTCGCAGCTTTCGTTGAGGTTTAGTAGTGCACCCTACAAAATAGACGTCTTCGCTGTCTTCTACAGTCCGTACAAGTCATGTTGCTCAGACATGATCCTTTTTATTTTCTGGTAAAATCCCCAAACCTCATTCCTACCGCAGATCTCTTGAAACTGGAGCATTTCAAACTCTCACTCTCTTCCCTTCAGGGAAATTTGTAATCTGCTTCTTTCCCCTGTCGGTACATATTAACGGGAGCGCACATATGTTCAAGTGGGCCTTGGCTTTCATCGTCGAACCATGAGTTTCTTATTTATGATTAACTTGTAAAACCCCCCATTTGAGAGGTGCAATTTCAGACCACTTTCTGGAAAACAATGCGTACTCAATGTTGAAAACAAAAAAATCTCAGCTTGAGAAATACATACTCGTATATGATCAACAAGATGAGGATATTGTCCTTCTGGATAGAACCTATGAAGCCTGTTAAATTTTGTAAAACATGTAATCAAAGTAATTAATTAGTGGTATACAGGACTTATATTATTCGAAAATAGTTTAGCACTAAACTTACTCACTTGAACAGTTTTTTGGTTTTTGGACTTTGGTTGTCTGGCACCAGGGTGTAGTAGCCATCAACAAGAAGCTACAACATCGACAACCAATATATTGCTAATCTCATAACGTACTTCTGGGATAAAGTCTAATTTTTACACCTATATTGACGTGAGTCATGATTAAATTTAATGGTCTCGACAGAAGCTGTATCTACGCCAAGAGAGAAGAATCGTTCTTGTTTCTCTGTCTTGTTCGATTTTTCAGTGTTGAGTTTCCTGAAGTTGCTCTGGTATGCAGAAGATGGCGTGCGTCATTTTACGGTAGATTTGGCTGCACCGCTGACTTCCTCCAACCAAAACTCAATCCAAAATCCAACGACAGAAGGAGTGTGAGAAATTTCTTTCCTGTTGACCCGGTCCGTCAATTTGTTTCTATTTTCTATCGCCGCTAAAGAAGTATCTTTGCCCCATGCCTCGCATCTTCGTCTCTACTTCACCTGTCCCTTAGACGGTAGTCCAGGGCGTGCCTTATCTGGAGCTCGTTCAGCTTTGTCGCTAGAAGTCGTCACTTTATACAATCCTCTGTCTGGCAGGCTTAGCCTCTACGGTAGTTACTGAATCGTTCTGGCCCAATCCACGGAACGAGTCGTAGAAAGAGCCATAAGGGTCACCACAACTGCAAGATCTAAGATATTATTGGGTCTTTTGGAATCCGGTCGCGCTCAAAAAGCCCACGTACCACCAGACTGTGGTATGGTCGGGTTTTTATATATTTTTTAACAGTTTACCCTCGTTAGTTCTTTGTTAAATGTCTCTCTTTTGGATTCAATTTTAAAATCTTAGGATCTTTTACGCTTAAGCCTTTCCGCCACGACAATGCTGCCAGCAAAGTAAAGAAAGGTATATTTGTTACAAGCTGAAGCTGGGTTCCTAAAATAAATATTTTTATTTTTTATTTTTTGCCGGTAGTGCACCATTTAGCACCGAAAGTATAGTACTATACTTTCCTCAGCTCTTAGATATAGATTTTGTAGGTCGTAAGCTTGTGGCGAACCGAAAGGAAACAGACATTGTAAAAACCGTCCTACCACTAGAAAAATCGTAAGATTTTTGACTTTATTTAGAAATCTTTCATAGGTGAAAGAAAAATAGAATATGGTGATCAGATAAGAACGACAGAGAAAAAAATTGAGATTTAAATTTCTCCTTCACAACTTCGCTTGTACGGCATGTAGGGTCATTTTGTTGAAACCACAGCTTGGATACATTGATATTGTCGAGTTCTGGCCGCAGAAAATCGGTTAACATCGCTCTTTACCAGAGACCAGTGACAGTAACGGTATCTCCTTCCTCATTTCGAAAGAAATAAGGTCCGATGATGCCGAAATGCCATAAACCCCACCAAATAGTCAATCTTTGTGGATGCATAGATGCTTGTCCTAACACTTGTGGATTGTTTTCGCTCCAGTAAAGTCAATTTTGCTTGTTGACTTAGCCGCCGAGCCAAAAATGAGCCTCTTTGAGAAGAAAATTTTTTGGCCAAAATCCGGATCTCCAACCAACATTTCTAGCACCCAATTAGCGAACTGACGGATTTGTATATGATCGTTCGGCTTCAATTCTTGCGTCAGCACAATCTTACACGAATGTAGGTCCAAATCCAACCGCAAAATAAGCTGGCGATGCGCAGCTGATCGGCGCCGAATAGACATTTCTGGGTCTTCTTCGATACTGGCGGCTACGGCGGCTTTATTTTATTTCATTTCGCTTGAATCTATGTCTGGTTGGTGGCTTAAGATCCAAAAGATTGTACTCACGCCCAAAGTTTTATACGGTGCGATTTATTTATTTTATCATTATCCTCGTTTTACAATTTACAAATAATTTCTAAATAAAATATGTTCCAGCTTAAAATACGAGAATAGTTAGTGACATTTTGACTGTAGCTAAAAAGCCATTGTTTAACTCTTTTCATGAAAGCACGCAAATTACCTACGAATCCTGTATCTACAGGGAGACTATTGAATCATTTTCAGGATAGAATGGAATATGAATTTCTGTAGCAGGTGGTACGAAAAGCATGAATAGCGACAAGAGATTGTTGATGGCCCCTCAAGTTGTCAGAAATCGGACTCTGCATATAACTACCTCAGATAAACAATATTTTTAAGACCTTAAAAAATGCCTGCACGTGATGACGACCGACCCACGACGAAATCACTTTGAGTATTTATAACTGAACAGGAATTTCGATAATACTTTTTAATAAGTTCCGCACCTTCGGCAAGCGTAAAACGATGCGTGATGAATATATTGACAGCTGCATGTCATTGGTAACTTTGACAGCTGCTGAAACATGGCAATTTGAAAAATTATCATTGCTATCTGGTCACCCTATATACTTTCTTACTGGATTTTAATTAAAATTATCTGCAAGATGTCAATTAAGGTCAAATTAGTCAAACTCCCGAGAAAAAACAGAACCTCAGTTGAATATTGCAAAGTAATTGATTGATTGACTATCATTTTTGATTTTTCTTTTACTCAAAAATAAACTTTTCGATACAATATTTTGTTTTCAAAAAATCTATTGACATCGAATATCACAAAGTGTAGCATCGACCTTGAAACGAAATATCTCCATCTCCTTTATTCCAATTGGGAAAACTCTGAAAAAAAATAAACGTCAGTCAAAGTGATTTTGTTTACCCTTTTCGCGGCTTTCTGGAACCATTTTAAAAATAAATTGAGAATTGCTTTCAAATTTGCGAAATAATTATTGGCAGACTGTAACTTTGATTCCAAAGCTCGGTACAAGTATAGATTAATCGATTTTGTTGGTCTTCGTGGAATATTTCAACTAATTTGTGTAATATTTCTGTAGAAAGGCGCTCCATCTTGCAATTCTAAGTTGGTTTCACTTCAACAGAACATTATGAAGTTCTCCGCCCTGATGCAAGATCAAAACGACATGAAGGACTTCCTCAACATTATTCTCACCCTCTCCAAATTGACCAAGACTTGCATAATGGATATATATCCAAAAAAAATCAACTTTATCGCCACAGAGGACTCCGATGTGGCGAATACTACTCTTCAAGTTTGGGCAGAAACAAATTTTACAGAATATGTTATGAAGGGTCTTAACGAAAAAACTCAACGTATAATGCTGTCTTTTAACTCCATAAACATGGCTCGAGCTGTAGCTGTGCTCCGCAGTGGAGCTAAATACTGTAAACTCAAACTGACCAAAAGTGAAAGCCCATGTCTTTCGATTGAGATGCAAGTCTTTTCGAATGTCTGGCAACTTGGTCGCCAATTTGTGCACAATATTCCTGTAACTGTCGTCCCAAAAGGTGACTGGGATGTCTTTTCTTTGCCACAAGTACCTGCAGTCGACTGCTTGTTTACTCTGAGTTCAAATCTGTCGATACGTTGTCACATTGATAACCTCAGGAATATCTCACCGTGGATAACATTTTATGCAACAAGTGATGGCGACTTGAATATCACAGCAGAGACGGAATTGTCTACTGTCAGTACGAGATATAGAAACCTTGAAATTAGTCATATGGACACAGATGCACAGGCAAGAAGTGATCAGCAAAAGTCAACCTGCACTGTGGATTCAAAAAAACTGGCAACGTTCTTTTCAGCTTTGCAGGTTCCTTCACCGGAGTGGTCGTGCAGCATATTTGACAATGTATTGATTCACTTCAGAATAAGTTTAGCATGTGGCATGAAGCTGCATTCCACCATTTCCAGAGCCCTTACTTAATAAACTCTAGTTATACGTATTCAGAAGTTTTATTTTATGGTTTAAAAAGAAATTAAAACAAGTATGTACGTCGTGAGGGATCATAACACCTGTTTTATCTGGGATTAAACCAGTTGTTGGGCGAATTAAAAGAACAGCCATCCTTCGTGAACTTTCCATTGTCATTCTAGTCAAAGTTTAAGTACGATTAGGAGGGAAAATGGCTAATGATCTCAAATAACACGAGTTCACCAAAGAGTAAAGATTCTAAAATTCTCAGAAATGAAAAGAAAACAGTACAGCTGCAGTGAGCTTTGAAAGAACACGATGATGACTATCACTGGTGGTTTGTTAAGATAATCTGAATTTGGTTAGGATCGGATGACTTATCGGCGTGTAGTGGGTAGCAAATTTCTTCAAGGAAAACATAAATCAATAATATTTTGTTGGTGCCTTGGATCGAAAAGGATCCTTTTACCAACTGCAGTATTTCTGGAGCAAGACCAAAAATCTATTGCGAATGTGATGCCAAAATCGTGATCAGCGACGTTATTGCTAGATTCCGTAAAGGAAAGATCTTTGGGAGGAAAGCCTGAAAGCACATCTTCCGCAATACTATGTCTATGAGACAATATTGTTAGGAGTCATAGACTTCTTCACAAAAGTGTATACAACGCACTTCGAATAAAATTAATCACGTGGGACACTCATCGAATATTATGTATATATTATGCCGCGCCAAGCATGGACGCAAATCCTTTCTTGGTATAAGAAACTTCTATAGGGAGCTTCAAGGTCGGTAATGATAAAACCGAGCTTCAATGTTAGAAAAGGATTTAAGCAAGGCGATGCTTCGTCATGTAATTTTGTTACCATCGCTCCTGAAAGAATTGTGCGAAACTCGCAAGTCAACTCAAGAAGCAACATCTTTCAAAATCTCAAACAAAAGAAATAATTTTATTTCTCCGTTTACTTGATTTCGTTGAGGTTCATATGTATAGCAATATGCAAATTGTGATCAATCGATACGCGGCCTATGCGTACGTCTACGTGTTTAAATAAAGGCAAGCTATCACAGGTAGAATCATGCCCAAGCCTCCTAGCATAACTTTGATCTGAAACTACCCGGATACAGACGAGTGTCATTATTCTTTTCTTATAGCGGTATCACTATTTACAAGTGTAGTTATATAGCTCACAAAACCCCAACACAATGAGGTCTCTATTCCAACCCGGAATTCATCCACTACTGCTTTATCTACATAAGTGCAATAAAAACACGCAATTCGATTAGTAACGAGTTCGATGCCGTGTCTATTTAGATTCGAAGAATTCTATCCCTATATTCTTATACTCAAAGCATTATTACGGGTTATTTGAATATGCGCAATCCTGGGCGGCTTCGACATTTTGAACCGACAACACTCGAAAGACGTTACGTTGAGATTTTCGCTCTTAAAAACAATTCAACCGTTTGTAAATGAAACCACACGAATACCAGAAGTTGATGGTCATACCACTAACACCGTGGATTTGTTTTGAACTGTTCGCATTGATAACTGCATCGTTGATGTGCTTTTCCAAGTAGGCATGCTGCCATGCAGTGTCTGCTAATTTCTCGTACACTGATCACACAGTTCGAGAAAAGATTCCTAAAAGAACCATATGCCAATAGCGAAAGGCAATTGCAGTTGACTACATGTTTTTAGGAATTGTAATGGTTTGTTGTTTCTTTGCTAATGTCGTGCATGCCACCGCTGATATAGTCGCAAACACCATTCTCTGTGGAATGAGATCCACAGAGTATGAAGAATATGAAATTTCAAGACGACCAAGCACTAAAGGAAAAATTCCTACAGTATTTCAAATATAGTAAAAGTGGTTGATCGTTAGGTAAAAATATAACGAATTCTACATCACCTTCCGTTCCAATGGTAATTTATAATGGCTTTGAACGGGGCCAATCTACTTACTGCGTACTTGGCAGTCAGTTCAATGCTTCCCTATTGTGTTATGTTTCCACCTACACTAGAGCGCGTCGAACATTCTTTTTGACCAGCAAAAACACAAATCCGATGGTCCAGATAATAAAGGGTTTTCCAATAGGGACTTGACAATTTTGAATTTAATTTGTGAACGCACTCTTTCAGTAATCATCAAACTGTCACTGTCAATCTATTCAGTAAACTCAACATTTTCATTATGGTAAAGTACACGAACGAGCAACGTCTGCAAATTATAAGAATTTTCTACCGAAATTTGAGTTTACATATTCGTTGTGTGATGTTGCCGTGTCAGTTGGACAACGGGCTGGTCGAAGTGTCAAAAATATCGCTGGCGTCCATAGCAAACTTTCCAAATCAGTCAATTCCACGGCGTTCTCAAGAATTGGGCATCGCTCAGACCACATTATGGCGTATTTTGCGTAAGGATCTTGGTTTACACCCATACAAGAATGCTGACTCAAGAATTGAAGTCGATGGACCATTTGAAGCGACGTACGTTCTCCGATTGGGTTCTGGAGAAGATGCGCCAAGATGATGAATTTCATCGCAAAATCATCTTCAGTGACGAAGCTCATTTTTGGCTCAATGGGTTCGTCAATAAGCAAAATATGCGTTATTGGTCGGGTGAAAATCCACATGTGCTTCATGAATCACACTTCATCCACAAAAAATAACTGTTTGGTGCGGTTTGCATGCCGGTGGCGTTATTGGGTCATATTTTTTCGTCGACGATAACGATCGTCACGTTACTGTGAATGGTCAGCGTTTCGCGCCATGATTACCGATTATTTTTGGCCCGAATTGGAAGATATGGACATGGACGACATGTGGTTTCAACAGGATGATGCCACAGCCACACAGCACACGCTATTGAAGAGTAAGTATGGTGAGCGTGTTATCTCAAGAAATTTGCCAGTCGATTGGCTGCCTCGTTCGTGCGATTAAACACCGCTTGATTATTTTCTGTGAGGCTACGTTAAGTCATTGGTTTATGCCAACACGCCGACGTTGGAAGAGCTCAGAGCCAATATTTAACGCGAAATAGCGGCCGTTTCGGCCGAAATGTGTGGCCGAGTCGTTGAAAATTGGGTCCAACGATTAGACCGCTGCCCGCGGTGGCCATATGAACGAAGTCTATTTCCATTCATAAATGTTTTGATTGTACTTCAAGCCGATAATAAAGTTTTTGATATATCTCAAATGGTTTGCGTTTTATTTAAAAAAAAAAGTTGTCAAGTCCTTATTGGAAAACCCTATATATACCCCTTCTTCTGAGGAATTGTTCTTCTACGCTGGTAAAACCATTGCATAAGATTTTCCGTCTCTCTTACACTTAAAGCCTCTTTCTGAGAATATGAATTTGTTGAACCTGTCCCACAAAAGGGGAATATTCTTCTCACTGCTCCTACATACCCGTCGTTTTTATCATGGAAACTCTTGAAATATCTTGGGAGATGAACATTTCTTAATGACGGGCCGTACGGTTGTCTGGTATTCACAATATGAATGTTAGCGTGTCCAGGTCTAAATTTTCATTAATGATCACCACTGAATTCAGATACTCGTACATACCTTCGTCCGACCATATTTAACAGATGTGTTGGTGTATGCTCCTTACCAAGTCATCGCCTGTAACTTTGAAGAGCTCAGGCCGTCCACCGTAGCAGCTGTGTTGGACTTAAGCATAGATATGTCTATCTCTTAACTTCATCCAGGTTGGATGGATAGAATCGTTGGTCTACATCGTCCAGGTTGAAAGGTTCATTCTGCTTGACAGCGGTATTTGGTTCGTCAAATGCTCTATCCAAATTCTCAGTATCGACTATGATTCTAGTACTATGTTCCCTTGTTCCTCTCTACAGGCTTCGGTTTGGGGTTTGGGGTTTGGTGTTTCGTGGCATGTTTTTTTTTACCTTTTGACAAAACTTTCGAATTTTATTCCAGGAGTAGCATCTCTCAATTTCCTCGACCGCGAGCTTCTTATGCTCCCTTTTTTGAGAAGCTGGTGTTCGACTCTCTTCTGCTCGTACAGCTCGTGAGCACTATTTCTACAGCACCCAACCAACAGTAGTAATCATTATAACCTATACATATTTAAAACCAATGTTTATCAGTATCTATGGGTAGTATGAGAATAGGACAAACTTGGTTCTGTTGGGTTAAGGATGGATTGGGAATCAAGCTGGTGCATGCATCGCTGCGTTGTCCTGCTGTAGAATCCATCACCTACCTTCAGGTGGGGATTAATTTGCTGGATTTCTAAATTGACAATGTAGTATGGTAGTCCGCCTGATTCTGCAAAACCGCCAAAGTCTCTTCAAAATGTTCCGATTGTCTCAGATCGTGAAAGTAGTCGTAGAAACCGAATTATCAGAAAAAAAGCCGATAAAAACATATCCTTGTAATTCTACGACGCCTTGGGCGTCGATTTTTTCATTGGCCTTCGTTGTTTGATATGAAGACACTGTCTTTGAACTGTTTGGAAAGTTTGGATGCTGTAGTCCTAACTTTTACTAGATTTACAGAATTTTGATTAATTGGCTAGAGCTGCAGAACTTTATGTTTCCCGCATCACTTTGCTGAGTTCTTGCTTTTGCTTTATGTTACCATACGGTGTTCACTATAGTTTTCTGAATATTATAAGAATTTCGTGATTGTCTAATGCTTCGTGCTCAAGCGCAATAATTCTCTCATTTGTAAACGTTTTTCTATGGCCTATATTTGTTAAATTGCAGTTTTTAAGCTAATCCCGTGAATTCAAAAAATACCAGGTAACCTACTTAAACTTATTTTAAAACACCGAACCCCGTAATTCATAAAACGAACTCGTGAGGCTAATCAAGTTTCCTCTCGTAAATAGCTTCAAAACTAGAAAAGAAAGGAAATTAAAGTCATTTAATTAGAATTTTCTGCCATGAGTAAGCAGGTGGTGCTAGATTTCACATATTATCCCTTAAAGTTCATAAAAACAGAATTTCTTTACCCGCAACACAGAAACAAATGACCTGTGATGAGGGTATGTTTTAAGTTTTCTTCAAAAAAACTCTTTAATGTAAACATAACCTTAGAGTTTATTAATGCACAATTCATTCAAGCATTTATTTCTGTGGGATGAATTTATAGGAAAATATCCTCTTACAGAATGTTGCAGTGAACTTGTATCTCATTCATCGACAAAAGGGAACTGTAAGTTCAAAACTTCAGAGCAATCTTTGCAGAACTAAATTTTAATTTTAGGACGAGAAAATTATATTTTAAGAGATTAGCGACTAGTGCATTGATGGAATTTGAATTTGAAGCAAAATATTGGGTAAATCCTTTGTTTTGAAAAACCATGCAAAGAAAAGATAATAGATGTAGTGCTGTATTTTTTTTTACCGAGTAATAAATTTGTATATCTTTGGGTGTTCTACGGTTAGAGAAGGCACGACGGCGTTGTCGTGGCGATGCTCAGCGCTATTACTGTGACAATAGATCAATTGTGCTCATTTTTCCCGCTCGTGTTACCGGACTTGGCTTTCAAAAATTATAATCGTGATTGTCGTGTCTGTCGAAAATGACTAACCATCAGTAGAAAGACGTACGGTGAATGAACTCACGCGACTGAATCAATGTTGGCGTCAACAGAGAACAATCTTTACGCGAGCTGTATGTAGGCATGAGGTCAAATAGGGTTTTCAGGGCTAGACAGTGTGTTGAAATAGAGATGATTCCGGATGAATCCTCAACGGGTCAACGCCAGTTCTTATATCCTTGATGTGGGTTATCGGCTTCTTCCGCCTAGAGGGTGCTACAAAGGTTCTGTCCCCTAAATATATAGGCTCTACCTTCCGATATTTACTCGGCAACGGCAAGGCTCTACTCATGCGAATCATTTAAGTCTCTGATAAGGTCGTATTCACACTGACGACCCTGCAAAATGAAAAAATGACAACGTCATAGAAATCTGCATACAGAATATGTTAAAACAACACTTTAGAGGCGGGAATGATCCGAATTCAGGTGTCAGGCAGAACGAGGACTATTTAACCTGACCGATGCATTTCAATCAAAATGAAATGAAGATGGTAATTTCGAAACTTAACTACAAGGCTTATGGATGGTCTACATGCCGAGCTATTAAAAACACCAGATGATGGTTTTGTAGAAACCGGACACCCACTATTTTCCAAGATGAGGTCGGGGGAAAATACGACTGATAAATGGAACCTAAACTACACCAACTTTAGAAGTACCAGAACTGCAGTTTTTTGCGCAGTAATTCCAGAATTGACCCAATATCACACTACGACAGATTCTATAAAATCCCAAAAAGTCCAGATCAATACTAACCACTTTATCGATTTTAAGGCCGTATATGACAGCATTTATGGAAACGGGCTTTATGTAGCCTTGTTTAGTTACATCCCTGCCAAACTCATCCGTCTGTGTAGAGTGACGATGGTATGCGCTCGCTGCTCCGTAAAGGTCATAAGCAACGTCGTCGATACCTTTTATGTCCAAAAAGGTTTCACACAATGTGATTCATTGTCATGTAACTTAATTAACATCATATGTAGCATGGAATGCAGAAGAAGATATTCTTGCTCGTTACGATTCTTCGAGTTTTGGAGGTTCAGTGTCATTCTCCTGTCATTAACCCTTTCATGACGACTCTACATTGTAGCTCTCGGAACATTTTTTTTTATAGAATTCTGACTTATTAGGACTAATAAATCAACACGAAAATAAAAAATAAAAAAAGGACGATCGGATTGCTGGATAAGGAATGTCATTTCTATACTACGCTGGTCATGTATTGTAGAAAAAATTTCAATATTTGAATTCTAACTGTCATGATTAATTTCAAGAAAGAATAGTTTAAAAGCATAAAATTTGGTCTTTATTTTAATTGAAGTAAAAAACAAACAAAAAAGAACATTTCAAATGACTTTGAAGTTTTGAAGCTTTCTTTCTTAACCCTAGAAAGATAACGTTATTGAAAGCTACGTTAAAAATAATCATATGTCGATTCGACGTATATGTATTTGTATTCTGATTTCTCCCACAATTTGTTTGTGTAATTAGTCGTTTATAACTTTATGTGTAACTGTTTTAATGTTCAATAAAATAACATAAGTTTTTTTTAAATGTTTTATTCAAATTGAAAAAAAAAATACAAAAATAAAAATTCTTTCTAATGAAACATAAAAACATATACAAAACTGAACACGTCGATTCGACGTACGTTATCTTTTTAGGGTTCATATATTTAATTCTTTATGAATTATGATAGTGCCTGAAACAGTTCTTCTTCTTAGTGAAGCAGAGTGTTACATTGCATTTTGTGCACTGTACCGTTGACTGCCCATTTTTGCAGTATCTACAGCGGTTCTGCTTATCATTGTACTGCGGCCAATGTCTAATTTGGTCCACTCTTACATCAAGAATGGGATCATAGTGCATTATTTTCTCCTTTTTGTCCGGAGCAGGTACTTCATTTGAAGGCCTGTCTTTTCTTTTTTCTGCATGTCTTTCCGACAGCATTAGCCCTTTAGCTATATGAAGATGAAAGTCCAGTAATGTAGTTTTTCGGTTATCATTGATTTGCGTAAGATGTCTCCTGAATAGCAACCAACCTGTGATAACGGATGCATTAAGGCATCAGTAAACTATTCTTGTTTCCATGTCAATTCTGTAAAGCTCAATTAGCATATCTGCTAAATCCACGCCTCCCATGTACTTATTGTACATTGCAACAACAGAAGGTCGAATTACTTCATCATGTATTTTTACTTTGCTGTTCCAGTGCTTACAGATATCTGAAGGTTCTACACAAGACAGAGTTGAAATAAGTAAAACACCTTTTCGATCAAACCAACGTACCATAGCTATGTTTAAGCCTTTTTCAACTCTCCAGTCCAAACTAACTCACCCTTTCTTTTTAAGATCTGCTTCTGAGAGCAGGTTGCAATTTCCAATCCGGTTCAGACGAATTGTTCCGACACAAAATATTTGGTATTCCAAAAGTGCAGAAGAAAGTTTAATTGAAGAAAACCTATTATCAAAGAAAACTTTGTAATTTTTTCCGCTGGCCAATGATGAAGTTAGCTCCAACACAATATCACTACTAAAACCAAGTCCTCTGTTTTTGCGTGTTTCAGTTCCAATATATAAT
Organism: Volucella bombylans; assembly: GCA_949129095.1. NCBI lineage: Eukaryota > Metazoa > Arthropoda > Insecta > Diptera > Syrphidae > Volucella > Volucella bombylans. The sequence goes on along the minus strand of OX422140.1, from coordinate 107,038,704 downwards.
GCGAAATCGTGCATTATTCCTGACACTCCTGCTAGAGTAAACACTTTAAATCCCCAGTGATGAGGCTTCATTTTAATATATTGCTTAAAGCATGACCTTCATTTGAAAGGTATTATTTGTTCGTCAACTGAATTAAATTCTTCTGGAACCGATTTCAAATTTCCTAGGTGATCTCGTAAAGGCCGGACCTTAAAAAGTTATCAAAGGATGGATTTGATTTTTCTTTCATTAGCAGGTTGTCATTAATGTGAAAATACCTTTTCATTTGTTCAAATCTAGTCCTGGACGTTGATTTTGAAATTATTCCATTTTGTTCTTCTTCTCCGCAATGCATTTGGTATCGCGGCATTCAAACTATAGCCATGTATAATAGAATACCCAAATAAGTTTCAATTTCCTTGACTGATACTTTGAGTTCGATACCAGTCGTTTGCATAGCGTACTTGTTAGTCTCTTCACAAAGCTTTCCCATCATGTCCTTCTTTATGAATTGGCAAAAATATTCCAAGGGAGTTGGACATGGTTCTGGTGGATCCGGATGATGGCCTTTCTACGCACTCTCTGGCACTTTAAAGAAAACCTTACGCCATTTCAAATCCTTAACATTGATATCAATCTTAGGAACTTCTTCAGCAGCCCCAGTTGCGCTAATATCATCACAATTGGGGCGATCATTTTCAGAAGCAAGGTTTTCTTCGTGACTTATAACTTAATCGATAAGTTCTATTTCGTCGATATTACCGAGTTCAATTAGATATTCCCATCCATGTTAAAAAATTTTATTTACCTCCTCCTCATTATTATCGTTGTCATCTTCGTGTTCGTCATCAGACTTATCCCATTCAAGCTCAAGGATCTTCTTAATAGCAGTGTCATCTAGGCGTTTCGATCGATGGTGGAACATGTTGCCTTAAAAAGTTATAATAATTAATTCCATACTTGCTTTGTGTAGTATACAACTGACATGTCAAAAAATTTAAAACTTCCATAGGTGCCTAGTGTCATTTTAAAATGACATGAACATTTTTTAATGAAAACAAATAGTTTGGGTATGGATTTTCATATATTTTTCAGTATATTATAAATATTTAATATTTCACTAAGCCCGTGGAAGTAATTTGACTATTATTGAGATTTTTTTCAAAATTTTAGAGACTTACCAATTCTGTGCCCTTTTTGGAAACCGGAAATCTTTGAAAGTTGTGTAACAGATGTTGTTTAAATAAATCCCTCTATCTCTTTTAGGGATATGTGTTGCATTTTTACTGGTAGGGAAGGGTTCTAGCAATAACTAATTTTAGTATTTGAAAACCTAGCGTGAATTTTATTAAAGCTACAAATACACAAAGTTCATGTAGTACACATACTACAGTGGGCATGAAAGGGTTAAGTTGGATAGGACATGTAGAATGTATGAAGGGTGCTCAATTAATTATCAAGTTACACCCTACTTGAGGGCTCAGATCAAAGGACTCGCCGCTTCCTTAGGCTAAGAAGGCAATGGAGGAGCAACGCTTTGTAGCAAGAGACTAAAGAAGTTTTATTTAAAACCTTCATCATCTCAGTTCTCTCCTACTTTTCTATATTATACCTTCTCACAGTAGTTCTTCTTTGTTGTGGCGTTTGAGAAAGGCGGTGATCGGAGTCGATGTTGGCTGCCCGGAACATTCGGGCTTCCAAAATACTGAGGGAAAAATGACCAATTTAATTTGATTTAGCGTTCGATGATCCGGAGACCCCCATGTGTCTTTATGTTTATTGAGATAAGGAAACCGTGTGCTCGCTATAGTAATATTTCATCCGGCCCCAAAGTCAATAAGTCCATTGCTAGACGTGCTGTCTTGTAGGATTTAATAACCAACTATTTCACCAAAAGACGCCCTCCTTTCCGGATTGGATTGGATGCGGATTGTCATAATAGTATATATTAATAATATACGGTTTTCCATCCTCTTCATGTCCGACCCATCCTATAGCACTTCCTGGATAGCGGCGATATCTGCGATATCTGTGATAGCAGTCAAATATCTCTCCTAATTGTTCGGCTGCACATGGCCTGTTAAGGGTTCGGACATTCCACGTACTGATCAGAAGGTTGTCCTTTAATCGTTGTGTACCCTATGACGACATACGCCAGTATAATGCTACTGGCCGGACATACCCTTGCCATTTTAGCCTCCATGAGTAAGGTTACTCCACTTTTTTGGTTAGTTTCTAGTCTTCGAAGCAACCTTCGCTTTTTGTACCGTACTTCCCCTAAATCCCGCCATTTGTGGAGTGAAGTCTGGTGTTTGACTGAGCACTGGTGGGCGTTTAACCTACATCTTTTGCTGCCGTGATAGATTTACTTTTATTTTGTGCTGGTACTTAGGACAGCCCGATAATTTTCTGTGTATCATGTATTACTTCCATCCCTACACATAATGATTCGTTCCTAAGCCGTACAACGCGCCTATGGAATGCCCTGCCGAGCTCTTTATTTCTAGTCACTATAACTTGCAAACATTTAAAACCAACGCACATCGATATCTCTCTTTTTTCCATCCACACAAAAGGGTGAACAAAATCGCATGTGCGCGCGCTAATTATCCACAAAAAAAAAAAACAAAAATGCATTCTTCCGACTTGGGATACCTTCCGCACTAAAGGCATCGAGATTGGATTTCGAGTTTCGACACTGTTTGTCGGAATATGCGTTAGTAGTTTTTAAAAGTTGTCTTTCTAGTAAGAGACGTTAAAGGTGGAACACCAGTTGTTGGACACGTGGGCCAAAGATCACGTTTGTGCATCTACCCAACATTATTTAATAATTTTCTCAGTCAAATTTGCAAAACCAATAAATAGTAATAATAATCAAGCAGTGTTGGACGTGGTAAGAACATAGATGGGGGATCGCATGGGACCTCGGTACCAATCCCGCGTGCTGTTGGCAATGGAGTACACGGACCATTAATGCCACATGGGTATAGTACCCATAGTATTAGACTTTACAAATTTATTTGTATTGTATCCTTTGAAAACAAAATAAAATAAATAAATAGTTCTTCTTTGAAAAAAGTCATCACAACATTCTATCACTATAAAAACTTCTTATACACAAATCTCGTAGCAACTTTCAAGTGAAAGTAGCATTTCCGAACGCCATTCTACTTTCCAACATCGCAACTCTATTCAGTCACTCTCAAACCTTCAAATTAATCACATTCAATTCGAGTCTGCTGCTGTCAAAAAAGTTAAAGATTTCCTGCAATACAGTCGTGTGGTGTTGAAAAATTCTGAATTTTTTACGTTTCATTAGAAATCTTAATTAAAAACTCTGTAAGTCTACTGCAATCGATGATTTATTACACAATTCATCAAATTACAGCAAGGCTTGCATACAATTTCAAGTCCATCACATGGAAAAAGTGAAATACATGTCATCTGTTTCTTGCAGGGCTCAACACTTGCCGCACCTACGCTTTAACGCTGTAACCCCTGCAGGCACACAAATTTGTCGCTGTCTCTACGTCTTCAGCTGCCGCTGCTGCTGTTAACTACAATTTTCGAGAGGAATTTCTAATCAGTGCTAAGAAGCAATGGCCAATGTCCTGGAGAACCAGTTAATTAATGCTGCCCAACATATAGAACAGCAATTGGACCAGCAGTTGGATCGTTTGGAAAACCTCGGAGCGGACGATCTCCAAATTATTCGTGACCAACGGATTAAGGAGATGAAAGAGCTTAACAAAAAGAAGCAGGAATGGTTGAATAATGTAAGTTTTCGCTCTGTTTTTTTTTGCTTTCTAATTAAAAATAATGCGTAGAAGGCGGAAGATTAATCATGGGGAGTGGGAAGGCAGGTTGTAGGACATGCTACGGCGCGTGTGAATTTTATTTTATGCATAGCTTTCATTCCAAGCAGCGGTTAATGACTGGTGTATCATAGTTTAGGCGTGTTCGGACACTTTATTCTTAGAAAAATTAGGTCAGTGTATGACTAAACTGAGTTTGGAATCTAAACACTTTTTGAAGTGGTACCGCGGATTAAAAATGGAAAAAAAGGGCATTGAGTATGGAATGAGATCAAGTCAACATTCTCACCTTACTGTCGTATGAAGTGAGTTTAAAAATTCGAAAATAATTTTCCACACCGCCTCGCTCCATGTGGCTTAGGTTATTTTATGTTAATGGGCTGTCGTCAACATTATTGACCTACAGCCGTCAGTGCTGTCCCATGGGCGCTCGCTCAATTATAACGGTTTTATGGTAACGGTTTTGTGATCTTAACGCCACTAAAGTTTGCTATGATTTGACCAAGTTGCCGGTCATACATCCTGTTGGTGGCAGGACCACCGGTGATCCATACCAGGACTTAAATCACTGTACTGTGGAAGTTAGGAGCCCCCCAGACTGACTTGTTGAGGTAGGCCCGCTTGTGGGAGCGCCACAGTGGTTGTGGTTTAAACCTAAATTCGCAGGAAAGGTTTTCCATTTGGTTTCGACCCGATGAAGGTTACAGTAGGTACTGGGTGCTGTGATCCTAAGATTAGCATGAAGGTTTAGATTGGCCTCGACTCACACCAAGGGTAGAACTTGTGTTGAAGGCATCTTGCTTTGGTATCAATGCAATCAATTGACGGAGAGCGATGGCAAGGCGTATTTTTTCTCAGATGAATGTTTGGGGTTTCAGTGAAATTAAGGCTTATAAAGGGTCCGCTATCTAACGTTTTTTTTTTTTCAACTAGTGCTTATTTCGTGAATGGTAACACTTAGCTCATGTCTGATTTGACAGATAATTAGTTTTATCCTTCCGCTGAACGAATATAATTGTGTATACGCTTGAACTACGCTTCGCTAAGTGGGCCTGCGATCGACTTAGAGAAGATGCCGATTTTGCCAAAAAACATCATCTTTTCAGATGAAGCTCATTTTGATCTTGGCGGGTATGTAAACAAGCAAAATTGTCGCATTTGTGGCACAGAAAACCCGCACGCATACATTGAAAAGCCGATACACCCAAAACGAGTCACTGTTTGGTGCGGATTTTGGTCCAGAGGCATAATTGGGCCATTTTTCTTCGAAAATGAGCAAGGAGTGGCCGTTACAGTCAATGGCGATCGTTATCGGGCCATGTTGAACGAATTTTTGTTCACAAAAATTGAAGCCGAAGCTACACTCGATGTTTTGCGCCCTGTTTTTGAAGATCGCATTATCAGCCGCAGAGCTGATGTCGTTTGGCCACCTCGGAGCTGCGATTTGACACCGTTGGACGGCACTGTGGGGTGCCGTAAAAGATAAGTGTTACGCCGACAAGCCAGAGACAATTGACGCTTTAACGGAAAATATTCGTGAAGCCATTGGTGAAATACAGCTGCACACAATCGATAATGTGCTTAAAAATTGGACCGATCGTGTAGGCTACTGCATGGCCAGCCGAGGCAGCCATTTGAATGAAATTATTTTCCATTATTAACCGGAAGGATAAAACTAATTATCTGTCAAATCAGACATGAGCTAAGTGTTACATTCACGAAATAAGCACTAGTTGAAAAAAAAACATTAGATGGCGGACCCTTTATTTGTCAGGAGTTCACTTAAGACACACGAGACATCTGTCCGAAGGGTCTCGCACGTTAGGCAAGAGTGGGGGAGAGCGATAGCTTCTCAATGGGTACATTGTCCCATCTACTCGATGTCTGTGTGTATTCCGTTGTCTCTGATATAATAATTGATTGTATAGTCATGATGGTTTCAGCTCTGGTAAGCTTGTCCGATTTATCATTGCCAAAGTGATTGTTATATGCTGTTATCGAAGGAATCCGGATATTATTCTGACAATCTACAACCACTAATTCAGAGCGACAGGACCCCACAACTTTTGGAAGTGATTTTCGCGAACACCAGTGGACGCTTGACTGTTAACTTAGATGGATATATCACCATGGGATATATTTAATACTCTCGCTTGCAGGGCGGTTTCATATATGTGTACTCAAAATTCAGTCGTTTAGCATTTCCAAAGATACTACTTTGCGTGATCTTTTTACTCTAATTTCTTAGTCTTTTGTAGAAAGGTGAGTGGGGTTTCTGCGATTAAGTGCGCTCACCATATTAAAACCGAGTATCTGCAAATGATGCGAACGTAAGCCCACCAATCAGAGAGAATGTGTTCGGCAGTCCATCATCACTCTCGGAGCAAGCGTCATAGGACATTGTGTCGCATGCATTTTTAGCATACTTGGGTGCTTATCCCCGTTACGACGCCAGTATGCAGTCCTCCTTAAAGCCTGTCGTTGGTTTCTTAGAGGCGTCGAGAAGTATTCGTTTGGTCTGCTGGTAACCTTAAAAGTCATACTATCCCAATTGTCAATGGAAGCCGTAACCGAGGAAGCAGTCAGTCCTAACTCTGGTTCAGGTCCTGAAAAATTCTTTTCTGAGTCATCGACGATTTCATTTTCCCTGATCCCATTGTGACCTGGGACCGAAACAAAACTAACGATGAGTGAAATCCTATGGAAAGTCACTAGCGTCGCTTTTTATCTTTTTGTTTTTTTTTTAAATTTCTTTTCTGGCTCAGATTCTGTCCGAAACAGGAGTTCTGTACATCAGTATATAAGACCAGTCGGCGTGCAGGATCATCAAATCAGTGCGTGTTGCAGCAAAGACCACTTATTAATCGGATATTGCTTCTTGTCGAGTGTACCTTCAATTCTACCTTGGTAGTCATGTTGCATCTTAAACAGAGGATGCATTCACAAAACAGTTTTGCACACATAGAGTTCGACTACTCTCTGCTTGCTCTTCAACATGAAGGAAGCAAAGTTGATAGGTCTGAAGTTTTTGGCGAGCGTGTAGTCAACTTTTGCGATTTTCGTTATAAAGGCTAATTTCGCTGGCTTTTGGTACGTATGCCAGTGCCACGTCAGCAGTGAAGATTCTCTTCAAAGTTACCAACAGCTAGTCTATACCAGTTTGCCAGGCGACTTGAAGCCATCAAATAAGGAAACAGCGTATTTGATGGCCTCATCCGTAACGTCCAGACTATTGTCATTGTCAGCCTTCCCAATTGGAAGCGACAGATAGCTGATAGTGGCATCCTCGCTGTTTGGGGTTTTTCTTGAAAATGAATTTGATCGCATTATCCGACTTCCGTCCACTAAATTTCCGACCTTTCGGGTTTGCAGTATCAGCTTATCCGAACTTCGTGCGCAGTTAAAACCATCGCTGGTTTTTCGAAGCGTTCAACCTCTGTCCGATTTACGTTCACTGGAGCCGCAACGCTTGCAAGTTTAAGCACCAATCCGTCGATAGAAGAAATGCTAGAGCTCTTCCTATTGGCCTTATTCAAGTTCGAAGATATGAATTCGCGTTTTAGTCCCCATAGTTTGATCCGTTTGAAATGGGTGTTACCTTTGTGAGTCTTCTTTGCCTCAATTCTTCTTCTCTTCAATTATCCCTTAAACGGTATTCTTTCAGAGTCCTCCTCCTTAGAGTCCGTTCGACTTTTTTCAAATGAGTCTGAGTGCTTTGCTGTATTTGACAAGCCATCTATTTAATAAGACGCAGTGATCATCTGTTGTACGAGTAATAGAATTCCCTTAGGATATATATTGTGGCTTTGTTTACTGCTGCAAGCCAATTGAACGTATATTCGGTATTACTTCTAGACTAGTTATGGCTCTATGCCTGATAAGAAGTTATTATTATAGTTATTATATACACACATTGAAAGATGCAGTCATACTTGTTACTAGTACCATGAGTGTACATCAGTTAGACCATGTTGATCAACGGCATTTGAGTGGAGATTTTGTTCAGTAAATATCAGGTAGATACCTTTGCATGTTAGCATGTTTTTGACGGTTAGAATTCTTCATCTGAACCTTGCCTAGCAAGTCCGTCGGCGATATCTTTTTTCGCAATCTAATTATGACCTGCGAGTCTTCGACATCTATCTACAAAAACTGCAGAATAAAGCGATGAGAAGTATTCTTCAGTGCAATAGATTTACATCGATAAGAATCATGCTAAATGCACTCAAATGGATGAGCATACGCGAAAGGTTACAACTTAACACGTTACTGGCAGTTTTCAAAATGAAGCAAGAAAGCACACAAAGTCTATTAATGAGTGAAACAAGGACCGTAGGAGAAGCACAACCATATCGATTACGTAATTGCAACGATTTTAGAATTAAACGACAGATCTCAATGTCCGGACAAAACACATTTCTATACAAAGGAATTCTCCTTTTCAACAACCTGCCAGAGTATATAAAAACGGAAAGCAACTACAGATTATTTAAAAGAAAAAGCATAGATTTTTTGAAACGTAATAGCTAACTATATGTTTGTACCTTTTCTCTCTTATTTATTTATTAAAGTTTTTTAAACCGTTAATTTAGTAAAGCACTATGCAAACAAAAGACTTATATATAGTAAAAAGAAAAAACATGTAAAACAACATATATAAAATGTAAAATTTAAAAGTATAACTATATACTAATAAATACAACTACTACTACTACTACTACTACTATCTCTGTTTGAAGAAACTGGTGCTCTGGTTTCATTGCGCATGCCCATAATACCAGAGATAAAATAAAAGTTTCTGCGCGCAAGTTCATAAAAAATTAAGTCCTATTTCGTCTAAAGAACCCCATGTCTTGCTGAAAACCGACTTTTTTATTTTATTCCAGGTAAGTATTTATTAAAAAATACACCCATATGTTGAATCCTTTCAGAACAATCTTCCTTACCGTGCAGGAACGAATTTAGTTCTGAAAAGATTGATTGAAAGCATTAATCGTTGATTATTAGAGCTACCTGCGTTTTAGAGCAAATATTCTTAGGAATATCTACATTCCACGGCATAGACCGTATAACTAGTAAGAGCGTAAGTCAGACACTCAACTAGCATGCATCACACCAGTTGAGAGAGAACGATAACACTTGGAGTGCCTTTGCCCCGTTCTTCTGATTTACGTATTCTTATTTTAAAATTCCTCTTGACTGTAGCTTTTTAAATCATGTCTTTTTCGGGGTCGTTGAAACCACGGTTCGTAACAAGTCGAAAACCAAATATTGATCAAACCCTGGGCTTGGCTAGTATATCAGTTGGAGTTTGCAGAATATGTTCTGTTGAAAAGACCACGGGTTTATTATCATTATTCCATTTGGAGTACATAAATCTGTTTGGATCACCTTCATACTTCTCGACAGTTCACTTGAAATGCAAATATACTTGTGCATCATCAGCATATACGAGTAAATGCATAGAGGCAATGCAGCAAACTTGCTGCAGGTCATTAATAAATAGACTAAATATGAGTGGGCCAAGAATTAAACCTTGAGGAACCCTCGCAGCTATACTTCTTATCTGAGAAGACTTTCCATGAACAACAACTCGCTGGAAACGATTTGTTAGATAACTCTTAATCAAACGAACAGTAAAGTTTCAATTTCATGCATGAAATCTCATGGTTAACTGTATCGAATACCTTTGAGAACTCGAGTAGGCAGAGAAGATTGAGAATGTTTATCATATTGGATTCTTATATCATCAAATACTTTCACCACAACTGTAGAACTGCTATGGGTCCGAAAGCCTGGCTGCACCGTCAACATTAAACCAAAATTATTGAGTTGGCAAGAAATCTGTTTTGCAAGAATTTTCTCGAAAACCTTAGAAAGGATAAATATAGAAATTAAAATAGAAATTAAATATATATGTGTAAGACAGTTTATAATATGAGGACGTATTATTTTCACAAAACGTAAATTCAGTCCATTTTCACCAATCGTATTCGATTTAAGTGCTTGAATAAGTAGAATCACTTCCATTTCGGTAGTTACTTCAAACTTCAAGTAGGATGGATGACCAAACAAATGGTGATTCTTGGGGATAGACTAGGCATTGCTGCAGTGATTTGGTGTGAACGCATTACAAAACTCGTCAATATCTGGAATTTTTGTGTTTGTATTATTTTTACCAATTCCAAAAGTAGCATGAGAGTTAACAACCACCAGATCACAAGAGGCAACACTATCAAAAAGTTGTCGTGATCTACTATCATTTTTGGATAAATCCGCGACGTTAAAAGCACCACAAAGTAGTAGATACTCATAAGATTCTGGACATTGTAAAACGTTGGAAAACAACGTGTCAAAATAACATTTACGACGAGAACTATAAACAAGTCCAAGGAAGTATTTTACATTGCGATTTTCAATTTGAACAAGTAGGTAATGATTGTATTATGACCAAGTGACTTCCCCAAGATAATGCAAGTCAAACCATTCTTATGATAAATTGCAATCCCATCACCAGTTGTGTCAGTAATCCTATTATGCGGGCCCACTGATTACCCAGCAATTCCATAAATCTTATTGTAGTCATTTCAGCAGCAATCAGCAAACATTGTTCAATCTGAGAAGAGAGTCTGATCAAGAGCCGATTGTTACTATTGCCGGAGATGCTTCGCAATTGAAATACGTTCAAGTGAGGGCCAATGTTGTGATGTAGCTTAGCAGAAATCTGTTTTGTCAAGTGGATAGGGTTTTCTCCTGTTCTTTGAGGAATACCACGAACAATTACGTCTCGTAATTAAGCGCTCCTTTGACTTAAAATTATCCTCCCTTATTTTGCGGTTTTCATCTTTCATTCCAAAAGTGCCACTCTCCAATTGTTGTATATGCTGGTTAAGAGCACCAATAGCTTCACCAAGTTTATTGTTGAAACTACATTCAAAATTCGCCAGTAAAGATTTAAATTTATCAATGTGACTAGATTCCAAGTCACGTAATTGGTTAGATAGGGATGGTTTTTTATCCGAAATTCTTACATATGGCTGGTGGGATTTTGATAACAGTTTCCTAGTTGGTATCTGTCAGGGCTTACTGTAATGGTCACAGCAGATTTATCTTGAAGAGCTTGTTGGCGAGCTTGAATAGTTGGCATTGATAAAAGGAAAAAAAAAATACAAAACAAAAGAAAAGTCACTAAAGTTTGATGAATAATTCAGATTAAAACAGAGCAATTAAAAATACGTCTAGTCATTTGACATTGACATTCTCTTCTACAATTTGTGCGTTAAACGACTTCGTTTTTTATTTCATTGTCTCACCTGAAATTTACTCAGAATTTTAGGTTCATTCGCTCTTAAGTCCTTTCAAAGCCAAATAAACAAATGACAATTAGACTTCCTGAAAAGGCTTCTTCTTTGAGGCTACCCAAGCAAGTGAGTAAGCTCACAAAAGTGGTTTTAAATCATGTAAAAGTATCGTTTAAATTGTCATTGTTTGCGGCGGGATTAACTGCCTTAGAAGGGCTAACACTTGATGCAAAATATTTGAAGTAGAGATTAAAAAAGAAAAATCATTTCTCAGCTGGCGATTTTTTGCTAAAGGGTCCGCCATCTAACGTTTTTTTTTCCAACTAGTGCTTATTTCGTGAATGGTAACACTTAGCTCATGTTTGATTTGACAAGTAATTAGTTTTATCCTTCCGCTGAACGAATATGGTTGCGTATATGCTTGAACAACGCTGGGAAATATTGCGACATTACTTTGAAAATCATGGTAATGTTGCAGAATGTGTGCGAAAATAGCGTACCGATTTTGGAAGAAGAGAAGCACCGTCAGCTCCGTATGTTCGTTATCTTGTGAAAAAAGTGAAAGAAACTGGCATCCTCATCGATAAACCAAAGCGTGAAAAGCCAAAAACAGTGCGTACACCCGAGAATATTGCTGCTGTGGCAGAAAGTGTGCGTGAAGCGCCATCAACATCAATTCACCGTCGTTCTCAACAATTGAACATTTCGGAGACATCATTGAGACGAATTTTGTATAAAGACCTTGGTATGACGCCATACAAAGTCCAATAGGAGTTGAAGCCAACTGACCATCCAATGCGTTTTCGCTTCGCTAAGTGGGCCTGCGATCGACTTAGAGAAGATGCCGATTTTGGCAAAAAAATCATCTTTTCAGATGAAGCTCATTTTGATCTTGACGGGTATGTAAACAAGCAAAATTGTCGCATTTGGGGCACAAAAAACCCGCACGCATACATTGAAAAGCCTATACACACAGAACGAGTCACTGTTTGGTGCGGATTTTCGTCCAGAGGCATAATTGGGCCATTTTTCTTCGAAAATGAGCAAGGAGTGGCCGTTACAGTGGCGATCGTTATCGGGCCATGTTGAACGAATTTTTGTTCACAAAATTAAAGAGGAGGATATTGGCAACATTTGGTTTCAACAGGACGGCGCTACGTGCCACACAGCCGAAGCTACACTCGATGTTTTGCGCCCTGTTTTTGAAGATCGCATTATCAGCCGCAGAGCTAATGTCGTTTGGCCACCTCGGAGCTGCGATTTGACACCGTTGGACTATTATTTGTGGGGTGCCGTAAAAGATAAGTGTTACGCCGACAAGCCAGAGACAATTGACGCTTTAAAGGACAATATTCGTGAAGCCATTGGTGAAATACAGCTGCACACAATCAATAATGTGCTTAAAAATTGGACCGATCGTGTAGGCCACTGCATGGCCAGCCGAGGCAGCCATTTAAATGAAATTATTTTCCGTTTCTAACCGGAAGGATAAAGCTAATTATCTGTCAAATCAGACATGAGCTAAGTGTTACCATTCACGAAATAAGCACTAGTTGAAAAAAAAAACGTTAGATGGCGGACCCTTTACAATGTTCATCATATGTTAACTGCTTTGTTCTTTCTTACTTACATTACCTACATTCATATCTATAACATGTAACATATAAGTACTCCAACGGCTTACTTTAATGAAATTTATTATATTTACAGGGTCATGGAGTCTATTCCGAATTAGCCGATGAAAAGGAATTTTTCGAAGTCTCAAAAAAATCACCCAACATTGTCTGCCATTTTTACAGAGATTCAACTGAACGGTGTCGCATTGTTGACATGCACCTAAAAGCTCTAGCTGCCAAGCATATGGAGGCGAAATTCTGCAAAGTGAATGCAGAAAAATCACCATTCCTTACTCAAAGGCTGAGAATCAAAGTTATCCCCACCATTGCACTAGTTAAGGACAGTAAGACAAAAGACTTTATTGTGGGCTTCACAGATTTGGGCAATTGTGATGACTTCTCCACAGACATGATGGAATGGAGAATAGCACAATCAGGAGCAATCGACTATAAGGTTTGTTTACAAATACGAAATACGCTGACATACCCCTTAAGATTGAAAATCATTTGAATTTCCCCAGGGCGATTTAATCACTCCACCCGATACAAAGAAATCAACCAAGAGCTTTATCCATCGACCAAAGAAGACTATTCGTGGCGGATACGACTCTGATGATTCCGACATTGATTTTGATGATTAACAGCAAAGAACTTAAGCGTGTCTCACACGCCAACACGCTTAGCGATACCAGAAAAAGGAAATCAATTAAAAAATTTTTTTTTTTTAGAAAAAAGCATTCAAGCAAAACTATAAGAAGGCAAAAAAATTAATAAATAAATAAAATATCTCACAATATAGTCTGCAAGCGGTGAGATGCGAGTAGATGAACAAAAATAAAAATTCAAATTTGCAAACCAAGAAGACACCTACTGTTGGTGTTTGTTGGTTGTAAATCAAAACCAAAATGAAACTAAAATTCTCAAAGCAAACGTGCACAACATTTTCTCTTTTTCCGAACACAAACAAAACGATACAAAACAAAAAGACATGACGAGTATTCCCTTAAAAAAAATAAAATTATCTATTAACACTTTTTTTACGTTTACGTTTACATTAAATATAGAACTTTTATATTGCGTTGGTAAGATTGTGCGGCAATTATTTTACAAATGTACGCGCGCAGATAGAATTCGTTGTTAAATGAGAAATGCTCCTACACATGTAAATTATTTTATTATTTTCTGTTGTCCCTCCCGCTCTTTTTACTTATTTGTCCTTATGTAGATTTAACACTGTATAATTCTAATAACTTTTTAATTTTATTTTAATGTTGTTGTCTGGCAAAACAACAAACACAAATTTCTGATTAAAATTAATTTACGTGAAAAATGTCCTTGAATTTCTTCGCAATATTTTTTTACACTGTCACTAAAAATGAAAATAAAAATAAAACATTAAATTTATTATAAACATTAAACAATGATAATTTAATTAGGCACCAAAGTGAACGTGATGGAAGTACTTAATGCGAAGGTAAGCAACAACAACATCACGTTCAAACCTGTGATGGGACCACACAGTCTCTGGCACCCAAGAAATGACAACGGCAATGTGTTTGTTGAGTTTTGCAACGTCGAACGCTTGGTCAAGAAAACGAAACCAAATATCTTACGAAGAATTCGTTCGAAGATACCTTCATCCGCTTTCGATAGCATCTATCCTTCAACACTATAAAGTACGACTGGAATGATATAGAGAAGACTCAATATGAGTCTTTTTAGTTTTTCGGGATAGGGCCTTGGCAGAATTCATAGCAGAGTCAGGGTAGAAAAAATATTACTATATTACCTCAAAATTATAGCTGTCTATTGCGACGTTCTGTCGAATTCGTCGATGTTGTATATTCCTTCTTGATACCATATACTTGGTTTTGCCTTCATTAGTTAAAACCCATTTTCACAGCTTCCGGTTCAAGATTAGCGAACGCATCGTAGAGTTCTCCCAATTATGTTGATACCATCGGCGTATGCTAGTAGTTCCACGGACTTTTGGAAGATTGTGCCTCTAGCTTTTACTTGTGAGTTCCGCACAATTTTTTTACGTACGATATTAAAGAAGTCACAAGATTACTTCACCTTGTCTAAAACCTTTCTTGATATCAAAGGTCTCGGTTAAGGCATTACTGACGGATAAGCGAATGTTCTTAACCAAGACGAATGAGCTTGACAGGGATGCCAAAACTAGACATGGTTTTATATAGTTCGTCTCTATTAATGCTATCATATGCGTATGCATATGTCTCTATTAATGCTATCATTGATAAAAAGATGGTGAGGGATGCCAAAACTAGACATAGCTTTATATAGTTCGTCTCTATAAATGCTATCATATGCGACCTTAAAATTGATAAAAAGATGGTGAGTATCGATTTGGGCTTCTTGAGTTTTTTCCAGAAACTGCCGGAGTTTGAAGATTGGGTCGAAACCGCACTGACCAATCAGGTTCTTGGCGAATGGTTTCAGACGTTCACGCAGTACAGTAGATAAGGTTTTGTATACCTTTATAGTTGGCGCAGTTGAGTCGGTCTCCTTTTTTCTGGATCGGGATAACGGTGTTGAGATTTCATTCATCAGGCATACACTTTTCTAAACAGATCTGAGAATTAAGTTGATGTATGCTCTCCACAAAGTCACCTCCAGCAGCTTCGAATACTTCGGCCGTCAGGTGCTTTGTTGGATTTCAGCTTAGATATTGCTATCTTTACTTCTTTTGCTATTGCTTTCTTTATTTCCTTTTGATCAGGTGGACGGAAATGTTTGCTATTATCGTCTAAGTTGAATGGTCTATTCTGCGTGATGGCGGCATGTTGGGTTTCTTCGCCGTTATATAGTCTGCAGAAAAAGTTTTTCCATATACTACAAAGTTTCCTTCTACATCTCTACAGGCTTCTGTACGGATCTTCTTCCCTTGACACGTTCTTTTTAGCTGTTGGTGAAGCTTCTGTACATTATTCCTCGAGTACAAAGTCTCAATATCTACGATCGCGCTCTTTTTTTTTCTTCTGGAGGAGCCGATGATCTTTCCGTTTCCTCTGGCTCCGGTTCTTCGTTGCAGCGCCGCTTTGTAGGCTTCTTATTTAGCTGCATGTGCTTCCCGGCATTCCTCATCAAAACAGGGATTTCTTGCTGTTGGTCGGGTGAAACCCAGCACATCAGTTGCGGCTTCTCTGATGGCATGTTCGCAGCGTTGCCACTGGTCTTCGGTACTTGATTCGGCGAACATTTTGGGGGTTCTCTTGCGATTACAGCTGGTCTACGTTTGGCAAATCTACATTCGGTTTTTGGCTGCAACAAAGTGGTGATCCGAGTCAATATTGTCTCCACGGAAAATTACGGCGCCCAGAGTACTGGAGGCATGCCTTACGTCTATCGCAAAATGATAAATTTGACTTAACTTCAAGTATCCTTTTTTATATTGGAATGAGGAAACCATGTGCTTGCCATAATATTATTTCGACCCGCCGTAATGTGAATAAGTCTAAGTGCATTGCCAGATGTGCTGTCGCGTAGGCTGTGCTTACTAACTGTCCTACCAAAGATGTTTTCCTTTCCTTTCTTCTGCGAAGTATAGAACTTGCTCATATGTCTTGTCGCGGAGCTCGTAGAAACATTCTTTGGTGGCGTCGTCCCTGCCTTCCGTAGGGACATGCATGCATATTAGGATTATGTTAACGAATTTAATCATGATGCGGATTG
Organism: Volucella bombylans; assembly: GCA_949129095.1. Classification (NCBI taxonomy): domain Eukaryota; kingdom Metazoa; phylum Arthropoda; class Insecta; order Diptera; family Syrphidae; genus Volucella; species Volucella bombylans. Next base: position 107,022,297 of record OX422140.1, on the reverse strand, counting down.
TTATGAGACGCTCGTTCATATTTTGGAAGCTCAAGACTTCTTGAGTAAGTTGCCGCCTATGGCAAATAGCAATCAACATAGTATAAATCACAGTTTTCATCCTCTTATGTCCGACCCATCCCATCGCACTTCCTGGATAGCGGCGATATCTGCGTGATAGAAGTCAAATATCTCTCCTAATTGCTCTGCTGCACGTGGCCTGTTCAGGGTTCGAACATTCCACGTGCTGATCCGAAGGTTGTCCTTTAAACGTTTGCTAGTTGTCAACAGTGAGTATATTTTTATCCGTGGCCATTAGTTTTTCGTCACATATTTTAATCACTTCAATATAGGGTTGTGAGCCCAGGCAGGCCTTTGCCATTTTAGCCTGCATGAGCAAGGGCTTACGGGAAACCGCCACTGGGAGGTAAAACAAGCACTTCGGTAAAATATAACACCCGCCCTGCTCAGTCGAGAAAGTAAGCAGCTTTCATTTAAGAAATAAGGTCTCAGAAGTTGGTGGTACTGAAGAGGATGTGGAAAAGTATAGAAATCTATCTAAATAGCAACTCTAGATCAAGGTGCCTCTCCTAAAATTCAGATTTACAATGTTGATAGGGGCTCGGCTAGCAACTTTAAGTTGTACCTTTTGGAGTTATCGAATGATTCAGGAGGCCAAAGCTGGAGCTTTGTGGAAAATGGCAGAATTGCAATAAATTTATCAGCACGAAAAATGCGTTTTGTTTTTTCGTGTTTTTCAAACGGAAGAGCCTATTTAACGAAAATAGTTATAAGACCAGGATTTTCTTTTAAGACCATACAAGTTTCACTAAAAATATTGCTAAAATTTGTAACTACAAGGTCTGGATACGACTTCACACTTCAATTAAAATTGAGTTTTCCTATGAACTTACTAAATAAGGGTTAAACGAAAATTTAGTATGAGCGTAATTGTAAGAAATCTGCGACTTTTCTGCTGTTTTTGAGTGGAGCTGCCATCAGTTTATAGTAAAATCTATCACTAGGTATCTAACATGTGTCTCCTCTTTTTGACTCGCCTGTCGAGTTCGAAAAATAAAAATAATGAAACAGGAACTTACAGTCGGGTGGGATCATAAACCAACCGAAGTATGGACCACAATTGGATGCTTAACCAATGGACGGAGAACTTTCTGGTTCCGCTGTATAAAAACACTTTCACTCCAAACGAGGTAACTCCAAAACATGCGTTTAAAAAACATCAACCGCTTCTTCAGAGGTCGAGAAACATTGACCCCACATTTTGTTTTTGAAGTGCGTTATTAAAAAAGAAGTTATTGGGAGCCAGGTCAGGGTTGTACGGCAGGGTTGATTATTTCTCAAAAGACATCTGGCAAATAAGTGGTGATGTACCATTTCGAATTGGCCGTTGCTCTAATAGTATGGGTTCCGAACAACTAAGCGACCATTTGGTTCGAAGTGCTTCGTGCGCGAACAAATTTTATTGCATTTGGCATGTGCATAGATCCATAATTAGTCGCCTGTCACGATCCTAGACGTCTTTTGAAATATTTCAACATTTCTTTGAAAATCAACCGACACGAGCCTTTTTTTGAGCGATTGTCAAATTATGCGGTATCCAACGCGAAGAAATCATTTTGACGGCCAAATGTTCATGCAATAATAAATGTATGCGAGTGGAGCTAATGCTCAAACATGCCTCAGTTTCACAATAAGTCATATGAAGATCTTACAATCGATGTTTTCTGGCACAACAACTGATTTTGAACTACTTTCACAAAATTCATTTTGGAGCGAACGACGACCACGATTGAATACGGCAAACCAGCCAAGCACGGTGGTCCGGAAGGGTGCTTAATCACCAAAAGTCGAAGCGTGCATTATTGTTGAGTTAATCTATGTGGAAAATCATAAAGAATCGTCGCACGAAAATTTTCACGATTTAATTCCATTTTTTTGGGTTTCATCTCACCCAAGTCTTTCAAGTCTCTTAAGAAACGTAAATAGGATCTGATCAGGCGTACCATTCAAAACTTCAATGTTTTTCGATTGGTTTCTCTACGGAAGTTGGGCAATTTGGACTCCAATTGTTGAAAGACGTTTTGACAAGTGGAACACTTGAATCGGAGCATTTTTATTTTTTAAATTTGAGCAGTTGGCTTGAAAGATACCTTTTTCCCTATTCTTCACACTTCCTTTCTCATCAACGATGAAAACTAAAATGAAAAAATATTTCAGAAATGGAACGATATGGAAAACAACGATGTGTTGCACCCGAGAATCCACAAAAGAAATGGATTCTCGGTGGAGGTAACCCTTCTTCTTCCCACTTCAATAAAAAGCGTTCCCTCTCTTTCGGACAATCTTCCTGCCCGCGCCAATGTGAACAGGCACATTGACGACGGGATGAAAATCCTCACCATGAACGTCGTGTTCACATTGTCATGGGTTAGAAAGACTTTTTGACAAGTGGAACACTTGAATCGGAGCATATTTAATTTTTAAATTTGCGCAGCTGGGCAGAAACATACCATTTTTCCTATTCTTCACACTTCCTTTCTCATCAACGATCAAAACTAAAATGAAAAAATATGTCAGAAATGGAACGATATGGAAAAAAACGATGTGTTGCACCCGAGAATCCACTTTAGAAATCTCGGTGGAAGTAACCCTTCTTCTTCCCACTTCAATAAAAAGCGTTCATTTCATGCGATCGTATTTTTTCTCCAGTCTAATAAGAAAAAAAAACTAAACAAGAACCCAACACCCTATTGTGACTCCACCGCATAACAAAATCTGTCACTGGACAAACGTCATGTCCAATTTGACAACAAATACTCAATCCACAAACACACTACCAACCCCGCAAAATGAACCAAAAGTTCATTCTCCGAGTGTCTCTCCTCTCCAGTTCGCACAGGCATTCTCGAAACCCCTGAGTTTTTACGAATTTTACTACAAAACGCAAAACCTGGTCATAGACACAGTCTTCTTCAGAATAGGTCATCGCCGTCATTTGTCGTGTCAAGTGTGTGTTTTTCCGCAAAATTCTTGCCCGCAGTAATCACCCACAACATTGTCCGTCAGTGCACAGTCCGTTTGTGATTCAGTAAACTTAACTTGCCCTCCTTAAACCACCCGCATAGAGTCCTTTTACTTTTTGTGAAAATTTTCTGATTTGTGATTTTTTTTTGTTTATCGAATCGTGTCCCACTTTTTTTTTGCAGAAATAAAGAAAATTCCGAAAAAAAGTTCCTGCGTTCGATACACGCAAAGTTTGATTCCAAAAGAGAGGAGAAAAAAAAACGAAATCAATCTTTTCGCGACTGGCGGAAGGAGAAAAAAAAGAGTAAAACTGTATAATTGAATGCGAAAACCGAAAATCATGTTTCTATGTTGAACCATTGATTTTGTTATTAAATTTGTGCAAAAAAAAGAGTAGTGGTTCAGATACAAAATTTTGTTGGACGACATCTTTTCTGTGGCAGTAGCATTTGTAATCGTCATTAGCTAATATCGTCGATGATATGAACAGCACTGACTCTCTTCAGCAGAAGGAGGAATATCAGCAGCAACATACGACTACGAGTACAAGTACTAGTACGGGTACGAGTACCACATCAGTGCCAGTGTCCCTGCCCATCACTTTGCCAATTACGACAACACCAACCAAGATGCAAACGAGTAGTACACCGATACGAATTGGTTCGGTTTCTGGGGAAACATCGTCGCCTGGTGGTTCGGTTGTCAATGTAATGGCTAGTAGCGTCCCATCGAGCGGTCTACAAACCCAACCATCACAGCCCTATCATCATGGTCTGCATCAGAGCATTTCCACGTCGTATGTGGGTTCAACCGCTAATCAATCATTAGTTGGAGTGGGTGTAACTGGAACACCAACAAGCAGCGCCGGAGTCAAGTACTCAACGGGTATGACAGTTGATTTTATTTGAAATTCCTTCTTTACAAGTTCTATTTTCCATTTCTATTTGTTTAAACAAGAGACACACTAATTAGCCCATTAAATTTGTTGATTTTCGGTTCGTTTCGTTTGGTTTTTTCCGTTTGGTAATCTTTAGTCTTAACCCAGTTAACAGAGTATACCTACTCGTAACACATTTTCAATCAATTTGGAAGCATTACGTATCTGAATTAAATGAGAGTGTAAATTGTTTGTTCCTGCCTTGGTTTCGCCATTTTTGTTATGTTGTTATAATTATTTTACCGAATTTGATTGAGCTAATATACGAGTAGATAAACGCAAACATATCAATTTGATATGTGTTGGTCAAACAAGGCGAACGACTACGAGTTTGTTGTACTGATTTGGGATTTTCTACGGTGCGACGGTGCTAATCCATTCCTGATGAATGAAATGAATCATATTCGGGGCGAAGATATTTAACATCTGTGGAATGGAACTCGACATGGTCGAATTAGTGATAAGATAAATTATTTCTTTAAGAATTTCTTCCACTATGCAGAACGGGTTTTCCTTGGGGGCGATTGGTTTTTCGTGAATTTATGTGCCTAGGCGTTTGCTGGGAAGCAAGATTTTTCGTCTATTTTGCTGTGCTAAATTTAGATGCTTTCTCCGTCAAATAGGGAATTTATTTCTATGCCGACGGGAGTTTGATAACTCTTTGGAAGCTTTACACTAGTATATTCTTTAATGCAGATTTTTAAGGACTCCTAAACGGCCGACCAAAAGTGGCAAGCCACCAGTTTCCTCTATACTGGCTATAAAAATTGGAGTAGTAATTCGTACTCTGACCCTGCTTGGAATAGGCCCATCCAATTGCTTGTTTTGCCATCACAGAGACCCTGAGAAGCTCTTTAGCACTGGAAAAACATGCTTCGCCACTTACCTTACTCTGGTATCTCCATAATGACACAGTGTGGGCTGAAAATATTTAATAGCGAAAAATACGGTGTTGAGGCAACGCTATAATAGCGAACTGATGTTATTGTTTAGGTACCGATTTAATCCTCAGAAATATCCTTACTGTTACCATATGAAGAGATCCGAGAGACCATTCAATCATCTGCATAAGCAATGTCCTTGCAACCTTACTCTTTCAGGTATAACAGTAGATCCAGAGATAAGACCCCACATCTCAGCGATGTTCTGCTCACAGATCCTTTGGCACATGTTTATGTTATGTTATCTGGTAAGCAAGCAAAAAATTAGTCAACTCACTGGATGAGCTAACTACCTTCAGAGTTGACAGTGGGACTGCGGTCGCAGTTTTACGATCTTCTAATTGTAAGTCGGAAGTCAAATGTAGCTACCGAGCGTTTTATAAATGAAAGCGGGTTCGGTTGGAATTTATTTAGGTGCGAGTTTTTGGTCTGCGTATAATATATGTATGTATTTCTACTACGAAGCCTTACGTGCTTGGGGTTCGCAGCTGTTATTGACAATGGATGGATGGTGGGTAGTCACCCTACAACCGTCCGGGTTGAAAAGTGAATCGGTCTGAATTTTGATGGTTTTTGGAGAATATTTTTCTTCATAATGAATTACACGAGAAGCAAAGAAAGGCTTGAGACTAGACCTACTAATGCTAAGACCTCTGGTTCCGACTGATCTTTTTGAACTGGGCTCTCAGCATGGTTGGTCTTGGCATGGTCGTATAATACCCTGAACCCAGGAATGAGTAACTAAAGATAAGTACATATTTGTGAATGGGAGTAAATGAAAAGGACGGGCGGAAAGGTGTGAAATTCCTATTGTAAGTCCTATCTTTGCTGTCCATGCCTGCAATAAATTTTAAAACGGACCCAAAATCTTAACCTTGTCGAAGATGTGAAATCTAAAAAAAAACTAAATAACTGGACATAACTAACTAGCTTCCTCCAGTTTCGCACTCTTAAGTTGGTTGAAGTCCCCTGAGTGGCGGTCTTCCTCTACTCCGCTGTTCCTCGGGGACGGATTCACCAAAAGAACAGCCACGAGCACCCTCTTCTATTTCTGATAAAGTTCATACCTCTGCAGGATAGGCCAGGACCGGGATTATTAGGGTCTTATATGGGGTCAGTTTTGTTGTTCGAAAGAAGTCTTTGCTAGTCAATTGTATTATCAGTCCAAAGTAGCAGAGTTTGTCAAGAGCTATTCTTCATTTGACAGGGTGCCAGAACTAGATATTGATCTGTATAGCTCGTCTCTATAGATGCTGTCATACGTAGCTATAAAATCGATGAATAGGTGCTGTGTAACGATTTTGCGCTCATGGGTTTTTTCCAAGATCTGCCGTAGTTTGCGTATTGATCGATGGTGGACTTTCTTAGCCTAAAGCCACGCTGATATAGACCAAGCAGGTTGTTGACGAACGGTTCACAATACGGCAGATATGGTCTTGCAGGCGATGTTAAGAAGACTAATTCCTCTGTAGTTGGCGCAGTTCACCGGGCATACTTTCGCCCGACCATAATTTACAGATTAGTTGGCATATGCCCATTACTAAGCCGACCTTTGCCGTTTTGAAGAGCTCGGCAGTCAGACCGTTCGCTCCAGCAGCTTTGTTGGACTTAAGCTTAGATATGGTTATCTTCATTTCATCCAGGTCGGGTGGACGAAATTGTTGGTGTACATTGTCCAGGTTGAGAGGTTCATTCTACTTGTTTTTGCTATATTGGAGATATCCGCAACCGTACCTACAACAAGGTAGTGGTCCGTGTCGCTGTTAGCCGCTCGGAACATACGGACATCCATAATACTGGAGGAGGGCCTTGCGTCGATCGCAATTTGGTCAATCAGGTTAAAGGTTGATTGATCAGGAGTTCTCAAAGTCCCCTTGTGAATATTGAGATGTGGGCACCGCGTCCTAGCTACGACAATGTTTCCCCCGCCACAAAGTCCATTAGCATGATTCGGAGATAGTGTCGTGCAGGCTATACCTTTCGACAGTACTACCAAAGATCCCCTCTCATTTATTTTAATGTCATACCTAGGGCATTGCTCGTAAGTCTTGTTCAAGAGCTCGCAGACGCCATCTTTGTTGTCGTTGTCTTTCTCCTCTGTGGGAGCGTGCGGGCATATAAGGCTAATGTTGGTAAATTTAGCTTTAACACGGATTGTTAAGAGGCGCTCGTTAACATGCTGAAAACTCAAGACTTCTTGCCTAAGTCTGCTTCTAATTACGAATCCGCATCCAGAAAGGCGCTGCTTTTGCCGTCGATAACAATCGCCGTAGTAGATGTCGCAGTTTTTATCCTGTTTTTGACCGGCCCATTCCCGGGCCTCCGCTGGTTGTTCGGCTGTACGTGGCCTATTAAGGGACCTAACATTGTCCACTGCAGATCTGAAGTTCATTGTCATTGTTTCGTTTATAGGGGCTGCCAACAGTACAACCGTCCGTTGTTGTTTCCTACTTAGCTTTTTTTTTCCATGGCCGGGCTGTTATCCCGACAACACAACCATGATATGTATAGTATTGTCATGACTAAGCCTATTTAAAGGACTTCTTATGCCAGGGAACAGTAACTTTGTTTTGGTAGCATGTTATCCTGTCGTTTCCAAGCTTTCAAATTCTGCTGACAAATGAAATCAATAATGTGAACGAACCGGTTCAAATGTTGAATAATAGAAAGCCTAGTGTAGTATGATTGATTTTTGGGTTTTTTAAATTACGCAGATGGCTTCTAAAATATTGGCTTTGGGTGGGAGTTGCTTAGCCGGGGGAGCTATTCGTACCATGGTCTGCAACATTAGAGTAGGGACTTCAAGTTATATGATACAGTTTAAAAATGGGATTATTTGAGCTCTAGTAAACAGATAATGTGCATAATATAAGATGACTAACAAAACAGCCAAAAAACCCATGGCAATCGTAGCTGACTGTAGTTAGAGGGCAATCCCAACAATTTAAGCAAACCTATATGAAATGAAGCGTCATCATCAACTCCTTTAAATCTTCTTTGACTTTCGAAATAAGTGGCTTTTTTTCTAGCTTTCGATTAGAGCTATATACACATTTTGGATAAATCTTCTCAAAAGAAGCGACTTCACCATCTAATGGATCGAAAACTATTAAGTGCTTAACAAAGGCTCTCTGTCGTTTAATTTCCTTTGAATTGTATTTAAACTCCTGAGAATTTCATCTCGAATTTACCTAAATCGATATCTATATTCAAACCACTGCTCCTCTGGCATATATTCGGCGGAAACAAGTTTTTCCATTTTCACCTCCGTTTGCACAGATCTATACATTTAACTATGCTCGACTACATGAGTCAGTTTACTCTATCATACCTTTAGTGCAATTCAAGTGACTACGGCTATGCTTTTAGTATTCATATGCCAACCTACAGGGTATGGAGAGTCTAAATTGCCGGATGCTTTCAAAATTGGGTCGCGTGCATTGAAATAATTAAACGCCTCTGTTCTGGGGAAGAGGGTTTGCTTTTAAGACTTTTGCTTACTTATTCGATTGTACACGGTATACTACAACAGCATCACGTATCTAAGGTATGTCTACGCGTGTGCACAACTGTACTCCGCATGTCATTTTCCATGGGATTAGTTGGAATTAGATGCAGAAAGTTCTTCGATTTGGAGTAATCCGGTTAAAGAGGAGATTGTATGCATACGTACGACCATTCATATATGTTGTTCAATATAAGTCGTTATTGTACTTTTATTTCCAGCCTTGACAGCATTATAAATGTAAAAGATACGGTGGCCAGATACGACATATACTCGTTGTCATACAGAGATAGAGCTCCCAAGGGTTCAACAGTTTTTAACAAAAGAAATTACCACAAGCCCACTTACGTACGACGTATGCAAATGCAGGCGCTCGGCTATTACTTAACAATTAATCAATCAACATGAAACTCACATCACAGTTAATCCCTGAGCTACGAGCATGTTTAGCTTCCTGCCTCCCTGAATGCGAGTAGGGGTGTACATAATATTCCTTTGCAGTCCAAGTACGAGTATACACTGCTTTATACGGGCTTTGATCTTCCAATTAAATAATTTATTCATTTGATAAAATTGTCTGTATGGCCAACTCATGTTGGCTATGTTCCTACGACAAATGCAGTAGCTTGAACAACTTTCGCAAAATCGGACTAATGATGAAACTATAGTGGAAGTCTATGACATGTGGATCAGATAACCAACTACCACATTTCTTATGGCAGATACTCCCAACATATGTATGGATACATCGTACACATAATGGAGAAGCAACTAACAAAAGGAGACAGTTGAAGGAATTAGCAAAAGCAGACCACACCCTTGTATAATATTTGCGCCTTCAAATGAAAATAAAAGTCTTTAGACATCCATTGTTGGTTTGCCATTGTCCAGCTCTTAATTCATTCGTATCACCCGGTTCCACCCATCCTTAGATTGTAATAGGTCGCAGTTCATGATATCTGTTTGGAGACAAGTGAGGTTACCAATCCCAATGATAAATATCGCCATTGATTGGGTATTTTTCATTTGCTTTGGTGGCAAGGGAAGAATTTAACTCTTATGAGCTTCCCATCGACCTATCATAGAATACGAATACCTACATCTTGGTGGAGTGAAGAGATTTTTTGTTCTATGAGAGAAGTTTGTCTGACCTTGCTGTTATGCTCTGAAAAGTGATGTCATGGGAGACCAGCGGCGCTGATGTCATTAATTGATTCACTTGTGCATAAGTTCGGTGTGAGTTGGGGAAAATTGATTCGTTCACGTCATTGGCTGCCAATTATAGAAGCAGATGTATGCGTCTGTAGTATGTTGGCACCAAGATTAGATTTAGTTGAGTGCGTTCTTGAAAAATTGACGATGTCATTCGAGTTAAGGTCGGCGAGTTTTTTTTTTTTTTTTTTTTTTCATTGTTGCCTAAAAATAACTATTTGCTATGGCTGAATTATTTACTATAGCACAAGGTGGACCAGAGATCTCGAGACGCAAACATTATGTTTCCTGTGGGTTTCTATCGATCCGTCAGATTAACATCACTATTACTGTTTTTATTAAAAAAAAAAACATTTGAAAACAGGCAAGTTTTTACCACAATACTATAATCTTCAACTCCAGTTCCTACTTATCACATTTAATGCCTTTCAAGGACTACTACTTAGTACGCAGATATGTGTCCAGCTTTTGTACTCTATGCGATTCTATTACCTGATGATCTCCTAGTGGGTAGCCTGATATTTTATTCTCTACGCTTACTTGCTTACCTATTTTACTTTAGTGGGGCTACAGTTCGGAGTGGATCTTGCCTTCAGCCAACAACAGCCAAAAGCCACAACAAGCGTAATTTTGGGGTAATTGTATAAGTTGAACTTGCTGTTTACCACGTTATCGCTCAGGGATGCGCACTATCCACGTCGAAGCGGTGACTTTAAATCGCTCACCTTGTCCTTGCAATCCAAGAGGATGAATTACGACTGATATCGCTGTATAGCCCCCACGGTTCGTTATTAAATATGTTTCTCAAACTTTCATTTATGCAAATGGAAGCGCCACCAAAGCCAAAGCCACCAATGGCATTTTCATCAGCTCATATGATTGGGAAGACGAGAGTCTTGTAAAATAATTTATTCGTTGTTGTGTTAGTCTAAAGAAACAGCGATTGCAAACAGTGATTTTTCGCTTTATCTGCACGGTGGTGTCACTATTTGAATTTACAGTGGAGCTCAGGCTTTTTGTATTCCTTTTATGTTCCTTTTGCTGAAATGTTTTAGTCTTTCGTAAAAAGGTGAGCAAACGCTTCTGTGATAAATTGCCTATGGTACCAGCACCTATCACATCATCGCCGAGTACCTGCAGTGTGGTACGAAGGTAGGCCGAACACTCACAGAGTTAATGCTGCGCGTCGTTATCACTTTCACAGCAAGCGTCACAAAATGTTAATACACAGTAAGTGTTTAGCAGAAGGATAATGCACTGCCACGACAGCAGTAAGCAGCGTGGAGTCTTTACTACTGATGGAGAGCAGGAAAGTCGTTTACCTCTTACTCTTTTGGTCTGCCGTTAGAAGGTCGACTGCGCCTTGGAAGTTTTCCACGCGGTATGTTTAGTCATAAGAAGTTTGCCTTAAAAGGATGATGACACTATTAAACACATGATAAATATGACAATTTAGCTTCTTCCTTCCCGTGAAGCGAACAACTTCACCTTTGAAAGGATTGACTGAAAGCTTATTTTTAGAGCACCAATCGTCGATCACGTCTAGGGTTGTCTGCGCTTTAGTGCGGACAGTCACTAGTTCCGGATTTTGTATCAACTGAATTGAGTATCACGGCGACGCCTCAATTCACATTATCTACACTTGGCGTTTTGCAGTTGAAATATAAATAGTTAAAAAGAGAAGCACTTGGGTGCGAACTGGCTCAATTCAAGCACGGAGCAGACGATATCAATTAAACAACCAAACATAAGCCAGCTCATCTCTTAGATTGTAGCAAGGCCTCTCCACGAGATTAAACTCCAAACTTCCAAACCCCGTCAACGCAAATGGGATCAAACATCACTCGAAGAATTTTGGGTTCGAAAAGTATTCTCATCCACCTTCGCTTACATTAATGCTTCTCCGTCATAAAGAAGCACGGGGATGATGAGGTCTTATATAGAGTCTCCTAAGTGTTTCTTGACAAGGCATTAGTCTTCTTGCCAAAGAAAAGCAATTGGAGAGAGAAACTCTTCAGTTAATTTCTGATGAGATGTCATTCTCAGATTTATTTAATAGCGGCACGCAAAGCTCCTGGCTTGGTTCTGCCAAGAATGTCAATGTTATCAGCGTATGCAAGTATTTGTACAGACTTTAGGAAAATTGTGCCTCTGGCGTTGACTTGTGAAGTTTTTGAAGTATAATGTTGAAAACATTACATCATCTTGCCTGAATCCTTTATTGACATCAACGGAGACCAACGGTCTCCATCGTCATCGTACAGAGACTTGTTGAGTACTTACTGTTTTTCTGCATACTCGTATGTTGCGCCTGCATTATTTATTAAGCTGGAAGCTTCGGAGGGTGTTGGATGAGTGAATTCCGATAGATGAGATGCGGTTTCTACGATACCTTTTTGATAATGTGGCCAGTGGTCTTCTGCTTTTGATGCCATAGGACGTCTTGAGAGAAGGATCTGGTAAACGGTTACGATTGCAGCCGATTGACGTCAAATTCCCGCATAATACTTATTTGCTATTTTGCACTTCGGGGTATCCACATTCGGTTACAACAAAATGATGGTCCGAGTACACAATCGCTCCTTAAAATCAATAACCTCAGTAGATGCGAATTTCCAGTGCACTGGAGTTGCGCCTTACATCAATCTGAATGTAGTTAATTTGGCGGACAACTTTGTGAATATTGAGATATGAGAAGGATGAGCGCAGTTTGGCCCTAAAGATACCCACCTTTCTTAAATTAATGTTAAAATCTCCAATGATTGCTTGATCTTGTAATTAGAACAATGCTCGCATATTCAGCCGAGTTCGCAGAATCAATCATTGGCAAAATTGGACGACTTATAGTCACTTCGGTGCTGGCGATGTGATAAAACCACCTGTACACACTGTTGAACGACAGAGATGACCTATATTCCCCTGTCAGGCAGAACGAACAGTACGATTTGTATGAAAGCGAAGATTTCTTTCTTACTTACTTAAGGTGGCGTTGCAGTCTGGGACTTGGAGCTCAATTAAGCGTATTCAGCCAGCTCGATCTTTAGCTAGCTGTCTCCAGTTTCGCACGCTAAATTTGTTGAGGTCCCCTTCCACTTGCGTGCGCCACCTGAATCGCGGTCTTCCTCTACTGCGCTGCCCCTTGGCGGCTGATTCGATTTTTCGGAACTACACTCTTCCGGCTAAGTTGATGTCTCTGTACAGCCCGTACAGCTCGTCGTTTTATCTCCTCTATGTCTCCTCTGTCTATGCAGACAGGACCGAAAATCACCCGAATTTTCCTCTCAAAGCTGCCAAGAGCACCCTCATCCCTTTTTGATTAAGTCCATGCCTCTGCGCCATAAAGTAGGACTGGGATTATTAAGGGGTCACTTTTGCTGTTCGAGAGAGAGCTTTGCTAGTCAATTGCCTTCTAAGCCCAAAGAAGCAGCGATTGGCAAGAGTTATTCTTCGTTTGATTGTTGTCTGGGCGGACGTAATTGGACGAAGTTTTGAAAGATTGTGCCTCTTGGGTTGGCGCATGAGTTTTGCACTATTTTTTCAAGAGTGATGATAATAAAATCACATTATGTTACACCTCGTCGCTTTGTCTAAATCCTTTTCTGACACCAAAGGTTTCGGTGAGTTCTTCACCGTCCTTGATGGAGCATAATCGACGAATAGGTGGTGTGTATCGAATTGGAGCTCATAAGTTTTTTCCAAGATTTGCCGTAGTGTGAATATTTGGTCGATTGCGGACCATTAAGCCCTAATAAAAAAAAGGGGCCAATTGCAATAGATCGTTGACAAATCGCATCACATTTCACATGATAAGATTTTACATGTGATGTTAAGGAGACTGATGTCTTTGTAATTTGCGCAGTTAAAAGGGGCTTCTTTCTTATAGATTTGGCAAACGGAGCTAAGGTTCCACTTCTCAGGCATGCTTTCTGTCGACCAAATCTTGGAAATAAGTGGGAACTGTCTTAAATAGCTCGACAGGAAGGTCGCCTGGTCCGTGTTGTTCTTAGGCATTGCTATCCTCATTCCGGTGAGTAGATCTCTTGGCTTTCACCGTCCAAGTTGAATGGTCCATTCTGTCTGTCAGCGGAATTTGGATTGTAGTCATACACAAAGTGAGTTCCAAGGTAAACAGGACTTTTTACAAATAGTTATTTCTAGTGAGGCCATCTATTGGGAACTACATGCGCCGAAAAGTTAGATTATTTACTGGTGTACTGTTAAAATTTCATGACAATTGGAAGAATAGAAGCGAAATTGCGTCTGAAGTGACAGTATGTTACTATCATCGGTACAAAAATGTACATCGAACTATAAATTGCTCAAGGAGGTCAACAAAAACAAAAAAAAAATTTTACAACATTTTAACTGGTGTTTAAACGTGGTGTTTTCAATATGATCCAGAAACCAAGCGCCAAAATGCCAAGTGGAAGGTACCAGACGAGCCAAAACCCAAAAAATCTCGTTTGGAGAAGTCAATGTTGATTTGCTTTTACAATTCAAAGGGTATTGTCCACAAAGAGTTCATTCAACGGGCCAAATAGTTAATGCACAATTCTATTTTGAAGCGTTTGGTGCATCGTATTCGTCGTATTCGGCCAGAATATCAGGCAGAAGGAAGTTGGCGTTTGTTGTACAATAATGCGCCATCTCATCTTGCTTGTGAACGATTTTTTTGCTAAAAATCGCATTTTAAATGTCAACCGCTCCCTGTATTCGCCTGATTTGGTACCGTGCGACTTTTACCTTTTCGGAAACATGCATTTGCCGGTGAAAGTAACACGTTTTTCTGACGTAGAAGCCATCCAAAATGTTTTTACTGACATCCTGAAGGACATTCCGGCCGACGATCCAAAACACTCATTCGACTAGACCGTGCAAATTGCTGTATTGAGTCGGAGGGGGGCTATTTTGAATAATATAAATCGGTTTTGTCAAAAAACTGTTTGTTATTCTTCTTTTTAAGAAGTCCTGTTTACTTTGGAACGCATCTTGTATAACAGGAGGTGGTTTTTCCATATTTTCAGTACCGACTATGTTTTTTTTTTTTATCTCTACACTCCTCTTTTCGCGTCTTGTTGCCTTGAAACGTTCTTTTTACTTTTTGCAATGACTTCCGAACATTCTTCCTGGAGTAGGTTCTCTCTATTTTCTCGATCGCGCGCTTCTCAAGCTCCGGAGATGCTGATGTTCTTTCTTGCTCTTCGCTGATGGGCAGCTCTCGTTCTTTTATGTTTGCCTGAAAACATTCTTCATAAATTCATGGGTGGTCGGGTAAAACCCAGAACATAATTTTCGACGTTTTTGATGGCCTTTTGGTATCGTGACATCTTCAGCACTTGATGTTGGTTGCATAAGACATCTCGAAAGATTGAGGGATACGAGATTGACAAAGAGCCGGCAAATGTTACATCCTCTCACTGTAATATTCACCGTAATGAGGTAGTGTCCAGAGTCTAATTTTCCGCTCGGATAATTCGGATATCTATAATACTGGAGGAGTGTCTTGTGTCGATTACAATATGATCAATTTGGCTGACGGTTTGATGATCTCTTTGTGGATATGGGCGTTAGCGTATATCAGGCTGATGATAGCGAACGAGCCTTGATGCGTATTGTTACAAGGCGTTCGCTTACATATCGAGATCTCAGGATTCTTTGCCTTCGTCTGCCGTTTACAACAAATCCGCGCCCAAATAAACGCTGTTTGTTTTCTCTGCAGCAATCGCCGTAGAACAAGGTGGTCCTTATTTTTTTTTTTAAATAAAATAAAATGAACAGAAATGAATTATTTTCGGTATGCTATGGCTTTATTAGAAAGATCGAACATTCCCATTACTTATAGAATACGATTGCATTAATATGCCTGCCTCTTTCCGCTGCCACTTTCCAAGATCTTGTTCACTGAATAACTCAGACGGTATTCGCTTTAAGATCTTGAATCGTTTCTCGATTATCCACGTAATATCGATCTTTAAGGGTACCCCACAAAAAAAGTCTAACGGGGTCAAATCGCAGCTCCGAGGCAGAGGATTACCGAACTTAGCGCGTAATCGATTGTTTGACGGACTGTCTTACATGGCGCATCATCGCGCTGAAACTAAAAATCGTCCAAATTTCAATCGTTTTCAATTTCAGCCCACAAAAATTCGGTAATAATGACGTTTCTAGCGCCACCATTCGAAAATCCGCACCAAACTGTCACTCTCTGCGGATGCATTGTTTTGTTAACATAGCCGCCGAGATGAAAATGAAGGAGAAAGAAACAAGAAAAAAAAAAAAACGATTTTTCGGCCAAATTTGATGTCCAATTCGAGCTGGTGTAATGCTGGTGTAATGCTGGTGTAATGACACGTACCGTGAGTTTTATCCTCAAGCAAGCTAGTCTCCCGAACTTTTTGCACAAACTTGCGCACAGCAGGCGCTATACTGTACTGTATTGTGTGGGCAACACAGAACTCGCTTTTGAAATAAGTTTGCGATATTTCCCAACGTTGTTCAAGCGTAAAGCGATTCATTTCGTTCTACGGAGGTATGATACTGAATGACAGTCCAGTTTACGAGAAAGGAAGGACTGTTAGTGTTAAACGAGTAACATATGATTCAAAAAGGAACTTGTATTTGGACCACCTGTTATATGTTACACTTTTGTATCTTTCTTTTGCACTTCCTGAATGGCGGTAATATTTGCTTAATATTATAGCAGTCGAGGGCCTCCGCTAGTTGTTCGATGGTACACACCAATTTGAAGGTCGTCGACCCAGGACACTTTTAACTTTTCGAACAGTGTCAGCATTTTTGAAGTGAATATTAGCAATTTAAGTGCGTTGTTGAAGTGTGTATGCTTACATTTTTATTAATCACGTACGTTTTACTTGTCAACCTGTCTAAAAATGACCACACATTTTCTGACATGTGCCAAAATAGCGGTCTATTCAAAATGCAGCCTTTTTTTAATGAAAACTCTTTAATATGCAAACGAGTTTATCTCTCACGCAATACCTCCTAGTATTCCCAGATTTGCAAACCGTTGTATTTTTTATGCACATATTCCCCATATTCATCAGTAAATACTCGACGCAACAGCTTTGGTTGAATTTTTTTCTTTGCGTCGGATTCCGGTATAGCCCGCAACTATTAACTGGGAACCACTTCCCAAGCTTAAGTTTCTAATTACTGAAACTGGAACACTTCAACTTGTGTGCAAAAAAAAATTTATTGAAGTTGAACACGATTGTACCTAGATGGATTATTTCCGTTCTAAGATCGGTTAGACATAATTTGTTAACTACTTTTTTCCAAGGGATTTTTATAAACCAGGAAAACACTTTCCAAAAAACACTAAAATCGAACGAGTCCCAAACGACTGCCATTCCGCTTAGAACAAAATTCTACGATTTTCTAAATATATTTCAGTCAGCCCTAGAGGAATGTTATATTCCAGTTCGCTCATAGATACATTTATGGTTTGCATGCAAGCATGCAATTAAATACCGCAAACTTGTATGTCTGTTATGGGGTGTAGCAGGTAATGGTAATTTTGGTTAATTTTGCGGTTGCCCTTGCCCCAAGTATCACACAATAACCACAAAGTGTTGGAAAAATTAATTTATTTTTGTTTTCTAAAGATACAAGTTAGAAATAGAACCTGACTTAGAAATGGAGTAACTGAATTGATAGTGTAAGAACTATAGAGTAGAACGAGAAATCCTTATACACACAAATTTTTACACTATACAGATAAAAGCTTGAGTCCTTTTCTGCATGAATTTCATACTTAAAGGTTTGCAACATTGTGAGGATAGTCCGAGATTTCGGGTTCGGATGATCCCTAACATGGCGAATAAATCTAAGGCGATATTAATTAGCATGAGAATATATCATCGGGAGGGGACAACCTGTCCAGAGATTTTACAACCAAGTATTGGGTTGTACCACATGAAATGTCCGATTTTCACTCAGTCAGAAATAAGAAGTTCTCGAGTGAACATCTGTGCCAGAACATTGAATTTTCTTTTTTTTATATAAAATAACGTGGTACGTCTGCTTGACGTGTGAGAATTTCAGGGTTCGTAACAAGTACCATTATTTTTGTTTAAGGAATTATTTACCATGCTGTCGGTAGTTCAAAGTCGAACCCTCTTCCCTTACCAACTTAAAATGGGACATAATGCAATGACGCATGAAAATTAATGACATAATGAAAAACATTAATGACGGATTTGAGGATGTAGCGATAAACGAACGCACTATACGACGTTGGTTTGGAAAGTTCCGTTCGGGAGATTCTAGCATCGAAAATGAACCACGTGGAAACCGGAAAGGTTAGTTGACGACGATTTTTTAAGAGTAACGGTGGATGCGGACCCAACGAAATCGGTGCGGGAGATTGCACAAAGCATGGGAGTATCCCTAAAAGTTGACACCAATAACCGAGCCAAGGTCATAAAAGCCTTTGAAGATTTCATTGCCTCAAAAAGTTAGCACTTCTACGAAAAAGGAATATTTGACCTTGTATCACGTTGGAAGAATGTCATAGATGCCAACAGATCCTATTTTGATTGAATAAAAATGTACGGAAAAATAATATTGGCTCTTAAATTTTTATTATAAAATCGGCCACTTCATGTGGTAGAACCTAATAATAAGGTGCGCTTTCTACCTGTTTTTGAACTTATTCCTCTTGATCCTTCGCAAGTAGACTTAATTAGAAGAATATTCTCTTCTGTGACACGTCAATAGTCAGTGTATCACTGTCAACGTAATGACGGAACTGGCACCTTATAAACAGCTCTTTTTGTAATTGCATTTAACAGTGGTTATTCAGTCAGTGGTTATGCAGGATTGGCTAAAATGGTCCTTGCACTTTGACAAGCTCGTTGTGATACCAACAGGAGGGCGATGCTCTAGATTATCCTGAAACCAAACAGGTTTCTTGACAAAGTTGTCAAGATCGGTGATCTTAATAGAGTAGAGATCATTTAAATCTCGGAAGTGGTAGCTGCTTAGGGATTATATTTTATTCTGGTTCTTGCCGAGGTAGGGCAGTTGGAAAGGAAGTGCGCCACAGATTCTTCATACTCTTCGTCTCTGTAGCTTCTGCAGAAATCATTGTGCAGAGCTCTCAATCGCTGTGCGTTTTTCCCAATGACACAGTATATCGTGATTATGTTTGTGAGTTTGGAGGTCTCTCTTGTCCAAAGATTGATCAACTCTCTTGATCTATTTACCTTACAGTGTCTGGATGAGTTCATCTATGCCTGGGCTTAGAGTAGTACATTATTTGTTCTTAGGGATCCAAATCTGGCCAGTTCACCACCATTATAGTGTTCGAAGTTAGAGATCGTATGTTTATTGTAATATCCGATGCGGGTATTGGATTCATGCTGAACCAAGCAACGGCCTGATGAATAGCTGAGACTTCGTCTTGAAGAACGGGATATAACGTATTTAGACTGAAGGATTTGTGTATACAAAAGTCGTCAGAGAAAACGCCTGCGTCAAGGTCTTCTGCTGTCTTAGAGCCGTCTGTGAAGATGGAAATTGACTTACTGAGGAAGACTTCGCGTTGTTCCCATTCGTTAGGTAGCAAATGAAACGAAGTTTGGAGAGCCGCCTATACTCGTACATGCAGCTCGTCGCGTTTTCTCTAATTTTTTTAGCACATGCCCCCAAACAGTTATACTAAAAGTGAGTATTAGTCTCATGATCTTCCTGTAGACTTGGTGTAGACCCTGCGCATGACTTTGGCTTGTAGATCTTACCTTGAGCCTACAGCTCAATTAAATTGTGGTTAATTTAATTGTGGTGGGATCTGAGGCCCCAATTTATTTTGCTTAATACAAGCTTAATACCAGAACTTAAAAACTAACAAAAAGACTTAATAGCTAGGAACTAAAGAAACATGGGTTGCTGTTGAAGGAAATAGCGTCGTAAAGGGATGCGCAGTCGATGGAATCTGAAAGAAGTCGATGAATGAATGTTCCTTCCTATAAGAATTCAAATTAATAAGTTTGAATCGGTCCTAATGGGGAGGTAAGATTAAAGAATTGATCCAGGGTAGACTATGGATGGATGGAGGAATCGACGTTGAATATCATATCATGAAACATGTTTGGAGCATATGTTTATAAGACTACACAGGAACAGCCGCGTAGTCTATAAAACAATAATTTATGACCTGAAAATAACTGACCATAGTTTAATTGTGAGATTGCCAGACAAAACTTATCTGCAAGCAGAAAATTTAATAAAATCAATTTTGTTGCCTTAAGAACACATCTGAATTTTGAATTCTGGGATGAAATTTATAATGCTACTGATCCTAATATCGCTTTTGATTTGTTTCTTTCAAGACTAAAGTACTACATATCTTTATCTTGCCAGAAGAATAATATAAGGGACAGTAAGTTAAAGCCTTTAAAAAATTGGATGTCCATCCCACTTCTTAAAAAAATTAATAAGAAAAAGAAAATCTGTTTACTTATTCAGAAACATTCTAATAATGCTAGACTTAAACGGTATTACGAGAGGATCTGTCGTGAAGTAAAATCTGACATTTTAATAATATTGGCAACTCTAAAAGAGAATGGTTAGTTTCTTTTCAAATAATAATCACATTAACTCTAATGGCAATTCTCCGTATTTTAGCGAGAATACCATACTGGAATCGAGCCTTCAACCAGAAAGTTTTTTCTTTGAGGAATTTACTTCATTTGAAATTCAAAAAATTATAAATTCCCATAAAGCTTCTAATTCACATTAGAAATATTTCATTTCAGATTTCTGACGTTCTATGTTTTATCTTTAATAATTGTGTTCGTAAAGGAGTCTTTCCGGATTGCCTTAAAAAAGCAGTGGTAATTCCTCTCCACAAAAAGGGTGATACCAGAGAATTGAATAACTATCGCCCTTTTGTCAGTTTTTTCAAAAATCTTTGAAAAGGGTATAAAGCGTAGAATGCTATCTTTTCTAGACAAGACCCAGTTTTTTAGTAACTGCCAGTATGGCTTCAGATGTGGTAAGTCTACAGAAAGTGCATTATTAAAGCTGACTGGGGAAATATATGATAGTTTGAATAACTCACAAATCCCGTCCTGTCTTTTTATTGATATTACAAAAGGTATTCGACATGGTTAACCATGTTTATTGCAGGTTTTAGGGGCTTCATTCTTGAGTGGTTTACCTCGTATCTATTGAATCGTAAACAAGTGGTAAAGATTAAAAACGTATTTAGTTCCGTACGTTCTTCCAATATAGGTGTTCCTCAAGGATCTGTATTGGGTCCATTACTGTTCCTTATATATGTGAATTCTTTATTCATTCAGCATTTTAGGGGCAAAATGACAGCTTTCGCTGACGATACAGCTATTTCCTATTCAAATATGAATTATCATAGTGTATTATCAGATGTAAATTGGGATTTAGACATTTTAAAAAGATGGTTCAAGAAACATAGCTTGGTAATCAGTAATAAAACTAAATTTATGATGTTTAATATCAAGGGTCTAATCTGCAAAGATCTGCCCTTATATTATCAATCACCATATTGTCAACGGTTCTGTTTAGCTGATTCACTTTTAGGTAGTTTACCGGCATTTAATGAAAATATAAGTTGCAGTAAGAATTGCTTTAGAATTGAGTGTGTTGATAGTTTTAAATACCTAGGTATTGTTTTAGACTATAAGCTATCTTGGACAGATCACACAACTTATATAAAACAGTATTTAAATAAGGTCGTTAGACAGATTTACCACCTTAGTCTTTACTGCAATACGCAAATTTTAAAAATGGTGTACAATGGTTTACTTAAATCTAAATTACAGTATGGTATATCTTGCTGGGGTTATGCTTACTATAATAAAATAGAACCATTATTGATTAAGCAAAAGCATGCAATAAGGATTATGACCAAAGTAAATCGTAGAACACCCAGTTTTGATTTGTTCAAATATCTTTATATTCTCCCTCTGAGACATCTGTACTGCTATAAGGTATTAAGAATATTTTTTGACAACTCCGGATACTACAACGTAAGGCTTGATGATAGGTATAAGCTACGCATTAATACCATGCACTTCGCCACTATTCCAACTACACATAAAACTCACTTCTCCCGTTTCTTTTACGTTACTGCGCCTCGCTTATTTAATTTATTACCTGTAAACCTTAGGTGTGAGAGAAAGAAATCAGTATTTTTGAAAAATGTTAAAAAATGGCTCTTTCCCTTTGATCATAATTAAATCGATTTGCTTTTTAATCCATTGGTATAAAATGAATTTTCGATCTTTTTTATTGTTATTTGTTATCACTTCTCTATTAATTGTATATTGTATTTCATTTCCCCATCAATAATCTTTTTATTAGTTTGTATACACATAAAGTGATATGTACTCTCGCCTCTTGTCTTCTGACAATAGATTGTACTAACTATTCTTTACAAATCTGTAATTTATAATGTATCTGAAAGAATTTGTAGAATTGTATTTATCATTTGTAAAGGAATAAAGAATTAAAGAATTAAAGAATTATAGAATTAAAGAGCGATCTGGTTTCGTACGGTTTGGAAAATTTCTTGGACCATCGTTTACAAAAGCCAAGTGATAAGTTGGCTTCAGGGATCATCTTACATATATGCTAACTAAAATTCAACTCACTGTTGAATAATGTGCAAAGGTCTTGAAAATATTGATCCAGGGGAATAGGTTGACCATAAGCAGTTTTTGAATCACCAGATTGAAAACCGATTAAGGTCTTCTTGAAGAGGAAGGATGGAGCCATGGGAAGAAGAAATTGCGTTAAAAAATTTGTGTCTCCAGCGTAAAGGTAAAGGGAAAGTGTGGAGTATTTAACGACCCTCTCAAGATCGTTAATAGTAAGAATGAAAAGAAGGGGACCAAAATATCGACCTTATGGAACCCCAGAGAAGGCCAGGAAAGGAACTGAGAGGGCGAATCCAAAGCGAACGCTATAATATCGGTTTACCTGGTATCGGCTTACCGATGGGAGACATTTTGAAAATATCTTATCTTATAAAAAGCTTTAGTGATATCTTTGCCATTTCCTAATGCTGCGAGAGCAAAAGACACGAATTCGACTAGGTTTGTGGTAGTTGATCCGCCTTTTAGAAAACCATGTTATTATTATTTCGAGGGATCTTTACAAATGAATTTGTAAAGTCCGGAATTTTCACGTCGGGGTACTATGCCCATGTTGTTAGGGGAAAATAAAAGACTTGTACTTAAAGTTAAAGGCTTCGTATAAAATGCTTTCAAAGAGTTTCGTTATATGAGAGACTAGCAATGGGGGTATAATTGGCAACTTAATTCTCTGATCCCTTTCTGTGTCTCGAAATGTCGGGAAATTCTTTCTGGGATAGACGAAGTAGGAGAGAAAGGTTGGAATTTCTCCAATAACAACAACATTGGAATGTTGAGTGAGAAAGGGACCAACGGAACAATTTTGTAGGTCATTGAAGTAAGAGGGTTCTGGTACGAAGGAGTTGTTAGCAAATGATTGTTTGAAAAATGTATAAGAAAGGTTGGCGATGGTATTAAGATCACTTGAAGATTTGTTTTCGAAAGAAACCATTGGTCTTGGCAAATTGAAATCACTTGGGGTCATTGGGTACTTGAAGAGTCGATGATCTCTTACCTTGATTCGTAGCAACTGTTGCTAAGCTACTACAAGAGTATGCCTGAATGTGTATGGGAAGCTCAAGGCACATGAATATTTAAGAAAATCTTCATGTGAAAAATATTGTAATTGCAATTTCTAAAGCTACATGTCTGTTTGTAGCTACGAAGGTAGCTTTACGACCAGACTTGCTAAAAGTAAGGCTTGCTCTAATGAAAAGTTTAAAATTATCTCACATTCTTTATTTATGTAGGTGCTACCTATAATACTCATTACCGTCTTATCCCATAATCAGCCGAGCTTTTGACTGACCAAAGTTTATGCGTTTAAACGGTGGCGTTGCCATTTACCTTTCTTCAACGAAGTTGCCACCACTAACATCGAAGTTATGCATGCACATGTGACTGATGGATCTTCTGTCATTTTTGACAGCTATGTTTAGTATAGTTTGACAATTGTTCATGAATTGACGTACAAAAGAAGAGAGCTTCCATATGGAGTTGTGGGATTGGGGTTTTGACTTTTGGCTTAATGGGTTCCTGAACAAGCAAAATTGCCCTTTCTGGAGTGAGACTCATGAGACTCTATTACGCTCACAAAAGTGCATTGTTTGGTGTGCCCTCACCGGTCCTTTTTTTTTTTTTTAAATAAGGCGTAAATGGCTAACCTTACCGGACAATGATCAGTTATTTTTTTTTCGATTCAAAGAAAACCCCATTCCAAGATGTGAAGTCTATGTCTGAGTATGTCTACCGCAAAAGTTTGTTTTGTGGCAAGGATATCATTTATTTGCTTCGAATATGACACAAAGGGTTCGGTTTCTATCAGCAGATTTTGTGGTAGAGCTTAAGTATACTAATTTTACCAAATTATGCTATAATACTACGAAATGTTCCGAATTGTTTCGAAGTGTTGATAAATATTTCCAATTAAACCTGAATTCACCAGTTATGGTGTAATTTTTAAACTCTAATTCACCAACATATTTTGAAATGTTCAGAAATGCCCCGAAATAGCGCATGGCTCTTAGAAGTAAGTTAAAACTAATCAAGATCGGTTAGTTTTGTTTCATTCTTAAACTGCTATCACATTTAAGTATTCTAACGTGTTCAAAAATGTTCCGAAATATCTGAAATTTTCCAGATTTACGAGTAATGACAATCCCAATGGAAAACATTCACACTGATCGTTTTACAAACTATTTACTCCCGAAACAACACCTTTATTGTGTATTGTGTACAACCTCAAAAATCACATAGCAGCTTTAAATAATGACAGATTAAAAAAAAGATCGACAAACCATCATGAGTTCCGTCGTCTCGGCAATTAAATAATTACACCTATTAGCTCGTATCATTTATTTTTATAAGCTCCAGCTTATCAGTGCCTCAGCAAGCACGGTTCATTTTATCTTACAAACACTTACGCCTTTATCCAGCACCTCGTAAATTGGTGGACTTAATCGACAAACAGCTAAACGCAAGTATTATACCTATACTACGTACGCCAACAAGGTTCAGGTGTTAAAAGCGTTGGCTGAAAAATTATTATAATTGCCCGCGTAGATTAATGTCAAACATGTTTATCTATAATATTTTTAGTTTGATGGTCGTAACATACTCGCATTTGACATCGAAATTGCTATCGGGCTAAGATATAATTTGTCGGTTTAATTTCGTGTTCACATATTGTAGTGGTGAGGTGGTTTTACCAAGTGCTGGTGGTGGTGGTGTGCAATAAAATCTAAAATTGCTTTCCCTATAGAAAGTAAATCGCAACGAAATGGGTTCTTGGAGTTACGAATGGTGTGGCAAGCTATGTAAGTACTGATGCAGTTTTTTTTGATGATTTTCTCTTTTTAATTTATGTCATGTTGGCATGCTTTGTATGTAGTCATAGTTTATATTGAAAATGAGCTGAATGCACTCACTGGTTCAAGGCACAAATTTCAGCTAGTTAAAGGCATTGACGTCAGAGGAGTGTGTTCGCTATGTGCAAATAAAAATGAAATCCCCTCTTCTGTCATTTTGACGGTTGAATGAATTTTAAGAGATATTAAAGCTCCCAACAGACTTGATGCGAAATAAATCCGTAAACATCCCAATGGAGGTTTTATAACATTTTTTCTTTGTTGCCTCAATTTCGATTAGCCTAATTGACTATTCATCACCTTTGGATGGATGTTTTTGCTTTTTTATTTGTTTGTTGTTGTTGGTGCTGGCTTAATATAGACCGCTAAGTCACGGAGGAGGATATTAATAGATGGCATCATCAGTGGACGTAGTAATATCGTGCAAGTTTTATATTTTCCTTTGGTGTTGTTCCTTCGAGAAGCACTAGAAAAAGCAATAACCCAAGACGGGGCTTCCACTATGAAGTGGGCCTTGAATGATGGTTGGATTCTGTACCATCAAATGGGAAAATGGAAATGGAAAAAGAGAAAAAGGGAAAAATCTCAGATTATCATCAAGGAATCTTTAATCAATTGATGTGTGAATGTAGGGTGCTCTCTATTACGAGCTAAAGATGAAGATTTAGCACCAGGCGTCAGGAATCCATAATCATCAATGGAGGAAAGTCGATTTCTTTTCATGCTTTGCATGAGAAGGAGTACTGTGGAATAGATTCCTGACCGTGCAGTGACGTAATTGAATCTTATCGATGTACTTTGTCGTACTTTATTGCTGTGCTATCGAATAATTGGGTTGATGACATGGCATGCTGGATGTGTTCGATGGTAAGAGGTTTTAATCATAAAATTCCATGTTACTGGGAAACGCAATCAGACCACTCGTATCATCTATTGTATGTATGTGATGTGATGGTGAAATACAAATCGAATTTGGTGAGACTTGGTTAGATGGTTAAAGCACTTAATACTTACCATAGGTTAGGTACTACCTGCTGGTTTTGTTTACAATATATAGGGTATGACGCAACTTTATACAGAACTTGTAAAGACTGATTGATGTTGACGTATCGCCGTTTTGGCACCACAATTACGGTTTGGTTTAATTCGATCTGACTTTGAATGCGTTTCAGCGCAAGTTCTTAGCATCAGTAGGTGATTTATTTAAGTAGAATTGTTGTGCTTTTAAATGATAGTTTTGTTTGACTTCGGATTCGTGTTTACTTCGGAGTTGGATTCTTAGAATATTAAGACTAATATAAGTATCAAGATGAATTTTGAGGACGCCTAGCTAGTGTTACTTGATATAGAAGCTTGCATTGCCCTTAACATTTGATGATTGCTTTTTCGACATCATAGTTCTTAATCCGCTATAAAGGGGCGTGTCAAAGTTATAGGAGGAAATTTATGTATCAGCCACAGAAAGAGCGATGTTCTCACCAACACCCAGATTGGTATGATAAAGAAATAACGTCAAACTGCCACGATTCGCAAATTATTTTCAAATTTCGGAAAGAAAAATGTTCCAGATGCATTAACATCACCGAAAAAATCGAGTAGTCTTGGTTGTCAACGTGTTCGTAATGGTAGTTCAGCAGAAAACATCACGGCTGTTCGCCAAAATGTGGCCGATAGTCCGGGAATATCTTTTTTCGTCATCGACGCATTTGGAGTGCCGAAAATTTTTGGTTTTCTATGAGGATGAAATGCGTTCCAAAGTCGTTACTTGTTCGCGTGGAATTTGAGCTGTAGACATCAATGTAGGGAATACACATAAGTCAGTAGTGGATGATATTGGGAAATGATAATAATGAAGCCTGAAATCTAAAATCCAACCACATTTATGCCAAGTTGTGATGTACAATTTCGTCGAAAGAACGTAAATGTGCCAGCAAATCCGAGGACATATTTCAGATGTGTTGTTCCATTCATAACGACACTTAAATGTGACGACAGTCGTGTATAGTAAGTCTTTAGGTTAAACCGGTATTCTTCTGTCATAAGATACTGCGGGGTTTTCATGTCTTTTAAGCCAAGCAAATTCCACTTAATGGTTTACGACAGAGCCCAGTTATTTATATATTTTACACTTCGCGCAATTTGGGTTACGGTTTCAAAAAATCCAGCAAAACATATATTCGGTTTCCTAGCGCCTTTATATATGGTAATTATTAAAAGTTGCCTAAATGCCTGTCACCTCGTTGATTATGAATGCGAGCTCCGGACCTGTTAATGTGCTACACCAATAGAAAATCTTACATAACATTAAAAAGTACCGCACATTGTCTTGAAGTACTCTAGCTTTCGAATTCTCCGTTTGTTCCCGCTGTTCATTGAACATCATGATATTTTCATACGTCTCGAGTACATTTTGAGGTCTTACTGCCGTCCATATAATATCTCTGGGAACTCTATTGAATGCTGTTTTCCAAATCGATGAAGACGATATGCAGATCTTTCGAAGCGTCGCGATATTTCTCATCGTTATCAGTAAACTTTGAACGGCGCGGTATGTCGGCTTGCACTCTTCAAAACCACATTGACTGGCATAAAGCCGCACTTCAGGCTGATATTTTAACAGTATGTGATATTAGCTTAGACGATCGGAAATTGTTACAGTTTCTCGTGTCGCCTTTGGCTTTATACAGTGGAATAAAAAAGCTCTCCCTCAATTATTTAGGCATCCGATCCCCTTTCATCATGAAATCGCGAGTCATTTACATAAATCCAAGAAGGTCGCGCAGACTTTGGAGAGTATGCGATCTGTTTCGACTGCGCGTCCCCGATTGATTTTTCTTACTACTTCGCTGAATTCGGCTTTCATAAAATTTGCCATTTCGTCTTTTGCGCGAAAGCTTAAGGTAAGTTATAATATATTTTATATCCATATATAAATTATTTGTCAATTTCGTTGTTCTCCAGCCCGTTTGCTGCGGTTAGACCGTATACAACATTGCCTCAACGGCTATCGCGTATGCTTTGTCTACGACTTTCGTCGCCTCTTTTTTCAATCGTTCGGTTAGACTCATTGCGCTTTACTTGATCCAGGCTTGAAAAGCTTGCCTTTTGTTCCTTGCCGCCGTTTTCACCTCATCGTTTCACCACTACGCAGGGCCGATCTTTCAAAACACCGAGCAGAGATTTTGCACTACTTTTTCATTTTCCTTCGAATTTGTGAAACATAATTTGCGGGCTTAGTTCTTCCACTTGGTATATGGCATTTTGAAGCCATTCTCGCCAATCTGTCGCCCAGAGCTGACCTCTTTTGTTAAGTTGTGCGAGTTTATTTCCTCGACTGATGACGGTATCTGGCTTCTTCACGAAAAATGGTACCAAAAAAAAATCTATCCTAGCTGGTTCGCTATATACTCGTATTTAACAGGCGCGGGTCAAATCTGGACGACTTTATTCGGTTTAATACAAACTGGTCTTCATCTAAAACTAAAACTAAAGGACATAGTGATAATTGATGGCGTTTTTGAGGGTACTTCTACTGCAATGGAAATCGAACACATGGGAAGTTATATTTACTTCACGTAGCATACGGGACAATGGTTTTTTTAAAACCATATGCCGTTCGGTGGTTATTTGGACGAAAAAGAGGAACAGGCATTAAATTGCGTGGGTTGGTATTAAAATTTGAAAAATATGCGCCAGCAGTGAGGGACGGTGAGAATATCGACGGATTTTCAAATTGAGTTGGTCATCCATCATAGGGCGGAAGGATGTAGTGGTCAGGCCATGGGAGCCGTGCAGAGCGAATCGTACAATTCTGCGTTGGACAGCTTCGATATGTATTGCAGAATACGGTTTTCATTGCAAGGCGACCATACCTGGGTAGCATATTCGAGAAGTGGCCTAACAACGGTGATGTACAGACATTTTATGACTCAAGGATCAGAAAAATTTTTGTACCATAGTTTAACAAAACAAAGCGCGGAGTTAGCTCTGCTAGTCAATGTCGGTACGGAAATTGAGTTCAGTATCACAGATAACTCCCAAGTCCTGCATTGAAGCTACAGCTTTGGTTGATAGTAAGTTCGGTTAGGTGTTGTTAGTGTTGAACGCTACCAGGAGTATGAATCACAATATTGAGAACCTACTGAGGTCGTCTTGCAGAGGTTGCGAATCAGATAAATTAAAAATTTGTTTATGAATTGTCATATCATCGGCATTGACAGATATATTATAGTACTCGTATATGTGAGTTCTTTAAAATATTTACAACATCGTTAATATTCAAAATGAAAATTTATGAACCGAAGTGAGTGCCTTGTGCAACATCCGAAATGGTTTGCATTGGTTCAGACAAACGAGAACGAAAATGGACAAGGTAATTTGAAGCAAGAAATAAGCCCAGGTTGAAAACCAAGTGCATTTAGTTTGAAAAGAAATTACTTACATATGTGCCTTGCTAAAGTCAGTCGTAATCACATCCACTTCTTTCCCTGGCTCTGGGGCACACAATGTACCAGAAACAAAATCAATAAAGTAAAGATAGATCTGCAATGAAAGAACATTGCATCATAAATGATGCTCTCAAAGATCTTGGGAATGCAGGATAACTTAGCAATGGGTCGGTAGTGGACAACATCCTGTTTGAGTCCTTTTTTATGAATATTATAGAAACGCTTTTGCAGAGATGAGGAAAAACCCCCTGGGAAATCGAAAGTCTGAAAATACTTACGAGGGGTAGAATATGCTTATTGGCACATTTTTTCAGAAAAATTGCGGGCAGACCATCGGGACAAGGGGAAAAATCATCTTTAAGTGTGTTAATCTTACTTAGTCGCTGTGTTGGCGTTATTTCAATAGAGATTAGAGATGTGAGAGTGAATTTACTCAAGTAACCGAAGTATTCGGCATCCGGGTTTTCAGTCTGGGTGGAAGAGGATGCACTAAAGAAATTAGCTACATAATTGGCGATGGTTGTAGGGTCAGACGATGACATATTGGAGTTCACACAAGCTATCGAATTTTTTTTTCATACTAATAAAGCGAACTAATTGTTTTTGTAGATTGCATCCGGCTGAGGTATCTATTTTAGCGACTATCACAAAGTTGAGAGATGTGGTAATGAGTTTCTAGGTAATTCCGATAGTCAAATTCAGAAGCAGTTTAATGTACACGTATCATAACTTATTTCTCTTATTGCGAAGTGCAGGTAGTTCTTTGTTAGGATATGATGAAGGATTTATCTTTCGTTGGTAAGGGACAGCTTGCGTAATACAGTGAAAAATCTTTTCGTAGAAGATTTCCGCAATATATGGATTTGTTATCCACCACTATAATTATAAGTTACCACTCCGGGCATGAATATATGGGCTACAACCAAAACTATGTTTCTCAATTATATTCCGATGCCACGGTTTTAAATCACGTTTTCAGGATGCACGTTGCGAAAAGATGTGGTCAAAATCCGAGTTGGGGAATGTAGTGTTTTCCGAGAACATACTCCTGTTAAGGCAGGTAACAAAATTTTTTGTTTCCTTTAAAAGGACTACTGACCCACCAATTGCAGTGAGCACTTTTTCTGAGAAAGTAATGTCACCTAATAGCGCATAGAGCCACACATTCATAAAGTATGAATTCTGTGGTTTCGTCGTCTTCCACACAAAGGCGACACTCAGTTTCCTAGCTAATACAGAGTTTATGTAAGTGATATCGAAGCTGATAGTTTCTGTTAGAAAGCTGACCTGCCTTTTATAGTTAAGAGATAATTCGGATAGATCCACTTGTTCTCCCAAACTTTGTACGTTGAATTTGTTGCTGAATTTGGGATGTCGCAAAAGTATATTAAACGGATCCGCTGAGCCTTTTATCGCCAGTTCATCGCTTTTTTTTATTTCGTTCAATACCTCTGTGTTGGGGTGCTCACTAGAGCTTGACTTTGTTTTTTTTTTTTTATATAATTTACGCGCGCCTAAGGGGTTAGATACCCTTTTACTTTCCCAGTATTTTTTTTCATTGCTTCAAACTCTTATAACAGCCAAATCTACGTGTCAGTGTTATGCCTTCACACGCAGAATTTTTTTGTCTGAGTTCCAATTACACAATGAAAAACTGATTTGCCATGGGCAGGATAGATAAGCCCTGATAGGTATTAAAGCAGTGTAGCACCGTTCGGAACTCAAACAAGTTTGAGCATAAACCTTTTAGTGCTGCTTGACTGTCCGTGAGTATTTAGATGGGCGCCTTTCATTCTTATTCCACAGGCATAGCACTAAACATAACACCACTGATAAGTTCGTGTTTCTTAGCAAAAATGATTATTTGGAGTGGACTTCTGCATTCTCAATAGTTTAAAACGCTTTAAGAGTCAGCCGCTCCGATAAAATATAATTTTGCCTAGTATGAACAGTCAGTATTAGCATGCTGATACGGTCACTTTGGGACCCGCTTGCCTGGTTCTCACACTAGTCACACATGAAATCACTGCCGAGACTCTGCGCTGCATACTGTACTTCTCTTACCATCGTCTAATACTCAATTGTCTGGACATCGCCGCTATCTTCAATTGCATGCTTATAATACAATACCTTGGTTTGTAAAAAATAAATTGATTGATTTACAAAAAAAAAAAAACACGCAATCTGTTGCCATCTACACGCGTTGTCACGGAAAAAGCACCTGCGGTTTTGTAGACGACATGACCCACCTATTTTTCAATGATTAGGGGCAAAATTTTTCGCGGCCGTCCAAAGTGCGGAGACAAACTTTGCCTCCTTAGTACAGTCATAACTATTGGTACATATCTGGGACACTGTATCTACCCTTTGCTCTCCAACGCACTGTTGTTTTTTTTTTTTTAGCTGAGTTGATATATGTATGTATGAGTCCAGAGCTCAGTTTTGTCCTGCATCTCTGTTAGATAGTCTGCAGAGGTTATCCTTTTTGATGTTTAACACTGAGTGTGGCTCTAATTACAACGTTCCCATCCTTATTCCTCCATGGTCTTGTATGTATGCTTCCTGTTTCACTGCATGCGTTTGTTGGCGTTTTTCACCTAACCAGGGTTTGCGCTTTGCATTTTCATTGTAATTATTGATCTTTGTTTGTCCCGAGCTGCCCTTAACGTCTTTAATTTGCTCCATGTGCTTGTCGGCTATAATTATCAACAGAGCTTTCGTTATGGCTCTCAGATGAAGCCTAGGACTTCATATGCGGCATCTCTGATAAGGTGGCAACTTCCAGACGAACAAGTTTGGCAGAGATGCCTGTATATAGCTCGTCTCTATAAATGTTGTCATATGCGGCTTCAAAATCGATAAACAGATGGTGGGTTTGGACTTCTTGAGTTTTTTCCAGGATCTGCCGGAGTGTGAAGATTTGGTCGATTATGGACTTTCCTGGTCTAAAACCGCACTGTTAGGCGCCAATCAGGTTGTTGACGAATTGTTTTAGACGTTCACACTACATGGCAGATAAGATCTTGTATGCGATGTTGAGAAGTTTTATACCTCTATAGTTGGCGCACTTGAGGGGGCCTCAAATTTTTTTGTGGATCGGACATACGGTGCTGAGATTCCATCTATCACGCATACGCTTTTCTGACTAGATTTGGCGAACGAGCAGCTCCCGCCTTGTAGTCTTATTGTTCAGCTGCATGCGCTTCCCAGCATTCTTCATCAAACTAGGGATTTCTTTTTGGTGGTCGGGTGAAACCCAGCATATCAGTTGCTGCTTCTCTGATGGCATGTTGGCAGCGCTGCGACTGGTCTTCGGTACTTAATGTCGGCGGCATAGGAGTTGTGGAGAGATTTCAGGATACGCGTTCGGCGAAAAGTTTGGCGATCTCTTGCGATTCCAGCTTTTTTACGTTATATCTTCTCACAGTAGTTCTTCTTTGTTATGGCGTTTGTGAAATTCACATTCGCACCTTGACTGCAATAAGATGGTGATCCGAGTCAATATTTTTTGCCTGGAAAATTCGGACGTCCAGAACACTGGAGGCATGCCTTACGTCTATGGCAATATGATTAATTTGATTTAGCGTTTCATGATCTGAAGACTGCCATGTTTCCTTGTGTATATTGAGATGAGAAAACCGGGTGGTTAATATAGTGATATTTCGTCCCACCGTAATGTCAATAAGTACGTTGTCAGATGTGGTGTCGTTTCCAGCTACTCCGAAGAAAGAAAGGGAGATAATATCAATAAATCTTTTCATAATGTATATCTTGTCCGTTAGTGGAGTCTATGAAAAGTCTTTAAGGACCTCTTTCAAACGGATTTTAAGGTATATGGATCGATTTATGCTTGATTGCTAGATCGGTCTCTTTCCTAAAACATCTCTGTAGCAACAGCTTTAATATATTTCAAACTCTGAGGTAAGTAAGTGCGAACTGTATATCCACTTAAAAGAAAATGAAACAGAGAACATACTTGGGGTCTTACTAGGCTTAGAGCTGTGTGAGTATATCCAATTTATTTGAATGCTGGGTCCTATGAAACCTTGTCAGCAGGGTGTTAAGCCTATTGCGGAGTTTGGTACTGGCTTTTGGGTGAGATCTGTTTTATGGTTTCAACAGAAACATAAGAACCGGATCCACATGTCGCATTGGATACTTGTATAAACTGGTACTCAATAATTGTCCGCAATTTTTCTTTCCAGAAGACCTCTATGAACATATTTTTTCCAATTTAAAATGAAAGTCTCGCTGTTTGCAGTAGTTCAATATGCCATAAGTGAGGCTAGGTCAATTTGCCACGATATGCTGAATTTACGATCTGCATCGCACGCAATATCATAGGTCTTTCCATCAACTTACAGATTTTCCTCGTAAACTACAATACTTTACGAATTTCCTTTCATCTCATCTAGTAAGTACCTATCTATTGAATCGTTCCTACTTTCTCCCATATGCAGATGAATGGTGCACAACGCACACAGTGTATACAAATCAAGACCAAAAAAAAAAACATCTCAATAAAGCGAAAATTCTCTCCAAACCTGCTAATGGAATCCATCAATGAGTGTGATCTAACTTTCATCAGCCATGGCGAAATCTGCTCCTAACACCTCATTCACGTTCAAACATTAATAAAGCCTTCATTGCCAATTAGGCACCACATTTCGGCTCAACATTTTGCCGGCGCTGTTCGTTACTAATTTGTTGACAGTTTATCCAATTTGTTAGTGAATTTTCTTTTCATTAACGGTTGAATAATTGAAAAGCAAATACAGTTTAATTGCCAATTTGACAGCGGCTACGTCATTTCTACAGTTGATGTTGGCAAACATGTTTTTGAACAAATTGAAAATGATTTGCTGCAAACTTCACGATAATATGCCAATTGGATATACTCGTAAACATGCGACCATACTCGTAAATATGTTAGACACGTCCACTCGTTCTATGCTCTGTCAAAGGTCGTACGAGTATCTACGCATTTTATTGTGTAGAGTTTGCAGTGTAATTTATTTTTATTTTATTTTTTCGTCCATGACCGGTGAATAATTCAAAAGATTCCGCTATTCATCAGTGCGGCCACTCGTACGAATATACCGTTGTGAAATGTCAGTCCGCTGCTGGAATACATAGAACGGTGAGAAGTTTTGTTCAAGCAGACACTCGCCATTAGAATGGCGGGATACGAAGCGAATGGTCATGTTCAGTGAGCGAGTGAGTGAGTTATTTGTAGTTGACGGGTGATATTTGTGACGCATATAAAAGCTAAATATGGTGCTGGCTTATTATGAGAGTTGTTGTTGTTGAATTTGTTTTCGGAGATTCGCGACAGCGCTACTTGAGCAGTGAGCAATATAACTACGAACTACAACTACTAGTTAGAGGATAACATTGGAATTTTTGTTAAGTTGATTGCAGTTCGGTTAACATTTCTTAGTGATGAGCGATTATTTTTTACTATGTGACATCATGTCGGATGGTGAAATGATCATGGAAAACTTCACAATTGTAGGCAATTGTATATTATGTTATTATGAATTTTGAAAAATCATCTCTTCAAGTTATTTGACCCACTTAAGACGAGGCCTTCTTTTACCGTCTTGTCCCATCGGAGCCGATGAATCCTAACCTCTCTAACCAGGTTGATGTCACTCTGTAGCTTATACAGTTCATTATTACTCGTATATGTATCTCCGTTTACACAGACGAGACCGAAAATTGGGCATTATTGCTGTTTTTGATAAAATTCAGGTTTCCACTATATAGCGCAATGGCACAAAAAGGATCTTATACAATGGTTTCTTTATTCTTCGTGCAGACTTATTTCTCAGCCTTCTTAGTCCAAAAAGAAAAGCGATTGGCAAGAGTGATATTTCGCTTGATCTTCTAAGGTGAGAGCAAAGGTGAACAAAGTCTTTTACAGTCTTAAAATTTGTCTCCTGTATTGGTGTGTGGGTTTTGCTCAATTTCTTAAATAAAAACGCATCATCTTGACGAGATCCTTTTTGACATCAAATCCCTCGGTGGTATTATTACCAACTTCTACGGAGCAACGAGCGTTCTATATTGTCAGACGGATGAGCTTGGTAGGGATGTCAACATTTAAAATGACTCTATATACTCGTACAGTGTGTTGAACAAAAACGTTCATCTAAAAATCCAATGAAAAATGCCATTAAATCATTGTTTTTTTTTATAGAGTCTTTTTTTATATAATCTGCGTGCGTTCAAGGGATTTAAGTACCCTTAAAACGCTGGCACACAGCGCGGGCGAAGAAAAATCAGGGAAGATGAAAAGAGAGGTATCGGTGAACGTTGGTTTTAAATATTTGAAGGTTGTAATGGCTAGGAAATAAAGAGCTAGGCAGGGCATTCCATAAGCGAGTTGTACGGCTTATGAACGAATCACGATATTTTAGAGTACGTTCGAAAGTGGGCTTGAGGGTATATTGATGAGCATTCATATCGAGACGGGTGCTACGGTTAAAAGTTTGGAGCACTGGTGGTTGAAATAGCGATAAAACATAGTGAAACGAGGGTGTCCGTTGTTTGAGTGATATTAGTATCACCTATGAGTTTTATCGCACGGTTTTGAATCCTATCTATCAGGTGCAAAGATGTTTTAGGTACACCCGACCAGATGTGGGCATTGCACTCCAATTTCGGGCGGATAAATGCTTTAGAAGCTTCATCAGAGGGGGTGAAGTACTTCTTACATCGCTTGAGGAAACTTAGACATTCGCAGGATTTTTGGCGACATCGAATATGTGGTCATTCCAACGTAAATTGTCACTGACACACATACCGAGAATGGAAAGTTTCGCTTTAACGACAGCAGACAGCATTGTGGTTTGGAAGCATTAAATTCGACTCTGTTAGTGGTTCTCCAATTAGTTATGCTATTAATATCAGAATTTAATGAGCTTAACACACGCTGCCGTTTTCGTTCTACAGCCGAAGAGCAGGGACGTGAGTTCGGGAACTAATATGAAAAGAAGAGAGCACTATCGTCAACGAAGGAATATATTGGTTTAGAAGTAACAGACAAGAGATCGTTGATGAAAATTGAAACGAGTGTCGGAGACAGAACGGAGCCCTGAGACACACCAGGATTTATGTTGTGAATAGCAAAATTGAAACCATCCATGACAACTTGGATTGAACGGTTGAAAGGTAATTTCTAATCCATTGAAGAAGAGAGTCATCGATCCCAAAATCACGCATTTTCGACAAAAGAGCCTGATGCCAAACTCTGTCAAATGCCTTAGAAATATCAAGTGCAATTTTCTTGCTTTTGCCAGATTGGTGACCTACAGATTTCATCGGTAGTCAAATGGCATGTACCTAGTACTTTCATAAATGCTGTCACAACTTTTAACGGTTTCCTACAGCCTCTGGCATTACCCGTACTCTTGTGTTGGCTTGTGTCATTTGTGGTCTTATAATACATTTCAATTTCTCAAATTTCTCTCGCTGCAGCCGCTAGGAATCAGCCGCATGATTGTTTATCGGGCCATTAAATTGTTTGAGGATATTTGTGATGCCAAAGACAGACAAAGAACGGGAAGCCCCCGTACCATCAAACCAGATTTAGGTATGGAGGCATACAATTACATTAAAAACCAAAAATCGAAGCGACTGTTAGCAAATTATGCTGATGCTGAATACCGTCGAACTCTGTTTACGAATGAAACAATTTTCACCGTAGAAGAAAAATGTAAAACAAAATGACAGAGTCTATGCCCGGTCATCTAAAGAAGCTGGGGAGCTTGTGCCAAGAGTACGAAAAGGCCATCATCTCCTGCGTTTGCCATGGTTTGTTGGGGAGTATCTTATTAAGTCGTCACAGAAGTTTTTTTTTTCATAAGGTCAGCTTTGTTCAACCCCCGTTTAATATCAGACTACTCCATTGAAAAGACCAAGCCCGCGCAATTGGATGTCTCATGTGTTTTGACGTGAAAGTCTGACAATAGATTGACTTAAGTTCACGGGATGCCCATACATCCATGGGAGCAGGGATACGCCTGGCCATCGGTTACCCGCATTAGTAGTGTAATACTAAAGCGGAACTTGTATTGAGGGCACAAGCTCTCCACCCTTGGTATGAGTCGATGCCGACATAAAACCTCTTGCCGATCTTAGGATCACGGCACCCAGTACTTTCTGCAATTCTACATCGGGTCAAAACTAACTTGAAGACCCTTCCTGCATTTTAGGCCTAAACCACAGCGACCACGACGCTCCCACTAGGGGGCCTACCTCTAACAAGTCTGACCCGGAACGAAAGTACTGGGGTCCTAACTCCCACGGTACCGTCTTTTACGATCTGGTGTGAACTACCGATGGTTTTACCACACACCAGGACCTATGACCAGTGAGAAGGTCAGATCAAGTATCATACTTTCGGCAACACTGCACATTGAGCCGAAATTCAACAAAGTGTGACACATGAGTATTGCACTACCCTGATTTTCACCGATGTATAGCTTAGACATCATTTGGAAGACGTCACAATAATGTACAAGACTGAAGAATTTGCAGATGCTTTGAGAAAGAACAGTACACCCATATCATTTAATGTTTTTTAGCATCCGGTGTTTGCTCTAGAGAACGTTGTACCGATCTTAAGTCTTCTGTCCATAATTTCTTGCTTAAAATAAAAACTTAAATTCAGTTTTAATTAAACAGAAGATTGGTGTACCTGGGTTGCCGTGAGTTGTTGCCATATATTTCACTTTTATCATTACTGAGTATCGGTCAGATTTAGAAATGATTTTGTAGTGATTTAAATTCCACAGATGCCGACTGGTAGCATATGAAGTACGGTTTGAATACCAGTGTCAGGAAAGGTTTTCAGAGGACCTGTAAAATCGAACCATGAAACTCTCTGACCTATCTCAAGTTTTTCCCCTTTTGATACTATACTCGTAGTTCTAACGACCTTAAGGTTCTGGTGTATGACCACGTATATTATTGTAGGTTAAATAGGCAATCTGGGCCTATTGCGCTATTGCATCTCAGGGGCCATATTTGACCTTTGAGTCAATTTTAATATTAAAATTGTTAGGTATGTGTATGGGTATCTGCATTGGCAAACGCTAATATTCTTAATATATTAGGAATCCTCACAGAAAACATCGATTACACCATACCTGAACTTCGGTTTGACAAAGACTTTCATATAAGCTTCCCCTCTAGATCCTTCTGGGAGATAGATGCTTTCATGGAGGGCAAGTCAGTCCACTTTTACACAGATGGATCTGAAACCGATAGCCGGATTGGTGGTCTTCTAAATCACTGTAGCGTGTTCCAGGCGGAATTTTTTTAAATTAAAGAAGATTAAATTAAGAAGATTAAAGAAGCTCTGTCCTGGCCGAAAAAAAACGTGATAATTGCAAAGGATATCCGCATCATTTCGGATATTCAGGCCGCTATCAAGTCCCTGGACTCAGTCACATTAAATTCTAAAACCGCCCTTGAATGATCGTCTTTTACGGAGACAGGGCGTATTCTCTTCTACTTACTGTGTTGTTCGTATTGTTGCCTTGCGTGCAGAAAAGGCTGATATTTAAACACAGATTCGTTTGCATAGTAATCGACAAACTTAGCCACTGCAACACATCACCACCATTGCCCTAAATTCGAGTATTGTTTCTATACATATTTCAGATGGAGGAAAGATAGAAAAATATTCAGTGGAATATATAAATATCCACCGAAAAGGTAAGGTATCTGAGAAATGGAACTCTTTCGTGCTGCTGGTAAAAGCATAAGCCGTATACCTGATTTTAATGCTCTTGCAGATTATCATCTGTTAACGGTAATTCATCCCCGATGTGTTCATCATTTTGCACCGCTGAAAAGTCTTAATCTCGTGATTCGATGGTGGTTTTCCGCTGTAGATACCCATAAAGTAGATTGGGCATCCATTGCTACAATAGATTTCTAAGACACTTTATATTTCCAATAGGGACTTGACAATTCTAATCATCAAACTGTCACTGTCAATTTATTCAGTAAACTCAACATTTTCATCATGGTAAAGTACACGAACGAGCAACATCTGCAAGTTATAAAAATTTTCTAGCGAAATTTGGAGTCAGTGACTGCAACTTTAGGAGCGTTAACTCCAATTTTCGGTCGTAATTCTCGCCCTAGTAGACAGGTGCAAACATTTGAGTCTACATATTCGTTGTGTGATGTTGCCGTATCAGTGAGACAACGGGTTGGTCGAAGTGTCAAAAATATTGCTGCCGTTCAGGCGTCCGTAGCAACCGAGCCAAATCAATCAATTCCACGGCGTTCTCAAGAATTGGGCATCGCTCAGACCACATTATGGCTTATTTTGCGTAAGATCTTGGTTTACACCCATACAACATCAAGCTGACTCACGAATTGAAGCCGATGGACCATTTGAAGCGACGTACGTTCTCCGATTGGGTTCTGGAGAAGATGCGCCAAGATGATGAATTTCATCGCAAAATCATCTTCAGTGACGAAGCTCATTTTTGGCTCAATGGGTTCGTCAATAAGCAAAATATGCGTTATTGGTTGGGTCGGGTGAAGCGTTATCGCGTCATGATCACCGATTATTTTTGACCCGAATTGTAAAATATGGACTTGGACGATATGTGGTTTCAACAGAATGATGCCACACAGCACACGCTACAATGGATTTGTTGAAGAGTAAGTACGGTGAGCGTGTTATCTCAACAAATGGGCCAGACGATTGGCCGCCTTGTTCGTGCGATTTAACGCCGCTTGACTATTTTCTATGGGGCTACGTTAAGTAATTGGTTTCTGCCAACACGCCGACGATGTTGGAAGAGCTCAGAGCCATCTGAACGAAGTCGAGTTCCATTCATAAATGTTTTGATTGTGCTTTAAGCCGATAATAAAGTTTTTGAAATATCTCAAATGGTTTGCGTTTTATTTAAAAAAAAAAGTTATCAATTCCTTATTGGAAAACCCTTTACTATTCGTTGCCTCCCATATAGTCTTCAAATCAGATAAAAGCGGCGCACTTTCGTGAAATCTATACTTTATTTTTTTGACTCGAATTATAACGTGTATGCGTGTGTCATTTAAATATTACGAACTCGCCGTCAATTGAAAAATTATTTTAACACTTAACAGGCGTATGCGGTTTTACCACGCATCGATGTTTAAACTCATCAAATTCGACAACTTGTTGACGTAGCTTTCAAATCGAAATAATTAACTCAATTTCTCTTAATAAAAAAAACAAAAAAAAAACTGTAACCAACTCTACAGATACAGAAAATAAGCAGCTGTCATTGGGTGAAATGTCAATTGAATATGCAAATGTCAAAATTTTCGCAATGACAGCACCTTGTATCTGACGTA
Organism: Volucella bombylans; assembly: GCA_949129095.1. Lineage (NCBI taxonomy): Eukaryota > Metazoa > Arthropoda > Insecta > Diptera > Syrphidae > Volucella > Volucella bombylans. The sequence goes on along the minus strand of OX422140.1, from coordinate 106,981,358 downwards.
CAAAATATACCGCGCAATTTGGATGGCTTGTTCCTCAATTGTTTGGTTTGTTCTCTGCGTAGTGGATATTAAATATCTATCTTTTGCTTTGCTTTCAGCGTATCAAGTCATCATGAAGGTTGTAGCTATTTGAATCAAAATGACGTAAATACGAGTATACTCGTCGAAGAGTGAAGGTATGAAGATAAATTCATACATGACCTGAGGCCCTTTCATATGGAAATTAGGCCAAGCCTGGGTTATTGTAAATATGTGGGTTGATTTATGTTCAATGACGGAAGTTACCTGTGTTTACGATCTATATGAAAGACAGAGGGAATAATTAAATTTTAAAATTCACAGAAAGGATATATTCTGTGAGTATACTTGCAGGTGCAGGCGGAATAAATTTTGGTGGATGTTTTATAAGAGATGTTTCGCGCAAACAACCTTGAAACTTATTTAACATATGCATGACGAACAAATACTTCTGATCTTAGTTGAAAATAAATTTAAGCTTGTGTACATTGCAGACTATAATCTAGTGGTGCATCTAACAGAAGCTGCTCCACCCGTTCTATTTCGAAAGATACTGTCGAATCCATTTCTTTTTTGTGGCCTGAATGCGTCATTTTGGGGCCACACCATCTGTAATATTACAAAGCCAAAACACTACCAAAAGCGAAAGAGCATTACCCGCAAGAAATATCATAAAAGGATCAATTAAATTTGAGGCGACTGGATTTCTGTTTTATTAGGTCTTAGGTCTTCTGACTCCTTTTGGGGCATAGAGAGTCAAAAACGCCTGTGCGCCATCCTGCACGAACTTTTTCAATGCGCTTAAATTCGCTACAACTCATCCCGGAAGATCTGGATTCCTCCTCGACATTCCCCTTATGTTTTTTTTTATAATGAGCGTGCGCTTAACTGCTGGAACACAATGGCGTCTCTGTCGTAGACGTAGTCGCTGTCACTTTTGGTTGCACACCGATGTCACGTTCCTTCTCAAAAAATTTGTGCACAATGAAGTCGCACACTTATGTCATTTTACATGTCACCTGGATTGAAATTGTGTTTATCCAATCCAAATAAAATTAGTTCAAGCAATCAGTTTTTCGAACTAGATTTTATTTGGAGCAATGGACGAAGAAGAAAGTGTGTTTTTAAAGACAAATAAAATATCGCCCTTAATCCAAGAATCACACCAAAAATTACAGGATACACCAAATTCATCTCCTATTTTTTTTCCAAATAATAGTTTTTTGCTTCATATTCTTATACAAGGGATGTGATAAATTCCACAACATTTCATACTGCATCACTACTTCAATAAATTTTTCTATCTGATGTTCCTCCATTCTTTACATCAATAGCCTCGTCGCGCGACTGAATATTAAAAGTTGATCAACTCATACTACAGCGACCGCGACTACGGCAACGACACCGACTCATTGTACGCACACTTATATATTTGTGTGTATCTCAACTTTCGACAGCACGTGCGACCGCGACTGCGTATACGACAGCGACACCATTGTGTTCCAGCAGTAAAGTGATTGTACACAGCGCGGGCAAAGGAAATTTAGGGAGGAAGAAAAGAGATGTACCGATGTACATTGTTTTTAAATGTTTGCAAGTTATAACGACCAGGAAATACAGAGATCGGCAGGGCATTCCGAGGGCTTGAGGGTGTACTGATGTGCATCCATAGCGAGACGGGTGTTAAAAGTTTGAAAGTTTGAATGGGCGGAATGCTACTGACGATTTCAGTGGAGCACTGGTGGTGGAAATAGCCATAAAACAAAGTGAGGCAGGAGACATTACGTCGGTGTTCGAGTGTGTCAATTGACTGACTGATATTAGTTTTATCTATAAGTTTTATCGCACAGTTTCGAATCCTATCTAGTAGGTGCAGAGATGTATTAGGAGCACCTGACCCGATGTGGGCATTGTACTCCAACTTTGGGCGGATGGATGCCTTATATATTGAGGCCAGATCAGAGGGGGTAAAATATTTCGTACATCGCTTGAGGAAACCTAGACATTTCGCAGCATTTTTTGTCTTCATCAAATATGTGGTCATTCCTACGTAAGCTATCATTGACACACATACCGAGAATGGAAAGTTTTTCTGTTTCGATGATGCAAGTGCCATTCATGGATAATGGCTGGGTGTTCAAATTTCGCTTTAACGACAGCAGACAGCATTGTGGATTAGAAGTAGCAGACAAGAGATCATTAATGAAAATTAAAAGGAGTCGGGGACAGAACAGAGCACTGGGGCATACCAGCATTTATTTTCGTGAATATCAGAATTGAAACCGCCCAAGACAACTTGAATTGAACGTTTCGAAAGGTAATTTCTAATCCATTGAAGAAGAGAGTCGTCGATCCCGTCGACAAAAGAGCCTGATGCCAAACTCTGGCAAATGTCAAATTAATTATGTGCCTAAGACGGCCCTACTTGTCTGCCTATTGGTTAGGTGGATTCTATTGCATGGCGTACTTCACAATGGAATTGTCTTTGGGCCATAACCATTGTCATCTTTTCCGTATTGTGACATCTATTGATTCTTGGCGCGTTGTAGCATATACTTTGTCGTTTAATATACGGTTTGCCCAGAAGATCTGAATGTTGTTAATTGTGATCCGTTTTTGTGGACCGGGATTTTGAAAGAGATCTTCCAAACTTGGGGGAATTGCCTTTGGGTGAGGGACAGATGAAAGATTGGAGGCACACCTTTTAAGAAATATTTCTGGGGGCCCATCTGGCCCGGCTAAAAATTCATCATTAAGATTTTGTAACTTTTCCTCTATAAGGGTGGGATCAAAAGATTGAGAGAGATCAGAGAGAGAGAGAGAGAGTGGGGCCAAAGGAGGAATTGGGAAGGTACTTGAAATATATGGAGTCTGGTAGGAGGAAGTTGTCCGCAAATGATTGTTTAAAAAAGTTTGCAAAATAGTTGGCAATAGTGTGTGGGTCGGTCTATGATATATTATCGAACGAGAGAGAGGGAGGAAAACCGCCTGATTTTTTTTTGTATTTGACGAATTGATAAAATATCTTAGGATCGTTGATAAGGTTGGTCTGCGCTGTGTCGAGAAAGCGCAGATAGATAGAGGCAGTTATAGAGCTGGGTGAATTAGAGGTAGGTTCCAAGATAGTTAGAGTAGTCAGAATAAGAATTGGTGCGAAGAAACATAATTTGTTTCTTTTGTTTCAAAGAGCGGAGTTTTCTGTTATACCAGGGAGGGAAAGTAGATGATGTTTTATTCCGCGAAAAGGGGACGTACGGAGAAATGGAATTAAATATTTCATTGTAGAAAATTTAGACAGCATCAGATAAGGATAGGTTGGTAAAATCAAAAGACGATTTGCTTTGTGGAAGTTGTAAGAAGATATAGTAGTGGAAGAAGTGGACTGGGGTGAGAAGTTATCGAAAAAGGAGATAAGAAGAGGGGGGTTAAAGTTGTCTATAGTTGGTAGGGTTAAGGGACAAAACTTTGCCTTGGAGTTAATGGGATCGCTGGTGAAAATAAGGTCTAGTTGCCTAGCGAATGAAGTTAGGGACGCCACTTACTTGTCATAGGCTTGAGTCTGTTATACGATCAATGAATACACATTTCTTGGATGAATTAGCGTTTGACGCGGTGAAAAAGAAGTGATCATCCGATGGAATTCAATTCAGCAGAGGCAGATTACAGTCATGGAATCACTTAGGTCAATAAGTCGGTCAGTCGCCTTAATAGCAAGGATGTACCATTCGATAGGTTAAGCTGGGAGAATGTAGCAACACATAACGTATGGGGACCTATTGGGAAGTGTTATTTTAATTGAAACAAAGTCAAGTTTGATAGAAGAAGAAATAGCGATGAGAGAAGAGTTGAGGCTATTGTGAATGGCAAGTAGGAAACCTCTGCATCGAGAATCAACTTTAGGTAGGGCAGGATCATTGACCATAGGGAGAGAGTGATCGTCATCTCGGAAAACACAATAAGAAGATTATAAACCCTTTCGGGTTTACGTGCTTTCCCGGTATTATTCTTCTTCTCTTTCTTCTGAGAATATCTTCCACAAACTGGCAAATTCTTCCTCAGTTCAGGTCACTCGTCAGCGTTTTATCCACTATGTTTTCTGGGTTGAAGGCACCAATGTTGTTTTCCAGTGCTGTGCGTTGGGCTTCCCATCTTCTGCAGGCAAAAAATGTGTGATGTATGTCGTCTGCTGGGGAGTCGACGTACTGGTAGGCTCGGCTATCCGTTTTGCCGATCCTATGTAAAAAGGCTTTGAAATTTCCGTGTCCGGTGAGGAACTGGGTGACGAAGTAGTTGACCTCCCCGTGTCTCCGGTCTTTCCACTCAGCCACATTTCTTATCAACCTCGCTGTCCACTATCCTCTGCTTTCCGAGATTCAGCGCTCTTGCCAGTTCCGTATCGTTTGCTGCTTTGCTTGGTCGATTGCCGCTTCCAATCCGATTTCCGCCCTGTTTTCGTGTACGTACTTTCTTTGTGCCGCTAGGAGGTCGATGGGAGTCACTCCTGCGACTACAAGGACAGCTGGTTCCGACACCCTTCGGTAAGAGCTAGCCACGCGTAGAGTTTCACGTCTTTACACTGCCGCCATCTGCTTCCGGTACTTATCTTGTCAAAGCGCGTCTGCCCAGATCTCACTTCCATATAGGAGAATGGCATGCGTGACATTAATAGCTTGCGCTTACTTGGCGTTGGGCCACCTATGTTCGCCATTAATCTGCTGAGTGATCTTGTAACTCTAGAGGCTCTTTTCGCTGGGTACTTTATCTGTTGCCAGAAAGTTAGTTTTGTATCAAGTCTCAATCCCAAATACCTTGCGGCGTCCTTGCTCTTAATAACTTCAGAGCCAATTTGGAAGTCTATTTGTGTCGGGATTTTCTTCTTCGTCAGAAGGACTATCTCAGTTTTCTCTGTTGCCAAACTAAGACCGTGCTCATCCATCCAGAAGGTTGTTCGTCGCATGACTTGGTTCAATTTTCTTTGCGCGTTTTCACTGTCTCTTGCCGTTATCACTGCCGCGATGTCGTCTGCGTACCCAACGAGAAAGGTGTCTTCGAGCATCTCCATCCGCAGTATATCATCATAGGAGATGTTCCAGAGGTCTGGTCCATGATTGATCCCTGTGCTGCTCCAGATGTTATTTCCTTCCTTCGTAGGCCTTCTGTGGTCTCGTAGATCAGCTCCCGAGTCCTTCATAATATGTAATAGATTTGTAAATCATTAGGTACATAGCCAGCAACGGCATCTTTAGATTTAAGGGTATCTGCATAGATGGTCCTCACAAAGGTATCTTCTAACTGGACATCGATAATTCCAGATATTGGTGACGCATCCAGTATGGCTGCAATTCGTGGTTTTGTGCAGCTAATACCAACGGGGTGATGGACTCAGCAGTGAATCCCTTCAAAGCCTCATTTTAAGCAACAATCACTTTGGTGACTCCTTGGATTTTTGATAATGCCTCAGAAGCAAGTCCACACTTGGTTCCAGCTACGAGAATGGTAAAATCGCTGCCCATTTTCTTTGCAGCAGTAATGGTATTCAAGGTGACGGGGTTGAGGGCTTCATTATTGCGTTCCGCAATAACCGGAGTGCTCTTGCCACGATGCAGAACGCTGGTTCGAACAATGTTTCTTGTAGTGGATAACATCTTTTACAAGTAGGAGAGATGATTTTTAAATCAACAAAAATCTTACCCAACTCTAGTGATAACGTGCTAAGGCTAACAAATTAAATTATTCTGTTGCGAAAACATCTATTTATGAAGGCTTGTAGCTTCCATGTGACGGTGTTGACCATTTTCTATGTATTACACCCAAAAATTAGCATTCTAATTACATTAGTTTCCACGTTTGATCGGAACAGTGTCATCAATATTTCTCCAAATTTTACGCAGCATAACGAACGCAGTTTTAGCTTTGCGAACTCTGTTGTCCTAGTTCGGTACCACTATCTTTCGTAGTGCCATGAGCCGCCAGCATTACATCATTAATTACTACAGGGAATAGAAGTGGCGAAAGAATGCAACCTTGTCTTAACCCGTTGCAAACTCCAATACTTTCAGCATACCCAATGCTATGCAAGACATGATATTTACCGCCATTGTTGGTAGCCTTTATACTCGAAATATCGACTAGTTATTCTGATATACCTCTCCAGCGTAAGGCTCACATGTTACTTTCGAAACTCATCTTTAGAAAAAAAAACTCTGTGACCATACGACGTATTATGGTAAGCGAAGATCGATCGAAGGAATTACCCGGAGTAGCAGCAGCAACAAAACTTCCACCAAATTCAGTGACAATAATCGAAGAAGCAAAGGTACCCCGTACAATTAACAACAATAACTCTACCAGTATTCGTATTCTACCAGCAGTACGAACACCTACCATTGCTGAACAATGTAGAAAACGAGCCGAAAATCTCATCGAGCAACAACAATATTCCAGTATTGGTGGTAATAACCACAATAGCCCAAACGTCTGTAATAAATCCAAATGCCGTGACTATCAAACGAATTGTAATTGTTGACCTGCCATAGACACCAGACTCACCGTCAGTAATCCTAAAACCTACAATTCGGCACGCACTAAACAATCAGACATCAATGTCAATGGTAGTGACAACAAAGAATCATATGAGTTCTCGGAAGACCGTCAATAAGAAAATGTCACCACCGGCACTGCAACCAACAGGTATAATGACACGACTTAGTCGCCTTATTGTAAACCCATCAGATATCAATTCTTCACCATTAGTTGCAGCACCATCGAAACCACCTCCGCGCACAGTACCCACAACAATTAGTTCAACTCGTGCTGCTTCCAAGCCACCAAAGACCAATCAGACATCTGACCAGATCAATATGTATCCGTTCATTGGAGCTCTACCCTCACAAGCATAATGACTAGACCAACTAGTGCTATAAGAAGTCCCGCTGGCTTTGTGGGCCTGCCAATAGATATCGATCAACCACTACCACCTATGTTACCTCCAGTCTATAATATGAATCATATCGCCTTCAGTAGCGATCTGTACAACTTAATGCTCAGCCCACATACTATTCCAAGTCCAGTTCGATCTAAGAAAAGTCCCAATACAACGAGAGCTAATCCTACAATTGAATTTTCAACAACATCTACACCAGCTACTACTACAATACTTTTTCATCACCTGTATTCTACATAGATCTAGATAATTTCGTCAAAGATCCCCTGAGTTCTCCGAGAAGTCCCTGCGACTCAATTATGAGTTCAACTTTCAGCAGCAGTAAACCCACCGTCTCTGTAGATAGTCCAGTTAGGAATCACAATCAAAGTCGTAGTCCTCCTGGCTCGTCTAAGAGCCGTAGCAGCACAATTACAAGTCCAGCACAATGTATCATAAGCGATGGATCATCCGTGTGCCAGGTACAAAATCCACCACCAGCGATGGCAAGCCTCAAAAGGACAAAACAAAACGAACTACCGAAGAAATCAAGGAAAAAAAAAACAAAAAGTGAAAGCAAAGGAACCTCTCAGTGACGAGCACAACGCCCTTTTAGATTCATGTCGAGCTGCTGATCCTTCTGAAGAGATGACCAAACTATTACTCTGTGCATCCCGACTTTCGGTAAGGTCATTACCATTGCTGAGGCTACGTTTGAAAGTGTAAGATGTTGTATTCTGCACAGATTCGAGCTGTCACAAGCTTTCAAGGTCCAAAAAGGGGTACGACAGGGCTGATGATCCACTCTGCGCGGTCAGAACAGTGTCGTCTCACTTTAAGCAACTGAACTGTGTTGACAATATCCGCTTGCTTATGATCCTTCACCAGGTGATCCAGAAATTGATCTGAATTTCATGAACCTAATGTCGAATTCTTTTACGGGGCTAATCATTGCTGGATAAACTGATTACTTCCCTTATCTAGAACTATCGGCCCAACTGACCGTAACACTTATGTAACTTGAAGCGAAATTTACATTTACATCGTTAAAACCAAGCTTCGATTGTTCCAGACTTGAGACGCAACTGCTATAGTCACACAAAAGCTTCAGACATTCGTAAATATGTATATACTCGTATGTACTCGTACCTTCTTATCAACCTGAGAATTGTCTGTCCAAATCACATCGTCAACCAATAGATCGCGTCACTTTACGATAGGGGAAATTGAAATTGTAAATTAGAAGTCGCTAAGATAACTCTATTGCAAAGTACTCCATGTAATGGGACTCGCTTATCCCGGAAGAGGATGTGTGGTATGTGGACGTAATGAAAGAGCTGGGCAAGTTCTTAAAGTCGATTAGCCGCTCTTTAGATTCTGGTTCATCCCGAGTCCATGAGCTTTTCGCTCGATTTTTCGAAAGATTTTCGCCGATAGACATAGAACTATATTTCAGATCCATAAGTAATAAAAATAAATAAAAATAAATCGAGTTTGCAGTTCGACCATTCATCATCCATCATCGGTATTCCCATATCGATGCTTCTACGAGATGTTCCAAAGTATCTAGATATTGCTGTTCCAACCCTGTATGTCACTGCCACTAACTACTCCGAAAACACTTGTAAAATAGAGCTGCTCTCGTCGATATTCAATTATGTATAACACTGTAAAATCCCTTTCTTTAACGAGGCCTGGCATGGTTTGCAAAGGCACGTGTAGATTTCGAAATTAGGTCACAGGGGAGCTCACTTGTTTTCCGAAAGCAATTTCCCGCAAATGAACACCTACCTTCATACGATAAATTTAACTTAAATCGCTGATTTAGTAACAACCCCTTGGTGTAATGAAATGCCAAATACTAGTATAGTGATATCACCATACGCAGACGGTTACGGCTAGCCCGTAACCATGTATCTACTCCGAACGTCAACAAATGTCAGTTGAATAATTGTGATTTACGAGTATGTACCCAGTGATTGATGGCATTTGATTGGTTTCATTTGTTAGGTTCGCACGATTCAGTGAGTATTTTTTAATGATCCAAAAACTTGATTGCACCTTAGATGAAATCAGAAACCTTCTTCTCCTTCTCCTTTTCATGTGATTAGATTCTGAAAACTATAATAGTTTTCAAAGTACTCACATGGTGAGGATTCGCTCGGCAGCAGTCCCCACATGAATAATTTCTACCATTTAAATTAGCAGCAACACAACTATAAAACGAGTACTCAGGTGTAACCTATCTCGTGATGAAGCATGAAGCATGCCTTGAAGCATGAACACCCAGTGAAGCAATTTATTTACTGGGAAATCTCCTAAAAATCCTTTAGAAATGAAGATGGGAGAATTTCAAAAATAATCCAGTTTGAAAGAATAGAAAAGCACTGTCGTCATGAGTTGGCAATTAGTGATTGCTTAATCGTTAAGAGCCTTGAACAATGTACCCTGCTCTACTCTGACCAGCTGTTACTTTTCCTCAGACATGACACTGTTTTTTTGAAGAGAAGGTGGTGTTTCTTTCTGTAGTTTCTTTCTTTCTCAGTAGTTTCAAGGTTGAGTATTAATACTTGGATAGCAGGCAATGGCGTGAGTCATTTTAAAATGCTTTAATTCATACCCTGGCCATAGCAGTAGGGAGGCAATTTTAAATCACTCTGTGAAGTTTGCGTGTGATTATGTGTGGAATATTGACCCAGAATTGTAGAGTTCATTTACTGATAATGACTGGCAAAAGATACGGATATTACTTTTAAAACAAAGTAATTATATTACTATTAAAACCAAAACCCAAAAACAAGTCAAGTTGATTAAAATGAAATCAATTGGCCTTTGTGATTAATGACCACAACAAATCAGAATGGAAAGAGGAGGACCTTTCGAGCTGGAGTAATCAGTGAATTGGTCGGGGGGCATATGTTATATTAAGAGCTCATGGTTAATCAATGTTTTTGCGTGAATTAATTGGAAGACGAAGACAGGGAGTCGTGTAATCACTCACATACTCGCACCAACAAGGATGGTCATTGTAATTATATAAGATGCAACGCAGTTGGTGAGGGTATAATTATCATTAAATAGAGCACGAATGTAATTATTATAATATAAACCACAAATTGGATACAGTTTGCTTCTCTTTAATACATTTCAAGGCGTAGCCAATTGAGAGCCTGCTACATCAAACATCAGTAGCGGCTTCAAAGTGTTGACGGTAAAATAAATAAATAAATTGATGGGTCATTGGTTTCTCCACCTATTGTGCTGCCTCCTGTCTTGCCATTTGTACACAAAGAGATTGACCTACGGGTTTTTTGTTGCAAAAACCAGAGACCTTTTTGATGATATAAGTTATCACTGTTGGAAGTTTACCATTGCTTATCGAAAGGTTCCTGATGCTCGAAATAACTTTACCTGTTTTTTGGTGTATGGCCTGAGGATCGAACCCGTGCGTGCTTCTGCCAAACTACGTCTTTAACCTAGCCAGTGTTATTTTCCTATACAGTTTACGCCCTCGTTCAAAGTTCATTCAATCTTTGTATTTCCTTAACCATAACGCCCGCAGCGCACTTCTCACTATGTGCCCTCTATTTGACTTAAGATTTAAACTGCCTTTTTCCTCGTTTTCTCTCTTCTGCCACATCTAACTACTAAGACTAAAGGGGCTGTCGAATTCATCAGACCGGATAGCTCATACGACTCCTTGATCTGCTGGGAGATATTGGGAAGAATGAAAGTTAGATCTGCTGAATGCGTAGTACCGGAGCGCTGGCAATAGTAGATGTGCTTCAGCAGCACTTCCAGCAGCTATTTTATGAACAGCAAGTAGATAGAGTGATAGGGCTGGAAGGCAACCCACCTCAAGTCAAAGAAGAAGCCGTTCTCCCTGCCATTGTAGAAAAAATTGTCTCAGCTATCAAAAAGATGAATAGAAACAGGGCTACCGGCTGCCATGGTCTACCACCTAATCCTTTCAAATATGAAGGTTACGTTTTGATATGGTGCATGCACTAATTCATCAATGATGGATGAAAGCATGCCTGATGTATTCGATATCTTTAAGAAAGGCGATCCCGTGTGTTGTAAGAACAATACAGGCAGCATAACCCTGCCTGGTGTCGCACACAGGATCTTATCCCATATATTGCAACACACGAATCGGCACATGTAGTGTGGCTTCCGGCCCGGCAGATCAACTATCGACCACAATACATTCATTGATTTCAAAGCCACATATGGTAGCACCGAATGTTAGCCGAATCCGCGGTCCCGGCAAATCCGATGCAGCTATGCCGCGTGGAGCTATAAAACACACAATTTGGAAATAGTTCATCCGAACTATTGCAAACGTGTACCGGATTTCGGAAGGAGATGCACTATCATGTGATTTCTTCAACCTTCGAGACATTTGCACAGACCCATACCCCAGGTTCGAGACAACAAGGCAGACCGAACCTTCGTTTCAATTAGCAAACTATTGCAGTTACTAGAACACTTTGTCTGGGTAACTGCAAACAGCGCGCCCGGAATCACACAGAGCGGAAGGCTGCTGTGTCTCAGGCGCAACTCCATTCGGGGTCAGAAACACATTAAGTAAAGTAAACTAAGTAATTCCGGAACTTTCGGGTTTAGAGAGCCACTCCAATTGAAACGGGACAAAATCTGAGAAGGAGATGAACTTGCCTCATATTAATATCGGAACGGCTATATGTATGCTCTAAGGCTTAATGTACAATATAATAGCTTTCACCAACTTTTTTTGAATCAAGAAAAACTACTGGTCATCCTCAATAATTCGTTGATGTCGAAAATCAAGCACCGATTGCGTAAACAAATTTGATTTACTCGTATCCACTTCAATTAGGTTGTTCTCAAAAATAAATTCTTCAATATTTAACGTCAGTTCTACTCGCATGTTATTTTGATATGACAACCCTTCGATTCACCTGCAGTTGTGTGCCTTCCATTTTCAACGTAACTCAACCATTGCCTTCCGTTCCATCCATCAAAACGTTGATTGGTAATTAAACCCCACCATGGCACCTGTATCAACATTCCACAGATGCATCTGTACTCTCGAATATATCCGACTGGTTATGAGTGGAAGCAAAAAAATTGTGTTCGTACTACGTAAATTGAAAAAGTATCTACAGAATGGGGAGATGAATTTATTGAATTACTTACATTCAGTTGGCATTGAAGTTGGAGGTTGCTGCATTACAGGCATCCTGCACGTCCTCTCAGGGCACTGAGGTATACTTCGAATCCAGTATAGGGGCTCTGGGGGTTGGATTCATTGTCCCAACTCTCCGATGCCCCAATCTAATTTATAACCAAAAAGAGTTACGAGTACACTGCAGTACATACTACCTATACAAGCAAATTGTTTTAGCCTGACCTGGGGTTGGTATTGTTTCTAGTTCTGGTGCTGGTGCAGGATCGCGACTTTCGTTTGCAAAATCCCCTCTTGAGTTTGCTGATGTAGTTGTGCGTAACCTCCAATGTAGTCGTAACTATGTCGTGCGGTACTGTGCTCGTAAAACTATCGATTTTCCCTCATCAATTTGTTTGATAAATTTTTCGTTCTTTCCTCGTTTGTTTTAGTTGTTGTTTCCATTTTCATTTTTTATTTATTCGCTTTCTGTTGCCCTTTGGATGTGACAATCAAGAGATACCACACTAGTGGGACGTTGACAGAAATCACTGCAGGGTTGTAAAGCAATTCTCTTGTTGGTTCTTCGTAACCCTGGGGGCGGAATATCTTTGCATTACGCTCTAGCACTACCACACTTTGACATGTGGGGGAACGGTGGGGGTATTTTTAAAGGTTTCCACCGGATCTAGCTTTATCGGAAGACGATTTATTACGTCAGAATTAAATCCAATGCGGACAATCTTTTCTATGGATTTATCAGTCTGGCTAAGTGCGTTGGCGGTAATTCTGAGTCAGTGAATCAAAATGGAAATGGTGATGGTGAGGAAAGAAAGTAAAGGTTTTCACAAAATTGGATTGAAATATGATACTTATCTCTATCATGATCTGGTTGGACAAATCTCCTAAGACTGACGTTGTTCATAGTTGTTGTGAAGGGATTAAATGGCATTTTAACGCAGATTCTTTTTCTATATAGTAATTCACTCTATAGATGACTATAGCCTCCGGGGTGGACATACTCGTAGACCTTATTCAAAAGACTTCTCCAGCAGGCCCCATCATTGCCCAGCCACCGACAAAGATCACACGGCCAAGGGTTTCCATATCCGATCTCGATAAACTTCATATATCTGCAAAATAGAGTAGGATTGTGATGATTAGTGTCTAATATAGGGTCACTTTGGTTGCATGAGACAGGGCTTTATTACACAATTGTATTTTAGTACAGTTTAAGTAAACTGAGTTCCGGACTATAATGATGTCTACGACTCTTAATTTAATGGGGTTTCTTCAAGATTTGCCGTAGTGGTGTTTAAATTTGGTCTGTAGTGGGCTTTCATGGAGTAAAGCCACGTTGATATGGACCAATTAGTACACACAGTATACACAGTTATTTGCATTTGCAGGGCATTCTTACTCATATGCTTTTTATCAAGCTATCTCCCGCTGCTTTAAAGAGCTCGCAGGTAGACAGTCGGCTCCAGTAGAATACTTGGACTTAAGTTTATATATCGGATTTCGTATTTTGTCCGGGTCGAGTAGATGGAAGTGTTGTATGATTCATTTCGCCCGACAGCGAAGTTTTGATCATTGCCGCCGTTATATTATACAATCTGCAGAAATGCTGCTTTCATATTCTCAGCTCCGACTAATATTATGTTCTATTGTTCGTCTTTGCAGGCTTTGCTTCCTTGATATAAAACTTTTACGCATTTATGCAGTAGTTATCTGTGTTTTCTAGAGTGCACAGTTCTAATGCTCCTTCCTTTCTTTTCTCAAAATCCTGTGTTCATCCTTGCCCGTTTACTTAAAGCTGATGTCATAGGATCTTGAGAGATAAAAGGATGTAGTCTCCCAACATCGAACTCTCTCATATTATTTTATTGTCTTTGAGATATTTTGGATATCCGGCACCGTACCCTGGCTGTAAAAAGAAAGCGATCAGAGTCAATGTTGGCCTTTCAGATCTTGGAGATTGCAATGTTATCGAGAGTCTTCCATGTCACTTTGAGAATAATCGTTTTAACCACGCCAATGTTTTTGTCTTCGAAGTGAATGTACTTCCCAGATTTGCCTAAAAATCGCTCAAAGCACAATTTTAACATCAGACCTTTTGCGTTGTGTTTACGAACTCGTAGGTAGCGCCTTTACTATTGTCGTCGTTCTCCTGTAAAGGCTCACGCACGCATATAAGTCTGCTGATTGTGATAGGTTAAGCCTTGATATGAATTTTCATGAGGCACTCGAGAATTCGAACGCTTCTAGTCTAAGTCTTACTTCAACGAAAATTGCCCTCCCCTTTTAAATGATGCAGTTTTCATCCTCCTCATGCTGGACCCACTCTATCGCGCTTGAACGGACAATATTCTGTTTTACACAATCTAGCACGTTGGCTATTTGTTGGGCTGAGCCCAGTGTACTAAAGAATCTATCATAATAAAACCAGGGTTCTTTGTTCTTATCCATTTGTATATGTCTTCAGCAGTCCTTTTTTAAGCCTTTCAGTTGCTTCACATCAGTGTGATTTCTGTTGTAGCCCCAAGCCCCAAGTAAAACCTATCTACTGTTGCTTTAATTAAGGCGGCTTCTAACTGAACAGCAATTAGATTAAAAACGAGTTTAATGCGGTATCTGACTCGATTTAAAGAATTGACGACATCCATATACAAAATTCTGATATTCTGCAAATACATCAGCGGAAGAATGCTGTGTTGAGATTCTCGCTTGGGGTAACAACTTAACCCAACTAGTAAATGAGCCCACATGAATTCCTGATGATAATACTCATGCTGTCAACCTGTACTAGTTTTCTACTTCTCACCTTGGTGCTTACCGTTGATGTGCTCTCCTCTTCAGGCTCATTGCACCACACTGACACCATACAGTTAGAGAAAATATTCTTAAAAGAATCGAGTGACAATCCGAGAAAATTAATTAAAACGGACTTAACAGCTTGTTTAGGAATTTTAACAGATTACGGTGTTTCCTCGAGAACTACGTGTATGGGAACGTTTATCCCGCTTCCCGTATGACACGAGCTGTAAAGAGCCTATCAGGTTAAAGAATAGATGAAATCAGAAAGAAGTTCAAATTAACCGAGAATAACTAGAACGCTTTTCTTGTGCGTGTGAAATTCCAATACGACCGAGAACTGAAGTAAAAGTACTACGTGTCCCACAAATAGTAACAACTTTTGATAGCTCGTCTTTAGACAAGGCAAACTGCTTGTTGCGCACTTCGCTCCCGAATTAACATATTTCATGTCTCCATCCACACTAAAACGGGTCGGTAATTTTATGGGACGAAGCGATCTCAATATATACAGATTCGCAGGTCCAAATAGCATGTCTTCACTTCTTCTGAAGAGGTGTTCTTCTGCCCTCGCAAAACCACTGTCTAAGTTTTTTCATCAATTCTACTCCTTAACTCTTTCCGAGCATGCGTTCAGCCCGTCCGCAAGGACGGTGATCTCCTTCTCTTTCCTACAGACGCATTTCACATACGTCCCTTCTTTCTAATGTCATTGAAACGCTGTGAAACTATCAGATCAGTACATTACTCTGATTTGATGTCGTGTCTCAGCGAAAAGTGAAACCAAAGTTTACACCAATCTGGTGGAAGCAAGACAGTTGCACTTGATATTGCAAATGCATTTGATATAGTTTTGCATCAGGGTCTTTTGTCGAAAACGCGTGGATTTAGAATCGATAAATCTGTTGTTCAATGGATTGTAAATTGCCTTTCAGAACGTTCAATTGATGTCCTTGTGGAAGGTTTCAAGCCCTAGGGCTCCACTCTGTCTCCTACACCCTTTTTAATCTTTATTAATGAACTGCCTGCCCTTTCTAATCCGCCATATTTCTTTGCTGACGCCAGTACTCCCTGCTTTTCATATTAATTATAGGACTCACGTCCCTACTCTTTGCTTGTACAACGGAAACGGCATCATATGTTTAGCTAATTACATTCCGATTTTAACAGCATAACTAAATAGGGAGCCAACAACATAGTGGAATTTAATGCTTCCAAAACGCAATGCTGTCGGCCGTCGTTTAAACGAAACTTACACAACCAGTTATTATCCATGAATGACACCTGCATCCAAACTGACAAACATTCCATTTTCGGTGTTTATGTCAGAGGCAACCTATGTTGGTATGACGACATATTTGATGTCATCAAAAATAGGATTCAAAACCGTGCGATAAAACTTCAAGCGCCAATATTGCTCAGCCATTTGTCAGTCTCAAACATCGACAAATGTCTCATGTCGTACGTTATTCTATCGCTATTTTCACTACTAATTTTTCAATAAAGCTGTTAGTAGAATCTGCCTTTTCGAACCTTTAACTAAAAACCTGTCTCGCTATGAACGCGCATAAGTTCACTCTCAAGCCCATCGGAAGTAAAGGGTTTTCCAAAAGAGACTTGACAACTTTGAATTTAATTTGTGAACGCACTCTTTCACTAATCATCAAACTGTCACTGTCGATTTATTCAGTAAACTCAACATTTTCTTCATGGTAAAGTACACGAACGAGCAACATCTGCAAATTATAAAAATTTTCTACCGAAATTCGGAGTCGGTGACTGCAACTTTAAGAGCGTTAACTCCAATTTTTGGTCGTAATTCTCGCCCTAGTTGACAGGCAATAACAAGTTTAGTGCAAAAATTTGAGTCTACATATTCGTTGTGTGATGTTGCGTGTCAGTGAGACAACGGGTTGGTCGAAGTGTCGAAAATATTGCTGCCGTTTAGGCGTCCGTAGCAACCGATCCAAATCAGTCAATTCCTCGGCGTTCTCAAGAATTGGGCATCGCTCAGACCACATTATGGCGTATTTTGGGTATAATCAAGCAGGATCAAGCTGACTCAAGAATTGAAGCCGATGGACCATTTGAAGCGACGTACGTTCTCCGATTGGGTTCTGGAGAAGATGCGCCAAGATGATGAATTTCATCGTAAAATCATCTTCAGTGACGAAGCTCATTTTTGGCTCAATGGGTTCGTGAATAAGCAAAATATGCGTTATTGGTCGGGTGAAAATCCACATGTGCTTCATGAATCACCACTTCATCCACAAAAAATAACTGTTTGGTGCGGTTTGCGTGCCAGCGGCGTTATTGAGCCATATTTTTTCGTCGACGATAACGATCGTCACGTTACTGTGAATGGTCAGCGTTATCGGGCCATGATCACCGATTAATTTTGGCCCGAATTGGAAGATATGGACTTGGACGACATATGGTTTCAACAGGATGATGCCACAAGCCACACAGCACACGCTACAATCGATTTATTGAAGAGTAAATATGGTGAGCGTGTTATCTCAAGACATGGGCCAGTCGATTAGCCGCCTCGTTCGTGCGATTTAACGCCGCTTGACTAATTTCTGTGGGGCTACGTTAAGTCATTGGTTTATGCCAACACGCCGATGACGTTGGAAGAGCTCGGAGCCAACATTGAACGCGAAATAGCGGCCGTTTCGGCCAAAATATGTGGCTGAGTCGTTGAAAATTGGGTCCAAGGAATCGACCGCTGCAAACGTGCCCGCGGTGGCCATGTGAACGAAGTCGAGTTCCATTCATAAATGTTTTAATTGTACTTCAAGCCGGTAATAAAGTTTTTGAAATATCTCAAATGCTTTGCGTTTTATTTTAAAAAAAAAGTTGTCAAGTCCATATTGGAAAACCCTATACTATGAAATATTGTATTGCCTTCCTAAGCCATAA
This sequence comes from Volucella bombylans, assembly GCA_949129095.1. Lineage (NCBI taxonomy): Eukaryota > Metazoa > Arthropoda > Insecta > Diptera > Syrphidae > Volucella > Volucella bombylans. The sequence continues at coordinate 106,963,533 of OX422140.1, read as the reverse complement.
AATCCACTAATGGAATGCCCCGCTGAATTCTGTATTTCCTAGTCATTGCAGCTTGCAAACATTCAAAACAAACTCACATCAGTATCTCTCTTTCTTTCCTCCATAGTCATCCTTAGCCTGTGCAGACATTTTAAATGTGTTCATAATCCCTTAGCGAGTTATAGTAACCTCCTTGACCGCCAGAATGCGCTGCTACTGCAAAAAAGGTTGTGGTGCCTTGAAGTCCGTTCATATTTAGGCAGACATGCCAAATTTCAGTGCGCTACTGTATTTAGTTTTGTTTTGACAGCTGATTGTTGGTGACGTGTTTGGCATCATGTTGAGTATGGACAAAAACTATTTTCGTTCTCTCATAAAACATTATTTTTTGAGAGGCAAAACGGCGAAGGAAACAAAAGAAAAGTTGGATAAATATTATGGGGCTAATGCTCCGTCAGATTACACCGTCAAATATTGTTTCGAGAGTTTCGTCGTGGCCGCAACTCCAGTACCGATTAAGTCCGCAGCGACAGGCCCTCCGGTGCGGTTACAGAGGATAATGTCAATAAAATACATGAAATGGTGTTGGCTGACCGGAAAGTGAAGGTGCGCGAGCTAACAGATACCACAAAGATTAGTACTGAGCGCACACGTCATATTTTGGGCAATATTCTGCATATGAAAAAGTTATACTACCGCTGGGCGCCGCGCATGCTCACTTCTGACCAAAAACACGAACGCGAGAGCACTTCGAAAGAGTGTTTGGACTTGCTGATGCGGAATCGTGCCCGGCAATGGACTGCAGCCGGCAAGAGTGCTCCGTAGCGGCCGAGGGAGGATCGATGGGTCGGAAAGGTTATGGCGTCGGTTTTCTGGGATTGTCATGGCATACTCTTCGTGGACTACCTCGAAAAAGGAAAAACCATCAACAGCGAGTATTACTGTGCATTATTGGAGCGATTGAAGGCCGAAATCGATGCAAAACGGCCTCACATGAAGCGAAAAAAAATTTTGTTTTTGTAAGACAATGCGCCGCCGCACAAGAGCATCGCAACCACGGCTAAAATCAATGACTTACGGCTCCAATTGCTGTCGCATCCACCGTATTCGCCCGATTTGGCTCCCTCGGACTATTATCTCTTCCCAAACCTCAAAAGATGGCTCATCAATAAATAATTCAGCTCACGCGAGGAAATCATCGACGCCACGGAGGAGTATTTTGCAGACCTTCCGGAAAATTACTTTTCGGACGGGATCAAGAAGTTGGAAAATCGCTGGAATAATGTATCAAGGTAAAGACTATATTGAGTAAAATAAACATTAACAAACAATTTTTTTTTCATTCCCAAGGAGGTTACTTTTCACCCCAGCTAGTTATACACATTGTATCTGCAGCTGTACTTGTTTGTCCAAGTCCTGGTCGCAAGAACAATAAAAAAGTTCCTCTTCCGTCCTGAGTAAGCGGATTTTTTTACGTCTTTTTGAAACGCATGACCGATCTTGTGCTAATTCAGTCTTCGAACTACGAATATGAGACCTTTAGATTCATAAGATTCCTGGAGCTTCGCATTAAAAATTCGATTTAGCCAGAAAATCCGTTGAACAATGATTGAAAAATGTTTTCAGTTAACTCATCATGATCCATGTACTCGTATGTATGTAGCATTACGAATCAGAACATATGTAGCTTCGCCATTAAGCTAATAACATTACTTATTCATATGTCATGCAGCATATCTAGTCCCGTCTTCGGTCGAGATAATAGCTTTAATGTGGCGGCATAATAAAAAGTCGATACTGCCGCCACATTTCTCTTTTTGTTTTATATCAAATTTGACAAAAATAAAACATCGCTAGGCAAACACTGCTACAAAATGATCGCGTTATCTTGGTACCACAATGATAAAATGACAACACCTTATGAATCAGTCATAAGAAGGTAAATAAACCTAACTGTTATCGACAGTTTGTTTTTAGTGATTATGATAACAAACATTTTAATTTATTTGCAAGTACACGCTGATAGTAGGCGGCTTTTGAACTTGACAACAACAAAGTGTAGGCCTTCCCGTGGCTTACGTGACTGCTATAATGGAAACTAAAGCATTCCATGCCCGAAAGATCGAAGTGGAACACTAAATCCTTACTTATAGCTCTGCAAAGAGGCTCGTTTTTCTTTTTTACTAAAGCACTCTCTAAGCATTTAAAAGGAAGAACAATTCACCACATCACGATCTGAACATTTTGATCTATGCGAAGCAATGGTCTGAGATCAAGGTTGGCCATTGTGCGTACATATGCATTTGTATTCTGTCTGCTACTACAAACGGGCAAAGCTCAAAAGTGTCCATAAATCCGTTGGTACTGTTGGCGACAATGCCAAATTAAATAAACGCGACAACGTTCGTATTTACATTTGGAATGTTATCTACTTACCTATTGTACTTAAGATGACGCTACAGTCCGAGGTGGACCAACTCAACTCAACTAACAAGCGTGTTCAGCCAGTTCGATCTTTGGCCAGCTGCCTCCAGTTTCGCACGCTAAGTTGGTTGAGGTCCCCTTCCACTTGCGTGCGCCACGTGAGCCGCAGTCTTCGTCTATTGCGCTGCCCCTCGAGACGATTTTTCAGATCGGAGCATTGGAGTTCAACCGGTCTAGATGACTCAGTCGTTGGTCCTTCACTCTTCTGGCTAAGTCGTTGTCGACGGGAGATATTACGTCGGTGTTTGAGGGTGTTAATTGACTGACTGATATTAGTATCACCTATGAGATTTATCGCATGGTTTTGAATCCTATCTAACAGGTGCAATGGGGTTTTAGAAACACCTGACCAGAGGTGAGCATTTTACTCAAATATTGAGGCCAGATCAGAGGGGGTAAAGTATTTCTTACGTCGCTTGAGGAAACCTAGACATTTCGCAGCATATTTGACGACATCGAATATGTGGTCACTCTAACGTAAGTTGTCATTGATATACATACTGCGAACGGAAAGTCTTTTGGTTTGGCGATGCAATTGTCATTCACGGTTAATGGCTGGGTGTTTAAATTTTGCTTTACCGACAGCAGATAGCATTGTGTTTTGGAAGCATTAAATTCCACTCTGTTGAAAGTTCCCCAATTGGTTATGCTGTTAACAACGAAATTCAATGAATTTAGCTACCAATCGCGTTCTACAGCATAAGAGTAGGGACATGAGTCTGGGAATGAATATGAAAAGCAGAGAGTACTGCCATCAGTTAGGGAATATATTGGATTAGAAGTGGCAGACAAGAGATTATTGATGAAAATTAAAAAGACTGTCAGGGACAGAACGGAACCCTGTGGCACACCAGCATTTACTTTGTGAATATCAGACTTGAAACCATTCAAGACAACTTGAATTGAACATTCCGAAAGGTAAAGAGTAAGATTAATGAAAAAGCTTACGCAGGTGTTTTGCCAGCGTAGAAGAACACCTCTTCAGACGAAGGGGAGATATAATCTGGAACAGCGGATCTAAAATCTGTAAGTATTCTTGCTACTACACGAGTGCGAAGGTGGATCCGACCCATTGAATATTCGACGCACTCAAATGCAGATGGAGACAAAGCACAATCTGGAAGTGTTGAACTTCCTGCAAAGTTTGCAGCAAGCAGATTGGCCTTGTCCAAAGAGTGAATAGCTGGACGGTGACTGCAACTTTAAGAGCTTTAACTCCAATTTTCGGTCGTAATTCTCGCCCTAGTAGACAGGCAATAACAAGTTTAGTGCAAAAATTTGAGTGTGATGTTGCTGTGTCAATGAGACAACGGGTTGGTCGAAGTGTCGAAAATATCGCTGTCGTTCCGGCGTCTGTAGCAAACGATCCAAATCAGTCAATTCCACGGCGTTCTCAAGAATTGGGCATCGCTCAGACCACATTATGGCGTATTTTGCGTAAGGATCTTGGTTTAAACACATACAATATCAAGCTGACTCAAGAATTGAAGCAGATGGACCATTTGAAGTGATGTATCTTCTCCGATTGGGTTCTGGAGAAGATGCACCGAGATGATGAATTTCATCGCAAAATCATCTTCAGTCACGAAGCTCATTTTGGGCTCAATGGGCTCGTCAGTAAGCAAAATATGCGTTATTGGTCGGGTGAAAATCCACATGTGCTTCATGAATCACCATTTCATCCACAAAGATAACTGTTTGGTGCGGTTTGCATGCCGGCGGCGTTATTGGGCCATATTTTTTCGTCGACGATAACGATCGTCACGTTACTGTGAATAGTCAGTGTTATCGCGCCATGATCACCGATTATTTTTGGCCCGAATTGGAAGATATGGACTTGGACGACATGTGGTTTCAACAGGATGATGCCACAAGCCACACAGCACACGCTACAATCGATTTATTGAAGAGTAAGTATGGTGAGCGTGTTATCTCAAGAAATGGGCCAGTCGATTAGCCGCCTCGTTCGTGCGATTTAACGCCGCTTGACTATTTTCTGTGGGGCTACGTTAAGTCATTGTTTTATGCCAACACGCCGACGACGTTCGAAGAGCTCTGAGCCAACATTGAACGCGAAATAGCGGCCGTTTCGGCCAAAATGTGTGGCCGAGTCGTTGAAAATTGTGTCCAACGAATCGACCGCTGTAAAAGTGCCCGCGGTTGCCATATGAACGAAGTCGAGTTCCATTCATAAATGTTTTGAATGTACTTCAAGCCGGTAATAAAGTTTTTGAAATATCACAAATGGTTTGCGTTTTATTTAAAAAAAAAAGTTGTCAAGTCCTTATTGGTAAACCCGATACATATATTGTACCCAATATTTTAGTTCTGAAATAAAAAATCTATCTATTTCAGAACAGCGGGATATGTCAATCCTTTGGTTCAAATTTAGGATAACATTCTGGAGTAATTGCTCCTCTATTCCACTAATATGCTTTATTTTCTCGTTCTTTAGTTCTTAAATTGTTTCTAGCTATCTTTTGGATTAACGACAAAGAAAGAGGTCCAAGGATCGCACGATCTCGGTGGCCAATTTGATAATGCATCCCGGGAACATATCGTGCAATAAAGTTATTGTTGCATTGGCTGTGTGGCATGCATGTCTTGTTGTAACCACATATCGTCCACATTCATATCATCCAATTTGGGCCGTAAAAAGTTAGATCGCAGTAACATTTTCAAAAACAAAAAAACCTAGTGCACTGAGATGAAAATGAGCCTCGTCACTGAAGATGAATTCCATTGAAATCCATTTTTTTAAACGGTCATTTTCATAATAGGTTTTGATAATTTTAACACGTATCGCTACGCCACCGAATATCTAATTATTTCAATTTTTGAAATTAGGTGAATACACTGGACCACGACTTTTTCGCATAATTTTTCCGATATTCCAGTGTCTGGGTTGTTGTCAGAGACTAGAGATTTTTATGTAGCACCGAGGAAAATAGTCGAGCGGTTCAGCCAATTGAGAGGACCGGCACATAAATCGACCACCGAACACTTTGCCTACAATAAATCGATTGTGTCGCATCATCTCGGAAGAACAGTCAAATTGTTCGTACAATATATCGTACAATGATTGATGCTTAAACAACTCCGGTTGTTCGCTTGACAAAATGCGGCAATTTTGCTTATTAACAATGCCATTGAACCAGGATTGTGGGTCGTACTGACGATGATTTTTCAGTGAAGAACAGAGCCAATCAGTGAAAGTTCGACGTGCACTATGGTAATTTGGCTTGAGCTTTTGAGTCAATACGAGCTTAAATGGACATCGAAATTAGACACTCTTTACAATATTTGATGTTCCCAGGTTGATCCCGGTCGGTGTCTGCCGTAATCGTAAAATACCCGCCCGGAAACCCAAAAATACATATTTTGTAAACAACAGACTTAAAAAGCGTTTCACATGAACTCAATCGATTTTGCATTAGCTTTTAAAACTATTATTTTATTGAACTTTTTGTCATAGAAATAAAATTAAAATTTATTTGTTTTAAATAAGTAATATGTGTGAAAATTTGTATTTTGTATCTTTCTTTGGTATTTGATTGGCTGCTTACAATTTTCCTCTACAATTTGTTAACTTTTCCTAAGCAGTGTTCTCTAATTATCACAAACTTTCCTAACTTAAACATAAAAAAACCAAAATTCTAAGATAGCTTGAGTTAAATATTAACGTAATTGCAATTTGTTTATAGTAATTGTTATAAAATTAAAAAATAAAAAATAAAACTAGTAACTAACAAAATTTACCCGTATTAAATACTTTGCATAGACTTCATTCATCTACACATTCATGTTTGGTTTCCTTAACCTTTTCGATTTTATTTTTAGTTCCTCTTGCTTTTATTTACATTGTTTCTTTTCGTTTGTATTCCATATACGAATATATTATAAAAAAAAACACAATTGTGTTACATAAAAATAATCACGTGTAATCTATTTATGCGCTTCAAAAACGACGATGAAATGAAATTGATAAAAAAAATAACAAAAACTTGAAAATATCAACTTAAGCTGACGAGAAAGTATTGCGACGAACATCGATGCAAGTTCTATTGCCAAAACGTGCTTCAACCGATAGCTTGAGCAACAGTCCAGGTCCTTCATCGCCAGGTGATCAAAAATCTTGTAGTTGCCTTGTAAAAAAATTAAAAAAAATACTTTTATAAATCCTGTGTATGCACATACTGTATCCGAATGATGTATCCTTGTTTAGTTTCGGCTGTTATCATGTTATTTTCTTGTCTCTCTCTGTTTATTTGTCTTTTTTATTTTGCCTTTGGTAGATGTAATGTTTAGATACAATCGTATCACACATTGTGATACGTATTATGTATTTACAAATAAAATTACAAAAACATGTCATGTGAAACCATTCAGCGAAGAAGGTCAAAACACAGTAAACAAGAATTACGGTCACATCCATCAAACGCTGCCATGTGCGTTACCACTTAAAGACAAAAAATAATGCAAAAACCAAAAGAAACACTGATAATTGGTATTGTGTCGTACGTACGAGTAGTTGGTGTAGTTTCCTTTTTTTTTCTTTGCTTTTTCGATTTTTTCTTAAGCTCACTTTTGGTTTGGTTTTTCTTCCTCTTTGTTTCGTTTTCTTTTCTTTAATGAATGTCAATGTCATTCGGTTTTAATAAATTCAAATGTCAGCGCCATATGTTATGTAAGAGAGAATGCAATCGGTTTGTTGGTGGAGAACTGTCAGAAGTGTCATGTGATATCCGATGTCGTGTGTTTATCAAGTCGGTTTTGTTCTGCTGTTTTATCTTGTGTGGAAAGGATGTTTAAAATTATTTCCAGTTCTCGTCTTCCTTGGAAAAAGTGGTAATTCGAATTGAACAAGTTTGCCGATTGGTGTCAAATTCAAACAGTGATTTTGTTTTGTTGGTTTTTTTTTTCGCCATTTTACATGTTGGACAATCGATTGGGATATTTGGATTTGGCAACTCTACAAAGGCAGGGATGTGTTCGCAACGAGATATGAGATTCGTTTTATAAGTACTCGTATGTATAAAGCTAAACAAATATATGTATATGGTATTTTTAGTTTTTTTGTTTAATTCTTCTTTTGCTAGCCGTTGAAACATGTCGCGCGTATTAATACAAATTATTTACTTACTTACGTAGTCTGGATTAACCTGGGCCTCAACCAACAAGCCTTCTCAACTGACACGAACTACTGTCAGCTGCCTCCAATGCCGCACTCCAAGTTGGTTGTGCGGTTGTCAATACTGCAGCGCCCTCCCTTGACTTTTTAAGCCGCAGAAAAGGTGTGCATTCAATCAATGTGACCCAACCATCTCAGACTTTGGATGCGCAGACACCCGATCACACCGCTGTTGATTTATTTGTTTAATCTTCTCCTACATTCGCTGTCAATACATTGGACAGCAAAAGTAGCTCAAGGTTTTTTTTTTATAATTTACGCGCGCCTAAGGGGTTAGTTACCCTTTTACTGTTGCCTGGGCGCGGGCGGAAAGGTAGAAGGAAGAGAAAGGAAAATTGTTTTGTAGTGGTTTGAAACTCAGATGGGTTTGGTTTCGATATTCGCTCTCCAGGGGGTGGGAGTCCGAATAGGACGGAGAGTTTCTGCTTCACTCAGAGTGATTCGAGGTAAAATTCACAGTATTTTTTTTCTGTGCTTGAAACTCTACAACAGCCAAATCTACGTGTCAGTGTTATGCCTTCACACGCAGAATTTTTCTGTCTGAGTTCCAATTACAAATGAAAAACTGACTTGCCATGGGCAGGACTCGAACCTGGACCCTCCGAGTGAGAAGCGATTGCTAGTACCACTACACCACGGCCACCCTTACTTATATTTTTGACATTCAGGTGCATGGACAAAAACTTCGGGATCAAAATCATTTTGCACTAAAAGACTGCTGAAAAGCATTATTTTTGTTTTAGAACTACAATGATTTACACAGCGTGACAAGGTTTTGGTAACATTTTATTTTTTTTTATAACTGGCGCGGGCACAAGGAATTTATGTACCCTTAAAATGTTTGTACAAGAGTGATGATATGTGTAACTGTTGCTTTACAGTTACTTAAAATAATAATGGAAACCAAAACTGTCCCATCACATCAACTTCTCGTGTTATTGACGCATTTATGAAAGCTTCCTTCATGTGTTAAGTACAATAATTTAGTTGTCTTGCAAAATCAAAAAAGTCATTTAAGTTGTGTTGAGATAGTTTTAAGTGAAAGTACAATACAATCTATAAACTAAATGTGCAAAAGGTTCGGTCATCGCACTTGTGAAAATTGCCCCAATAAATTGTATTAGGTATGTGTGCGGCCAATATATTGTAAAGGCCCATGGAAGGGTTGTAACTGGAAAAGTAAAGTAACAACTTTATTTTAAGGGGTTACATACGTTTCTCCGCTCAAACAAAATCGATTTTTTTTTGCATGAAAAAATTCTATATTCTTTTGCAATTCAAATGGCGCAAGAATTTTTCAAAAATTCAAATAATTAGGGAAGTTATGACCGTTAGACGTCGGACGGGGCGGAGCACTCATTAGGGACATGAGTAGCTGCGTGCCTTCCTACCTTCTCTAATGGCCCTCGCAAATATTTATACCTGCTTAGCAATAGATTTAAACCTTGTATAAGAATATTAGAATTCAGAATATCCCAGAAGGCACTACTCGAGCACATTTTCAGTTTGGTTTCGAAGCCACGCACGCAAGACACACTGCAGATTTTGCATTTCGTTTGCGTTTTTCTCGAAACAGTGTTTTCCGAGTCGAGGAGGTTTCCGGAAATGGGCGAAATGTATACTTTATAATTGTTTTTCTTGTCAATAAAGTTTTGTATTCGTCAAGGAATACTTTACACAATGTACGAGGGGCGTTCAATATATTCTCGGTATCGATATGAAGGAAAATGCGAATTCAATTTAAATTGTTTTTATTTTTCAATATAATCTCCCCTAACATCAATGCATTTGTTACATCTTGAGATAAGCTTTTTTAAACCCTCAAAAAAATAAATTTCCTCTTTCTCTGCAAAATACCCATTTATTACCGACTTGAGTTCTTCATCATCCGAGAATCTTTTTCCACGAAGACATTTTCTCAAATCCGGAAACAGGAAATAATCACTAGGGGCAAGGTCTGGACTATAGGGTGGGTGTTGGATTTCTTCGAAACCACAATCTCGCGCAGCAGCCTTAGAAACTCGCGCCGTGTGAACAGGAGCGTTGTCATGAAGAAGCAACACACCCGCTGCGAGTTTACCCCGTCTTTTCTTTTTAATTTCCTCCCGCAAATTATGCAAAGTGGAAGCGTAGGATGTGGCGTTCATGGTTTCACCTTTTTTTTGTACTCAATGAGCAAGATTCCCTTTGAGTCCCAAAAAACTGTGGCCATGAGCTTCCCGGCAGACGGAGTGACTTTGAACTTCTTCGGGGGGTCTGTTCCTTTTTTATGCCACTGCATGGACTCTTGTTTGCTTTCAGGGTCATAGTGGTGGACCCATGTTTCGTCCCCAGTAACAATTCGATCCATAACACCGTCCGCGTTCTCACTACACATCTCCAAAAGCTCTCTACAGCATGCGATTCTCACTTTTTTCTGAGGCGCTGTGAGCATTCGTGGCACCCACCTTGCACTGACCTTTGAAAGGTTAAGATGGTCATGAAGAATGGTGTGGATGGTACCAATTGAAAGCTTGGTGATTTCTGCCATCATTTTCACCTTTATTCGGGCATCCTCAAGAACAAGTTTTTCGACTTCTTTGATGCTTTCTCCCGTACAAGCAGTAGCCGGGGCGCCGGAGCGGGGGTCGTCTTCAATGCTCTCTCTGCTGCTCTTGAACTCACTTGACCACTTTTGCACAGTTGATAATGAAGGTGCGGAACCCTGGTAAATAGCCACCATCTCTTCATGAATAGTTTTTTGACTTTTTCCTTGCTTAGTGAGAAATTTAATTACAGCGCGATGCTCAATTTTCACCATCATCGTCTCAGTTGCCATTATGATTCTGTTTAACTAGAGATAAAACGCGAATTAATAATCACATTTATATGAAATTTTACATGAATGCACTAAAATAATAGTATTACTTGATAAATAAGTCAATTTATATATACAACCACAGTTTCACCCCGATACGGAGAATATGTTGAACGCCCCTCGTATATTTGACTTTTTTATATTAAATTAATATCGTAACGAAAAAAAAATCTTGAAAAACGCTCCGTTTTTGAGCGGAGAAACGTATGTAACCCCTTAATAGTTCTATAAAACAAGACAGAAAATGGACGATGACTGTTATTTTTGTTTGGGTTTTCAAAAATAATTAAAAACAAAATAGAATACCCTAAAATAGCTTTTGTGTCCATGCCAATACCTCATAGTGAAGAATTTCCTGTGCCCACGATAAGAACACAAGAACATTGTGCAAAGTGTCAAGTGATGAGGATGACCGTGAAGAAAATTATGCGCCAGAGAAAGAAATATCCGAATATGCAGCTCCTAGAAGTTCATTGAAAGAACCACACATGATTCAGCAGCAAGAGTTGAATGATTTGTTCCGTGCCATAAATTTATCCATCAGACAGTCTGAAATTCTCGGTTCTAGACTACAAGAATGGAATCTGTTATCACCAGAAACTAGGATATCTTTCCCAAGGAAAAGGAACAAACATTTAGCTACCTTCTTCACACACAACGAATCTATATGCTATCACTTACAGAACAAATAAGGATCTAACACGAGTTTAAAAGCAGTTCTTCTGAATAATGGTAGCAAATAGCATATTCAATCACTGTACCATACTATCTTGATCAAAGTTCATGGAATGTGGCGCTCCCATTGTTCCGGTTTGAGTTCTGTTTTTTTTTTTTTTAAGTTGGTAAATCTGTTGTTGATATTCCCTCTAAATCTTAGCGTCATAGCTTGACATTTGGAAAAGTTACCTAGCCAAGAGTACATCTATCTCTGTGTGTGTTGGCGATTTTTTGCAATTTTAGAAATGGATTTAAATTTGCAACAATGAATTTGTATTAAATTTTGGATAAAAAACGGATTTAATGGTGCGGGAACGTTGGAAAAGTGTTTCGGCAACAATTCTCTAAAGAAAACGGTCGTTTACCAGTGTCACGAGCGGTTCGAAACTGGTCGTGAGTCAATCGAAGATGATGAACGCAGTGGCAGACCATCGACATCGAAAACCGACGAAAACATTGATGGAGTAAGAGAAATGTTCTTCAATAACCGCAAATTAACCATCAGAGAGATATCGGAGGACTTGAACATTGCCTATGGATCCGTCCAAGACATTTTGGTTAATGATTTGGGTTTCCGTCGTGTAGCCGCAAAGTTGGTACCAAAAGACCTCAATTTCATGCAAAAAAGAGACCGTGTTGACGTTGCAAAAGACATGATTTGCGAGGCTGAATCCGATCCCACATGCATCAAAAGGATCATTACTGGAGACGAGACGTGTATGAGTACGACATGCAATGCAGACATCAGGCAAGTGAATGGCGTTCACCAAATGAGGCGAGACAAAAAAAAAAACACGTCGTTTTCAGTCAAAAAAGAAGGCAATGCTTACGGTTTTCATGGACTACAACGGTGTAGTGCATCATGAATTTTTGCCAGAAGGTCATACAGTAAACAAAGAGTATTATCTGGGCGTTATGAGACGTTTGCGTGAAGCAATTCGCCGAAAGAGACCAGAATTGTGGGCAGAAAACTCGTGGATTTTGCACCACGATAACGCACCGTGCCATCATTATTCGTAATTTTTTGACGAAAAATGCAACAAATACCATCCAACAGCCACCGAATTCACCTGATTTGGCTTTCTGTGACTTCTTTCTATTCAATCGAGTTAAAAAAAAAAACCACTACGTGGAACGCGTTTCAGCAGTCTCGCAGGAAGCATTGCTGGACATACCGAAAACCGAATATAAAAAATGTTTCGAGGATTGGATCAAGCGCTGGCATAAGTCTGTTGCAGTCGATGGGGATTACTTTGAAGGGGACAATATGGATTTAGATGAATAAACTTGTATTTTTAATTTTCTGAGTAAATTGCGGGAAATAATCATTCAAAGAATCAATCACTTTAAAAGAATCATACGATACTATGCAATTTATATTAAACTTAATAAAGTATAGAAATTCAAGTTGGAAAGTTTGTGCTGGTTTAAAAGTGATAGCCTTGTTACCAGGATTACAGGGTGGCTTTACAAAGTATTCTGCGTTTTGTGTATGTGGGACAGTCGAGCTACAGAGAAACACTACTTGATTAAAGATTGGCCGATGAGATCGGAGTTTGTTGCTAGACAATCAAGTGTCAAATATTCACCTCTGATTGAGCCACAAAATGTTCTTCTTCCACCTTTACACATAAAGTCGGGTTTAATGTAGAATTTCGTAAAAGCTATGGAAACAACTGGTGAAGGATTTTGACACTTAAAACCTGTATTCCCTAAATTAAGTGATGCCAAACTTTGCAAACTTAAAGAAGGTATATTTGTTGGACCGCAAATACGAAAGCTTATGATCGATGTCAATTTGTACCTTAAATTAAATACAAAGGAACTAGCAGCTTGGAAATCATTGAAGCTGTAATAAACGGGTTTTTAAGAAATCATCGATCCGACAATTCTGAAATGTTGGTCGCAAAGTTGTTAAAAACTTATAAGGATTTAGGTTGCGGAATGTCATTGAAAATACATTTACTGCATTCACATTTTGATTTTTTTCCAAAAAACCTTGGAGCGCGGAGTAATGAACAATGAGAACACTTTCACCAGGACATAAAGAAGATCGAAAAACGTTATCGAGGTCGGTGGTATGCAGCCATGTTAAGGGATTACTGTTGATCCCTTAATGCGAGAAGATTCAACAATTCACAAACGTAAGAGCTGAATCATAGAATACATGTTTTATAATAAATAAGAATTTAAAATATTTTTGTTTTAGAATGAATTAAATTAGTGTACCTTTTTGCATTTTTAAGTTTCAATGCCAATAAACGTTTTGCCACTTCTAATTTTTTATTGATATTATTGATATATTGATATTAATTTTCGTATCCATAACACGGAAACGGTACGTTTTACAAGATAATCATTGTTATATCCTTAATTAGAATTCCCAATTGATAAAGTAATACTCGTACCTTACTTTACTAACGTTACACAAAAAAATTGAAACTTGTCACTCAGTGGTATCACCGCAAACTATGTTCTAAGCTTGTCCAAATGCGAATTTACATCGGCAATTAAATTTAGAGGACTTACCGAACCGTGGGTTCAGCCTATATCATCTGCAAAAGCAGTGAGACGGCCTTTGAAAGGTAGCTTAAATATTCAGTTAATACGCGTATATGTATATAAGAACAGAAAGGGAACCGGTCCCAAAACAGATCCTTGAGGCACCACTAGATTTCTAACTTTTATTCGACTCCTAATCTTTACTCTTTGAGATCTATACTGAAGATATGACTTGAAGCATAAAACCTCGAAACCCAGCGTTTTCAATCTTCCTCGGCAGGATTTTTTGATTTAGCATGTCAAATGCTTTGTTAATATCGACGAATAGACCTGCTGTCTAATTTCTGTCGTCTAAGGTCTTGAGGTTTTGTGAACAGAAAGTTTTATCTTTTTGAGGACTAAATTGATATGAGCTCAAGAAAGATGTTTTATTCAAGGACCTACTTTTTATAACTTTTCCAAAGAATCTACTAATTGAAGGAACAAGCAAAATTTGCCTATAATTTTTAACATTATTTCATCCTTTTTAAAACTGATCACATCACATCCGCAAATTTAAGGGCTTTGGAGAAGACTCCAGATAAGACAATTTTGTGGGTGGCCGTGGCTCAAGTGGTAGTGTATTGACTTCCCATTCGTACGGTTCGGGGTTCAATACAAAAGACATTTTCTCAGGCAACTGAAATATCGTGAGGTGAATGGTTGCCTAAATACAATACCAAGTCAATGTACACTAATAATTTAGTCTCCCCATTAAATGTTGGATGCCACCCATGGAGCAAAATAACCACAGAGCCCAAATATCTTTCTCTTTCTCTCTATCCAATTTTCCGAAAAACTTAACATGTGCTCCGGCATTTTAAGAGTAGTCAACACCCTCTTGAGTGTTAAGTTCTTTGAAAAAAAAAAAGTCATTAAAAATGTCCGCTAGGATATCGACCGCAAATCATGCAATGTGTTTCAGCATTCAGTTTGAAATGCCTTCAATAATACTGGAGTTTAAATTTGAGCTGGAGCGGAGTCTTGTTGAAAGGTCCACGGTTTATTTATAGTGTTTTGTTGAGGGGCTCCACAACGTCTGTTTGTTACACTTTTACCGAGGTTTTGACACTTTTCTCGCAGAAATGCAGTTCGGTGACCCCATCGTAGGCAAGTTCCCACCAAACCTTCACAGATGCTGGGTGGAATGAGAACGAGTTCAGACGCATGTCGTGATGACAGAGCTTATACCCTATCGTTCTGTTTGTTGACTGATTCTTCAACGGTGTAAATTTTCTTTTCTCGTGAGTAAAAAGAATTCGTCTGTGACCGTTTTTCGCGTACTGGCGAAGCAGGGCTTTCGATTTTGACTTACGTTTCTGTTTCAATGCTGCTATGGGTAAGTGGCCGTTGTGTTTTTTGTACGCGCTGAGGAATAAATATCGTTTTAAGATGCGCGACATGCTGTTCTTGCTAATATCCATCTCGCGAGACATGATTTCCTGCTGGCGTAGCGGATTTCGACAAATTCAATTCTTCACCGCATTGATGACTTGTGGGGTTAACACAGCGCGCGTACGATCGGCTACTCCACTAGTATCCTCAAATAATACACAAAGTTTCGTGTGACTTACAGTAGCCGCAACATCCGACAGATCTCGCCTTTTCGTAGCCGCATTTTTGCAGCCCAATTCCATGATTGCAAACAACTGACGTCAAAAACTTATTACACGGGAACTTTGCATAAGAGTCACTTGTCAAATAACCCTCAAGTGGGAGTGGATGCGTTCATTTATTCTTGAGAATAAATTTGTTCATTTCGCGTATCACAACATTTGCTAGTACTAGGTAATTGCACATTTAAAGTAACGAATATATATTGCTAATCTTTTAATTGACTCTCAATGAATTTTATGGTGGTACACGATTGCCAATGGACTGAGGTTGAATATTACAACCCGAGAATGCCATACATACGAGTATAAACAAAAATGCGATTATCTAATAAATTTTGATCAAAATTAATTCTCTTGTAGGACTCCCGATACTTGTTTGGTAAACGCATTAGAAATGCAGAAAAACTCAGTACATGTCTTCCACTTCCATGATCAAAAGGTTTTTCTCTAAATTTTCAGCACACAAAAACGAAATAGGCAGAGTAACAAATACTATTATTACGAAAGCACCGAAAACAAACACATGCGATACCACCGATGGCTAGGTTCAAGAGCGGAGGGTTAGTCTGCAGAAATAGTTTTTGCATATTCTCAGCACTGACATCATATCCAACTACTACTCGTAGTTCTCCATGTTCATCTTTGCGGGCTTCGATTCTGGCTTTGCAGCCCTGAAATGTTCGTTTTAGTGTCTAATAATCGCCATTCCAGCAGTAACATCTTTCCAGTTGCTTGACCGCGCGCTTCTCGTGCTTTTTCTTTTTCTTTCAGAGAGGTCTACTTTTCTGCGCATAGAGCTCATGAACAGATTTCATCCTTCGATGCAGAGCATTTTGTTTGACTGCATGTCAGAGGTTTCTTTGTGGCGACGCTTTGAAATCAATCACATCAGAACCGGTTCCCTGTTTTACGGTTTGTGTATGGGGCTAAGATTTTTAGAAAGCTTGTGGACAACGCTATCAATCTAGCGGTCCATTACGTTCGCAGTTTTTCAACGTCAAATTTTGTGGATTCGATGGACAGTTACATGTAGATTTTTACTTCCCTATACCCGACAATTTTGTTTGTTAACGTATCCACCGAGTGAAAAATGAGGGGCGTCATCGCTAAAGAAAGTGTTGTGTGAAAATTAATCATCCAATCGCTGATGTTCAAGCACACAATCGGCGAATGTTATACCCATTCTGTGGCCAGTTGTCTTGAATTTTTGAGTGCGTTAAACTTTATAAGGGTGTAGATGCAAATCCAAATGCAAAATACGCCATAACTTGCCATAAGGCAATCCAAAATGCTGTGCTCGCCGTGAACTCGATGGATTCGGATCTTCTTCAATACTTTCACTAACGGCAGCCAGAGCGTGCATTTCGATGATGGATGGGCCTTAAGACATCTATAAAGGAGTCAGTTTCTTTGAATTTTTTTTACAGTTTTGCCTATAGTACGTTAAGATTGACGATTATGTCGACCATAATATATTCGTAATCCGCGAAAGGTACCTACTACAGAATCACTATTTTTGCAGTAAGTTTTCACAATTTTAACACGTTCAGTGATTGCTAAACGATCCATATTATAAAATAGCAAACCTTAAACTATTCATATACAGTCTCGGATGACATTTCGGTTTGATATATTTGACCATTGAAACAGGGATGTCAAATCCGGACCACGAATTGGATGACCCTATGTTATAAATCTAGCTTTCTAGCCTAGCTTCTAGCCTTGATGCGAATTGTAAACAGGAAATTGCGCAGATGTGTGAAGTTTAAGTCTTCCTGTCTAAGCCTTGCTCTAATGACAAAAGCACATCCAGATAAGTGCTGCTTCTGCTCTATATAGCAATCATCATGGTAGGTGTCACATCCTTCATTGGCAGTGATATTTGCTTTTTCGCGGTTATGGTCTCCACTAATTATTCTATTGCATGTGGACTGTGGAGGGTCCAAATATTTCATGTTCATATTCGGAAATATTTGCTCGTTTTTAGTCTGTTTTTAGGCTGTTTGCCGCTTCATAACAAATACGATAGAGTGTTAGGTCCTTGGACAAGTAACCCTCTGTCACAAGTCCCAACCTGGAGGTCCAGATCCTCAGAGGATCTCACTTAAATGTGAGCAGCGACATCTAGATTTACAGAGCAAAAGATGTCGATGCTCGAAGACCAGAAGATTTCGATACTTGAATAACAAAGTCTCGACCATTGATGACTGGAGAGTGGAATCGAATTTTCTAGCAAATTGGAAATTGTATGGGACGCTGGATGGCGAGGATTGTTCTCGAAGTATGTCATTCGAGTATAAATATCAGCATCCCCAAGGTATGCAAATGAGTTCTAAAGTGAAATCTGAAGTGTTAATTAGGAGAAGTGATTAAGTGGTTTAAGTAAAAGATAAGAAAAGTATAAGCGGTTGAGAAATTGGATTGTATTGAGAGAAACAATAGTGAATTGTAACTGTACTGAATAAAGGGATTTGTATTGAAAGAATAAGTTCTATCATTTGTACCCACACAAACATTTTACAATATGTTAGAAACCCCTCCGTCATCTTCTATATTTCGGCAACCTGGCTAGTTGCTGAAAAATTCATAACATAAATTACGACTACCTTTGACTCTATCTTGGGAGTTTTTCAACCACAACAGTCGTATTGTCATTTGTCTGAACCATGCTTATGCACAGGTGCTTGCGCAGGTTCGAGTGTTTAGAAACATTTGCGCTGACAAACTGTTGATAGTTATTTTGGCATTGAGCAGCAAACTATACCTTCCTTGTTTTGGAAAAGTAAAACCGCTAATTCAGTGCGGAATCTAATGCATCTGTGGTCTTAAAAGTTAACTTCAAATGGGATACAGGCCGGTGATGACCCTTAAGTTTGATAAGGTTGAATTGCCGTCGTCTCTAAGTTAAAATCGTTCACCTGCTTCCAATATGGTTTATGAAGAAATCAACCGAAAGTATAAAATCCAGAAGAGCGACCTACTTCTTATACTTTGACCTAACTCGATTGAATTCTCACTTCATAAATTTATAATTGAAGAAATCATTTCTTAAACGTACTCATACTACTTACATATGTGTTATAAGTTCTGGTTATAACTTGAAGATGGATTGATTTATTAGACAACGATGTAGTGGTGGGTTGATTGCTTTGAGTTCCGTGTTTGAAGTGATAACACTTGTTCGGGTTCAATAAAGTTGATGACCTCTTTTGTGCTTAAACACGCGACCGTAAAAAATTGATAAGATGGTCTAAATATCTGTAACAATGTAACATATACTTGTGTTGAATAGAAATAAGAGACTTATGTTCCCAATAAACTAATAAAAGAGTTCTACCTCAATTTGAACGGAAGTGCTGATAAGTAATGCTCTCTGCGGGTTTTGACTGGTAGTGATGTTCTTACTAGGAATGCAATTTGAGTAGTGTTCATTCTTCTCGCCACATAGGAACAAAAATTTCTTGCAGTGAAGGACCTTTAGGTTGGAAATCACACTCAAGTTTATCACATGTGCTTTGTAATTACGAAGTTAAGTATTCCTGTTTGCCTTCGCGGGAATGGGGCGCCCCCGCTTTGTTCGATTGTTTTTGAATATGCTTCTGCTCTCCACGACTTATTTTGAGTTTCTCGATATCTTCGTTTATGCTTAATGTGTCTGCCTGGGTAAGCGGATTTCATTCCATGACGTACGAATACTATGCAGTGCAGTTCTCTTTAAGCCTGCACATGTGAACAATCCACTGAGCTGTTCCTATATGGAGTATTCGTTTGAGATGCAAAATGGTCAGAAGACTCGCAGGTTACACGTGGACATCTTATTATGAAGGTTTACAGCTTTCATATTACTGTGGCGGTTACTCATAATTAATCCATAAAAACTACTGACTAACTAGCTCGCATACTGAACGCTGTTTTTGGCTTTTTAATTCTGGCCGAAATCGAGGTAGATGCCGCTATAAGACAGAAACAATGTAACTTTCTCGACCTGCCACCTATCATCAGTACCAAGTTGAAGGGCTAAGAAGTTTGCTTTTATTTTAGACGCATTTATCTTACACCCTATTCTATTGCCTTGTATTCTTAGCTCTGAAGGATCAGGTGTGGATAAAAGCAATGCTGGTGAATAGGACCCTAATTGCGGATGCTGACCGCGGCCAATATTTGATGTTGGGGTAAACTATGAAGAATGTTGGTCGATTCACTGCTTAGCACTCTCAATAGTTCCGATGTCTATGCTCAGGCAGTTGCAGATGTTGTACATAGATAAATCATTCCTAGCGACTGTCTACTGTCTACTCTAAAGCGCATGCAGCCGTAGACGTGATTGACAATTGGTGCACTAAAAATGGGCGTTCAGTCAATCCTCTCCAAAGGTTGTTCTCTTTACGACAAGGAGCAAGTTGACTAGTCTTTCTCATCTAGTGCTTAAAGGCATCACCATTGTTTTTCCAATGAAACAAAGTTGTATTTGAGTGTCATTCTAGATAACAAATTTCTTTGGACTAAACGATGTCGGCCTTCTGGCAGTGTAGAGGAGCTTTCGGCAAGACATGGGGCTTGCCACCGAGGGGAGCTATGTTAAGACAAATTGTATCTTATGCATTGGTTTTCTGGTGGAACAAGCTTTCACGTAAGAATCTCACTGCTTCTTTTACAAGACGGCAAAGAACAGTCTGTCTCGGCTGCATTGGGGTTTTTCCTAGCACGCTTGGCTCTGCTCTAGACCCACTGATGAATATCTCTCTTCTTGATATTCATATTATTCCGTTTAAAAATTTGCACTGGAGATTTTATGATTTCTTTTGATACTTGCTTTATTGCCATGCCGTCCGGTTTCCGGCAGATTAAACGTACCCTTCCCGATGTTTCTAAGAGGTAAGATTCTTTCCTGCTGTCCCTTAGTAAGAAGGCTTCTTAGTGGCTTCGTAACAGGTCACTAAACACTTACAAAGTGTGCTAGACATAAATGACACTACGACGCTTGCTGTGAAAGTGATAACTATACGGCGAAGCACTACCTCTGTGAATGTCCGCCCTTCGCTCGCATGTTTACTTCGACAGAGAAATTTCAGTAAAATCAACTTACAAGGAGTACAATGGACTAGTTTTTTATCTGAGCGCTCTGTTCCGACGGGAAAAGAAATCTGGTGAAGGTAAATATACAAAAGTAGGCAAATGTTGTGATCAAGTGTTGCATGAAAGATGTCATTTCCACTGGATACTAGCGTCCTTGTCCTTCTTGAAGTCCTTGCAACCGCTGTTGCAATCTTTGTATTACTACGGTGGCCGGCGAGTATTCAGAAAATAGCTGCTTCGAAACCATTAATATTCGACACTGTAACGTTACTGTTCAGATGGTTTACCACCATCACGAAGTGCTTTCTCCATAGCGAAGTGCTTTATCCGTCGCTAATTGCTGCCTCTAACGCGAAGTGCTTCTTCCATCTCCTAAGCTGATCTTCATCTGACATATAATTAGGTTTAGGTTTTTGATGAGTCGCTACGGGCTGCATCTCTCAGTAATCTCTTGGAGAATTGCTAGATCTTCTGCTTACATAACTAATACGCCTGTCACCTCTGGCTACTGGCCTTCAAGTTGAGATATCTTCACCGCTACTGTAATTGAAACTTCTAATGATCTTAAACTTTTCACATACTTCTGAATTTTACGAAAACATTTTTTGACGGATCCTGACCCTTTTCCCTCCCAAGCTTCGTCGGTCGACATTGTACATATGTATATTTATCTTGTTAGCGGATCAATAATAGATGCATTAAGAAGGTATACTTAAGCTATCGGCTCTCTGTCTGTTTCGAAAATTGGAAAGTAGTCATTCTGATTCGATTTCTGCTTTCCACCAGGCCTAGGTGATCCTGTAGCAGATGTAGACTGTAAGTGATCGACAAACCACTCTCTGTTTTCATTTCGATTCTGCGAGCCATATTATGGGTTCAACCGTGTTAATGCAATTTACCTTAGCGTTCAATACCTTCATCACGATTACGATAACACTTTTAGTCATATATTTTAGTTGTAGGTGGCACATTGCTGGTCGTAGAAGTTGTTCTTCACATCCTCAGACGAGGCTTCCATTGGTGCGTAAGGCACTTGTTAGCGGTTTGGCCAGAGTAGTGTATGGCCTTTGCTCAAAATTCAACAATTCAAAATCCAAGACGTGAAGTTATATTTTTGGCCCCACTCTCATGTACACGCAACAACAAGCATGGAACCATTATCACTTTCTTTTTGAATCACAACTCTAACGATGCTTGAAGGAACACTCATGTGCTAAACATTTTAAGGGGAAAGTGTAGAATATGACTTTGTCCCACCCTCAGACTCCAGTCAAAACGTACAGAGCTACATCAAAGTGTGTTATATCACTAAGGGAAGCTATTATCTCTTGACATATTACTGGCGACCTCCCTCTGTATTTCCTCTGATCGTCACGTTAAACATGTATGTCTCAAATGACCACACAACCCATATTTGACAAAGACTTCTGGCAAGCTTGCAACTCAATAAAAAAGCACAGCAATTCCATAAAGTGCAAAATTAGGTCAAACAAATGGACCAGCTCTCGATACTGCTAACAACAAGATCTGTGAAATGCAGAATCGATTTCTCTACCAAAACCCACAAAACAAATAATTCCTAATGGCAGCACAACGTTCCCAACCCCCCAAGCACAAAAATGTCCGCAAAGCATATTTCTTGTTTCCTTGAAATAAATTCTCTCTCCAAATTTCCAACCAAGTCTGGTCCTGGAGGACCAGAACGCTTCGAAACAACAAAATTTAACCACTTTCAGTTGTTCCCTAGAAATTCTAAAGAAATTCCTCATCTTTCATTCCTTAGCTCACAATTTAGCGCTGAAGTATTTTCAACCTCTCCGAAAGCATATTTTGCATTTTGTTTGTGACTGGGAAGGAGATACTTTAGAAAATTATGCAATGCAAGCACAAGTATGGCGACGAGAGTAGATTCTGTGCCTCTTTAGCATATAAATTTAAACAATAGCTTTTAGAAGAGCGTCCCCTTTCATCTTCCGGGATCCAGAACCCTTCAGGAAATAACTCTCAACATAGGACTGCGATTGAGAGTATCATACAGAGTCCTTCACATCCACCCCAATCTCTCACTTGGCAAACCGAAACATGAACTTATCGGAACCGGACATTTTATATACAGAAAAAAGTATTTTTGTATCTAAATACGAGTATTACCAGAGTTGCCCTTCTTATTTGTATTCGTAATATGAGTGGTTTCTAGTGGCTGTTGAGTGAAAATACGATAAAAGTCACTCAAAAGTCAAAAATGCTTTTTAAAGACGATTGTGCCTGTGTGTCGTCAGATGAGATATTGTGTACATGATAAACACACTCGTACCTTTATGTAGGTATGCCAATTAGATACGAACCGTTTTCTACAAGCAATGGTTCTGTGGAATCAATTCGCCTCGATTTATCTAGGGTGCGGGGACGAAAAAACACAATTGTTAAACCTCTTACAGTCGAGGTGCACGCAATGTTGCCGCATTGGCAGGAGTCAGAAATCTGACGTGTCATCGTCGTGATTTATGTATGTGCCGATTTGGATTTGCCAGTTACCAAATAGACTCGTAGATAGACCTGTGTTAGTTTTGTTTTGTGCTTTGTGGCCGATTAAGGTCAGTAATCGTAGGTGGACTGGACGCATATGTAATATTGTACGTACAAGCGGACATTAGTTGACTAATAATTTGATACCTCTTGGGTGGCCATTTATTCAGGGCTTATTCTAACACATTGCGTTGTACAGTGGATAGTTAGAAGGTATGACTTGGGGTGGCCGTGGTGTAGTGGTTCTAGCAATCGCTTCTCACTCGGAGGGTCAAGGTTCGAATCTCCTACTCATGACAAGTTTTTCATTTGTGTAATTGGAACTCAGTCAGAAAAATAAAAATCTGCGTGTGAAGGCATAATACTGACATGTAGATTTGGCTGTTGTAGAGTTTCAAGCACAAAACAAGTGTGAAAATTTGATAACCTTCGAATCCTTCCGAGTGAAGAAAAAGCTCTCCGTCCTATTCGGACTCCCACCCCCGGAGAGCTAATATCGAAACCAAATATACCTGAGTTTCAAAACCACTTTCCGCCCGCGCCCTGGCAACAGCAAAAGAGTATCTGACCTTTTAGGCGCGCGTAAATTATAAAAAAAAAAATCAAGGTGTTTTTTTTTCGAAATTTCAAAGTTTTAAGATAATACTGAGACTCTTATGGCGGAAAACAAGTGAGAATCCGTTAATCTGTAGCTTATCAAACTGAAATCTGAGAAACAAAACTGTTCTTAAGCGTGCTAATACAGTTTGAATAAAAATGCAATACTGAACTTTGTCTATCGGTAAATTGAAATGTTTGATTTCTGGAGCAGCAACCCCAACACGGCACAAATTCAACACCATTAGAGTGCTTACTTACTTAATTAGGTGTCGCTACAGCTTGGGGAGAACCTGGACCTCAAGTAACAAGCCTCTCCAGTTAGTCCGGTCTTTAGCTAAATGCCTCCAGTTGCGAACTCCAAGTCGGTTGATGTCCCCTTCAACTTATGCGTGCCGGGGTAGATTCGAATACTCTTCGCAGCATTGGTGTCCATTCGCTCTACATGCTCTAACCACTTAAGCGACTGATGCGCTATTTTCTGACTAGGGCGACGTCGCCCTACTCCACTCACCATCAGACATTACCGAAAATCACCGGACAAATTTTCCTCTTAAAGCACAGAGAGAGGAAGAGAGGGCTTTGTCAGCCAACTGCCTACTTAGTCCAAAGAAATAGCGATTAGCAAGAGTTATCTTTTGTTTGAGCCTAGGTAGATAAAGCCCTTAACTACCACGAAATTATATCTGTCAATGCTGAAGTTCTTTGTTGGGTGTCCTTTCTTGTTGACAACATATACATGCTTGATCGTGTCGTCATTGACCGTTAAACCCAACTTCGCCACTTCCGTCTCAATACTCGCGAAAGCGCCGCTGACATCACGCTAGTTTCTTCCGATTATGTCAATATCATCGGCGTATGAGAGTAATTAGACGGACTTTTGAAAGGTTGGGCCTCTTGTGTTGGCGCGTGAGTCTTCCACTATTCTTTACCGATCTTGATGGAGCAGCGGCATCCATCGGCATCCCGCACAAACAGACGACTTTGGTTAAGATGCCAAAACTAAACATTGCTCTGTATAGCTCGTCTCTATAGATGCTATCATACTCGGCTTTAAAATCGATGAATAGGTGCTGTGTCGATTTGGAGCTCGTGGGTTTCTTCCAAGATCTGCCGTATTGTGAATACATATTTGATCGATTGTGGACTTTCCTGGACATATCAGTGTGGCGTCTGGCGTTCGCCCAATACGGTAGATAGGATTTTGTGGCTTCAGACGTTCACCCAATACGGTAGATAGCATCTTGTAGGCGATGTTAAGAAGAATGATGCCTCTGTAGTTGGAGCAGTTCAGAGGTTCTCCTTTCTTGAGGATCGGACAGACAATGTTGAGGTTCCAGTCATCAGTCATATTTTCGTCTGACCATATTTTACAGATGATTTGGTGTATGCTCCCTACCAAATTGTCGCCTGCCTCTTTGAAAAGCTCGGCAGTCAGACCGTCCGCTCTAGCAACTTTGTTGGATGCAGGCTTAGAAATGGCTATATTAACTTCATCCAAGTCGGGTGGACGGAATTGTTGGTCTATATCGTCAAGGCGGAAAGGTTCATTCTGCCTGACAAAGGTATTTGGTTCGTTATCGCCGTTATACAGTCTACAGATATGCTCTTTCCAAATCCTCAGCATCGACTGCGACTCTACTTCTATATTCGCTTGTTCGTCTCTACAGGCTTCGGTTGGGGGTTTGTGTCCGTGGCATGTTTTTTTTTTATCTTTTAGCAAAACTTTCGAATTTCATTTCCGGAGTAATATCTTTCCATTTCCTCGACCGCGCGTTCCTCACGCTCCTTCTTTCTCCTCCTGAAACGACCTGTGTTCGAATCTCCTCTTCTGCTCGTAGAGCTCGTGATCAGCTCTAGTC
Organism: Volucella bombylans; assembly: GCA_949129095.1. Classification (NCBI taxonomy): domain Eukaryota; kingdom Metazoa; phylum Arthropoda; class Insecta; order Diptera; family Syrphidae; genus Volucella; species Volucella bombylans. The sequence goes on along the minus strand of OX422140.1, from coordinate 106,938,087 downwards.
CTTCTATGCAGTGCCGCTTTGTTATTATCCATAATACTGGAGAATTACCTTGCATCGATCGCAATATGGTTGACGGTTGATTGATATAGAAGCTCTCCAAGTCCACTTCTGAATATCGAGATGTGGGAACCGCGTGCTAGCTACGACAATGTTTCGAACCGCTGCAAAATCGATTAGCCTGAGTCGGAGGTGGTGTCATGCAGGCTATATCTTTCGACAGTACTGCTCAAGAAGCCCCCTCTTCCTAGCTTTGTATTAAAATCGCTGAGCAAAATTTTAATGTCATAGCTAGGGCACTGCTCGTAAGTCTTGCGTAACAGCTCGTAGAAATTATTTTTGGTGTCGTCACTTTTCTCTTCTGCTGGGCGTGCGCGCATATAAGGTTAATGTTGGAAAATTTAGCCTTAATACGGGTTGTTACGAGGTGCTCGTTAACATGCCGGAAATTCAACACTTGCTTAAGTCTGCCTCTAATTCCTTTGATTCGTTTACAGGGGTTGTCAACAGTAGGTACGTCCGTATCCGTACTTAAGTTTTTTTTTTCCATGGCTGGGCAGCACAACCCCCAACCTGGAGGGCCAGTTCCATTATACAATAGATACCCTTAGGACGAGGGGTCGGTTAGACCGAAGCCAGTAACCAGTTCGGGGATGTGAGCGCTGTTGTTGGTCCACTTAGGACTCATTCGCCACCATCAGAGTATCCCGGATGAGATCTTATCTGCTTTATTTGAGGATTTTACGAGTACTTCACTCTTGATTCCATCTGGGGAATTCATCCGCTGACTCGTTTATAGTGCTGCCAATTTTGTCTGCTAGTCAGCACTCGCGCTTATAAGTTTGGCAAGTTGAGTCTGAATGGACACAGAATAGTACCCGATGGTTACAACTTGGATGTAAAATAAGCACAATCGATGTGTAGAAACAGTTGCAACACTGTGCACGTCAAGCTGATATCTCTGAGTACCTACTCTATTTCTACACAAGGTGCTATTGCCCCTTCAATATGGAATCGCTTTTTCTGGTTAAGCTAAGGTTATGCTAAAAAGTGGTGGCTTGGACTCCTCATACAGAACTAGTCATCAAATGGTGCAATCACGACTCTTCGAGAACCTGCAGCTAACTGAGTAGCACTTTGTAGACTTTTTAGTCAATTCCTTCTAAGTGTTCAAACAAATATTTCTCTAGAAGTTTCCTTTAATTTCGTGCTACACATTCGCACAAACAATGGGGTATGTCCTCCTCGATTTGCGGTTTCTGCTAGTTTAACCAACCCCCTTCTATCGGAGTCAATAACCTAGTAGGACTTCCACTCTTATTTTCTAGCCCTCCTCCGCTTCTAAATAAGCTCATTATTCCTGTAGAGCAGTGTCCTGGTATCCAATATAATATCACTCGGTTCTGCGTTGAGTATTGCGCGACAGATCCCGACTGTATCAGCATGGACGTTAATGGATTCCATCGATTTACATAGATGAATATATTCCTACCTGATACATCTCAATTGGTAGAAGAAATGTCCGGAAATTATAATTTCATGTAATAGTCCACGCAGAAGATGGCCATACTTTTTGCTGGTTTGGATTGAACTGTGCGTCATTACCCTCTTCAAACTAAGTACAACTTACTATACCTTTGGATCTCTCCAGGCATTATATTATAAATATTCCATTCACCTTAAAAAATCAGCAAGTAGCTGTTTCTATTTACAAGTAGCAACCTTGCGCTCGCCTTTCCAGACTACGACTTTTAATTGAAGATCCCCGTTTCAGTCAGTAGGTTTTGTATCAGATGACCGCAAGGCCCTTTCTAGATTATGACAGCTACGAGAAGAGCAATCTTCAGATCGCTTTGCCTATGTTGTGTTGGGGTATTCACCTTTTTCGTTTTTCGTTTGGCTACACCTATTGCTCTTGAAATCACCCTTCGTCCGAGAGGTGCTCGCCTTTATCTTGACTGCGTTGTTTTTATAGGCCAGCAACAGTATTGCTCCAGCGACATTGGTTGACCTACAATAGTTTGTGAATAGCGGCATTAGTAAGACAAGCAAAACAACATGATTGCTAACTGTTAACTTTTATCTCTTCACTGTATGATAGGTATTATGCTAGGGTTAGGTTAGGTAAGTGTGGCTGTTGGAAAAAACCAACCCACTTAGGCCTATTGGCCCATTGTGGGGGCACGTGATCAGGATGACCAATTTATGCTTCTGAAAAAGCGGAGGAGAATGTTAACGTCTATATTGTCGTCTATAGGTCGCTAAAGTCATTGTAGAAGAAAGCTCCTAAGTGGAGAGAGCTGGGCATTTACAGAGTAAGTGGAGGATTGTCTCCTCCTCCTCGTCGTCCATGCAGCTTCTTCAGAAGTCATTTGTAAAGATCCCAAGCCTTCTTGCATGCTTGCCTATAATACAGTGTCCAGTACTGGAGGAATTGGACGACGAAACTTCCTCTCCTTCAACCAGCCACCAAAATTGTTGGTGCTGCCGAGCAACATCTCTCATGTCGCGACTCCCTACCGCCCTACTGAACCGGAGACGCTTCGCATTGCACTCTATCTAGATAGAGGAACGCTTCTGGAGGAATAAAGCCGTCAAAGCGAACTCTCTCGTGATACATATAATTGGGGTAGAAAGCCCCGGAGATCTGGTTGTTCGATGAGGTCATTGCTCTTGCAATGTGCCTTCGAGTCAACTTAATGACGAAATTGTCCACTCTTATTAGGTTCGCCCTATTGTACAAGACCTCATTAGGATAGAATTTTACGTACTCAGACTCTGGTGTTCTGTATAAGCGAAGACAAGTCCTAAGACAAGCCCTCTCAAACACCCGAATCTTTTCCAATAAACTTGCTCTCACGTTGAACCACACGGGACATCCAAATACAAGCATGGGCCTGATAAGGGCCATGTAGCAGATCACCTTCACCCTCGCATCGAGTTGGCTGTTATAAAACAGTCTCTTTGTAAGGGCAAAAGCACCTTTGGCTCTGGCCAGAGCAACATCTATATGTTTGTTAAAATACAGGTATCCCTAGAGGCCCCAGACACTTCGTCCTAAGCAGAATGGTTTCCGACTTCCGAAAGTTGATTTTTAACTTCCAGTCATCGCAATATCGCTTAATTTTGTCGAAGTCACGCTGCAAAAGTATATTAATGACCTCAATCTTTGGACCTGATCTGTACGCGATTATGTCGTCTGCGTACGCTATGGCATGGTGAAGTGAACCTATCAGATCACTCGTGTAAATGTTGAATAGGATCGGCGAATTTACCGCACCTTGTTGCAGACCGTTTTTAATGTTAAATGTTCCAGCAGAAGTCACATCGCCATTCTTCACGATAAACTGTCTACTGGAGAGCATATCAAAAAGAATATACATATATTAAACAGGGTGTTATAAATGTTCACCGCTTCTAGAGGGAGATGTAGAAGCACAATGTTCGGTATTTCATAGGTTCCCACTGATTTCTTACTTCTAAGTGATTCGAAGATCGTTTGGATCTCTTCCTTCGAAATGAACGAGGGTAATACCCTATCGTTGGTGATGACATTATTTGTCTTGGATCAATTCATATAGAAGTGGACTGACGTGTCATCCATGAAAACATCTGCCTTCCAGAAGGATCTAGAGGTGCTTACATGAAAGTTTTTGTCAAACCAATGTTGGGGCATAGTGTAGACTGCAGTTTATGTTCTTTGGCAGAATTCGTAGTGTGTTAAGAATATTAGCGTGACCAAATAAATTAGTTGTCCACTGTGTTGTCGCTTTAAGGCTAATGGCTGCGGTCGCAGCTATTGTAATTAGCTGCTGAAAATATCGAGGGGTGTAGTAGTACGTAAGGCTCCGCTTATGCACATACGTGCTGTCCTTTGGACTTTGCTTAGCATCTCGTGTCGGTACTATAGACCCGAGTATAGGCACTTAGAGTCATGGCTGGCTTCGTATGAGCATGGGGAGCTCTCAAGAAAATTTACATAGGAATCAGCTATTTTCTAGGGTATCCCTAGGATGTGCCATCAGTTGTGCAGGATAGTATTTGTTATATATTTTTTTAATATAGTGTGTCGAAGTTATTGAGGTTATAAAGAAGTGAGAAATACACCCAAACAATTTTTTTTTTTAAATACTTGTAATCTAGGGTAAATTTCCCTATTTTAACTATTTACCGAGCTTCAGGAAGTTTCACTTCTATCGCCTAGCTTTCTGGAGCTGTCCATTTGTCGTTTTATTGTGGAGCTCGTACGCAATTGGTTTATATAACCCCCTAACTTACACGTTTTACTATCTGCTCACACTATTGATAGGATTAGGTATTTAAAACCTCTTAAAAGTACCGTGTATTTAATCAAAAGGGTATTCGTTTAGAGGGCACATCATTTTTAGTAGTATTAAAAATGATGTGCAAGATTTTTTACCGTATAAGTCCAGATCAACACTTCTTTTTTCTGCTGTCCTTGCTCCTAGGCAGATTGTTTTTTGATTTCAAAACACCTTTTTTTTTTTTTTTTTTTTATAATTTACGCGCGCCTAAGGGGTTGATACCCTTTTACTGTTGCCAGGGCGCGGGCGGAAAGTTAGAAGGAGGAGAAAGGAAAATTGTTTTTGTAGTGGTTTGAAACTCAGGTGTGTTTGGTTTCTATGTTTGCTCTCCATTGATGTGTGCCCTTAGCGTGTGATTCTGCCTCATCAAGGCTTACAAATTACCACATAACCCTCGGCTATTTTACTCTTGAAAGCGGCAGTTTGTTCCGAAGAATTCTGTTAATAGGGTTATGTTCCACATTTATATTGACAGATTTTGTTAGCCTGCACAAGCACAAATGTAAGTATGAGTAGATACTTTAAGAACGAACTGACGGCACTGTATCTATAGTCAACCCTCACATGTACAGAACATAATTCCCCTCTTCTTTTCATGTGCCCTTAAAGTAGGTTACACATCGCTTTCGGGCGAAAGTAGAATGTCACCAAAGATCAAAAAACCTTTTCGAGACCTAGGGGTGACTGTGAATATTTTTAACATTTTACTCTTTTTTTTTTTTGAAATTTCGATATCTTTTTACGTCATAACTAACAACTGAATAATTTGCTTTGTATAAAGAGCACCACACCGCCAATGGTTTTTTAGCGTTTTAATTCACCAAAAGGCCAATCGTTCCACAGAAAATATCTTAATGGGCCATGCCCTGACATTCAGGAAAGGCTAACAGTGTGTTGAATTCGCTGAATGTACTGAAAGCGACTTATTTTTGAAAATTGCAATGACCGTTCTGCCTCGTACCTGTGGTTTGGTTGTTTTCAAATTCAGTTTTCATTTAAAAGAAAAAACGAACTTTTGTTGCAGCAAAGATACTTTTAGGAAAATTGAAATTCCAATTTCAATTTCCAAAGCCTGTGAACTCGTAATCGTGTTTCAAATGGGCTTACTCGTACGAGTATGTTGCGATTGCAGCTAAGGGAGGGTTTTCATTTAAATAGTTGTGAGAGGAGAGCTATAAAAAAAATGCTGGTCAGCGAACTTTATGTGAACTTTTTGTATTTTTATAGCAAACACAGTGCTTTTGCTATGAGCTGGGTAATGTTGAAAATTCAATTTAATTACTGTGGAAAGTTTTTAAATTAACTTTTCGAATAGCTTTGCCATTTTATGTGGTTACTGTTTATTTGGGTTGAAGTAATGAACAATTGTTTGGGTGCTAAATTTAGGAGACCTTGACTTGAATTTGTATAGAACTCGCACAGTTAGACAACGTTATTGCATCGCTTGTACGAGTATGTCAGAACTGCATAAATACACAAAACAATTTCTGCTGATTTATTTATTTTTTTGACAAAACAGAGTTCCCAGCCAGTGATCTTCTTATAAATCCATTTAATTATGCACCGCTTCTCTGATTAAGTTCCATCATATAAGGTCCATGTCTAAATCAGCCTTCTGAGAGAATTCAGAGAAGTTTTGCATTCTTCTACTGTCGTAGAAGTGGCTAGGGTCGCACCTTAGTTTTCGCTACGGACGTGGATACTGCGTTCCTTGATTTGCTCTTTACAATAGAGTTGATTGCCCTGGGGATTGTGTATAGCTCCGCATCGAATGTTAGGTAAATATGAGCAGTGAAGTCTAAGGTTGTAGTCCTGCTTGAGAAGGGAAGATTCATCGGAATGATTAGAGTTGAGCCAGTCGTAGTTGGAAGACTTTTTATGCAGTCAAGACAAGCCGTTCTTTGGATTCAGTTTTTTTTTTCTGTCGGAACATAGCACTCGGTCAAAGAAAGATGGCTAAACCTTTCAGTGATAAAGTGCCTACAGTACTAGCACCCACCACGCTAACGCCGAGTACCTACAGTTTGATGTGCGGTGTCATCAGTTTCATAGCAAGCTTCGCAAGATGTTGTGTCATTTATGCTCAGCTCACATAAGTGCTTAGCAAAATCGTAGTGCCCCGCAGTGACGCCTATAAGCAGCCTACAGTATTTCTTACTGAGGGATAGCAGGAAAGACGCTGACGTCGGGAAGCATTCGTTTGGTCCGCCGGCAACCTGGAGAACAATGCAATCTGTAGTTATGTTCATGTGAGACCCAACAGTCAATGGAAGCTCTAACCGAGAATGCAGGGATACTTAACGTAGATTCGCGTCCTGAAAAACTCTCCTCTGAGCCTTGCTTAGAAGTTCATTGCCGATTCTATGAAGACTTGGTGAATTCAGCTTTCAGACTGCTTTGAATTTGGGAGAAGGTTTAGCAAGGCTTTAAGTGCAGCTTGGTTGATGCCACACATGCAAATGTTTCGCTTCCTTCACCGTTTCTTCACAATGTAGTTTATTGCCTTTCGGATTGCATATGACTTTCCTTAGAAGGCAGAGGCAAGTTTTCCTAACGAGGAGTAAAATCTAACATTGTCGTCCTCCAGAAAAACACCAGCGCCACATCCTAAATTGGATTTGGAGCCATCCGTGAAGACCCAACTACATTCCTTTACTGGCTCAGATTCTGGCCAAAACCATTCCGGGGCACAGGGAAAGTCGATTTCGTATTTTTTCAGCAACAGGAGTTCTGGTGTTGGTGCTCCAGACGATGTTCTATCAAAGACTACTTATCGCTCAAACGGAAGATGGATTTGAGACTGCAGCATTGATATGAATGTTGAGAAGAGCGAGATTCATCAGTGCGTCTAGAGCAGAGCCAAGTATACTAAGGAAAGCCCCCATGTAATCGAGACAGACCGATCCTGAGATTTTGGTAAAAGCAGCAGTGATGTATTTTCATGAACGATTTCCATCATAGGATATAATTGTCGTTTTCACAGCCGGTAGATCAATAGGACCGTCCTCGGTGATAAGCCCCATGTCTTGTCCCTATACTGACCGAGAAAATCGATAGCACCTTAGGCTTTCCACGTAATATGTTTAGTCTAAAAAAGTGTGTTATTCAGCATGACACCCAAATACTTAGCTTCGTTGGAGAATCGGGTGGTGATGCATTTAGACACAAAATGAGTCAAACCAGTCAGCTTCTTTCTTCTCGTAAAGAGAAGAACCTCAGTCTTGGGAAGATTGACTGAAAGCCCATTTCTAGTGCACCAATCGTCGATCAATGTCTGGCAGATCAACACGACCCAACAGACAGATAAGCTACTTAATCTACATTTGCTTCTACATAGTCGTCAGAACTATTAAGAGCGTTAAGGAATGAGGCGACCAACATGCATGATAGCAAAGGAGACAAGATACCATCACATATTGCCCGCAGTCAGCATCCGCAATCAGTATCCTATTCACCAGCATTGCGTTTATCCACAAAACTAGTGATTCTTTTGTCTTTTGTCTGGCCCTGTTACATATGCCTTCAAAAATTGCGTGTCAGTGTGTATTCCTTCTTATCGAGTGCTTCTTCAACTCTGCCTACCATTGGTAGGAATTTTGCATCTTAATAAAGAATACGTTCGAAAAGCAGTTTTGCCCATATGAAGCTCGACTATTTTCTCCATGCTCTTCAAACTGAAAAAAGTCAGAGTAGTAGGTTTGAAATGAATAGGATTCTCTTCAGAGTTATCAGCAGCTGGGCTATACCTTTTCGTTGTATAACTGGGTATATGTCTTCAGTAATAGGCGACTTGAGGCGCTAGCGTATTTGATGGCCTCATCTGTAACCACAACCGATAGCAAATATTAGATACAGCGTGCTATATTAACCATTACTTATTGCTTCGTTGATAGGAGCTGGTTGTCAGCTCGTTCTGATTAAGCTACCTGGCAAGCATTAGACAGAGAAAGTCTCTGCTTTCGACTCATGAACTCTGAATTTGATTAAAACCTCCGAACAAGAAAACATTCTAAATTGGATGAATATAACCTTTTCACCTGTAAAGCATATTGTGCCTGTAAAGCAAATATTTTAAAAAACATTGGGATTGAAGGACGAATCGACTTACGCAAGGCCAAAGGCAGTGTTTGTTAAGTGTTTATTGAAGCTCTACACTGATGATAGTTCAGCAGCTCTGTAGCCGATCTTTTTTAGAGAAACCATTGTTGAACTAACTCGATTTAGGTGCCATCAGGTTCTCTGAGTAATTCCAGGTTGGCTAACTTTCCCCGTTTGAGGACTTTGAATAGCTTGCTGGTTTCAAACTGCGAATTAGCTTCTTATATCCTTTTCGCTTCTTTCAGTTAAGACTCTGGTCTTCTTCCAAAAGAGCTTCTTCATGTTATGGTTTGAAGCAATCCAAACTCCTTAGTACTTATATTCTCGCACCAATTTGCGTACCTACTCCCGGCGTCTCTGAAACTAATTATTTTCGACTTTTCTAGGCTAAGCGAACAATTCCAGTTTTTGCAATAGTTTTCCAATCGGATTATCATCAACTGCATACCTTCTACAGTATCCACTAGAAGAGACATACTTACTTACTTCAGGTGGCGCTACAGTCCGGGGTGGAACTGGGCCTGAACCAGCAAGCGTTTCCAGCCAGCTCGATCTTTAGCCAGCTGACTCCAGTATGGCGCATGCTAAGTTAGTTAAGGTCCCCTTCCATTCCTTCCAATATCATCGGCGTATGCGAGTAATTGAATGGGCTTTCGAAAGATTGTACCTCTTGTATTAATACGTGAGTCTTACACTATTCTTTCAAGAATGTTGTTAAATAAATCGTAGGACAGCGCATCGCCTTGTCTAAATCTTTTTTTGACATCAAATGTTTCGGTGATGCAGCAGCGTGCATTCTCCATCGTCATCCTACACAATCGTAAGAGTTTAGCAGGGATACCAAAACTCGACATTTGTTGACGATCGGCTTCAGGCGTTCACACAATACGGCAGATAGGACCTTGTAGGCTGTGTAATTATCGCAGTTCAGATGCGACTCTACTTCTATGTTCGCTTGTTCGTCTCTACGGGCTTCGGTTCCTAGTTTGGGTCTTGGTTTGTGGATTTGTCGATTGTAGTCGCCCAACGTCGAACTTCCTCACAGTATTAGCTTCCCTTTGCGATGTTCGAGATCTGAGCAACCGTACTTTGGCTACAACAATGTAAAGGTCCGATCAGATGTTAGCCCCTCGGAACGTTCGGACATTCATAATACTGGAGCAGTGCCTTCCGTCGATCGCAATGTGGTCAATCAGGTTGACGGTTGATTGATCAGGAGTTCGCCAAGTCCATTTGTAAATATCGCCGTGTGCTAGCTACGAGAATTTTTTCCCCCCGCCGTAAAGTCGATCATCCTGAGTCGGAGGTGGTGTCGTGCAGGCTATATCTTACGACAATTTTAATGTCATAGCTAGGGCACTGCTCGTAGATCTTGTCCAGGAGCTTGTAGAATTCATCTTTGGTGTCGTCATCTTTCTCCTCTGTGGGGGCGTGCGCGCGTATAAGGCTAGTGTTGGCAAATTTAGCCTTAATACGGATTGTTACGAGGCGCTCTTTAACATGCCGGAAACTCTAAGTTAGGAATAAACCCATTATACTATTAATACCATTAAAGAACTCCTTCAACTAAATCTTAACAGATTAACCCGTTGGACAGATCGCTGTGGATTGGGATTAAACCCCCATAAAACTGACCATGTCCTCTTTTCCAGGAAATACAAAATTCCAATTATAGACCCTACCTTAATAAACGGTACCGGTTTAGACTTTTCCGATACAGCAAAATATCTGGGTCTCAGTTTTGACAGGAAACTAAACTGGAAACCTAACATTCAAGAAAGAGTCAATAAAGCTACAGTAGCTTTATTCTCTTGCAAGAAAGCCATGGGGAATAAATGGGGCTTTCAATCTCGCATAATCCACTGGCTATACATCTCGGTCATAAGGCCGATACTCACCTACAGTTTTGTTGTGTGGTGGATGGCATTAGACAATGCAGTCAACTTCAGTAAATTAATACCCTGGGGCATTAGATATTCTGTTTCATTTGACACCCCTCGATATTTTCAGTAGGCAAGTAGAAGCGACTGCAGCTATTCGTCTTAAAGCGACTAAACAGTGGACAAATAATTCATTTGGCCACGCCAACATTCGTAATACATTAGGAATCCTCACAGAGAACATCGATTACACCATACCTGAACTTTGGTTTGACAAAAACTTCCATGTAAGCTTCCCCTCTAGATCATTCTGGGAAGAAGATGTTTTCATGGAGGACAAGTCAATCCACTTCTACACAGATGGATCTAAAACCGATAGCGGGGTTGGTGGCGGTGTTTTCTCAGGTAAACTAAATCTAAGCCTCTCTTTCCGTCTTCCAAATCACTGTAGCGTGTTCCAAGCGGAAATTTTGGCGATTAAAGAAGCTCTGTCCTGGCTTAAAAAAAACCTGATATCTGCAGAGGTCCTCCAAGGGTTCTGGTAAATCATTTCGTAAAAAACACCAGATACGAGGGACGTTCAATATATTCTCGGTATCGATATGAAGGAAAATGCGAATTCAATTTAAATTGTTTTTATTTTTCAATATAATCTCCCCTAACATCAATGCATTTGTTACATCTTGAGATAAGCTTTTTTAAACCCTCAAAAAAATAAATTTCCTCTTTCTCTGCAAAATACCCATTTATTGCCGACTTGAGTTCTTCATCATCCGAAAATCTTTTTCCACGAAGACATTTTTTCAAATCCGGAAACAGGAAATAATCACTAGGGGCAAGGTCTGACTATAGGGTGGGTGCTGGATTTCTTCGAAACCACAATCTCGCTCAGCAGCCTTGGAAACTCGCGCCGTGTGAACAGGAGCGTTGTCATGAAGAAGCAACACACCCACTGCGAGTTTACCCCGTCTTTTCTTTTTAATTTCCTCCCGCAAATTATGCAAAGTGGAAGCATAGGATGTGGCGTTGATGGTTTCACCTTTTTTTTTTGTACTCAATGAGCAAGATTCCCTTTGAGTCCCAAAAAACTGTGGCCATGAGCTTCCCGGCAGACGGAGTGACTTTGAACTTCTTCGGGGGTCTGTTCCTTTTTTATGCCACTGCATGGACTCTTGTTTGCTTTCAGGGTCATAGTGGTGGACCCATGTTTCATCCCCAGTAACAATTCGATCCATACTACCGTCCGCGTTCTCACTACACATCTCCTAAAGCTCTCTACAGCATGCAATTCTCACTTTTTTCTGAGGCGCTGTGAGCATTCGTGGCACCCACCTTGCACTGACCTTTGAAAGGTTAAGATGGTCATGAAGAATGGTGTGAATGGTACCAATTGAAAGCTTGGTGATCTCTGCCATCATTTTCACCCTTATTCGGGCATCCTCAAGAACAAGTTTTTCGACTTCTTTGATGCTTTCTCCCGTACAAGCAGTAGCCGGGGCGCCGGAGCGGGGGTCGTCTTCAATGCTCTCTCTGCCTCTCTTGAACTCACTTGACCACTTTTGCACAGTTGATAATGAAGGTGCGGAACCCTGGTAAACAGCCACCATCTCTTCATGAATAGTTTTTTGACTTTTTCCTTGCTTAGTGAGAAATTTAATTACAGCGCGATGCTCAATTTTCACCATCATCGTCTCAGTTGCCATTATGATTCTGTTTAACTAGAGATAAAACGCGAATTAATAATCACATTTATATGAATGCACTAAAATAATGGTATTACTTGATAAATAAGTCAATTTATATATGCAACCACAGCTTCACCCCGATACCGAGAATATGTTGAACGCCCCTCGTAGTTTGTAGAATTCAGCCTCGTTGGTAGTTTGAAGGGACCGACTAATTTGTTTCCAATTACGCCTGCCCACCTGAATTTGTGTTCAAATTTATGTTTCCTTGATTTATGTGGATTGTCCGCCGCCCATGCATGAAGATTATGAAAATTTGTAATACCATCTCTTTATTGAAATTTGTAAATTGCAACTCTTCCTGAGAACTTTTAAGGAACAGGATAAGGAAATGAGGATTTTGATAGGTAGTCAAATAAACGAACACACTTTAAAACTTTTTATCAGTTATGCAGTTTTAAAAATTATTGGAAAACTATTAATTCTTGGAACACCACACTTTTTTCAACCGTTGTCAGAAATGATGAAAGAAAATCATAAATTCCTTTTTTACCTGCTGCAGGTTTTCCCAAGTATCATAAAATCTATGGGTTTTTCTACAAACTTGTTGATAATTTTTTTTATTATTATTACGTTCATAAAAAAACAAATTCATCAACGAATTCTCTTAAATCCTCGATAAATGATGTCAACATTCGAGATAGACCCTTGCTTTAGAACGATTTTTTCTTAGAATATACCCAAAAATCATTTCCCAAATTATGCTTGATGAATTAAAAGCCACCCTGTACAATTTATCCCTGTAAATACCACAACAATTTTATGAAGCAGTTGTTGTTTCTGTTAAGGCGAAAGTGTAAAGTACATTTTGAGCATTTTACAAATGAAAAATATTTGCACTTGGGCATTTTGCATCGTTGCTTTATATCCTCATATATAGATCAATGGCTACATGAGTCCTGGAGCACGTCCTTGGTGGTATGTAAGCTAGTATGTAAGCTGGCGGAGGGTTTCTTTTTTGCTTGGATGCTTTTTTCCAGATCACTTGGCCTTCATCTTTTGCTTGTTGAATGAACTCCTTGGTTCCACAAGCAATATGCAACCACAGCTCGAAATTTTGCCAGAGCTAAATAGTTTTCTGTCCTTTTATTACAAAATTTTCGGTAGAGCAACCACGAATTTATCGTTGCCATATCACTGGCTTAATAGTCGTAGGTACAATTTAATTTTTGGGTGCGCATTTTTATCTTATTACGTCAATTAATCCCGTCCATGAGATACACTCCTCCCATATGTCTGCATACTCGTATTATACTCCCTTACCGAATTCGGATAAGGGATTTCAAAAGACTATTTTTCTTTCTGATCGAAGCACTTTACATTTTAAAAAGTTAATTCTCCAGTAAAAGTTGATATGAGGGTTAGTATTTTATTGCAATTTCTACTCCATCCACATCAGCGATAAATGTGGCTGACGTTCCACGTTTTTCTATGGCCAACTCCTTGTCGCCAGGAAGTTTGCAGCAATTGGAAATCCTTGGGCTTCTTATTGTTCCAAGGCAATATACTCAATATTTTGCAAGGTACACAGATAATGGAATTGATGAATAGAAGTTGTCGAAATAAGCTTGATAAGTTTGATTGTGAGGCACATTTCTGCATAATCGTACAACAATATTAGCACTTGATCCCAAGTCCGGCTCTTCTAGTTTCCTGTGTCTAAGATAAATAACTGTTATAGGTATAAGAAAATTTTATATGTAAATACCTAGGGTTATTTTTATCTCCTGTATATAACATACAATATTTGAAGTTTGTATCCCCATCAATGGGGCTTTGCTGGTAAGTATTGGTTGGTATAATGTCCTGCCTTCGTAGCAAATAGTTGTTCGTCCACACAAAAATATTGTTGCAGACGAACGGATTGAAACTTTACATTTAAACCATTTATTACTGGTCGTAATTTATGTAATCTATCATGATCGGGATGATCTCGTTGCTTCATATTCGAGTTTTCGGTGAAAATGCAAAAATCGCCCAATTTTAAGGAATTTATTATAGCTCACAGCTTCTTTGATTTTATTAAAACCAAGCTCAGGTGACCAATAACTCCTTATATCTGGCATGTGCACAACAGACATATACAAGCAGACTCCAATGTATTGTCTGATATCCTGCTCAGTTACATGAGAAGGATATTACAGATTAGTTTTTTCCGTTGTCGAAAAAGCACCTAAATAAAATAAAGGGCTGTCCGGATTTTCAATTTCAGCCGGGAATGATCGATTTCCGCAAAAAGCCAATGCGTTGCCATCGAGATCTAAATTGTTTTGTTCGCCACAAAATGTGCCTGTATTTTTCTTTCTTTGGGTTCTTTATTTCGTTCTTCTTTCCCAATGTCGTGCTCCTTTTCGTTGACATTATCATTTTCCTCATTACTTTCCTTATCTGCAAACATTCCTACCATTCCGTCTTCCAATTCAATGGGCATGACTAGTATGTCAGCAGCACCCCAGTCTTACTGCATCGAAATCATTCTCACTCTCTGAAAGATGTGATAATATCTTCCCCAAATCACGATCTGTCAACCTTTTACATTTCTCGGGATGTGGCATGCAACCTACAATAAAATTCGCCCGCTTAAACCCAATGTATCAGAAAGGATGCGCCTCACAAAAAGGCGATTTTTTCCATCAAGCACATTGAATTTTGAAACTTTGCACTCGGATTATCTTTCACTTATTATTTATTACTTTTTAATGAGTTCTTCTCTTTTAAGTCAGCTCCCATAACGTCAAAAAACCAAAAAAGTTTGCCGTCAGTCTACGTAAATCAAACATACTCGTACTTAAAAAATTAACGTAGCAGATCATCTACAAAGTGTAACAGAGTTAAATTTTGATTACATAGTATAATTGCGACGTTTGAAGTTTGTTGTATCAGACCGTTAATAAGTCCATTGTTTTATGAAAATCGTTCTGCCAATGACAACACTTTAAGTATACTGGGACTATATGGTAGATGTTGCTGTCTACAATATTTTTAGTTCAAGCTCTTCTTCTAAAAGGTGTTTTTTTTTAGAGGTATACAAATTCAATACAAAATAAAACACTTGATGGCGAATCGACTCATTCGGATTCTCCTCAACACTGCGCTCCACAACGGCAATAACTTCTTCTGTTCGCACTGTTTGTAATCTTTGGGGATACGTATTATCCACTACAGTGCACGCGGTGCGAAAACGATTCATCATGTTCCGAATAACTTGCTCAGATGGACGATTATGTCGACCATAAAATGGACGTAGCGCACGATAAGTTTGGCGAACCGAACCATGGTTTTTAAAGTAAGTTTGCACAATGTGCTCGCGTTATCTTGGCGTTAATCTATTCATCGTAAAATGGCAAAACGTAAAGGGTTTTCCAATAGGGACTTGACAACTTTGAATTTAATTTGTGAACGCACTCTTTCACTAATCATCAAACTGCCATGATCGCCGTTTATTTTTGGCCCGAATTGGAAGATATGGACTTGGACGACATGTGGTTTCAAGAGGATGATGAAATGTGTGGCTGAGTCGTTGAATATTGGGTCCAACGAATCGACCGTTGCTAACGGGTCCGCGGTGACCATACGAACGAGGTTGAGTTCCATTCAGAAATGTTTTGAATGTACTTCAAGCCGATAATAAAGTTTTTGAAATATTTCAAATGGTTTGCGTTTTATTTAAAAAGAAGTTGTCAAGTCCTTATTGGAAAACCCGATACTAACCAGAAAACAACTTTCAACTGTCAAATTGACAAATTGTAGAAACAGTGTTACCAGTTTAAAAACTAAACCTAAAAAAAAACACCATTTACTTTTATAAATTCAATAGCTACTCCTTTTGGCTGCTATTTGTAACCAAATACAATACAACTTCAAATAATATTCAAAATAGCAAACAGACTTCGTTACCATCGTGACTTGGAAACATTGTGTGTCTGTAAATCTGTAAATCTGTAAATCTGTAAATCTGTAAATCAGCCCAACGCAAATTGGATGCAGTTAAGAATAAACGCAAGAAGCTACTGTCATCTATTGTAACTTACTTAGTAAATAATTTGGAAATCATCGCACTCACATCAACAAATCGCTTACTAATGCTAATAGAATATTATTTAAGCAAACCAAAAACGTACAAATTGCTAAAAACTATTCATTTCTTTGGATTTCTGATGGTGGTATATTTATAAGAAAAGCAGAAGGTATGAAGGCATTAAAAATCTGTCCTCTTTAGGATCGTGAGCATTTTATTATCTTAATGAATAATATGCTAAATAATGATCCTCATAATAATTTCTTGATGCCTTCATTTGCGAATTCCAAAGAGATTTAAATAAAAGCATTTTCCTTTGCGCTTCCCTTTACAATTCTATTTCCATCAACACTAACCCTCGTAATTTATGCTGTCCTCGTCTCAGCTATATCCCAACCCACCGCACCTCTTATGGCTCTAACGAACCAATCTCCCGCATGCTCCGTAAGGTCAACTCAAACCTCCCCCTTTTTGATTTTAACCTGAGCACTTCTCGTCTTAGACTTGATCCCCTCGAGCATTTCCTTACTTCCTAACCCTTAACTCTTGTTAGTTTTCAAGTCCTAGTTTTTAAGTTAGTTTAATCTTGCATTAATCGAAATAAATGGGGGATAGTACAAACACATTTTGTTATGGTATAAGGTCTCCAAAGTGCGTTAATAACAACCCAAGATGGAGAAACGATTGATTTTTCAATAAATAAAATAATAATAATAAGGGATTCAAGGGGGATTCGTTCAGTCCTCTTTGGTTCTGCCTATGTTTAGCGCCACTCAGTAGAATCCTAAATCAGTCATCGGCTGGGTATTGCCTCGAAACTGGGAACCAAGAAGTTAGCATAACTCACTTGCTATATATGGATGACCTAAAGTTATTCGCAAGATCCAGGCAACATCTGGCTAGTCTACTCAATATTGTCCGAAGGTTCAGCAATGACGTGCACATTAATTTTGGATTCGATAAATGCAAAGCAGTGGAACTGGTTAGAAGAAAAGTGGTGCGGACGGAAGGAGGATTTTCATTCAGTGATGGTTTGATAGAGATCATAGGCGATTGCTATAAGTATATAGGTCTCAATGAAAAGTGACATTAGAACCCGCTTTTGTGAAAGAGTAAAAAGGCTATGCAGGACCAAGCTAAACAGCGGAAATCTTGCGAAAGCGATTAACACGTAGGCTGTGTCCGTCCTTATATACTTGTTTGGACTTATAAAGTGGAGTCAGACAGATCTTGAAAGAAATCTCAGGTCTTTGATGTGTACATATTGCTATCATCATCCTAGAGCTGCAGTAGAACGAACCTATCTACCAAGGAACGAGGGTGGTCAGGGTATTGCGGATATATGCAGCCAACACTATATTCAAGTTGACAAGCTCAGACAAATTTTCATAGACAGCAGTGAGAATAATCACAGATACCAAGTTTATATGCAGCTAGACAATAATTTTACCCCGCTTAAGTTACGAGGGGCGTTCAATATATCCTCGGTATCGATATGATGGAAAATGCGAATTCAATTTAAATTGTTTTTATTTTTCAATATAATCTCCCCTAACATCAATGCATTTGTTACATCTTGAGATAAGCTTTTTTAAACCGTCAAAAAAATAAATTTCCTCTTTCTCTGCAAAATACCCATTTATTGCCAACTTGAGTTCTTCATCATCCGAAAATCTTTTTCCACGAAGACATTTTTTCAAATCCGGAAACAGGAAATAATCACTAGGGGCAAGGTCTGGACTATAGGGTGGGTGTTGGATTTCTTCGAAACCACAATCTCGCGCAGCAGCCTTGGAAACTCGCGCCGTGTGAACAGGAGCGTTGTCATGAAGAAGCAACACACCCGCTGCGAGTTTACCCCGTCTTTTCTTTTTAATTTCCTCCCGCAAATTATGCAAAGTGGAAGCGTAGGATGTGGCGTTGATGGTTTCACCTTTTTTTTTGTACTCAATGAGCAAGATTCCCTTTGAGTCCCAAAAAACTGTGGCCATGAGCTTCCCGGCAGACGGAGTGACTTTGAACTTCTTCGGGGGGGTCTGTTCCTTTTTTATGCCACTGCATGGACTCTTGTTTGCTTTCAGGGTCATAGTGGTGGACCCATGTTTCGTCCCCAGTAACAATTCGATCCATAACACCGTCCGCGTTCTCACTACACATCTCCAAAAGCTCTCTACAGCATGCGATTCTCACTTTTTTCTGAGGCGTTGTGAGCATTCGTGGCACCCACCTTGCACTGACCTTTGAAAGGTTAAAATGGTCATGAAGAATGGTGTGAATGGTACCTTGGTGATCTCTGCCATCATTTTCACCTTTATTCGGGCATCCTCAAGCTTTCTCCCGTACAAGCAGTAGCCGGGGCGCCGGAGCGGGGGTCGTCTTCAATGCTCTCTCTGCCTCTCTTGAACTCACTTGACCACTTTTGCACAGTTGATAATGAAGGTGCGGAACCCTGGTAAACAGCCACCATCTCTTCATGAATAGTTTTTTGACTTTTTCCTTGCTTAGTGAGAAATTTAATTACAGCGCGATGCTCAATTTTCAACATCATCGTCTCAGTTGCCATTATTATTCTGTTTAACTAGAGATAAAACGCGAATTAATAATCATATTTATTTGAAATTTTACATGAATGCACATAAATAATAGTATTACTTGATAAATATGTCAATTTATATATACAACCACAGCTTCACACCGATACCGAGAATATGTTGAACGCCCCTCGTAGGCAACTTAGAGTTTCACCCGAGCAATAGCATCCGCTCTGCTAATGCTACCACTGAACAATGGAAAAGCAAAGCAATCCATGGGAAATACCCACACCAGCTTGGTGGTACCGAGATCAGCAAATAAGCTTCAACAATCTGGTTGCAGC
Source organism: Volucella bombylans (assembly GCA_949129095.1). NCBI lineage: Eukaryota > Metazoa > Arthropoda > Insecta > Diptera > Syrphidae > Volucella > Volucella bombylans. Next base: position 106,919,149 of record OX422140.1, on the reverse strand, counting down.
GAGGCCAATTGTTTCCTGAAACGGAGGGATTTGCCATGGCAATTCAAGACGGTATCATTGCGACACGCCAATACCGGCGTGCTAATCTACATGAGAATATAGAGAACGCTTGCCGCTGATGTAGACACAGCCCAGAATCCATTGAGCATATTATGAATGGCTGCACATCACTAGCGAATAGTGATTATCTGCATAGGCACAACAACGTAGCTCAGATTGTTCACCAGGAATTAGCATTAAGGTCCAGACTGATCGAATCGAAGCAACCATACTACAAATATAAACTCAATGAAGTTTTGCTAAGCTCCGGCTATAAGTTGTACTGGGATAGGCCGATGACAACTGACCATACAATAATGGCTAATAGACCCGACATCGTATATATAGACAAAGCGAAAAGAAAGGGATATCTGATAGTCGTTGCAGTTCCAATAACGGATAACATAATTCAAACCTCTGCCGAAAAAATTGCAAAATATGTTGAACTTGCTCACGAAATCAAACAATGGGAAAGACTAACATCAATACGCGTGGTCCAATTGTTATATCCAGCACCGGAATTATCACAAAAACTGCATTCGAAGAGTTAAAGAACATGAAGTGCGAACATCTACTACCCCAAATTTCGAAAGCAGTTATCTTAAGTACATGTAGGATTGTGCGTAAATTCCTGCAGCAACCGTAGTGCTATAAATAATTAATAAATAAATAATTATCAGTACCGATACGACTTGCAGTCTCAACTGCAGGTATACTTTTTAATTCAGATTGTGGAAAAATACTCTTAAAACTTATTAAAGCCCTGCTACTTTATAAGTTACTTTAATGTTGTTTGTTTTTCGATGATCTGGTAGACGGGTGCTATTCAATTAAATGGATTGGATTTCCACCCGACTTAAGTACTCGTACAGCGGTTGGATTTGTGACAGCTCCTTATGATGTCTGCTACCGACAGTTTCTAATGACATTTACATGTCGTTGTTGTGTATATTAATAAATCTGTTAATTAAGCGGCTATCTGATGGTTAATAATTACTTCAAATATGAAGGTAGAAAATGGGGAACACAAGGTGGTGCTCTCTATCCATACATCTTAATGTGAGCTCTACGTACATTCGAAGACAGATTTTTAACCATATTCTGACTGTATTGGAAGTGGTTATGTTAGAATTTTGCTGTTAAAGGATGATCAAGTGACTAATGTTATGTATTTTGCTTTCAATTCAATTTATTACAAGTGTTATGCTAATACATACGGCATTTTGGGGGGAACAAACAAATTGTGGAAAACTCCTGGGGTTTGACCTTTTATTTTAGTATAACAGAAGTCATTAAGTTAGCTGATAAGTCTCCCCATATAGGCGAAGACTGATTGATTGGGATACAATCGCAAACATCTAGATACACCAGTTTGGCATATCGTTTAGTGGTTTCAATATTAATTAATAAATTGCGTCCATTTGGAGGTAGCGTGTTTGGATATCGTATTAGTTGGGTTAGCAATAAAGTGATACTTAAACGAAAATACTTTTATGTGTAGATCAACACATACCATATCTATAGCGGCGGCAGCGACCAATTATAAGTGTAATTAGTCTAAAAGCATATATAACACCCTCTGCCCTATTCCAAGTCATTAATCACTTCATTTTGAAGTTTATTTTGCCCATCCTTTCGGTTTTCATAAACACTCTTAATTAATTGTTTGCACTTTGATTTTTATCTGTTGAATGTGAGATACATAATTTACTGCACCCCTGACTGGTTATTAAGTCAACCAATCTCTGACACCATGTCCGTCAATCCTTTACTTATGAATACGAGCATTTTGCATTTATCTACAGAGTTTTATGAGATGAAATAACTTTGCGTAAAACTTTACGCATTAATGCGAAATGTACAATATATAAGGAGTTTTATTTATGTTTTAATCTCTTTTGTTTCTTTGTGAAACTTTGTTGAACTTTGCTATTTTTGAGATGTTGATTTCAAAATCATACTTATGTTGGAGTTTAGCACTCTGAAAGTTTATCGTCTTGATACTGAATAAAGTGTGAAGTGTAAAACTGGAAAAGTATTTTTAATGTGTAAGTACTGTATAAAAAATTTAAAATATCCTTCTCATTCTTGAATGGAATGAGGATTTTCTCATTGAAAAATTCACTGGGATGGAGAAGTTTACAGTAAAATGTTTTGATAATGGGCCAATTTTTTTCTTTTAAATCTCAAACGCACTCTTGACTTGAAAGATACTTATCTGAGCATCATTTTGGTTGTGTACCCAACAATTGAATGCGGCTTGCGATCTAAACAGAAGACAACTTTGTTATTCTACATTTTAATTAAACCATGATGGTTTTTTGAATGTCTTTGATGGCTTTTTGCATTTTGGCACCTTTCGATCACTGCCAACATAATAAACCAAAAATCAAAGGCTTTCATACTTGTTTTCTGCGACCTGAAACAGTAGCAAACGTCCGGAACTGACTACGAAGAATGGGCAAGACTCGCTTGCTCACACAGTGTTCTCTGCAGGTAAACCTTCATCAAAGCACTACGCATACTTGTTTTTTATATTATTAATATTGTTTCATTACTTATTACAAAATTGAATCTTAAGATTCAATAAACTTCATAAAATGAACTTGACGATGAGTTTGTAATTGATGTATGAAATATATATTAAGATACAGACAGTTGTCTTAAGAGCAATAAGCGATTGTTCGAGTATATATCTAAATAAATTAAATACTGTGAAACAAAAAAAAAATTTGTTGATGGGGAGAATTATACAATTTAGCATAAAAAAATACAAATATAAAAAGGAAGCAAGAAAATTTATAAGCGTGCCAAAATTATACGAAAAGAACTGATAAGAAAAGTAGACTATCCAAATTTTATATTGCGAAACTGGTAAAAAAGAGCATCTATTGTATGGTATTTGAGATAAAAAAAAACCATTTTATAAAAGTGCACTTAAAAACACTGTTTTCACTCTCTCGGATGTAAGATTTTCCTGTAAAAGATTAAATAGACGAAGTGCAGTGACAAAATAAAACTGGGAAAAATGTGTTTTGTGGATCGCTGGTGTTGTCACAAAGTTTCTAACATTCACTCGCAAACTGTAATTTTCATGAAATTTTACATCGTAAAATCCAGAATTTTGGAAATACAACATATTTCTAAAACTTTGTAACAGTACAAATTTCTCAAGGGTAAAATTCTGTCATTTCTGCAAAGTTCAAGTTCTAATATTTGCTTTATACATTAGGGGAATAATTGTGTTCCTATATGTGCCACCCCAGAAGAATATGCCATATTGAAGTTTTGATTTCAGTAAACCATTATATTATAAACGGTGTCCCCTAATTCGTCAACGATAATTTCGGAAATGATTACTGGGTATACTCTATGAAAAAAATCGTTCTACAGTAAGGGTCTATCTTCAATGTTGACAGCATTTATCGAGGATTTAAGAAAAGGCTTACTTTGGTGTACACTGAAATTTGGTGTTAACAGAAATTGCTCTGTTAGTATAGTACTAATAGTAGAAATTTCGTATATGACTTTATTTTTAGAAGAAATACTAGCCTTTGTTGTAACGGCGTTTAAATAAAATTGATATCTTGTTTGAGTCTTGAGATATCCAATTTCTAAGCCTCTTCCATTTTCCTTGCCCATGCTAAGTTTTGACTTTCTTTGATTTTTTGATTTTTGAGTTTTGATTTTCTCCAGAAAATGGCTAATTAACATAACGTTTTACAATTTTTTTTTTATGAAAGTAACAATAATAAAAAACAAAGTCTACTAAGTTTGCAGAAAAACCCACCTATTTTATGACACTTAGAAAAATCTGCAGCAGGTAAAAAAAGGAATTTAAAATGTTTAACAAACTTTTCTAACAACAGTTGACAATACTCGTAAGAGTGGTTTTCCAAGAATTACTAACCTTCCAATATTTTTTTTTAAATTGCATAGCTATTAAAGAGTTTTAAAGCGTGCTCTTTTATTTGACTACCTGTCAAAACCCTCATTTCCTTACCTTGTTCCTTAAAATTTCTCAGAAAGTGTTAGGTTTGGGATTTGAAGGCCTATTTCGAAAATTTACCCAACAAAAATGGTATAAAAGATTAGAAAAAAAAAATTCATCAGTTTAATTTTTTACGCTAAGTTTACAATTGCTTAGAAACGCTATTTAAAGCATGTACAAATCAAGAATACACAGACATTACTTACGTTTATGGGCTGTGCAATGTAAGTTCAACTAGTGCGCGACAAAGATACCATGCACTTTATCCTAACCGACGACTTC